>CM068824.1:113844969-115051162 GCA_028554795.2 Sinohyriopsis cumingii | reverse complement strand
TTAGTATTCCAGGTACAAATTCATATGTAATATCCTGAACACGAACAATTCCTGCTTCTATAAATTCTGCGAAAAACAACGTTTTACCAGCACATGTAATATTAGGATTTAAAAAGAGAGGTTGTTCAAAAACATTCCTCACATCAATATTTGTATCGATATTATTTCTAAGTTTTTCCCATGCATGAAACATTTCTCTGTAAAATATAGGTAGGGTATTCAATTGTTGCTTATTTAAAGACATGAGAAACAACTCTTTGGTCAACCTCATGTTCAGGACAGTAGATAAAAAGTGACCAAAGGTATTTTTCCACATAGCATGGCAATTCACATCAAAGTATCTTTTTAAAAATTTTAGTCTGAATGCATACATTTTCATCTTTATATCAGTTAACTGTAGTCCGCCATTTCGCTTATCACCAATTATTGTATAATAGTGAACCAAATGGGACTTTCCTGACGAGATAAATCTGAGAAATAATTGCTTCAATTCATCAGCAATCATATCAGGAAGAGGCTGAACTGACACTATGTACAATACTCTAGAAACTAATAAGTTATTAACAACTGTTACTTTTCCTTGTATTGTCAAATATCTCTGTGACCACAGTTGCAATAAGTTTTTAATTTTAGACAATCTATCATTCCAGTTCAGTTGCTCACATAACTTTGCACATTTTCCAACATCAGCTCCCAAAATTAAGATGACTTGATCACACATTTGAATTTGTAATTGTTTGCAATAATCATCAGTAAGTTTACCAGATCCAATACACAGAAGTTCTGTCTTTTCCTTGTTCACCTTTGCACCAGATCCTTTACAATACAAGTCAAGTACATTAAAAGATTGATTAATGGATTGTGTGTCCGCTAATGTCAAGGTTGTATCATCTGCATGTTGAAAAACTTTACTTGTATTACTAGACAGTGGGAGTGGAATACCTTTGATAGTGGGATTTGCTTTGATAGCGAGTCCTAAGGGTTCTGCTGCTAATACATATAACATTGCTGATATAGGACAACCTTGTCTGACTGAATTTTTAATTAAAAAGGGTTTCGTTAGATGACCATTGCATTTAACACTACTTTTAATTTCATTATAAAATATCTTTATCCACTGAATAAAATTGTCACCAAAACCGAACTTTCGTAAAACAGAAATCAAATATGAGTGGCCAACTCTGTCAAACGCTTTTTCTTGATCAATTTTTAAGATATATCCCTCAAGATTGTCTCTCTCAACCATATCTATAATATCTCTTACAGTGACTATAGTATCAGCAATATCTCTCCCAACTATACAACATGTCTGAGTTTGAGAAATAATTTTGGGTAATACCATTTTTAAACGTGTAGACAAAATCCTTGCCAAAATTTTATAATCTACATTAAGTAAACTGATAGGACGCCAATTTTGCAATCTTCTATTATCCCCCTTATTTTTATAAATAAGTGATATAACCCCAAATCTCATTGATTTCGACATAATAGTGTCATTCTTAACACTCTGAAAGATGTGCAACAGAATATCATATATACAATCATAAAATTTACAATACCACTCTACTGTCAATCCGTCCGGGCCGGGGCTTTTATTTTTAGCCATCCCTTTTATAGCTGTATGTATTTCATCAACTGTTATTATGGCATCACACATATCTTTATCCTCATCAGATACAGAACAATTTACAAAATTTAAAAGTGAATCAGTACAATTATCATTAACAGTTACCGAAGAATATAAATGACTATAAAACTGATGTATTTCATCTAAGATTCCGCTTGTATTTGAAATAATTACACCATCATCATCAATCAATTCATTGATTACATTTTTGTTGTGTCGATATTTCTCAAGATTTAGAAAGTATTTAGTATTTCTATCGCTTTCAATTGCCCATTTCGCCTTAGATCTCAATATAGCACCCCGACAAAAATCGGTTTCATAGTCACTTAGTTGATGTTTTAGTTCTTCATATTTGTTAATGTCATATGATTCTTTATTTGCGACTTTTTCTGAAAATGATTTTAATTTATTTTGCAATGTAAAGTATTCTTGTAATCTTTCCTTTTTTCTTCTTGTACAGTATACTTGGGAAAATTTTTTAATTTTGTATTTTACATTATCCCACCAAATGAGTGGTTCACTAAAATACATTTCGTCAGTTTTTCCCTCGGTAAGAATTGATTTCACTCTTTGTACATATTTTTCCTCAAAAAGAACATTGTTATTTAGTATCCATAATCCGGGTCCTGTTTCCACTTTGCAGGTATTTAGTTTAAGGTATACAAAAGAATGATCACTAAAGGATGTATCTGCATAATAAATATTTTGCACATTGGAATGCAATTTTGAGGAAATCAAAAAATAATCTATTCTACTCTGCTTCATTTCGCCTAGTACAACTTGTTTTCTGGAGAAACTACGAGTACTAGGATTTCGTGATCTCCATAAATCGGTAATATTCCTATCATGAATAATTTTATAAAGTTCACGCACTGCTACATCATCAATATGTAAGGCTTTGTTATGTCGATCAATACCTGCTAAAGTTGTATTAAAATCACCAGCCAGGATAGTGCTATCACTAGTACTGTTATGTAAATATGTATTTAGCTTCATGAAAAAGTTAAACCTTTCCTTCACAACATTTGGAGCATAAATATTGATTAAATCAATCACTTTATCATCAATAGCTATTTTAAGATGTAAAATCCTACCCTTTTCAATCATTTCTTGTGTCACCTGATTTCTCAATTCTCTCACTACTAAAACAGCAACACCTGCCCTCCTATTGTCTGCATTACTATAAAATATGTCACCATTCCAAATCTCATTTTCTCTAATACTTTCAGCAAACTCATCATCCCAAAAGGTTTCTTGCAATAATAAAATATGGCCTCTTTTCTCTTTAAATATTTCTAAAACAGACTTTAGTTTATTCAAATTACGCAAGCCATTTACATTTAGAGATACAATATTTAAAGCCATGATTATGATGAGTGTATTGAAAGTATTAAAAAATGTTGAGTGTTTGATCATTTCTTAATAGGTGTTCGTCGCATGCTATTCATTTTCAGGTTAGGTACTGGATTAAACCTTCTCCTTCTCCTTTGTACTACTTTGAAATTTTCGATATTAGTACCGTTTTCTTGACATGTACGTGATTCGTTTGATCTTTCAACAACGTCTGCAACCATCTTCCTGTCATCATCTGAATCTGTCCCCGATCCATCTCCAATTGTATGATTGTTGTTTACTTCCTCCTCAGATTCTATTTCTACATTGGTCATATCAACTCCACTTCTTTCTTTTTCTTCCCCACTTTCTCCACTCTCGTTATCTTGTTTTGCATTCTCAATTTCTTCTTTATCATCTTCGTCACTCGGTATCTCCAATATGTCTTCCCTCGTATCATCATCAACTTGCGAATGAATCCCTGCAATGGCCTCTCTGTAACACATACATGTTTGCGCCTCTTTGTGGCATTTGTCGCATATCCTGCATGTACACATTAGAGGAAAACTTCCACAACTGTCACATCTTTGCCTTGTGCAATTTTTTTGCTACATGGCCTTGCTCCCCACACTTGTAGCATACAAAATCAGGGCAGTCTTTTATAACATGTCCCGGATCTAGACATCTAGAACACACCTTAACTTGGTTATCGTGTAATACTCTAAAGTATTGCTGACCATTGACAGTCTGAAATTTCAGACTGTAAGGCAAGGATTTTACCTGCTGTGGAAATTTACATTTGACATAACGAGTCCCATCAGCCACACTAGTCCCAGGATAATATCTGCGTTGAATGGGAGAAAGAAGTTCTACTCCGTATTCACCGAGCTTCATCCTTATATCATCATCGGTGATGTATGCTGGTAAATGAAGAATTGACACAATAATAGTGTCTGAATATAAGAGAGTACAATCAAAGTGTTCACTTCCAATATCAATTCCACACAAGATATTATATGCTACTTCCTTGCTCGGTAGTGTGACCTCATACAAATTTGCACCTTTGGGCACAACAGCATAGACCGACATATCTCCGGTTAATTCTTCTACACTTCTAACAATATCACTTGCCTTTATTTTCTTCACATCCTTTACATCAATCACCACGGTACATTCTTTCCCAAAACGACGAGAAGCTCCTGTCTGTCTATCGATGTTACTCGACATGCCATTCTTATTGTTAGCTATTCCACTGGTGTCATTAGAGTGTGAGTCAGCTCCTTGTGCTGCACGTGCAGCACGACCAGGCTTTGTATTCATTGTCACAGAAAATAGTATTTTGTGTGGTGGATAAAGTTATCCACACACTCAAAATATATCTCACTTATATATGAATGCGATCACACAAATCTTATAAACGTACCTGTAACAAATTAAAACAGCAAAAATGTCTATTAAAGGAAAAAACTTGAAAATTCAGGGAGCGATCATCAAACGTGTTTTCCTTCTGATGTCATAACCGGAAGTCGCCCGTTAGGCAGATGTGATAACCACTACATCACAGAAACAACTGAACCTGTATTGATCAACGAGCCTATACCTAGCTTCTTCTCCACTCTGAATGCTGATTAACTTCAGTCTTGACAGAATTCCAATCTAGCTGAGAAAGATTAATTTCTTCATAACTTACAAATTTCAGACAATACCTTGCGCATATCTTTTGTTCGGAAAAATGTGGTCAACGGCAAGTGCATTGTCAAATCTCACTGGCAACTTGGAGGCATATTTTACTTTCGCAGAAGTTGCCGAGGTGGACCGAATGTGTGAAAGGAATGCTATTTTTAGGAGAAGGAGCAGACTAATATACAGGAAAGGACGAAAGGGTATGGCGCAGTCTCTCGTTGATCTAAAATAAAATCTTTAGTACATATATACTGTATAGACTATGAAGAGAGACCTACCGTTCTAACGGTTAGAATTAACCCAAAGTGCAAACACGATTTACCGTAACAGAATCCTTAAAATCATAAAAATGTAGAGTCTGTATTGGATAGATTCCTTTAGTGTTGTATTTATTTAATTAGAGACATATATCTTGCATTTTGGACACGGTATATATGTTATTTTGTGCAGCTAGCTTATTCTTGTGCTACCCCCCCCCCCCCCCCGCCAATAAAAATGAATTGAACATTGCACTCGCCACTGAAGACTACATTTTACAAATTCCAAAGGTTGGCGCAGGCTGAGCAAAGTGTGGTATGATGCTTGTAACCTCTTACATCTGTCTGAAATATTTGCAGGTTTTCTGAATAGGTGAGATCGGATCTTAGGCCTCACTTCATACCAATAGATTTGGTGACAGAGAGACCTAAAACTTACAGTTACACTTCAGTCCTCGCTGAGGTCAACCAGATTCAGTGTTTGTATGATCTATTTACTACTGGCTTATTTGGTGAAGTACTTATTTTAATAATTATGAATTGGTAGACTATGCAATTTATTTGATGAAAATTTAAAGAGTTACCTCTGCTTGCCGTTTCATGGGCACGGTAACTTGCAAATTGATTGTAAAATTTACTGTTCTTTGGTCATGTAGACGCTGCTTGATTACCTCATCTACTTAGCTCGTTTACATTAGGAACACGAATAAAACGAGCCGATCCCGTGCAGGATTTCTTGAAATAAGGTGAATTAATATGTGGCAAAGAAGCGATAGATCAGTTATGGTAGAAGCGGCATAGTGCTGAATGCTTCTTTATAAAATAGAAGAAAATTGATTCTGGTCTGAGACGAGACTTATTTAACACGGATCAACCCAGTTAGCGAGTGTTATTGTCTATGTAATAAAGTATGTACAAAGATGAGATGCACAACTCAAATGCAAAAGAAGAAAGAATGAAGTGTAATTAATAAGGGAATAAAATGAATATAATATATATGTTAACAACTTTCCGACATTTGACAGAAAGAATAATAGATAAACATCTTAAAATAACCGTGTACATTTGGAAACGACCTTAAGGTAGATAGAAAGAGAATGGAAACATTCTTACGTTCATGAAATCTTGTGTAGAATTATGTCTACTAATGATATTTGTGCATTTTTCATTTAATACACTGCAATGTCGTCTTTCGCGACTTGAAACGCGAGCTAGTTCTTCTACCAGAGTTCTGACCCGGTTTGTCTACCCTGTAGAGAAATTTCATTCCAGGCATGGAGATGCATTTTAGTTTATAAGACAATGTACCTATGAATCTGATAGAGGAAATGGCTAAAAGTGAATTATTGACTTTCCCGTCTACTTTTCACTGAGATAGTAAACGAGAAACGCCTGGAAAAATGTATACCCCGACACAAACAAAATGTTTTTTTTTTCTTAACGTTTCCGATGAGGCTCGAACCAATGACCTTCTGCGTGTTAGGCAGATGTGATAACCGCTACACCACAGAAACAACTGCATTCCCTAAGGTCAAACAGCCTATACCTAGCTTGAAATCCATTTCGAATATAAATCAAAGTCAATCTTGGCACGATTTCAATCCATCTGGGAATGATTAAACTATTCTTAACTTACCTATTTCGGATAATATCTTGTGCCGTCCGCGCGTATATTTGTTTTGGACAAATGTAGTCAACGGCAAGTGCATTGTCAAATCCATCCCACAGCTTAGAAGTTAATACCTCAGACATATTTTTCTCTCGCAAAAATAGCCTAGGTGGACCGAAAGTGTCAAGATAATTCTTTTCAAGGAGTAAGAGCAGGCTAATGTACAGGAAGAGATGCAGTGGTGTGGCGCAGACTCTCGCTCAGGTGTGTGTGTTTGTGATTTGAATTTTTAACCTAACTTTAACAATTGTTCAGTCATATCGCTACGATGTCTGCAGTGTGGCAGTTTATGGTGATAGAATCGGGGTATCATGCCGCAGACACGTAGCATGATGTCCCACCCAGTCACATTATCCTGACACCAGGCCGACCAGTCCTAACAATATCCTATTAATGCTGAGCGCCAAGCGAGTCAGCTGTTAGTACCATGTTTTTTTACAAGTCTTTGTTATGACTCGGCTGGGCCTCGAACCCAAGACATCCCGCAATCGTTGCCCACGCTCTAATCACTAGGTCACCCTGAGCGGCCTCTCTCGCTCAGGTAAATGTAAAAAATCTGGTATATGTATACTGTATACACCATGCCAGATACCTACCGTTATAACGACTAGAATTAAAATAAAGTGAAGTCAAGTCATAATGTAACAGAATTATCGAAATCATAAGAATGTCCAGTAAGCAGGCTAGAGTTAAACTCTTACGCAATGCTATCATGACCAGTGAGAGGACACGGCATCTTGAATCAGCTTAGGCGTTAGATCGAGCGACTTCCCACCCAGGTTTTAAAGCTTTGTCCAAGATCAGAGGAACCTCGAGGGACCGGGGCCTGTTCTAAATCCGTCCCCACGTGGACAGACAGCGAGAAGGACATTGTGAAAGAGAGACCCAATCGGAATTGCGACGGAGGGGGTGATAACATTTTCGAATCGTATCATAACTTCTAACTAGCAAGCGAAAACATATTTCATTCCAACATCATTAACATATCCATTCATTGATTCATTCGGGTTGGATACGTCGACCAGTGAACAACGGTGAGCAGTAGACTCTAGCGACCACGTTCGGCCATGAGGTGCCATTTGGAATGGAGACTACTGAGCCACCAGCCCTGAAATGACTATGTTGTAGCCGTAGTTTTCGAGCACTGCTGCTGTATTGCTTCAGTTGGGGAAGCCGCCTGCCTGAAAGAATGAGAGTAGTTCACTTTGGCGACAACGAGGGAGTAAACATAAGAGCCCTGGCTGGTATCTTGACGGAGTGGTCTGTGGGTGCATGGGAAACATGCTGCATGTGCGGACACAGGGAGCCACATAATTGGGCAAGAAGAAAGACAGAAGTCCGGTAATACCTGCATATCATCGAATCTCCTTCTATTGTATAATAGAGGAGAGTACTGCTGAAGTTAAAACGGGAAATTTACTCTGCAGTATGCAAGCCAAATACCAGCTGGGATGTTAGCAGTCCAATGGCAAGGTGGACTCTCAAACGAGTTTGTTAGGGACTTGAAGAGTGGAGCCGGATGACTTATGGTTGACTGACGATGGCAGCGCTGTAACCAGGTGCTGACTTACTTCTGATGACCACCGGTTTTATCTCGATGTGGAAAAGGTTGAGCTACCTGCCAAAATTGCCAAAGTGAATTACATGGTTTCCATTTTGGTTGGGAAACCACTTTTTATAATATCTCTATTTTAAAATCTAATTTGACCATTTCGATACCACCAACAAAACATGTTCACTATTATTTTGAAATTTAAGCGTGATACTAAATATTATTAATCATTTTGACTTAGTTGACTGGTATTTCTTTAGCGTTTCTTGACGTACAGTTTGTACACAAAATTCCAGCTTGAAATAGAATGATGTAGGAAAATTAATAACTATTATTGATTTGACTAATTGCACAGGTGGCTAACACAATATTGGAATTGTTATCGTCCATTTAAATAACTGGAGTAAATTTAGTTAAGTACGGGCTGGCGTTTCAGGGGTATGTGCGTTTGCGCCTGCTGCCGGGTACCATTCCTCCCTTGTTTCTCCTGGACCTCCTCTTCCATGACGGACTTGTAGAACCATTTCGACCCGTCAAATGCAGGTGTCCCGATGTGACGTCATAGTGGCAACCAATCTCAACTGGCGTCACATACTGTTTTTGTAGGCACATGGACTAGTCGATAGCAGCCTGACATCCATTTATTTAACATGAGTGTGTGTTGGGTCTATTCTCACTCATGAAATCCCGTTGTTCCGGTCGTTAAGGACTTACTTACTGTCCTACGACCCGAGGCTAAAATTAACAGTGCTCTGTTAGCACATAAACGCCTGGGGGATGTAGCTCTCATTCCTTCCCCCAGGAACAATTATCATCCTTCGTGCAGGAATAAACAAGAGGCACATGAACAATTGTGCGATGGCCTCTTTAATCCAAATAATCAATCAAAAAGCGAAAATTTAGTTCTCCTGGGAAGATTGATGAGCAGATAAGGTTTACTTCGAGAAAGTCACACGTAATTTAGCGGTAAAACGTAGAGAGGAGATTCTAAGGAAAGACAATGATTCGTAAAGGAATCCTTTTGAGTGACCGAACTTCTGGTTCAGTGAGTCCCGAATCTCTAAGAAGGGAGACGGAAGTGAGACTAGCAGAACAGTCAGAGTCGACATCCATTACCTAATTTAGGCTAGATTGTATTTGGGCCAGATGAATACATTGCGAGATTCTGGGTAAGCTACAACTTCCGAATGGGTCAGATCCTGGTTATATTTGCAAAAACATCGATGCCTGCAATCATTAGAGAACTGGATGGAAAGATATATTGAATAAAATTCTTTAATATTCTTCCAAAACTAAAGTTCTTCAAAAGTCTCGGGGAATGATAAGTGAAATGGTGGCTAATGAATACCAATTTAAGAGCCAAGAGAATTCCTGTAAGTATATAGAAACAATCGATATGTGTACTGATATGTTGCGAGTGGTGTACGTACGGTAAATAACGCCTGGGGGGAGGAAGATGATCTAAATGTAAAGATATTTTCGCGACCCAAGACCTTTGGCGCTGTGGCGACCTCCCTCCCCCCCCCCCCGCCCATTCCGTTACTTCGCTACTGTATGTTACGGAGATATCTATATGAAATATTTGCAGGTTTTCTGAACAGGAGATGTCGAATCTTATGTCACACTACATACCAATACAGATTTGGGAGAAGAGAGGCATCGGACTACAGTTATTTTATTAAAAAAATTCTTACATTGTTTCAAAGCTTGTGGTTTTCACTCTTTCTTGTGTTACTGTTTATTCGAGCTTAAACACGTAAGAATAGATTATGTGTAAACGACTTTCCTAAATCTCGTAGAAAGATACATAGATAGACAGATTAAAATAACATTATACCTATAAAAATGATCTTAAAATATCATAAAATCTTTCTTAGGATCCTGAAATTTTGTGTAGAATTTTGTCTACTAATGTTATGTGTGTATTTGCCATTTGATACATAGCAGTGTTGTTATTCTGGATTTGAAACTTGATCTAGTTTATCGTCCATAATCCTGACCCGTTTTATCTATTCTGTGGAGAAATTTCGTGTCGATGCCTTGAGAACTTTATAAGGTTATGTAATAAAATTCCCTAATAAACCGGAAGAGGAAATGGCTAATAGTGAATCGTGGCGAACCCAGCGTATTTTTCATGCGATAAAAGCAGTGATTAAACGTCCAAAAGAATCAAACAAAATATAATGTTTCTGCTGAGGCTCGAACTCAGGACCTTCTGCGTGTTAGGCAGATGTGATAACCACTACACCACAGAAACAACTGAACCTGTATTGATCAACGAGCCTATACCTAGCTTCTTCTCCACTCTGAATGCTGATTAACTTCAGTCTTGACAGAATTCCAATCTAGCTGAGAAAGATTAATTTCTTCATAACTTACAAATTTCAGACAATACCTTGCGCATATCTTTTGTTCGGAAAAATGTGGTCAACGGTATGTGCATTGTCAAATCTCACTGGCAACTTGGAGGCATATTTTACTTTCGCAGAAGTTGCCGAGGTGGACCGAATGTGTGAAAGGAATGCTATTTTTAGGAGAAGGAGCAGACTAATATACAGGAAAGGACGAAAGGGTATGGCGCAGTCTCTCGTTGATCTAAAATAAAATCTTTAGTACATATATACTGTATAGACTATGAAGAGAGACCTACCGTTCTAACGGTTAGAATTAAACCAAAGTGCAAACACGATTTACCGTAACAGAATCCTTAAAATCATAAAAATGTAGAGTCTGTATTGGATAGATTCCTTTAGTGTTGTATTTATTTAATTAGAGACATATATCTTGCATTTTGGACACGGTATATATGTTATTTTGTGCAGCTAGCTTATTAGTGTCCTACCCCCCCCCCCCGCCAATAAAAATGAATTGAACATTGCACTCGCCACTGAAGACTACATTTTACAAATTCCAAAGGTTGGCGCAGGCTGAGCAAAGTGTGGTATGATGCTTGTAACCTCTTACATCTGTCTGAAATATTTGCAGGTTTTCTGAATAGGTGAGATCGGATCTTAGACCTCACTTCATACCAATACAGATTTGGGGACAGATAGACCTAAAACTACAGTTACACTTCAGTCCTCGCTGAGGTCAACCAGATTCAGTGTTTGTATGATCTGTTTACTACTGGCTTATTTGGTGAAGTACTTATTTTAATAATTATGAATTGGTAGACTATGCAATTTATTTTATGAAAATTTAAAGAGTTACCTCTGCTTGCCGTTTCATGGGCACTGTAACTTGTAAATTGATTGTAAAATTTACTGTTCTTTGGTCATGTAGACGCTGCTTGATTACCTCATCTACTTAGCTCGTTTACATTAGGAACACGAATAAAACGAGCCGATCCCGTGCAGGATTTCTTGAAATAAGGTGAATTAATATGTGGCAAAGAAGCGATAGATCAGTTATGGTAGAAGCGGCATAGTGCTGAATGCTTCTTTATAAAATAGAAGAAAATTGATTCTGGTCTGAGACGAGACTTATTTAACACGGATCAACCCAGTTAGCGAGTGTTATTGTCTATGTAATAAAGTATGTACAAAGATGAGATGCACAACTCAAATGCAAAAGAAGAAAGAATGAAGTGTAATTAATAAGGGAATAAAATGAATATAATATATATGTTAACAACTTTCCGACATTTGACAGAAAGAATAATAGATAAACATCTTAAAATAACCGTGTACATTTGGAAACGACCTTAAGGTAGATAGAAAGAGAATGGAAACATTCTTACGTTCATGAAATCTTGTGTAGAATTATGTCTACTAATGATAATTGTGCATTTTTCATTTAATACATTGCAATGTCGTCTTTCGCGACTTGAAACGCGAGCTAGTTCTTCTACCAGAGTTCTGACCCGGTTTGTCTACCCTGTAGAGAAATTTCATTCCAGGCATGGAGATGCATTTTAGTTTATAAGACAATGTACCTATGAATCTGATAGAGGAAATGGCTAAATGTGAATTATTGACTTTCCCGTCTACTTTTCACTGAGATGGTGAACGAGAAACGCCTGGAAAAATGTATACCCCGACACAAACAAAATGTTTTTTTTTCCTTAACGTTTCCGATGAGGCTCGAACCAATGACCTTCTGCGTGTTAGGCAGATGTGATTTTTTTTTCTTTCTTTATTTAAAAAACGTTTTGTACAGTATATAAGTTAAAAGTATAGAGTTAGTATTTACATAGGAGTTTGTAATTCTATATTACAAAATAATGGTTCTACAATAGTATTTTGTAATGCTATATTACAAAACAATGATTCTACAAAAGTATTTTGTTAAGCTATATTACAGAACAATGATTCTAAAATTATATTTTGTAATGCTATTGTACAAAACAATGATTCTACAATGTAATAAACAGTTTATCCTCTTCCATTCTCATTAAAGGATTATCTTTAACAAAATATTTCGTTATCAAAGTCTGATTTTTGTCTTTGTAATGTTGATACGCATATAATATATATTTTCTAGTCAAATATTGGAACAATCTTTCGATGTCTATTTGTTTCCCTAATAACGACATAATGTTTCTTCTTTTGTAAATGCACAATCGAGCAATGCTCAGAATGTAGTTCAAAAAATAACTATTTACTGATTTTGTTTCTTTGTTATATCCTATCATGAGCATTTGTTCAAAAGAAGTGCTATTGAGAACACCAACTCTACATTCTTTAAAAAGAATCTCAACTATATATACAATATAATTCTTAAAAGAGCTTAATTCAGGACATTTCAAAAACATGTGAAATAAATCCTCTGTTTCCAACTGGCACACTGGACACAAGTCATTATCAATTTTGCCATAGTATTTTAGTCTCTCTTTTGTAAATATTCGATTGTGCATTATTCTGTAATCCAAATCTATACAATCTGGGGTCTTGAAAGGTAGATGTATCAATTTCCAGTATTTATGCTTTTCCAAACTAAATATCTTACTCCAAAAGGAAACAGAAGCTGGTTCTTTAAAAATCAACGTACATAAAAGCTTGTAAAATAGTTGTGTTGTACATAAACAGAGGTCATATAATTTTGTATCAACTCTGAGAAACATATTATTTTTCCCATTGGTTACAGTGGGTTTTGACTCTGTTGCAACAATATTTCGCCAGCCTAATGGTATACTTTCTATTATGCAATTATAGTCTTTTTTTATCTTATCTGTTTTGATCTCAGAATTTGATTTGTATATCATTTCTTGAATAGCTCTATAAGGTAGTATTCCAGGTACAAATTCATATGTAATATCCTGAACACGAACAATTCCTGCTTCTATAAATTCTGCGAAAAACAACGTTTTACCAGCACATGTAATATTAGGATTTAAAAAGAGAGGTTGTTCAAAAACATTCCTCACATCAATATTTGTATCGATATTATTTCTAAGTTTTTCCCATGCATGAAACATTTCTCTGTAAAATATAGGTAGGGTATTCAATTGTTGCTTATTTAAAGACATGAGAAACAACTCTTTGGTCAACCTCATGTTCAGGACAGTAGATAAAAAGTGACCAAAGGTATTTTTCCACATAGCATGGCAATTCACATCAAAGTATCTTTTTAAAAATTTTAGTCTGAATGCATACATTTTCATCTTTATATCAGTTAACTGTAGTCCGCCATTTCGCTT
Source organism: Sinohyriopsis cumingii (assembly GCA_028554795.2). Classification (NCBI taxonomy): domain Eukaryota; kingdom Metazoa; phylum Mollusca; class Bivalvia; order Unionida; family Unionidae; genus Sinohyriopsis; species Sinohyriopsis cumingii. Next base: position 115,037,404 of record CM068824.1, on the reverse strand, counting down.
ATCACCAATTATTGTATAATAGTGAACCAAATGGGACTTTCCTGACGAGATAAATCTGAGAAATAATTGCTTCAATTCATCAGCAATCATATCAGGAAGAGGCTGAACTGACACTATGTACAATACTCTAGAAACTAATAAGTTATTAACAACTGTTACTTTTCCTTGTATTGTCAAATATCTCTGTGACCACAGTTGCAATAAGTTTTTAATTTTAGACAATCTATCATTCCAGTTCAGTTGCTCACATAACTTTGCACATTTTCCAACATCAGCTCCCAAAATTAAGATGACTTGATCACACATTTGAATTTGTAATTGTTTGCAATAATCATCAGTAAGTTTACCAGATCCAATACACAGAAGTTCTGTCTTTTCCTTGTTCACCTTTGCACCAGATCCTTTACAATACAAGTCAAGTACATTAAAAGATTGATTAATGGATTGTGTGTCCGCTAATGTCAAGGTTGTATCATCTGCATGTTGAAAAACTTTACTTGTATTACTAGACAGTGGGAGTGGAATACCTTTGATAGTGGGATTTGCTTTGATAGCGAGTCCTAAGGGTTCTGCTGCTAATACATATAACATTGCTGATATAGGACAACCTTGTCTGACTGAATTTTTAATTAAAAAGGGTTTCGTTAGATGACCATTGCATTTAACACTACTTTTAATTTCATTATAAAATATCTTTATCCACTGAATAAAATTGTCACCAAAACCGAACTTTCGTAAAACAGAAATCAAATATGAGTGGCAAACTCTGTCAAACGCTTTTTCTTGATCAATTTTTAAGATATATCCCTCAAGATTGTCTCTCTCAACCATATCTATAATATCTCTTACAGTGACTATAGTATCAGCAATATCTCTCCCAACTATACAACATGTCTGAGTTTGAGAAATAATTTTGGGTAATACCATTTTTAAACGTGTAGACAAAATCCTTGCCAAAATTTTATAATCTACATTAAGTAAACTGATAGGACGCCAATTTTGCAATCTTCTATTATCCCCCTTATTTTTATAAATAAGTGATATAACCCCAAATCTCATTGATTTCGACATAATAGTGTCATTCTTAACACTCTGAAAGATGTGCAACAGAATATCATATATACAATCATAAAATTTACAATACCACTCTACTGTCAATCCGTCCGGGCCGGGGCTTTTATTTTTAGCCATCCCTTTTATAGCTGTATGTATTTCATCAACTGTTATTATGGCATCACACATATCTTTATCCTCATCAGATACAGAACAATTTACAAAATTTAAAAGTGAATCAGTACAATTATCATTAACAGTTACCGAAGAATATAAATGACTATAAAACTGATGTATTTCATCTAAGATTCCGCTTGTATTTGAAATAATTACACCATCATCATCAATCAATTCATTGATTACATTTTTGTTGTGTCGATATTTCTCAAGATTTAGAAAGTATTTAGTATTTCTATCGCTTTCAATTGCCCATTTCGCCTTAGATCTCAATATAGCACCCCGACAAAAATCGGTTTCATAGTCACTTAGTTGATGTTTTAGTTCTTCATATTTGTTAATGTCATATGATTCTTTATTTGCGACTTTTTCTGAAAATGATTTTAATTTATTTTGCAATGTAAAGTATTCTTGTAATCTTTCCTTTTTTCTTCTTGTACAGTATACTTGGGAAAATTTTTTAATTTTGTATTTTACATTATCCCACCAAATGAGTGGTTCACTAAAATACATTTCGTCAGTTTTTCCCTCGGTAAGAATTGATTTCACTCTTTGTACATATTTTTCCTCAAAAAGAACATTGTTATTTAGTATCCATAATCCGGGTCCTGTTTCCACTTTGCAGGTATTTAGTTTAAGGTATACAAAAGAATGATCACTAAAGGATGTATCTGCATAATAAATATTTTGCACATTGGAATGCAATTTTGAGGAAATCAAAAAATAATCTATTCTACTCTGCTTCATTTCGCCTAGTACAACTTGTTTTCTGGAGAAACTACGAGTACTAGGATTTCGTGATCTCCATAAATCGGTAATATTCCTATCATGAATAATTTTATAAAGTTCACGCACTGCTACATCATCAATATGTAAGGCTTTGTTATGTCGATCAATACCTGCTAAAGTTGTATTAAAATCACCAGCCAGGATAGTGCTATCACTAGTACTGTTATGTAAATATGTATTTAGCTTCATGAAAAAGTTAAACCTTTCCTTCACAACATTTGGAGCATAAATATTGATTAAATCAATCACTTTATCATCAATAGCTATTTTAAGATGTAAAATCCTACCCTTTTCAATCATTTCTTGTGTCACCTGATTTCTCAATTCTCTCACTACTAAAACAGCAACACCTGCCCTCCTATTGTCTGCATTACTATAAAATATGTCACCATTCCAAATCTCATTTTCTCTAATACTTTCAGCAAACTCATCATCCCAAAAGGTTTCTTGCAATAATAAAATATGGCCTCTTTTCTCTTTAAATATTTCTAAAACAGACTTTAGTTTATTCAAATTACGCAAGCCATTTACATTTAGAGATACAATATTTAAAGCCATGATTATGATGAGTGTATTGAAAGTATTAAAAAATGTTGAGTGTTTGATCATTTCTTAATAGGTGTTCGTCGCATGCTATTCATTTTCAGGTTAGGTACTGGATTAAACCTTCTCCTTCTCCTTTGTACTACTTTGAAATTTTCGATATTAGTACCGTTTTCTTGACATGTACGTGATTCGTTTGATCTTTCAACAACGTCTGCAACCATCTTCCTGTCATCATCTGAATCTGTCCCCGATCCATCTCCAATTGTATGATTGTTGTTTACTTCCTCCTCAGATTCTATTTCTACATTGGTCATATCAACTCCACTTCTTTCTTTTTCTTCCCCACTTTCTCCACTCTCGTTATCTTGTTTTGCATTCTCAATTTCTTCTTTATCATCTTCGTCACTCGGTATCTCCAATATGTCTTCCCTCGTATCATCATCAACTTGCGAATGAATCCCTGCAATGGCCTCTCTGTAACACATACATGTTTGCGCCTCTTTGTGGCATTTGTCGCATATCCTGCATGTACACATTAGAGGAAAACTTCCACAACTGTCACATCTTTGCCTTGTGCAATTTTTTTGCTACATGGCCTTGCTCCCCACACTTGTAGCATACAAAATCAGGGCAGTCTTTTATAACATGTCCCGGATCTAGACATCTAGAACACACCTTAACTTGGTTATCGTGTAATACTCTAAAGTATTGCTGACCATTGACAGTCTGAAATTTCAGACTGTAAGGCAAGGATTTTACCTGCTGTGGAAATTTACATTTGACATAACGAGTCCCATCAGCCACACTAGTCCCAGGATAATATCTGCGTTGAATGGGAGAAAGAAGTTCTACTCCGTATTCACCGAGCTTCATCCTTATATCATCATCGGTGATGTATGCTGGTAAATGAAGAATTGACACAATAATAGTGTCTGAATATAAGAGAGTACAATCAAAGTGTTCACTTCCAATATCAATTCCACACAAGATATTATATGCTACTTCCTTGCTCGGTAGTGTGACCTCATACAAATTTGCACCTTTGGGCACAACAGCATAGACCGACATATCTCCGGTTAATTCTTCTACACTTCTAACAATATCACTTGCCTTTATTTTCTTCACATCCTTTACATCAATCACCACGGTACATTCTTTCCCAAAACGACGAGAAGCTCCTGTCTGTCTATCGATGTTACTCGACATGCCATTCTTATTGTTAGCTATTCCACTGGTGTCATTAGAGTGTGAGTCAGCTCCTTGTGCTGCACGTGCAGCACGACCAGGCTTTGTATTCATTGTCACAGAAAATAGTATTTTGTGTGGTGGATAAAGTTATCCACACACTCAAAATATATCTCACTTATATATGAATGCGATCACACAAATCTTATAAACGTACCTGTAACAAATTAAAACAGCAAAAATGTCTATTAAAGGAAAAAACTTGAAAATTCAGGGAGCGATCATCAAACGTGTTTTCCTTCTGATGTCATAACCGGAAGTCGCCCGTTAGGCAGATGTGATAACCACTACATCACAGAAACAACTGAACCTGTATTGATCAACGAGCCTATACCTAGCTTCTTCTCCACTCTGAATGCTGATTAACTTCAGTCTTGACAGAATTCCAATCTAGCTGAGAAAGATTAATTTCTTCATAACTTACAAATTTCAGACAATACCTTGCGCATATCTTTTGTTCGGAAAAATGTGGTCAACGGCAAGTGCATTGTCAAATCTCACTGGCAACTTGGAGGCATATTTTACTTTCGCAGAAGTTGCCGAGGTGGACCGAATGTGTGAAAGGAATGCTATTTTTAGGAGAAGGAGCAGACTAATATACAGGAAAGGACGAAAGGGTATGGCGCAGTCTCTCGTTGATCTAAAATAAAATCTTTAGTACATATATACTGTATAGACTATGAAGAGAGACCTACCGTTCTAACGGTTAGAATTAACCCAAAGTGCAAACACGATTTACCGTAACAGAATCCTTAAAATCATAAAAATGTAGAGTCTGTATTGGATAGATTCCTTTAGTGTTGTATTTATTTAATTAGAGACATATATCTTGCATTTTGGACACGGTATATATGTTATTTTGTGCAGCTAGCTTATTCTTGTGCTACCCCCCCCCCCGCCAATAAAAATGAATTGAACATTGCACTCGCCACTGAAGACTACATTTTACAAATTCCAAAGGTTGGCGCAGGCTGAGCAAAGTGTGGTATGATGCTTGTAACCTCTTACATCTGTCTGAAATATTTGCAGGTTTTCTGAATAGGTGAGATCGGATCTTAGGCCTCACTTCATACCAATAGATTTGGGGACAGAGAGACCTAAAACTTACAGTTACACTTCAGTCCTCGCTGAGGTCAACCAGATTCAGTGTTTGTATGATCTGTTTACTACTGGCTTATTTGGTGAAGTACTTATTTTAATAATTATGAATTGGTAGACTATGCAATTTATTTGATGAAAATTTAAAGAGTTACCTCTGCTTGCCGTTTCATGGGCACGGTAACTTGCAAATTGATTGTAAAATTTACTGTTCTTTGGTCATGTAGACGCTGCTTGATTACCTCATCTACTTAGCTCGTTTACATTAGGAACACGAATAAAACGAGCCGATCCCGTGCAGGATTTCTTGAAATAAGGTGAATTAATATGTGGCAAAGAAGCGATAGATCAGTTATGGTAGAAGCGGCATAGTGCTGAATGCTTCTTTATAAAATAGAAGAAAATTGATTCTGGTCTGAGACGAGACTTATTTAACACGGATCAACCCAGTTAGCGAGTGTTATTGTCTATGTAATAAAGTATGTACAAAGATGAGATGCACAACTCAAATGCAAAAGAAGAAAGAATGAAGTGTAATTAATAAGGGAATAAAATGAATATAATATATATGTTAACAACTTTCCGACATTTGACAGAAAGAATAATAGATAAACATCTTAAAATAACCGTGTACATTTGGAAACGACCTTAAGGTAGATAGAAAGAGAATGGAAACATTCTTACGTTCATGAAATCTTGTGTAGAATTATGTCTACTAATGATATTTGTGCATTTTTCATTTAATACACTGCAATGTCGTCTTTCGCGACTTGAAACGCGAGCTAGTTCTTCTACCAGAGTTCTGACCCGGTTTGTCTACCCTGTAGAGAAATTTCATTCCAGGCATGGAGATGCATTTTAGTTTATAAGACAATGTACCTATGAATCTGATAGAGGAAATGGCTAAAAGTGAATTATTGACTTTCCCGTCTACTTTTCACTGAGATAGTAAACGAGAAACGCCTGGAAAAATGTATACCCCGACACAAACAAAATGTTTTTTTTTCTTAACGTTTCCGGTGAGGCTCGAACCAATGACCTTCTGCGTGTTAGGCAGATGTGATAACCGCTACACCACAGAAACAACTGCATTCCCTAAGGTCAAACAGCCTATACCTAGCTTGAAATCCATTTCGAATATAAATCAAAGTCAATCTTGGCACGATTTCAATCCATCTGGGAATGATTAAACTATTCTTAACTTACCTATTTCGGATAATATCTTGTGCCGTCCGCGCGTATATTTGTTTTGGACAAATGTAGTCAACGGCAAGTGCATTGTCAAATCCATCCCACAGCTTAGAAGTTAATACCTCAGACATATTTTTCTCTCGCAAAAATAGCCTAGGTGGACCGAAAGTGTCAAGATAATTCTTTTCAAGGAGTAAGAGCAGGCTAATGTACAGGAAGAGATGCAGTGGTGTGGCGCAGACTCTCGCTCAGGTGTGTGTGTTTGTGATTTGAATTTTTAACCTAACTTTAACAATTGTTCAGTCATATCGCTACGATGTCTGCAGTGTGGCAGTTTATGGTGATAGAATCGGGGTATCATGCCGCAGACACGTAGCATGATGTCCCACCCAGTCACATTATCCTGACACCAGGCCGACCAGTCCTAACAATATCCTATTAATGCTGAGCGCCAAGCGAGTCAGCTGTTAGTACCATGTTTTTTTACAAGTCTTTGTTATGACTCGGCTGGGCCTCGAACCCAAGACATCCCGCAATCGTTGCCCACGCTCTAATCACTAGGTCACCCTGAGCGGCCTCTCTCGCTCAGGTAAATGTAAAAAATCTGGTATATGTATACTGTATACACCATGCCAGATACCTACCGTTATAACGACTAGAATTAAAATAAAGTGAAGTCAAGTCATAATGTAACAGAATTATCGAAATCATAAAAATGTCCAGTAAGCAGGCTAGAGTTAAACTCTTACGCAATGCTATCATGACCAGTGAGAGGACACGGCATCTTGAATCAGCTTAGGCGTTAGATCGAGCGACTTCCCACCCAGGTTTTAAAGCTTTGTCCAAGATCAGAGGAACCTCGAGGGACCGGGGCCTGTTCTAAATCCGTCCCCACGTGGACAGACAGCGAGAAGGACATTGTGAAAGAGAGACCCAATCGGAATTGCGACGGAGGGGGTGATAACATTTTCGAATCGTATCATAACTTCTAACTAGCAAGCGAAAATATATTTCATTCCAACATCATTAACATATCCATTCATTGATTCATTCGGGTTGGATACGTCGACCAGTGAACAACGGTGAGCAGTAGACTCTAGCGACCACGTTCGGCCATGAGGTGCCATTTGGAATGGAGACTACTGAGCCACCAGCCCTGAAATGACTATGTTGTAGCCGTAGTTTTCGAGCACTGCTGCTGTATTGCTTCAGTTGGGGAAGCCGCCTGCCTGAAAGAATGAGAGTAGTTCACTTTGGCGACAACGAGGGAGTAAACATAAGAGCCCTGGCTGGTATCTTGACGGAGTGGTCTGTGGGTGCATGGGAAACATGCTGCATGTGCGGACACAGGGAGCCACATAATTGGGCAAGAAGAAAGACAGAAGTCCGGTAATACCTGCATATCATCGAATCTCCTTCTATTGTATAATAGAGGAGAGTACTGCTGAAGTTAAAACGGGAAATTTACTCTGCAGTATGCAAGCCAAATACCAGCTGGGATGTTAGCAGTCCAATGGCAAGGTGGACTCTCAAACGAGTTTGTTAGGGACTTGAAGAGTGGAGCCGGATGACTTATGGTTGACTGACGATGGCAGCGCTGTAACCAGGTGCTGACTTACTTCTGATGACCACCGGTTTTATCTCGATGTGGAAAAGGTTGAGCTACCTGCCAAAATTGCCAAAGTGAATTACATGGTTTCCATTTTGGTTGGGAAACCACTTTTTATAATATCTCTATTTTAAAATCTAATTTGACCATTTCGATACCACCAACAAAACATGTTCACTATTATTTTGAAATTTAAGCGTGATACTAAATATTATTAATCATTTTGACTTAGTTGACTGGTATTTCTTTAGCGTTTCTTGACGTACAGTTTGTACACAAAATTCCAGCTTGAAATAGAATGATGTAGGAAAATTAATAACTATTATTGATTTGACTAATTGCACAGGTGGCTAACACAATATTGGAATTGTTATCGTCCATTTAAATAACTGGAGTAAATTTAGTTAAGTACGGGCTGGCGTTTCAGGGGTATGTGCGTTTGCGCCTGCTGCCGGGTACCATTCCTCCCTTGTTTCTCCTGGACCTCCTCTTCCATGACGGACTTGTGGAACCATTTCGACCCGTCAAATGCAGGTGTCCCGATGTAACGTCATAGTGGCAACCAATCTCAACTGGCGTCACATACTGTTTTTGTAGGCACATGGACTAGTCGATAGCAGCCTGACATCCATTTATTTAACATGAGTGTGTGTTGGGTCTATTCTCACTCATGAAATCCCGTTGTTCCGGTCGTTAAGGACTTACTTACTGTCCTACGACCCGAGGCTAAAATTAACAGTGCTCTGTTAGCACATAAACGCCTGGGGGATGTAGCTCTCATTCCTTCCCCCAGGAACAATTATCATCCTTCGTGCAGGAATAAACAAGAGGCACATGAACAATTGTGCGATGGCCTCTTTAATCCAAATAATCAATCAAAAAGCGAAAATTTAGTTCTCCTGGGAAGATTGATGAGCAGATAAGGTTTACTTCGAGAAAGTCACACGTAATTTAGCGGTAAAACGTAGAGAGGAGATTCTAAGGAAAGACAATGATTCGTAAAGGAATCCTTTTGAGTGACCGAACTTCTGGTTCAGTGAGTCCCGAATCTCTAAGAAGGGAGACGGAAGTGAGACTAGCAGAACAGTCAGAGTCGACATCCATTACCTAATTTAGGCTAGATTGTATTTGGGCCAGATGAATACATTGCGAGATTCTGGGTAAGCTACAACTTCCGAATGGGTCAGATCCTGGTTATATTTGCAAAAACATCGATGCCTGCAATCATTAGAGAACTGGATGGAAAGATATATTGAATAAAATTCTTTAATATTCTTCCAAAACTAAAGTTCTTCAAAAGTCTCGGGGAATGATAAGTGAAATGGTGGCTAATGAATACCAATTTAAGAGCCAAGAGAATTCCTGTAAGTATATAGAAACAATCGATATGTGTACTGATATGTTGCGAGTGGTGTACGTACGGTAAATAACGCCTGGGGGGAGGAAGATGATCTAAATGTAAAGATATTTTCGCGACCCAAGACCTTTGGCGCTGTGGCGACCTCCCTCCCCCCCCCCCCGCCCATTCCGTTACTTCGCTACTGTATGTTACGGAGATATCTATATGAAATATTTGCAGGTTTTCTGAACAGGAGATGTCGAATCTTATGTCACACTACATACCAATACAGATTTGGGAGAAGAGAGGCATCGGACTACAGTTATTTTATTAAAAAAATTCTTACATTGTTTCAAAGCTTGTGGTTTTCACTCTTTCTTGTGTTACTGTTTATTCGAGCTTAAACACGTAAGAATAGATTATGTGTAAACGACTTTCCTAAATCTCGTAGAAAGATACATAGACAGACAGATTAAAATAACATTATACCTATAAAAATGATCTTAAAATATCATAAAATCTTTCTTAGGATCCTGAAATTTTGTGTAGAATTTTGTCTACTAATGTTATGTGTGTATTTGCCATTTGATACATAGCAGTGTTGTTATTCTGGATTTGAAACTTGATCTAGTTTATCGTCCATAATCCTGACCCGTTTTATCTATTCTGTGGAGAAATTTCGTGTCGATGCCTTGAGAACTTTATAAGGTTATGTAATAAAATTCCCTAATAAACCGGAAGAGGAAATGGCTAATAGTGAATCGTGGCCAACCCAGCGTATTTTTCATGCGATAAAAGCAGTGATTAAACGTCCAAAAGAATCAAACAAAATATAATGTTTCTGCTGAGGCTCGAACTCAGGACCTTCTGCGTGTTAGGCAGATGTGATAACCACTACACCACAGAAACAACTGAACCTGTATTGATCAACGAGCCTATACCTAGCTTCTTCTCCACTCTGAATGCTGATTAACTTCAGTCTTGACACAATTCCAATCTAGCTGAGAAAGATTAATTTCTTCATAACTTACAAATTTCAGACAATACCTTGCGCATATCTTTTGTTCGGAAAAATGTGGTCAACGGTATGTGCATTGTCAAATCTCACTGGCAACTTGGAGGCATATTTTACTTTCGCAGAAGTTGCCGAGGTGGACCGAATGTGTGAAAGGAATGCTATTTTTAGGAGAAGGAGCAGACTAATATACAGGAAAGGACGAAAGGGTATGGCGCAGTCTCTCGTTGATCTAAAATAAAATCTTTAGTACATATATACTGTATAGACTATGAAGAGAGACCTACCGTTCTAACGGTTAGAATTAACCCAAAGTGCAAACACGATTTACCGTAACAGAATCCTTAAAATCATAAAAATGTAGAGTCTGTATTGGATAGATTCCTTTAGTGTTGTATTTATTTAATTAGAGACATATATCTTGCATTTTGGACACGGTATATATGTTATTTTGTGCAGCTAGCTTATTAGTGTCCTACCCCCCCCCCCCGCCAATAAAAATGAATTGAACATTGCACTCGCCACTGAAGACTACATTTTACAAATTCCAAAGGTTGGCGCAGGCTGAGCAAAGTGTGGTATGATGCTTGTAACCTCTTACATCTGTCTGAAATATTTGCAGGTTTTCTGAATAGGTGAGATCGGATCTTAGGCCTCACTTCATACCAATACAGATTTGGGGACAGATAGACCTAAAACTACAGTTACACTTCAGTCCTCGCTGAGGTCAACCAGATTCAGTGTTTGTATGATCTGTTTACTACTGGCTTATTTGGTGAAGTACTTATTTTAATAATTATGAATTGGTAGACTATGCAATTTATTTGATGAAAATTTAAAGAGTTACCTCTGCTTGCCGTTTCATGGGCACTGTAACTTGTAAATTGATTGTAAAATTTACTGTTCTTTGGTCATGTAGACGCTGCTTGATTACCTCATCTACTTAGCTCGTTTACATTAGGAACACGAATAAAACGAGCCGATCCCGTGTGGAATTTCTTGAAATAAGGTGAATTAATATGTGGCAAAGAAGCGATAGATCAGTTATGGTAGAAGCGGCATAGTGCTGAATGCTTCTTTATAAAATAGAAGAAAATTGATTCTGGTCTGAGACGAGACTTATTTAACACGGATCAACCCAGTTAGCGAGTGTTATTGTCTATGTAATAAAGTATGTACAAAGATGAGATGCACAACTCAAATGCAAAAGAAGAAAGAATGAAGTGTAATTAATAAGGGAATAAAATGAATATAATATATATGTTAACAACTTTCCGACATTTGACAGAAAGAATAATAGATAAACATCTTAAAATAACCGTGTACATTTGGAAACGACCTTAAGGTAGATAGAAAGAGAATGGAAACATTCTTACGTTCATGAAATCTTGTGTAGAATTATGTCTACTAATGATATTTGTGCATTTTTCATTTAATACATTGCAATGTCGTCTTTGGCGACTTGAAACGCGAGCTAGTTCTTCTACCAGAGTTCTGACCCGGTTTGTCTACCCTGTAGAGAAATTTCATTCCAGGCATGGAGATGCATTTTAGTTTATAAGACAATGTACCTATGAATCTGATAGAGGAAATGGCTAAATGTGAATTATTGACTTTCCCGTCTACTTTTCACTGAGATGGTGAACGAGAAACGCCTGGAAAAATGTATACCCCGACACAAACAAAATGTTTTTTTTTCCTTAACGTTTCCGATGAGGCTCGAACCAATGACCTTCTGCGTGTTAGGCAGATGTGATTTTTTTTCTTTCTTTATTTAAAAAACGTTTTGTACAGTATATAAGTTAAAAGTATAGAGTTAGTATTTACATAGGAGTTTGTAATTCTATATTACAAAATAATGGTTCTACAATAGTATTTTGTAATGCTATATTACAAAACAATGATTCTACAAAAGTATTTTGTTAAGCTATATTACAGAACAATGATTCTAAAATTATATTTTGTAATGCTATTGTACAAAACAATGATTCTACAATGTAATAAACAGTTTATCCTCTTCCATTCTCATTAAAGGATTATCTTTAACAAAATATTTCGTTATCAAAGTCTGATTTTTGTCTTTGTAATGTTGATACGCATATAATATATATTTTCTAGTCAAATATTGGAACAATCTTTCGATGTCTATTTGTTTCCCTAATAACGACATAATGTTTCTTCTTTTGTAAATGCACAATCGAGCAATGCTCAGAATGTAGTTCAAAAAATAACTATTTACTGATTTTGTTTCTTTGTTATATCCTATCATGAGCATTTGTTCAAAAGAAGTGCTATTGAGAACACCAACTCTACATTCTTTAAAAAGAATCTCAACTATATATACAATATAATTCTTAAAAGAGCTTAATTCAGGACATTTCAAAAACATGTGAAATAAATCCTCTGTTTCCAACTGGCACACTGGACACAAGTCATTATCAATTTTGCCATAGTATTTTAGTCTCTCTTTTGTAAATATTCGATTGTGCATTATTCTGTAATCCAAATCTATACAATCTGGGGTCTTGAAAGGTAGATGTAATCAATTTCCAGTATTTATGCTTTTCCAAACTAAATATCTTACTCCAAAAGGAAACAGAAGCTGGTTCTTTAAAAATCAACGTACATAAAAGCTTGTAAAATAGTTGTGTTGTACATAAACAGAGGTCATATAATTTTGTATCAACTCTGAGAAACATATTATTTTTCCCATTGGTTACAGTGGGTTTTGACTCTGTTGCAACAATATTTCGCCAGCCTAATGGTATACTTTCTATTATGCAATTATAGTCTTTTTTTATCTTATCTGTTTTGATCTCAGAATTTGATTTGTATATCATTTCTTGAATAGCTCTATAAGGTAGTATTCCAGGTACAAATTCATATGTAATATCCTGAACACGAACAATTCCTGCTTCTATAAATTCTGCGAAAAACACCGTTTTACCAGCACATGTAATATTAGGATTTAAAAAGAGAGGTTGTTCAAAAACATTCCTCACATCAATATTTGTATCGATATTATTTCTAAGTTTTTCCCATGCATGAAACATTTCTCTGTAAAATATAGGTAGGGTATTCAATTGTTGCTTATTTAAAGACATGAGAAACAACTCTTTGGTCAACCTCATGTTCAGGACAGTAGATAAAAAGTGACCAAAGGTATTTTTCCACATAGCATGGCAATTCACATCAAAGTATCTTTTTAAAAATTTTAGTCTGAATGCATACATTTTCATCTTTATATCAGTTAACTGTAGTCCGCCATTTCGCTTATCACCAATTATTGTATAATAGTGAACCAAATGGGACTTTCCTGACGAGATAAATCTGAGAAATAATTGCTTCAATTCATCAGCAATCATATCAGGAAGAGGCTGAACTGACACTATGTACAATACTCCTAGAAACTAATAAGTTATTAACAACTGTTACTTTTCCTTGTATTGTCAAATATCTCTGACCACAGTTGCAATAAGTTTTTAATTTTAGACAATCTATCATTCCAGTTCAGTTGCTCACATAACTTTGCACATTTTCCAACATCAGCTCCCAAAATTAAGATGACTTGATCACACATTTGAATTTGTAATTGTTTGCAATAATCATCAGTAAGTTTACCAGATCCAATACACAGAAGTTCTGTCTTTTCCTTGTTCACCTTTGCACCAGATCCTTTACAATACAAGTCAAGTACATTAAAAGATTGATTAATGGATTGTGTGTCCGCCTAATGTCAAGGTTGTATCATCTGCATGTTGAAAAACTTTACTTGTATTACTAGACAGTGGGAGTGGAATACCTTTGATAGTGGGATTTGCTTTGATAGCGAGTCCTAAGGGTTCTGCTGCTAATACATATAACATTGCTGATATAGGACAACCTTGTCTGACTGAATTTTTAATTAAAAAGGGTTTCGTTAGATGACCATTGCATTTAACACTACTTTTAATTTCATTATAAAATATCTTTATCCACTGAATAAAATTGTCACCAAAACCGAACTTTCGTAAAACAGAAATCAAATATGAGTGGCAAACTCTGTCAAACGCTTTTTCTTGATCAATTTTTAAGATATATCCCTCAAGATTGTCTCTCTCAACCATATCTATAATATCTCTTACAGTGACTATAGTATCAGCAATATCTCTCCCAACTATACAACATGTCTGAGTTTGAGAAATAATTTTGGGTAATACCATTTTTAAACGTGTAGACAAAATCCTTGCCAAAATTTTATAATCTACATTAAGTAAACTGATAGGACGCCAATTTTGCAATCTTCTATTATCCCCCTTATTTTTATAAATAAGTGATATAACCCCAAATCTCATTGATTTTCGACATAATAGTGTCATTCTTAACACTCTGAAAGATGTGCAACAGAATATCATATATACAATCATAAAATTTACAATACCACTCTACTGTCAATCCGTCCGGGCCGGGGCTTTTATTTTTAGCCATCCCTTTTATAGCTGTATGTATTTCATCAACTGTTATTATGGCATCACACATATCTTTATCCTCATCAGATACAGAACAATTTACAAAATTTAAAAGTGAATCAGTACAAATTATCATTAACAGTTACCGAAGAAATAAATGACTATAAAACTGATGTATTTCATCTAAGATTCCGCTTGTATTTGAAATAATTACACCATCATCATCAATCAATTCATTGATTACATTTTTGTTGTGTCGATATTTCTCAAGATTTAGAAAGTATTTAGTATTTCTATCGCTTTCAATTGCCCATTTCGCCTTAGATCTCAATATAGCACCCCGACAAAAATTCGTTTTCATAGTCACTTAGTTGATGTTTTAGTTCTTCATATTTGTTAATGTCATATGATTCTTTATTTGCGACTTTTTCTGAAAATGATTTTAATTTATTTTGCAATGTAAAGTATTCTTGTAATCTTTCCTTTTTTCTTCTTGTACAGTATACTTGGGAAAATTTTTTAATTTTGTATTTTACATTATCCCACCAAATGAGTGGTTCACTAAAATACATTTCGTCAGTTTTTCCCTCGGTAAGAAATGATTTCACTCTTTGTACATATTTTTCCTCAAAAAGAACATTGTTATTTAGTATCCATAATCCGGGTCCTGTTTCCACTTTGCAGGTATTTAGTTTAAGGTATACAAAAGAATGATCACTAAAGGATGTATCTGCATAATAAATATTTTGCACATTGGAATGCAATTTTGAGGAAATCAAAAAATAATCTATTCTACTCTGCTTCATTTCCTAGTACAACTTGTTTTCTGGAGAAACTACGAGTACTAGGATTTCGTGATCTCCATAAATCGGTAATATTCCTATCATGAATAATTTTATAAAGTTCACGCACTGCTACATCATCAATATGTAAGGCTTTGTTATGTCGATCAATACCTGCTAAAGTTGTATTAAAATCACCAGCCAGGATAGTGCTATCACTAGTACTGTTATGTAAATATGTATTTAGCTTCATGAAAAAGTTAAACCTTTCCTTCACAACATTTGGAGCATAAATATTGATTAAATCAATCACTTTATCATCAATAGCTATTTTAAGATGTAAAATCCTACCCTTTTCAATCATTTCTTGTGTCACCTGATTTCTCAATTCTCTCACTACTAAAACAGCAACACCTGCCCTCCTATTGTCTGCATTACTATAAAATATGTCACCATTCCAAATCTCATTTTCTCTAATACTTTCAGCAAACTCATCATCCCAAAAGGTTTCTTGCAATAATAAAATATGGCCTCTTTTCTCTTTAAATATTTCTAAAACAGACTTTAGTTTATTCAAATTACGCAAGCCATTTACATTTAGAGATACAATATTTAAAGCCATGATTATGATGAGTGTATTGAAAGTATTAAAAAATGTTGAGTGTTTGATCATTTCTTAATAGGTGTTCGTCGCATGCTATTCATTTTCAGGTTAGGTACTGGATTAAACCTTCTCCTTCTCCTTTGTACTACTTTGAAATTTTCGATATTAGTACCGTTTTCTTGACATGTACGT
Organism: Sinohyriopsis cumingii; assembly: GCA_028554795.2. Classification (NCBI taxonomy): domain Eukaryota; kingdom Metazoa; phylum Mollusca; class Bivalvia; order Unionida; family Unionidae; genus Sinohyriopsis; species Sinohyriopsis cumingii. Next base: position 115,021,316 of record CM068824.1, on the reverse strand, counting down.
GATTCGTTTGATCTTTCAACAACGTCTGCAACCATCTTCCTGTCATCATCTGAATCTGTCCCCGATCCATCTCCAATTGTATGATTGTTGTTTACTTCCTCCTCAGATTCTATTTCTACATTGGTCATATCAACTCCACTTCTTTCTTTTTCTTCCCACTTTCTCCACTCTCGTTATCTTGTTTTGCATTCTCAATTTCTTCTTTATCATCTTCGTCACTCGGTATCTCCAATATGTCTTCCCTCGTATCATCATCAACTTGCGAATGAATCCCTGCAATGGCCTCTCTGTAACACATACATGTTTGCGCCTCTTTGTGGCATTTGTCGCATATCCTGCATGTACACATTAGAGGAAAACTTCCACAACTGTCACATCTTTGCCTTGTGCAATTTTTTTGCTACATGGCCTTGCTCCCCACACTTGTAGCATACAAAATCAGGGCAGTCTTTTATAACATGTCCCGGATCTAGACATCTAGAACCACACCTTAACTTGGTTATCGTGTAATACTCTAAAGTATTGCTGACCATTGACAGTCTGAAATTTCAGACTGTAAGCAAGGATTTTACCTGCTGTGGAAATTTACATTTGACATAACGAGTCCCATCAGCCACACTAGTCCCAGGATAATATCTGCGTTGAATGGAGAAAGAAGTTCTACTCCGTATTCACCGAGCTTCATCCTTATATCATCATCGGTGATGTATGCTGGTAAATGAAGAATTGACACAATAATAGTGTCTGAATATAAGAGAGTACAATCAAAGTGTTCACTTCCAATATCAATTCCACACAAGATATTATATGCTACTTCCTTGCTCGGTAGTGTGACCTCATACAAATTTGCACCTTTGGGCACAACAGCATAGACCGACATATCTCCGGTTATTCTTCTACACTTCTAACAATATCACTTGCCCTTTATTTTCTTCACATCCTTTACATCAATCACCACGGTACATTCTTTCCCAAAACGACGAGAAGCTCCTGTCTGTCTATCGATGTTACTCGACATGCCATTCTTATGTTAGCTATTCCACTGGTGTCATTAGAGTGTGAGTCAGCTCCTTGTGCTGCACGTGCAGCACGACCAGGCTTTGTATTCATTGTCACAGAAAATAGTATTTTGTGTGGTGGATAAAGTTATCCACACACTCAAAATATATCTCACTTATATATGAATGCGATCAACAAATCTTATAAACGTACCTGTAACAAATTAAAACAGCAAAAATGTCTATTAAAGGAAAATACTTGAAAATTCAGGGAGCGATCATCAAACGTGTTTTCCTTCTGATGTCATAACCGGAAGTCGCACGTTAGGCAGATGTGATAACCACTACATCACAGAACAACTGAACCTGAATTGATCAAACGAGCCTATACCTAGCTTCTTCTCCACTCTGAATGCTGATTAACTTCAGTCTTGACACAATTCCATCTAGCTGAGAAAGATTAATTTCTTCATAACTTACAAATTTCAGACAATACCTTGCGCATATCTTTTGTTCGGAAAAATTGGTCAACGGCAAGTGCATTGTCAAATCTCACTGGCAACTTGGAGGCATATTTTACTTTCGCAGAAGTTGCCGAGGTGGACCGAATGTGTGAAAGGAATGCTATTTTTAGGAGAAGGAGCAGACTAATATACAGGAAAGGACGAAAGGGTATGGCGCAGTCTCTCGTTGATCTAAAATAAAATCTTTAGTACATATATACTGTATAGACTATGAAGAGAGACCTACCGTTCTAACGGTTAGAATTAACCCAAAGTGCAAACACGATTTACCGTAACAGAATCCTTAAAATCATAAAAATGTAGAGTCTGTATTGGATAGATTCCTTTAGTGTTGTATTTATTTAATTAGAGACATATATCTTGCATTTTGGACACGGTATATATGTTATTTTGTGCAGCTAGCTTATTCTTGTGCTACCCCCCCCCCCCCCCGCCAATAAAAATGAATTGAACATTGCACTCGCCACTGAAGACTACATTTTACAAATTCCAAAGGTTGGCGCAGGCTGAGCAAAGTGTGGTATGATGCTTGTAACCTCTTACATCTGTCTGAAATATTTGCAGGTTTTCTGAATAGGTGAGATCGGATCTTAGGCCTCACTTCATACCAATAGATTTGGGGACAGAGAGACCTAAAACTTACAGTTACACTTCAGTCCTCGCTGAGGTCAACCAGATTCAGTGTTTGTATGATCTGTTTACTACTGGCTTATTTGGTGAAGTACTTATTTTAATAATTATGAATTGGTAGACTATGCAATTTATTTGATGAAAATTTAAAGAGTTACCTCTGCTTGCCGTTTCATGGGCACGGTAACTTGCAAATTGATTGTAAAATTTACTGTTCTTTGGTCATGTAGACGCTGCTTGATTACCTCATCTACTTAGCTCGTTTACATTAGGAACACGAATAAAACGAGCCGATCCCGTGCAGGATTTCTTGAAATAAGGTGAATTAATATGTGGCAAAGAAGCGATAGATCAGTTATGGTAGAAGCGGCATAGTGCTGAATGCTTCTTTATAAAATAGAAGAAAATTGATTCTGGTCTGAGACGAGACTTATTTAACACGGATCAACCCAGTTAGCGAGTGTTATTGTCTATGTAATAAAGTATGTACAAAGATGAGATGCACAACTCAAATGCAAAAGAAGAAAGAATGAAGTGTAATTAATAAGGGAATAAAATGAATATAATATATATGTTAACAACTTTCCGACATTTGACAGAAAGAATAATAGATAAACATCTTAAAATAACCGTGTACATTTGGAAACGACCTTAAGGTAGATAGAAAGAGAATGGAAACATTCTTACGTTCATGAAATCTTGTGTAGAATTATGTCTACTAATGATATTTGTGCATTTTTCATTTAATACACTGCAATGTCGTCTTTCGCGACTTGAAACGCGAGCTAGTTCTTCTACCAGAGTTCTGACCCGGTTTGTCTACCCTGTAGAGAAATTTCATTCCAGGCATGGAGATGCATTTTAGTTTATAAGACAATGTACCTATGAATCTGATAGAGGAAATGGCTAAAAGTGAATTATTGACTTTCCCGTCTACTTTTCACTGAGATAGTAAACGAGAAACGCCTGGAAAAATGTATACCCCGACACAAACAAAATGTTTTTTTTTTCTTAACGTTTCCGATGAGGCTCGAACCAATGACCTTCTGCGTGTTAGGCAGATGTGATAACCGCTACACCACAGAAACAACTGCATTCCCTAAGGTCAAACAGCCTATACCTAGCTTGAAATCCATTTCGAATATAAATCAAAGTCAATCTTGGCACGATTTCAATCCATCTGGGAATGATTAAACTATTCTTAACTTACCTATTTCGGATAATATCTTGTGCCGTCCGCGCGTATATTTGTTTTGGACAAATGTAGTCAACGGCAAGTGCATTGTCAAATCCATCCCACAGCTTAGAAGTTAATACCTCAGACATATTTTTCTCTCGCAAAAATAGCCTAGGTGGACCGAAAGTGTCAAGATAATTCTTTTCAAGGAGTAAGAGCAGGCTAATGTACAGGAAGAGATGCAGTGGTGTGGCGCAGACTCTCGCTCAGGTGTGTGTGTTTGTGATTTGAATTTTTAACCTAACTTTAACAATTGTTCAGTCATATCGCTACGATGTCTGCAGTGTGGCAGTTTATGGTGATAGAATCGGGGTATCATGCCGCAGACACGTAGCATGATGTCCCACCCAGTCACATTATCCTGACACCAGGCCGACCAGTGCTAACAATATCCTATTAATGCTGAGCGCCAAGCGAGTCAGCTGTTAGTACCATGTTTTTTTACAAGTCTTTGTTATGACTCGGCTGGGCCTCGAACCCAAGACATCCCGCAATCGTTGCCCACGCTCTAATCACTAGGTCACCCTGAGCGGCCTCTCTCGCTCAGGTAAATGTAAAAAATCTGGTATATGTATACTGTATACACCATGCCAGATACCTACCGTTATAACGACTAGAATTAAAATAAAGTGAAGTCAAGTCATAATGTAACAGAATTATCGAAATCATAAAAATGTCCAGTAAGCAGGCTAGAGTTAAACTCTTACGCAATGCTATCATGACCAGTGAGAGGACACGGCATCTTGAATCAGCTTAGGCGTTAGATCGAGCGACTTCCCACCCAGGTTTTAAAGCTTTGTCCAAGATCAGAGGAACCTCGAGGGACCGGGGCCTGTTCTAAATCCGTCCCCACGTGGACAGACAGCGAGAAGGACATTGTGAAAGAGAGACCCAATCGGAATTGCGACGGAGGGGGTGATAACATTTTCGAATCGTATCATAACTTCTAACTAGCAAGCGAAAATATATTTCATTCCAACATCATTAACATATCCATTCATTGATTCATTCGGGTTGGATACGTCGACCAGTGAACAACGGTGAGCAGTAGACTCTAGCGACCACGTTCGGCCATGAGGTGCCATTTGGAATGGAGACTACTGAGCCACCAGCCCTGAAATGACTATGTTGTAGCCGTAGTTTTCGAGCACTGCTGCTGTATTGCTTCAGTTGGGGAAGCCGCCTGCCTGAAAGAATGAGAGTAGTTCACTTTGGCGACAACGAGGGAGTAAACATAAGAGCCCTGGCTGGTATCTTGACGGAGTGGTCTGTGGGTGCATGGGAAACATGCTGCATGTGCGGACACAGGGAGCCACATAATTGGGCAAGAAGAAAGACAGAAGTCCGGTAATACCTGCATATCATCGAATCTCCTTCTATTGTATAATAGAGGAGAGTACTGCTGAAGTTAAAACGGGAAATTTACTCTGCAGTATGCAAGCCAAATACCAGCTGGGATGTTAGCAGTCCAATGGCAAGGTGGACTCTCAAACGAGTTTGTTAGGGACTTGAAGAGTGGAGCCGGATGACTTATGGTTGACTGACGATGGCAGCGCTGTAACCAGGTGCTGACTTACTTCTGATGACCACCGGTTTTATCTCGATGTGGAAAAGGTTGAGCTATCTGCCAAAATTGCCAAAGTGAATTACATGGTTTCCATTTTGGTTGGGAAACCACTTTTTATAATATCTCTATTTTAAAATCTAATTTGACCATTTCGATACCACCAACAAAACATGTTCACTATTATTTTGAAATTTAAGCGTGATACTAAATATTATTAATCATTTTGACTTAGTTGACTGGTATTTCTTTAGCGTTTCTTGACGTACAGTTTGTACACAAAATTCCAGCTTGAAATAGAATGATGTAGGAAAATTAATAACTATTATTGATTTGACTAATTGCACAGGTGGCTAACACAATATTGGAATTGTTATCGTCCATTTAAATAACTGGAGTAAATTTACTTAAGTACGGGCTGGCGTTTCAGGGGTATGTGCGTTTGCGCCTGCTGCCGGGTACCATTCCTCCCTTGTTTCTCCTGGACCTCCTCTTCCATGACGGACTTGTGGAACCATTTCGACCCGTCAAATGCAGGTGTCCCGATGTAACGTCATAGTGGCAACCAATCTCAACTGGCGTCACATACTGTTTTTGTAGGCACATGGACTAGTCGATAGCAGCCTGACATCCATTTATTTAACATGAGTGTGTGTTGGGTCTATTCTCACTCATGAAATCCCGTTGTTCCGGTCGTTAAGGACTTACTTACTGTCCTACGACCCGAGGCTAAAATTAACAGTGCTCTGTTAGCACATAAACGCCTGGGGGATGTAGCTCTCATTCCTTCCCCCAGGAACAATTATCATCCTTCGTGCAGGAATAAACAAGAGGCACATGAACAATTGTGCGATGGCCTCTTTAATCCAAATAATCAATCAAAAAGCGAAAATTTAGTTCTCCTGGGAAGATTGATGAGCAGATAAGGTTTACTTCGAGAAAGTCACACGTAATTTAGCGGTAAAACGTAGAGAGGAGATTCTAAGGAAAGACAATGATTCGTAAAGGAATCCTTTTGAGTGACCGAACTTCTGGTTCAGTGAGTCCCGAATCTCTAAGAAGGGAGACGGAAGTGAGACTAGCAGAACAGTCAGAGTCGACATCCATTACCTAATTTAGGCTAGATTGTATTTGGGCCAGATGAATACATTGCGAGATTCTGGGTAAGCTACAACTTCCGAATGGGTCAGATCCTGGTTATATTTGCAAAAACATCGATGCCTGCAATCATTAGAGAACTGGATGGAAAGATATATTGAATAAAATTCTTTAATATTCTTCCAAAACTAAAGTTCTTCAAAAGTCTCGGGGAATGATAAGTGAAATGGTGGCTAATGAATACCAATTTAAGAGCCAAGAGAATTCCTGTAAGTATATAGAAACAATCGATATGTGTACTGATATGTTGCGAGTGGTGTACGTACGGTAAATAACGCCTGGGGGGAGGAAGATGATCTAAATGTAAAGATATTTTCGCGACCCAAGACCTTTGGCGCTGTGGCGACCTCCCTCCCCCCCCCCCCCCCCGCCCATTCCGTTACTTCGCTACTGTATGTTACGGAGATATCTATATGAAATATTTGCAGGTTTTCTGAACAGGAGATGTCGAATCTTATGTCACACTACATACCAATACAGATTTGGGAGAAGAGAGGCATCGGACTACAGTTATTTTATTAAAAAAATTCTTACATTGTTTCAAAGCTTGTGGTTTTCACTCTTTCTTGTGTTACTGTTTATTCGAGCTTAAACACGTAAGAATAGATTATGTGTAAACGACTTTCCTAAATCTCGTAGAAAGATACATAGATAGACAGATTAAAATAACATTATACCTATAAAAATGATCTTAAAATATCATAAAATCTTTCTTAGGATCCTGAAATTTTGTGTAGAATTTTGTCTACTAATGTTATGTGTGTATTTGCCATTTGATACATAGCAGTGTTGTTATTCTGGATTTGAAACTTGATCTAGTTTATCGTCCATAATCCTGACCCGTTTTATCTATTCTGTGGAGAAATTTCGTGTCGATGCCTTGAGAACTTTATAAGGTTATGTAATAAAATTCCCTAATAAACCGGAAGAGGAAATGGCTAATAGTGAATCGTGGCCAACCCAGCGTATTTTTCATGCGATAAAAGCAGTGATTAAACGTCCAAAAGAATCAAACAAAATATAATGTTTCTGCTGAGGCTCGAACTCAGGACCTTCTGCGTGTTAGGCAGATGTGATAACCACTACACCACAGAAACAACTGAACCTGTATTGATCAACGAGCCTATACCTAGCTTCTTCTCCACTCTGAATGCTGATTAACTTCAGTCTTGACAGAATTCCAATCTAGCTGAGAAAGATTAATTTCTTCATAACTTACAAATTTCAGACAATACCTTGCGCATATCTTTTGTTCGGAAAAATGTGGTCAACGGTATGTGCATTGTCAAATCTCACTGGCAACTTGGAGGCATATTTTACTTTCGCAGAAGTTGCCGAGGTGGACCGAATGTGTGAAAGGAATGCTATTTTTAGGAGAAGGAGCAGACTAATATACAGGAAAGGACGAAAGGGTATGGCGCAGTCTCTCGTTGATCTAAAATAAAATCTTTAGTACATATATACTGTATAGACTATGAACAGAGACCTACCGTTCTAACGGTTAGAATTAACCCAAAGTGCAAACACGATTTACCGTAACAGAATCCTTAAAATCATAAAAATGTAGAGTCTGTATTGGATAGATTCCTTTAGTGTTGTATTTATTTAATTAGAGACATATATCTTGCATTTTGGACACGGTATATATGTTATTTTGTGCAGCTAGCTTATTAGTGTCCTACCCCCCCCCCCCCCGCCAATAAAAATGAATTGAACATTGCACTCGCCACTGAAGACTACATTTTACAAATTCCAAAGGTTGGCGCAGGCTGAGCAAAGTGTGGTATGATGCTTGTAACCTCTTACATCTGTCTGAAATATTTGCAGGTTTTCTGAATAGGTGAGATCGGATCTTAGGCCTCACTTCATACCAATACAGATTTGGGGACAGATAGACCTAAAACTACAGTTACACTTCAGTCCTCGCTGAGGTCAACCAGATTCAGTGTTTGTATGATCTGTTTACTACTGGCTTATTTGGTGAAGTACTTATTTTAATAATTATGAATTGGTAGACTATGCAATTTATTTTATGAAAATTTAAAGAGTTACCTCTGCTTGCCGTTTCATGGGCACTGTAACTTGTAAATTGATTGTAAAATTTACTGTTCTTTGGTCATGTAGACGCTGCTTGATTACCTCATCTACTTAGCTCGTTTACATTAGGAACACGAATAAAACGAGCCGATCCCGTGCAGGATTTCTTGAAATAAGGTGAATTAATATGTGGCAAAGAAGCGATAGATCAGTTATGGTAGAAGCGGCATAGTGCTGAATGCTTCTTTATAAAATAGAAGAAAATTGATTCTGGTCTGAGACGAGACTTATTTAACACGGATCAACCCAGTTAGCGAGTGTTATTGTCTATGTAATAAAGTATGTACAAAGATGAGATGCACAACTCAAATGCAAAAGAAGAAAGAATGAAGTGTAATTAATAAGGGAATAAAATGAATATAATATATATGTTAACAACTTTCCGACATTTGACAGAAAGAATAATAGATAAACATCTTAAAATAACCGTGTACATTTGGAAACGACCTTAAGGTAGATAGAAAGAGAATGGAAACATTCTTACGTTCATGAAATCTTGTGTAGAATTATGTCTACTAATGATATTTGTGCATTTTTCATTTAATACATTGCAATGTCGTCTTTGGCGACTTGAAACGCGAGCTAGTTCTTCTACCAGAGTTCTGACCCGGTTTGTCTACCCTGTAGAGAAATTTCATTCCAGGCATGGAGATGCATTTTAGTTTATAAGACAATGTACCTATGAATCTGATAGAGGAAATGGCTAAATGTGAATTATTGACTTTCCCGTCTACTTTTCACTGAGATGGTGAACGAGAAACGCCTGGAAAAATGTATACCCCGACACAAACAAAATGTTTTTTTTTCCTTAACGTTTCCGATGAGGCTCGAACCAATGACCTTCTGCGTGTTAGGCAGATGTGATTTTTTTTTCTTTCTTTATTTAAAAAACGTTTTGTACAGTATATAAGTTAAAAGTATAGAGTTAGTATTTACATAGGAGTTTGTAATTCTATATTACAAAATAATGGTTCTACAATAGTATTTTGTAATGCTATATTACAAAACAATGATTCTACAAAAGTATTTTGTTAAGCTATATTACAGAACAATGATTCTAAAATTATATTTTGTAATGCTATTGTACAAAACAATGATTCTACAATGTAATAAACAGTTTATCCTCTTCCATTCTCATTAAAGGATTATCTTTAACAAAATATTTCGTTATCAAAGTCTGATTTTTGTCTTTGTAATGTTGATACGCATATAATATATATTTTCTAGTCAAATATTGGAACAATCTTTCGATGTCTATTTGTTTCCCTAATAACGACATAATGTTTCTTCTTTTGTAAATGCACAATCGAGCAATGCTCAGAATGTAGTTCAAAAAATAACTATTTACTGATTTTGTTTCTTTGTTATATCCTATCATGAGCATTTGTTCAAAAGAAGTGCTATTGAGAACACCAACTCTACATTCTTTAAAAAGAATCTCAACTATATATACAATATAATTCTTAAAAGAGCTTAATTCAGGACATTTCAAAAACATGTGAAATAAATCCTCTGTTTCCAACTGGCACACTGGACACAAGTCATTATCAATTTTGCCATAGTATTTTAGTCTCTCTTTTGTAAATATTCGATTGTGCATTATTCTGTAATCCAAATCTATACAATCTGGGGTCTTGAAAGGTAGATGTATCAATTTCCAGTATTTATGCTTTTCCAAACTAAATATCTTACTCCAAAAGGAAACAGAAGCTGGTTCTTTAAAAATCAACGTACATAAAAGCTTGTAAAATAGTTGTGTTGTACATAAACAGAGGTCATATAATTTTGTATCAACTCTGAGAAACATATTATTTTTCCCATTGGTTACAGTGGGTTTTGACTCTGTTGCAACAATATTTCTCCAGCCTAATGGTATACTTTCTATTATGCAATTATAGTCTTTTTTTATCTTATCTGTTTTGATCTCAGAATTTGATTTGTATATCATTTCTTGAATAGCTCTATAAGGTAGTATTCCAGGTACAAATTCATATGTAATATCCTGAACACGAACAATTCCTGCTTCTATAAATTCTGCGAAAAACAACGTTTTACCAGCACATGTAATATTAGGATTTAAAAAGAGAGGTTGTTCAAAAACATTCCTCACATCAATATTTGTATCGATATTATTTCTAAGTTTTTCCCATGCATGAAACATTTCTCTGTAAAATATAGGTAGGGTATTCAATTGTTGCTTATTTAAAGACATGAGAAACAACTCTTTGGTCAACCTCATGTTCAGGACAGTAGATAAAAAGTGACCAAAGGTATTTTTCCACATAGCATGGCAATTCACATCAAAGTATCTTTTTAAAAATTTTAGTCTGAATGCATACATTTTCATCTTTATATCAGTTAACTGTAGTCCGCCATTTCGCTTATCACCAATTATTGTATAATAGTGAACCAAATGGGACTTTCCTGACGAGATAAATCTGAGAAATAATTGCTTCAATTCATCAGCAATCATATCAGGAAGAGGCTGAACTGACACTATGTACAATACTCTAGAAACTAATAAGTTATTAACAACTGTTACTTTTCCTTGTATTGTCAAATATCTCTGTGACCACAGTTGCAATAAGTTTTTAATTTTAGACAATCTATCATTCCAGTTCAGTTGCTCACATAACTTTGCACATTTTCCAACATCAGCTCCCAAAATTAAGATGACTTGATCACACATTTGAATTTGTAATTGTTTGCAATAATCATCAGTAAGTTTACCAGATCCAATACACAGAAGTTCTGTCTTTTCCTTGTTCACCTTTGCACCAGATCCTTTACAATACAAGTCAAGTACATTAAAAGATTGATTAATGGATTGTGTGTCCGCTAATGTCAAGGTTGTATCATCTGCATGTTGAAAAACTTTACTTGTATTACTAGACAGTGGGAGTGGAATACCTTTGATAGTGGGATTTGCTTTGATAGCGAGTCCTAAGGGTTCTGCTGCTAATACATATAACATTGCTGATATAGGACAACCTTGTCTGACTGAATTTTTAATTAAAAAGGGTTTCGTTAGATGACCATTGCATTTAACACTACTTTTAATTTCATTATAAAATATCTTTATCCACTGAATAAAATTGTCACCAAAACCGAACTTTCGTAAAACAGAAATCAAATATGAGTGGCAAACTCTGTCAAACGCTTTTTCTTGATCAATTTTTAAGATATATCCCTCAAGATTGTCTCTCTCAACCATATCTATAATATCTCTTACAGTGACTATAGTATCAGCAATATCTCTCCCAACTATACAACATGTCTGAGTTTGAGAAATAATTTTGGGTAATACCATTTTTAAACGTGTAGACAAAATCCTTGCCAAAATTTTATAATCTACATTAAGTAAACTGATAGGACGCCAATTTTGCAATCTTCTATTATCCCCCTTATTTTTATAAATAAGTGATATAACCCCAAATCTCATTGATTTCGACATAATAGTGTCATTCTTAACACTCTGAAAGATGTGCAACAGAATATCATATATACAATCATAAAATTTACAATACCACTCTACTGTCAATCCGTCCGGGCCGGGGCTTTTATTTTTAGCCATCCCTTTTATAGCTGTATGTATTTCATCAACTGTTATTATGGCATCACACATATCTTTATCCTCATCAGATACAGAACAATTTACAAAATTTAAAAGTGAATCAGTACAATTATCATTAACAGTTACCGAAGAATATAAATGACTATAAAACTGATGTATTTCATCTAAGATTCCGCTTGTATTTGAAATAATTACACCATCATCATCAATCAATTCATTGATTACATTTTTGTTGTGTCGATATTTCTCAAGATTTAGAAAGTATTTAGTATTTCTATCGCTTTCAATTGCCCATTTCGCCTTAGATCTCAATATAGCACCCCGACAAAAATCGGTTTCATAGTCACTTAGTTGATGTTTTAGTTCTTCATATTTGTTAATGTCATATGATTCTTTATTTGCGACTTTTTCTGAAAATGATTTTAATTTATTTTGCAATGTAAAGTATTCTTGTAATCTTTCCTTTTTTCTTCTTGTACAGTATACTTGGGAAAATTTTTTAATTTTGTATTTTACATTATCCCACCAAATGAGTGGTTCACTAAAATACATTTCGTCAGTTTTTCCCTCGGTAAGAATTGATTTCACTCTTTGTACATATTTTTCCTCAAAAAGAACATTGTTATTTAGTATCCATAATCCGGGTCCTGTTTCCACTTTGCAGGTATTTAGTTTAAGGTATACAAAAGAATGATCACTAAAGGATGTATCTGCATAATAAATATTTTGCACATTGGAATGCAATTTTGAGGAAATCAAAAAATAATCTATTCTACTCTGCTTCATTTCGCCTAGTACAACTTGTTTTCTGGAGAAACTACGAGTACTAGGATTTCGTGATCTCCATAAATCGGTAATATTCCTATCATGAATAATTTTATAAAGTTCACGCACTGCTACATCATCAATATGTAAGGCTTTGTTATGTCGATCAATACCTGCTAAAGTTGTATTAAAATCACCAGCCAGGATAGTGCTATCACTAGTACTGTTATGTAAATATGTATTTAGCTTCATGAAAAAGTTAAACCTTTCCTTCACAACATTTGGAGCATAAATATTGATTAAATCAATCACTTTATCATCAATAGCTATTTTAAGATGTAAAATCCTACCCTTTTCAATCATTTCTTGTGTCACCTGATTTCTCAATTCTCTCACTACTAAAACAGCAACACCTGCCCTCCTATTGTCTGCATTACTATAAAATATGTCACCATTCCAAATCTCATTTTCTCTAATACTTTCAGCAAACTCATCATCCCAAAAGGTTTCTTGCAATAATAAAATATGGCCTCTTTTCTCTTTAAATATTTCTAAAACAGACTTTAGTTTATTCAAATTACGCAAGCCATTTACATTTAGAGATACAATATTTAAAGCCATGATTATGATGAGTGTATTGAAAGTATTAAAAAATGTTGAGTGTTTGATCATTTCTTAATAGGTGTTCGTCGCATGCTATTCATTTTCAGGTTAGGTACTGGATTAAACCTTCTCCTTCTCCTTTGTACTACTTTGAAATTTTCGATATTAGTACCGTTTTCTTGACATGTACGTGATTCGTTTGATCTTTCAACAACGTCTGCAACCATCTTCCTGTCATCATCTGAATCTGTCCCCGATCCATCTCCAATTGTATGATTGTTGTTTACTTCCTCCTCAGATTCTATTTCTACATTGGTCATATCAACTCCACTTCTTTCTTTTTCTTCCCCACTTTCTCCACTCTCGTTATCTTGTTTTGCATTCTCAATTTCTTCTTTATCATCTTCGTCACTCGGTATCTCCAATATGTCTTCCCTCGTATCATCATCAACTTGCGAATGAATCCCTGCAATGGCCTCTCTGTAACACATACATGTTTGCGCCTCTTTGTGGCATTTGTCGCATATCCTGCATGTACACATTAGAGGAAAACTTCCACAACTGTCACATCTTTGCCTTGTGCAATTTTTTGCTACATGGCCTTGCTCCCCACACTTGTAGCATACAAAATCAGGGCAGTCTTTTATAACATGTCCCGGATCTAGACATCTAGAACATACCTTAACTTGGTTATCGTGTAATACTCTAAAGTATTGCTGACCATTGACAGTCTGAAATTTCAGACTGTAAGGCAAGGATTTTACCTGCTGTGGAAATTTACATTTGACATAACGAGTCCCATCAGCCACACTAGTCCCAGGATAATATCTGCGTTGAATGGGAGAAAGAAGTTCTACTCCGTATTCACCGAGCTTCATACTTATATCATCATCGGTGATGTATGCTGGTAAATGAAGAATTGACACAATAATAGTGTCTGAATATAAGAGAGTACAATCAAAGTGTTCACTTCCAATATCAATTCCACACAAGATATTATATGCTACTTCCTTGCTCGGTAGTGTGACCTCATACAAATTTGCACCTTTGGGCACAACAGCATAGACCGACATATCTCCGGTTAATTCTTCTACACTTCTAACAATATCACTTGCCTTTATTTTCTTCACATCCTTTACATCAATCACCACGGTACATTCTTTCCCAAAACGACGAGAAGCTCCTGTCTGTCTATCGATGTTACTCGACATGCCATTCTTATTGTTAGCTATTCCACTGGTGTCATTAGAGTGTGAGTCAGCTCCTTGTGCTGCACGTGCAGCACGACCAGGCTTTGTATTCATTGTCACAGAAAATAGTATTTTGTGTGGTGGATAAAGTTATCCACACACTCAAAATATATCTCACTTATATATGAATGCGATCACACAAATCTTATAAACGTACCTGTAACAAATTAAAACAGCAAAAATGTCTATTAAAGGAAAATACTTGAAAATTCAGGGAGCGATCATCAAACGTGTTTTCCTTCTGATGTCATAACCGGAAGTCTCCCGTTAGGCAGATGTGATAACCACTACATCACAGAAACAACTGAACCTGTATTGATCAACGAGCCTATACCTAGCTTCTTCTCCACTCTGAATGCTGATTAACTTCAGTCTTGACACAATTCCAATCTAGCTGAGAAAGATTAATTTCTTCATAACTTACAAATTTCAGACAATACCTTGCGCATATCTTTTGTTCGGAAAAATGTGGTCAACGGCAAGTGCATTGTCAAATCTCACTGGCAACTTGGAGGCATATTTTACTTTCGCAGAAGTTGCCGAGGTGGACCGAATGTGTGAAAGGAATGCTATTTTTAGGAGAAGGAGCAGACTAATTTACAGGAAAGGACGAAAGGGTATGGCGCAGTCTCTCGTTTATCTAAAATAAAATCTTTAGTACATATATACTGTATAGACTATGAACAGAGACCTACCGTTCTAACGGTTAGAATTAACCCAAAGTGCAAACACGATTTACCGTAACAGAATTCTTAAAATGATAAAAATGTAGAGTCTGTATTGGATAGATTCCTTTAGTGTTGTATTTATTTAAGTTGTATTAATTTAATTAGAGACATATATCTTGCATTTTGGACACGGTATATATGTTATTTTGTGCAGCTAGCTTATTCGTGTCCTACCCCCCCCCCCCCCCCGCCTATAAAAATGAATTGAACATTGCACTCGCCACTGAAGACTACATTTTACAAATTCCAAAGGTTGGCGCAGGCTGAGCAAAGTGTGGTATGATGCTTGTAACCTCTTACATCTGTCTGAAATATTTGCAGGTTTTCTGAATAGGTGAGATCGGATCTTAGGCCTCACTTCATACCAATACAGATTTGGGGAGAGAGAGACCTAAAACTACAGTTACACTTCAGTCCTCGCTGAGGTCAACCAGATTCAGTGTTTGTATGATCTGTTTACTACTGGCTTATTTGGTGAAGTACTTATTTTAATAATTATGAATTGGTAGACTATGCAATTTATTTTATGAAAATTTAAAGAGTTACCTCTGCTTGCCGTTTCATGGGCACTGTAACTTGTAAATTGATTGTAAAATTTACTGTTCTTTGGTCATGTAGACGCTGCTTGATTACCTCATCTACTTAGCTCGTTTACATTAGGAACACGAATAAAACGAGCCGATTCCGTGCAGGATTTCTTGAAATAAGGTGAATTAATATGTGACAAAGAAGCGATAGATCAGTTATGGTAGAAGCGGCATAGTGCTGAATGCTTCTTTATAAAATAGAAGACAATTGATTCTGGTTTGAGACGAGACTTATTTAACCCGGATCAACCCAGTTAGCGAGTGTTATTGTCTATGTAATAAAGTATGTACAAAGATGAGATGCACAACTCAAATGCAAAAGAAGAAAGAATGAAGTGTAATTAATAAGGGAATAAAATGAATATAATATATATGTTAACAACTTTCCGACATTTGACAGAAAGAATAATAGATAAACATCTTAAAATAACCGTGTACATTTTTAAACGACCTTAAGGTAGCTAGAAAGAGAATGGAAACATTCTTACGTTCATGAAATCTTGTGTAGAATTATGTCTACTAATAATATTTGTGCATTTTTCATTTAATACATTGCAATGTCGTCTTTCGCGACTTGAAACGCGAGCTAGTTCTTCTACCAGAGTTCTGACCCGGTTTGTCTACCCTGTAGAGAAATTTCGTTCCAGGCATGGAGATGCATTTTAGTTTATAAGATAATGTACCTATGAATCTGATAGAGGAAATGGCTAAAAGTGAATTATTGACTTTCCCGTCTACTTTTCACTGAGATAGTAAACGAGAAACGCCTGGAAAAATGTATACCCCGACACAAACAAAATGTTTTTTTTTTCTTAACGTTTCCGGTGAGGCTCGAACCAATGACCTTCTGCGTGTTAGGCAGATGTGATAACCGCTACACCACAGAAACAACTGCATTCCCTAAGGTCAAACAGCCTATACCTAGCTTCAAATCCATTTCGAATATAAATCAAAGTCAATCTTGGCACGATTTCAATCCATCTGGGAATGATTAAACTATTCTTAACTTACCTATTTCGGATAATACCTTGTGCCGTCCGCGCGTATATTTGTTTTGGACAAATGTGGTCAACGGTAAGTGCATTATCAAATCCATCCCACAGCTTAGAAATTAATACCTCAGACATATTTTTCTCTCGAAGAAATAGCCTAGGTGGACCGAAAGTGTCAAGATAATTCTTTTCAAGGAGTAAGAAAATTTCTTACATGGACAGGAGGAGATGCAGTGGTGTGGCGCAGACTCTCGCTCAGGTGTGTGTGTTTGTGATTTGAATTTTTAACCTAACTTTAACAATTGTTCAGTCATATCGCTACGATATCTGCAGTGTGGCAGTTTATGGTGATAGAATCGGGGTATCATGCCGCAGACACGTAGCATGATGTCCCACCCAGTCACATTATCCTGACACCAGGCCGACCAGTCCTAACAATATCCTATTAATGCTGAGCGCCAAGCGAGTCAGCTGTTAGTACCATGTTTTTTTTACAAGTCTTTGTTATGACTCGGCTGGGCCTCGAACCCAAGACATCCCGCAATCGTTGCCCACGCTCTAATCACTAGGCCACCCTGAGCGGCCTCTCTCGCCCAGGTAAATGTAAAAAAATCTGGTATATGTATACTGTATACACCATGCCAGATACCTACCGTTATAACGACTAGAATTAAAATAAAGTGAAGTCAAGTCATAATGTAACAGAATTATCGAAATCATAAAAATGTCCAGTAAGCAGGCTAGAGTTAAACTCTTACGCAATGCTATCATGACCAGTGAGAGGACACGGCATCTTGAATCAGCTTAGGCGTTAGATCGAGCGACTTCCCACCCAGGTTTTAAAGCTTTGTCCAAGATCAGAGGAACCTCGAGGGACCGGGGCGTGTTCTAAATCCGTCCCCACGTGGACAGACAGCGAGAAGGACATTGTGAAAGAGAGACCCAATCGGAATTGCGACGGAGGGGGTGATAACATTTTCGAATCGTAACATAACTTCTAACTAGCAAGCGAAAATATATTTCATTCCAACATCATTAACATATCCATTCATTGATTCATTCGGGTTGGATACGTCGACCAGTGAACAACGGTGAGCAGTAGACTCTAGCGACCACGTTCGGCCATGAACTGCCATTTGGAATGGAGACTACTGAGCCACCAGCCCTGAAATGACTATGTTGTAGCCGTAGTTTTCGAGCACTGCTGCTGTATTGCTTCAGTGGGGGAAGCCGCCTGCCTGAAAGAATGAGAGTAGTTCACTTTGGCGACAACGAGGGAGTAAACATAAGAGCCCTGGCTGGTATCTTGACGGAGTGGTATGTGGGTGCATGGGAAACATGCTGCATGTGCGGACACAGGGAGCCACATAATTGGGGAAGAAGAAAGACAGAAGTCCGGTAATACCTGCATATCATCGAATCTCCTTCTATTGTATAATAGAGGAGAGTACTGCTGAAGTTAAAACGGGAAATTTACTCTGCAGTATGCAAGCCAAATACCAGCTGGGATGTTAGCAGTCCAATGGTAAGGTGGACCCTCAAACGAGTTTGTTAGGGACTTGAAGAGTGGAGCCGGATGACTTATGGTTGACTGACGATGGCAGCGCTGTAACCAGGTGCTGACTTACTTCTGATGACCACCGGTTTTATCTCGATGTGGAAAAGGTTGAGCTACCTGCCAAAATTGCCAAAGTGAATTACATGGTTTCCATTTTGGTTGGGAAACCACTTTTTATAATATCTCTATTTTAAACCCTAATTTGACCATTTCGATACCACCAACAAAACATGTTCACTATTATTTTGACATTTAAGCGTGATACTAAATATTATTAGTCATTTTGACTTACTTGACTGGTATTTCTTTAGCGTTTCTTGACGTACAGTTTGTACACAAAATTCCAGCTTGAAATAGAATGATGTAGGAAAATTAATAACTATTATTGATTTGACTAATTGCACAGGTGGCTAACACAATATTGGAATTGTTATCGTCCATTTAAATAACTGGAGTAAATTTACTTAAGTACGGGCTGGCGTTTCAGGGGTATGTGCGTTTGCGCCTGCTGCCGGGTACCATTCCTCCCTTGTTTCTCCTGGACCTCCTCTTCCATGACGGACTTGTAGAACCATTTCGACCCGTCAAATGCAGGTGTCCCGATGTGACGTCATAGTGGCAACCAATCTCAACTGGCGTCACATACTGCTTTTGTAGGCACATGGACTAGTCGATAGCAGCCTGACATCCATTTATTTAACATGAGTGTGTGTTGGGTCTATTCTCACTCATGAAATCCCGTTGTTCCGGTCGTTAAGGACTTACTTACTGTCCTACGACCCGAGGCTAAAATTAACAGTGCCCTGTTAGCACATAAACGCCTGGGGGATGTAGCTCTCATTCCTTCCCCCAGGAACAATTATCATCCTTCGTGCAGAATAAACAAGAGGCACATGAACAATTGTGCGATGGCCTCTCTAATCCAAATAATCAATCAAAAAGCGAAACTTTAGTTCTCCTGGGAAGATTCCTGAGCAGATAAGGTTTACTTCGAGAAAGTCACACGTAATTTAACGGTAAAACGTGGAGAGGAGATTCTAAGGAAAGACAATGATTCGTAAAGGAATCCTTTTGAGTGACCGAACTTCTGGTTCAGTGAGTCCCGAATCTCTAAGAAGGGAGACGGAAGTGAGACTAGCAGAACAGTCAGAGTCGACATCCATTACCTAATTTAAGCTAGATTGTATTTGGGCCAGATGAATACATTGCGAGATTCTGGGTAAGCTACAACTTCCGAATGGGTCAGATCCTGGTTATATTTGCAAAAACATCGATGCCTGCAATCATTAGAGAACTGGATGGAAAGATATATTGAATAAAACTCTTTAATATTCTTAAAAAACTAAAGTTCTTCAAAAGTCTCGGGGAATGATAAGTGAAACGGTGGCGAATGAATACCAATTTAACAGCCAAGAGAATTCCTGTAAGTATATAGAAACAATCGATATGTGTACTGATATATTGCGAGTGGTGTACGTGCGGTAAATAACGCCTGGGGCGAGGAAGATGATCTAAATGTAAAGATATTTTCGCGACCCAAGACCTTTGGCGCTGTGGCGACCTCCCCCCCCCGCCCATTCCGTTACTTCGCTACTGTATGTTACGGAGGTATCTATATGAAATATTTGCAGGTTTTCTGAACAGGAGACGTCGAATCTTATGTCACACTACATACCAATACAGATTTGGGAGAAGAGAGGCATCGGACTACAGTTATTTTATTAAAAAAATTCTTACATTGTTTCAAAGCTTGTGGTTTTCACTCTTTCTTGTGTTACTGTTTATTCGAGCTTAAACACGTAAGAATAGATTATGTGTAAACGACTTTCCTAAATCTCGTAGAAAGATACATAGATAGACAGATTAAAATAACATTATACCTATAAAAATGATCTTAAAATATCATAAAATCTTTCTTAGGATCCTGAAATTTTGTGTAGAATTTTGTCTACTAATGTTATGTGTGTATTTGCCATTTGATACATAGCAGTGTTGTTATTCTGGATTTGAAACTTGATCTAGTTTATCGTCCATATTCCTGACCCGTTTTATCTATTCTGTGGAGAAATTTCGTGTCGATGCCTTGAGAACTTTATAAGGTTATGTAATAAAATTCCCTAATAAACCGGAAGAGGAAATGGCTAATAGTGAATCGTGGCCAACCCAGCGTATTTTTCATGTGATGAAAGCAGTGATTAAACGTCCAAAAGAATCAAACAAAATATAATATTTCTGCTGAGGCTCGAACTCAGGACCTTCTGCGTGTTAGGCAGATGTGATAACCACTACACCACAGAAACAACTGAACCTGTATTGATCAACGAGCCTATACCTAGCTTCTTCTCCACTCTGAATGCTGATTAACTTCAGTCTTGACACAATTCCAATCTAGCTGAGAAAGATTAATTTCTTCATAACTTACAAATTTCAGACAATACCTTGCGCATATCTTTTGTTCGGAAAAATGTGGTCAACTGCAAGTGCATTGTCA
Organism: Sinohyriopsis cumingii; assembly: GCA_028554795.2. NCBI lineage: Eukaryota > Metazoa > Mollusca > Bivalvia > Unionida > Unionidae > Sinohyriopsis > Sinohyriopsis cumingii. The sequence goes on along the minus strand of CM068824.1, from coordinate 115,000,560 downwards.
AGTCTCACTGGCAACTTGGAGGCATATTTTACTTTCGCAGAAGTTGCCGAGGTGGACCGAATGTGTGAAAGGAATGCTATTTTTAGGAGAAGGAGCAGACTAATATACAGGAAAGGACGAAAGGGTATGGCGCTGTCTATCGTTGATCTAAAATAAAATCTTTAGTACATATATACTGTATAGACTATGAACAGAGACCTACCGTTCTAACGGTTAGAATTAATCCAAAGTGCAAACACGATTTACCGTAACAGAATTCTTAAAATCATAAAAATGTAGTGTCTGTATTGCATAGATTCCTTTAGTGTTGTATTTATTTAATTAGAGACATATATCTTGCATTTTGGACACGGTATATATGTTATTTTGTGCAGCTAGCTTATTCGTGTCCTACCCCCACCCCGCCAATAAAAATGAATTGAACATTGCACTCGCCACTGAAGACTACATTTTACAAATTTCAAAGGTTGGCGCAGGCTGAGCAAAGTGTGGTATGATGCTTGTAACCTCTTACATCTGTCTGAAATATTTGCAGATTTTCTGAATAGGTGAGATCGGATCTTAGGCCTCACTTCATACCAATACAGATATGGGGACAGAGAGACCTAAAACTACAGTTACACTTCAGTCCTCGCTGAGGTTAACCAGATTCAGTGTTTGTATGATCTGTTTACTACTGGCTTATTTGGTGAAGTACTTATTTTAATAATTATGAATTGGTAGACTATGCAGTTTATTTTATGAAAATTTAAAGAGTTACCTCTGCTTGCCGTTTCATGGGCACTGTAACTTGTAAATTGATTGTAAAATTTACTGTTCTTTGGTCATGTAGACGCTGCTTGATTACCTCATCTACTTAGCTCGTTTACATTAGGAACACGAATAAAACGAGCCGATCCCGTGCAGGATTTCTTGAAATAAGGTGTATTAATATGTGGCAAAGAAGCGATAGATCAGTTATGGTAGAAGCGGCATAGTGCTGAATGCTTCTTTATAAAATAGAAGAAAATTGATTCTGGTCTGAGACGAGACTTATTTAACACGGATCAACCCAGTTAGCGAGTGTTATTGTCTATGTAATAAAGTATGTACAAAGATGAGATGCACAACTCAAATGCAAAAGAAGAAAGAATGAAGTGTAATTAATAAGGGAATAAAATGAATATAATATATATGTTAACAACTTTCCGACATTTGACAGAAAGAATAATAGATAAACATCTTAAAATAACCGTGTACATTTGGAAACGACCTTAAGGTAGATAGAAAGAGAATGGAAACATTCTTACGTTCATGAAATCTTGTGTGTAGAATCTGGTATATGTATACTACTAATGATATTTGTGCATTTTTCATTTAATACATTGCAATGTCGTCTTTGGCGACTTGAAACGCGAGCTAGTTCTTCTACCAGAGTTCTGACCCGGTTTGTCTACCCTGTAGAGAAATTTCATTCCAGGCATGGAGATGCATTTTAGTTTATAAGACAATGTACCTATGAATCTGATAGAGGAAATGGCTAAAAGTGAATTATTAACTTTCCCGTCTACTTTTCACTGAGATAGTAAACGAGAAACGCCTGGAAAAATGTATACCCCGACACAAACAAAATGTTTTTTTTTTTCTTAACGTTTCCGGTGAGGCTCGAACCAATGACCTTCTGCGTGTTAGGCAGATGTGATAACCGCTACACCACAGAAACAACTGCATTCCCTAAGGTCAAACAGCCTATACCTAGCTTCAAATCCATTTCGAATATAAATCAAAGTCAATCTTGGCACGATTTCAATCCATCTGGGAATGATTAAACTATTCTTAACTTACCTATTTCGGATAATACCTTGTGCCGTCCGCGCGTATATTTGTTTTGGACAAATGTGGTCAACGGTAAGTGCATTATCAAATCCATCCCACAGCTTAGAAATTAATACCTCAGACATATTTTTCTCTCGAAGAAATAGCCTAGGTGGACCGAAAGTGTCAAGATAATTCTTTTCAAGGAGTAAGAAAATTTCTTACATGGACAGGAGGAGATGCAGTGGTGTGGCGCAGACTCTCGCTCAGGTGTGTGTGTTTGTGATTTGAATTTTTAACCTAACTTTAACAATTGTTCAGTCATATCGCTACGATATCTGCAGTGTGGCAGTTTATGGTGATAGAATCGGGGTATCATGCCGCAGACACGTAGCATGATGTCCCACCCAGTCACATTATCCTGACACCAGGCCGACCAGTCCCAACAATATCCTATTAATGCTGAGCGCCAAGCGAGTCAGCTGTTAGTACCATGTTTTTTTTACAAGTCTTTGTTATGACTCGGCTGGGCCTCGAACCCGAGACATCCCGCAATCGTTGCCCACGCTCTAATCACTAGGCCACCCTGAGCGGCCTCTCTCGCCCAGGTAAATGTAAAAAAATCTGGTATATGTATACTGTATACACCATGCCAGATACCTACCGTTATAACGACTAGAATTAAAATAAAGTGAAGTCAAGTCATAATGTAACAGAATTATCGAAATCATAAAAATGTCCAGTAAGCAGGCTAGAGTTAAACTCTTACGCAATGCTATCATGACCAGTGAGAGGACACGGCATCTTGAATCAGCTTAGGCGTTAGATCGAGCGACTTCCCACCCAGGTTTTAAAGCTTTGTCCAAGATCAGAGGAACCTCGAGGGACCGGGGCGTGTTCTAAATCCGTCCCCACGTGGACAGACAGCGAGAAGGACATTGTGAAAGAGAGACCCAATCGGAATTGCGACGGAGGGGGTGATAACATTTTCGAATCGTAACATAACTTCTAACTAGCAAGCGAAAATATATTTCATTCCAACATCATTAACATATCCATTCATTGATTCATTCGGGTTGGATACGTCGACCAGTGAACAACGGTGAGCAGTAGACTCTAGCGACCACGTTCGGCCATGAACTGCCATTTGGAATGGAGACTACTGAGCCACCAGCCCTGAAATGACTATGTTGTAGCCGTAGTTTTCGAGCACTGCTGCTGTATTGCTTCAGTGGGGGAAGCCGCCTGCCTGAAAGAATGAGTGTAGTTCACTTTGGCGACAACGAGGGAGTATACATAAGAGCCCTGGCTGGTATCTTGACGGAGTGGTATGTGGGTGCATGGGAAACATGCTGCATGTGCGGACACAGGGAGGCACATAATTGGGGAAGAAGAAAGACAGAAGTCCGGTAATACCTGCATATCATCGAATCTCCTTCTATTGTATAATAGAGGAGAGTACTGCTGAAGTTAAAACGGGAAATTTACTCTGCAGTATGCAAGCCAAATACCAGCTGGGATGTTAGCAGTCCAATGGTAAGGTGGACCCTCAAACGAGTTTGTTAGGGACTTGAAGAGTGGAGCCGGATGACTTATGGTTGACTGACGATGGCAGCGCTGTAACCAGGTGCTGACTTACTTCTGATGACCACCGGTTTTATCTCGATGTGGAAAAGGTTGAGCTACCTGCCAAAATTGCCAAAGTGAATTACATGGTTTCCATTTTGGTTGGGAAACCACTTTTTATAATATCTCTATTTTAAACCCTAATTTGACCATTTCGATACCACCAACAAAACATGTTCACTATTATTTTGACATTTAAGCGTGATACTAAATATTATTAGTCATTTTGACTTAGTTGACTGGTATTTCTTTAGCGTTTCTTGACGTACAGTTTGTACACAAAATTCCAGCTTGAAATAGAATGATGTAGGAAAATTAATAACTATTATTGATTTGACTAATTGCACAGGTGGCTAACACAATATTGGAATTGTTATCGTCCATTTAAATAACTGGAGTAAATTTACTTAAGTACGGGCTGGCGTTTCAGGGGTATGTGTGTTTGCGCCTGCTGCCGGGTACCATTCCTCCCTTGTTTCTCCTGGACCTCCTTATCCATGACGGACTTGTGGAACCATTTCGACCCGTCAAATGCAGGTGTCCCGATGTGACGTCATAGTGGCAACCAATCTCAACTGGCATCACATACTGCTTTTGTAGGCACATGGACTAGTCGATAGCAGCCTGACATCCATTTATTTAACATGAGTGTGTGTTGGGTCTATTCTCACTCATGAAATCCCGTTGTTCCGGTCGTTAAGGACTTACTTACTGTCCTACGACCCGAGGCTAAAATTAACAGTGCTCTGTTAGCACATAAACGCCTGGGGGATGTAGCTCTCATTCCTTCCCCCAGGAACAATTATCATCCTTCGTGCAGGAATAAACAAGAGGCACACGAACAATTGTGCGATGGCCTCTCTAATCTAAATAATCAATCAAAAAGCGATAATTTAGTTCTCCTGGGAAGATTGCTGAGCAGATAAGGTTTACTTCGAGAAAGTCACACGTAATTTAGCGGTAAAACGTAGAGAGGAGATTCTAAGGAAAGACAATGATTCGTAAAGGAATCCTTTTGAGTGACCGAACTTCTGGTTCAGTGAGTCCCGAATCTCTAAGAAGGGAGACGGAAGTGAGACTAGCAGAACAGTCAGAGTCGACATCCATTACCTAATTTAAGCTAGATTGTATTTGGGCCAGATGAATACATTGCGAGATTCTGGGTAAGCTACAACTTCCGAATGGGTCAGATCCTGGTTATATTTGCAAAAACATCGATGCCTGCAATCATTAGAGAACTGGATGGAAAGATATATTGAATAAAATTCTTTAATATTCTTCCAAAACTAAAGTTCTTCAAAAGTCTCGGGGAATGATAAGTGAAATGGTGGCTAATGAATACCAATTTAAGAGCCAAGAGAATTCCTGTAAGTATATAGAAACAATCGATATGTGTACTGATATGTTGCGAGTGGTGTACGTACGGTAAATAACGCCTGGGGCGAGGAAGATGATCTAAATGTAAAGATATTTTCGCGACCCAAGACCTTTGGCGCTGTGGCGACCTCCCTCCCCCCCCCGCCCATTCCGTTACTTCGCTACTGTATGTTACGGAGATATCTATATGAAATATTTGCAGGTTTTCTGAACAGGAGATGTCGAATCTTATGTCACACTACATACCAATACAGATTTGGGAGAAGAGAGGCATCGGACTACAGTTATTTTGTTAAAAAAATTCTTACATTGTTTCAAAGCTTGTGGTTTTCACTCTTTCTTGTGTTACTGTTTATTCGAGCTTAAACACGTAAGAATAGATTATGTGTAAACGACTTTCCTAAATCTCGTAGAAAGATACATAGATAGACAGATTAAAATAACATTATACCTATAAAAATGATCTTAAAATATCATAAAATCTTTCTTAGGATCCTGAAATTTTGTGTAGAATTTTGTCTACTAATGTTATGTGTGTATTTGCCATTTGATACATAGCAGTGTTGTTATTCTGGATTTGAAACTTGATCTAGTTTATCGTCCATAATCCTGACCCGTTTTATCTATTCTGTGGAGAAATTTCGTGTCGATGCCTTGAGAACTTTATAAGGTTATGTAATAAAATTCCCTAATAAACCGGAAGAGGAAATGGCTAATAGTGAATCGTGGCCAACCCAGCGTATTTTTCATGTGATAAAAGCAGTGATTAAACGTCCAAAAGAATCAAACAAAATATAATGTTTCTGCTGAGGCTCGAACTCAGGACCTTCTGCGTGTTAGGCAGATGTGATAACCACTACACCACAGAAACAACTGAACCTGTATTGATCAACGAGCCTATACCTAGCTTCTTCTCCACTCTGAATGCTGATTAACTTCAGTCTTGACACAATTCCAATCTAGCTGAGAAAGATTAATTTCTTCATAACTTACAAATTTCAGACAATACCTTGCGCATATCTTTTGTTCGGAAAAATGTGGTCAACGGCAAGTGCATTGTCAAATCTCACTGGCAACTTGGAGGCATATTTTACTTTCGCAGAAGTTGCCGAGGTGGACCGAATGTGTGAAAGGAATGCTATTTTTAGGAGAAGGAGCAGACTAATATACAGGAAAGGACGAAAGGGTATGGCGCAGTCTCTCGTTGATCTAAAATAAAATCTTTAGTACATATATACTGTATAGACTATGAACAGAGACCTACCGTTCTAACGGTTAGAATTAATCCAAAGTGCAAACACGATTTACCGTAACAGAATTCTTAAAATCATAAAAATGTAGAGTCTGTATTGGATAGATTCCTTTAGTGTTGTATTTATTTAATTAGAGACATATATCTTGCATTTTGGACACGGTATATATGTTATTTTGTGCAGCTAGCTTATTCGTGTCCTACCCCCCCCCCCCCGCCAATAAAAATGAATTGAACATTGCACTCGCCACTGAAGACTACATTTTACAAATTCCAAAGGTTGGCGCAGGCTGAGCAAAGTGTGGTATGATGCTTGTAACCTCTTACATCTGTCTGAAATATTTGCAGGTTTTCTGAATAGGTGAGATCGGATCTTAGGCCTCACTTCATACCAATACAGATCTGGGGACAGAGAGACCTAAAACTACAGTTACACTTCAGTCCTCGCTGAGGTCAACCAGATTCAGTGTTTGTATGATCTGTTTACTACTGGCTTATTTGGTGAAGTACTTATTTTAATAATTATGAATTGGTAGACTATGCAATTTATTTTATGAAAATTTAAAGAGTTACCTCTGCTTGCCGTTTCATGGGCACTGTAACTTGTAAATTGATTGTAAAATTTGCTGTTCTTTGGTCATGTAGACGCTGCTTGATTACCTCATCTACTTAGCTCGTTTACATTAGGAACACGAATAAAACGAACCGATCCCGTGCAGGATTTCTTGAAATAAGGTGAATTAATATGTGGCAAAGAAGCGATAGATCAGTTATGGTAGAAGCGGCATACTGCTGAATGCTTCTTTATAAAATAGAAGAAAATTGATTCTGGTCTGAGACGAGACTTATTTAACACGGATCAACCCAGTTAGCGAGTGTTATTGTCTATGTAATAAAGTATGTACAAAGATGAGATGCACAACTCAAATGCAAAAGAAGAAAGAATGAAGTGTAATTAATAAGGGAATGAAATGAATATAATATATATGTTAACAACTTTCCGACATTTGACAGAAAGAATAATAGATAAACATCTTAAAATAACCGTGTACATTTGGAAACGACCTTAAGGTAGATAGAAAGAGAATGGAAACATTCTTACGTTCATGAAATCTTGTGTAGAATTATGTCTACTAATGATATTTGTGCATTTTTCATTTAATACATTGCAATGTCGTCTTTGGCGACTTGAAACGCGAGCTAGTTCTTCTACCAGAGTTCTGACCCGGTTTGTCTACCCTGTAGAGAAATTTCATTCCAGGCATGGAGATGCATTTTAGTTTATAAGACAATGTACCTATGAATCTGATAGAGGAAATGGCTAAAAGTGAATTATTGACTTTCCCGTCTACTTTTCACTGAGATAGTAAACGAGAAACGCCTGGAAAAATGTATACCCCGACACAAACAAAATGTTTTTTTTTTCTTAACGTTTCCGGTGAGGCTCGAACCAATGACCTTCTGCGTGTTAGGCAGATGTGATAACCGCTACACCACAGAAACAACTGCATTCCCTAAGGTCAAACAGCCTATACCTAGCTTCAAATCCATTTCGAATATAAATCAAAGTCAATCTTGGCACGATTTCAATCCATCTGGGAATGATTAAACTATTCTTAACTTACCTATTTCGGATAATACCTTGTGCCGTCCGCGCGTATATTTGTTTTGGACAAATGTGGTCAACGGCAAGAGCATTGTCAAATCCATCCCACAGCTTAGAAGTTAATACCTCAGACATATTTTTCTCTCGCAGAAATTGAATAGGTGGACCGAAAGTGTCAAGATAATTCTTTTCAAGGAGTAAGAGCAGGCTAATGTACAGGAAGAGATGCAGTGGCGTGGCGCAGACTCTCGCTCAGGTGTGTGTGTTTGTGATTTGAATTTTTAACCTAACTTTAACAATTGTTCAGTCATATCGCTACGATGTCTGCAGTGTGGCAGTTTATGGTGATAGAATCGGGGTATCATGCCGCAGACACGTAGCATGACGTCCCACCCAGTCACATTATCCTGACACCAGGCCGACCAGTCCTAACAATATGCTATCAATGCTGAGCGCCAAGCGAGTCAGCTGTTAGTACCATGTTTTTTTTACAAGTCTTTGTTATGACTCGGCTGGGCCTCGAACCCAAGACATCCCGCAATCGTTGCCCACGCTCTAATCACTAGGCCACCCTGAGCGGCCTCTCTCGCCCAGGTAAATGTAAAAAAATCTGGTATATGTATACTGTATACACCATGCCAGATACCTACCGTTATAACGACTAGAATTAAAATAAAGTGAAGTCAAGTCATAATGTAACAGAATTATCGAAATCATAAAAATGTCCAGTAAGCAAGCTAGAGTTAAACTCTTACGCAATGCTATCATGACCAGTGAGAGGACACGGCATCTTGAATCAGCTTAGGCGTTACATCGAGCGACTTCCCACCCAGGTTTTAAAGCTTTGTCCAAGATCAGAGGAACCTCGAGGGACCGGGGCGTGTTCTAAATCCGTCCCCACGTGGACAGACAGCGAGAAGGACATTGTGAAAGAGAGACCCAATCGGAATTGCGACGGAGGGGGTGATAACATTTTCGAATCGTATCATAACTTCTAACTAGCAAGCGAAAATATATTTCATTCCAACATCATTAACATATCCATTCATTGATTCATTCGGGTTGGATACGTCGACCAGTGAACAACGGTGAGCAGTAGACTCTAGCGACCACGTTCGGCCATGAACTGCCATTTGGAATGGAGACTACTGAGCCACCAGCCCTGAAATGACTATGTTGTAGCCGTAGTTTTCGAGCACTGCTGCTGTATTGCTTCAGTGGGGGAAGCCGCCTGCCTGAAAGAATGAGAGTAGTTCACTTTGGCGACAACGAGGGAGTATACATAAGAGCCCTGGCTGGTATCTTGACGGAGTGGTATGTGGGTGCATGGGAAACATGCTGCATGTGCGGACACAGGGAGCCACATAATTGGGGAAGAAGAAAGACAGAAGTCCGGTAATACCTGCATATCATCGAATCTCCTTCTATTGTATAATAGAGGAGAGTACTGCTGAAGTTAAAACGGGAAATTTACTCTGCAGTATGCAAGCCAAATACCAGCTGGGATGTTAGCAGTCCAATGGTAAGGTGGACCCTCAAACGAGTTTGTTAGGGACTTGAAGAGTGGAGCCGGATGACTTATGGTTGACTGACGATGGCAGCGCTGTAACCAGGTGCTGACTTACTTCTGATGACCACCGGTTTTATCTCGATGTGGAAAAGGTTGAGCTACCTGCCAAAATTGCCAAAGTGAATTACATGGTTTCCATTTTGGTTGGGAAACCACTTTTTATAATATCTCTATTTTAAACCCTAATTTGACCATTTCGATACCACCAACAAAACATGTTCACTATTATTTTGACATTTAAGCGTGATACTAAATATTATTAGTCATTTTGACTTAGTTGACTGGTATTTCTTTAGCGTTTCTTGACGTACAGTTTGTACACAAAATTCCAGCTTGAAATAGAATGATGTAGGAAAATTAATAACTATTATTGATTTGACTAATTGCACAGGTGGCTAACACAATATTGGAATTGTTATTGTCCATTTAAATAACTGGAGTAAATTTAGTTAAGTACGGGCTGGAGTTTCAGGGGTATGTGCGTTTGCGCCTGCTGCCGGGTACCATTCCTCCCTTGTTTCTCCTGGACCTCCTCTTCCATGACGGACTTGTAGAACCATTTCGACCCGTCAAATGCAGGTGTCCCGATGTGACGTCATAGTGGCAACCAATCTCAACTGGCGTCACATACTGCTTTTGTAGGCACATGGACTAGTCGATAGCAGCCTGACATCCATTTATTTAACATGAGTGTGTGTTGGGTCTATTCTCACTCATGAAATCCCGTTGTTCCGGTCGTTAAGGACTTACTTACTGTCCTACGACCCGAGGCTAAAATTAACAGTGCCCTGTTAGCACATAAACGAATGGGGGATGTAGCTCTCATTCCTTCCCCCAGGAACAATTATCATCCTTCGTGCAGAATAAACAAGAGGCACATGAACAATTGTGCGATGGCCTCTCTAATCCAAATAATCAATCAAAAAGCGAAAATTTAGTTCTCCTGGGAAGATTGCTGAGCAGATAAGGTTTACTTCGAGAAAGTCACACGTAATTTAACGGTAAAACGTGGAGCGGAGATTCTAAGGAAAGACAATGATTCGTAAAGGAATCCTTTTGAGTGACCGAACTTCTGGTTCAGTGAGTCCCGAATCTCTAAGAAGGGAGACGGAAGTGAGACTAGCAGAACAGTCAGAGTCGACATCCATTACCTAATTTAAGCTAGATTGTATTTGGGCCAGATGAATACATTGCGAGATTCTGGGTAAGCTACAACTTCCGAATGGGTCAGATCCTGGTTATATTTGCAAAAACATCGATGCCTGCAATCATTAGAGAACTGGATGGAAAGATATATTGAATAAAACTCTTTAATATTCTTAAAAAACTAAAGTTCTTCAAAAGTCTCGGGGAATGATAAGTGAAACGGTGACTAATGAATACCAATTTAACAGCCAAGAGAATTCCTGTAAGTATATAGAAACAATCGATATGTGTACTGATATGTTGCGAGTGGTGTACGTACGGTAAATAACGCCTGGGGCGAGGAAGATGATCTAAATGTAAAGATATTTTCGCGACCCAAGACCTTTGGCGCTGTGGCGACCTCCCCCCCCCCCCGCCCATTCCGTTACTTCGCTACTGTATGTTACGGAGATATCTATATGAAATATTTGCAGGTTTTCTGAACAGGAGACGTCGAATCTTATGTCACACTACATACCAATACAGATTTGGGAGAAGAGAGGCATCGGACTACAGTTATTTTATTAAAAAAATTCTTACATTGTTTCAAAGCTTGTGGTTTTCACTCTTTCTTGTGTTACTGTTTATTCGAGCTTAAACACGTAAGAATAGATTATGTGTAAACGACTTTCCTAAATCTCGTAGAAAGATACATAGATAGACAGATTAAAATAACATTATACCTATAAAAATGATCTTAAAATATCATAAAATCTTTCTTAGGATCCTGAAATTTTGTGTAGAATTTTGTCTACTAATGTTATGTGTGTATTTGCCATTTGATACATAGCAGTGTTGTTATTCTGGATTTGAAACTTGATCTAGTTTATCGTCCATAATCCTGACCCGTTTTATCTATTCTGTGGAGAAATTTCGTGTCGATGCCTTGAGAACTTTATAAGGTTATGTAATAAAATTCCCTAATAAACCGGAAGAGGAAATGGCTAATAGTGAATCGTGGCCAACCCAGCGTATTTTTCATGTGATGAAAGCAGTGATTAAACGTCCAAAAGAATCAAACAAAATATAATATTTCTGCTGAGGCTCGAACTCAGGACCTTCTGCGTGTTAGGCAGATGTGATAACCACTACACCACAGAAACAACTGAACCTGTATTGATCAACGAGCCTATACCTAGCTTCTTCTCCACTCTGAATGCTGATTAACTTCAGTCTTGACACAATTCCAATCTAGCTGAGAAAGATTAATTTCTTCATAACTTACAAATTTCAGACAATACCTTGCGCATATCTTTTGTTCGGAAAAATGTGGTCAACGGCAAGTGCATTGTCAAATCTCACTGGCAACTTGGAGGCATATTTTACTTTCGCAGAAGTTGCCGAGGTGGACCGAATGTGTGAAAGGAATGCTATTTTTAGGAGAAGGAGCAGACTAATATACAGGATAGGACGAAAGGGTATGGCGCTGTCTCTCGTTGATCTAAAATAAAATCTTTAGTACATATATACTGTATAGACTATGAACAGAGACCTACCGTTCTAACGGTTAGAATTAATCCAAAGTGCAAACACGATTTACCGTAACAGAATTCTTAAAATCATAAAAATGTAGAGTCTGTATTGGATAGATTCCTTTAGTGTTGTATTTATTTAATTAGAGACATATATCTTGCATTTTGGACACGGTATATATGTTATTTTGTGCAGCTAGCTTATTCGTGTCCTACCCCCACCCCGCCAATAAAAATGAATTGAACATTGCACTCGCCACTGAAGACTACATTTTACAAATTCCAAAGGTTGGCGCAGGCTGAGCAAAGTGTGGTATGATGCTTGTAACCTCTTACATCTGTCTGAAATATTTGCAGATTTTCTGAATAGGTGAGATCGGATCTTAGGCCTCACTTCATACCAATACAGATATGGGGACAGAGAGACCTAAAACTACAGTTACACTTCAGTCCTCGCTGAGGTTAACCAGATTCAATGTTTGTATGATTTGTTTACTACTGGCTTATTTGGTGAAGTACTTATTTTAATAATTATGAATTGGTAGACTATGCAATTTATTTTATGAAAATTTAAAGAGTTACCTCTGCTTGCCGTTTCATGGGCACTGTAACTTGTAAATTGATTGTAAAATTTACTGTTCTTTGGTCATGTAGACGCTGCTTGATTACCTCATCTACTTAGCTCGTTTACATTAGGAACACGAATAAAACGAGCCGATTCCGTGCAGGATTTCTTGAAATAAGGTGAATTAATATGTGGCAAAGGAGCGATAGATCAGTTATGGTAGAAGCGGCATACTGCTGAATGCTTCTTTATAAAATAGAAGAAAATTGATTCTGGTCTGAGACGAGACTTATTTAACACGGATCAACCCAGTTAGCGAGTGTTATTGTCTATGTAATAAAGTATGTACAAAGATGAGATGCACAACTCAAATGCAAAAGAAGAAAGAATGAAGTGTAATTAATAAGGGAATAAAATGAATATAATATATATGTTAACAACTTTCCGACATTTGACAGAAAGAATAATAGATAAACATCTTAAAATAACCGTGTACATTTGGAAACGACCTTAAGGTAGATAGAAAGAGAATGGAAACATTCTTACGTTCATGAAATCTTGTGTGTAGAATCTGGTATATGTATACTACTAATGATATTTGTGCATTTTTCATTTAATACATTGCAATGTCGTCTTTGGCGACTTGAAACGCGAGCTAGTTCTTCTACCAGAGTTCTGACCCGGTTTGTCTACCCTGTAGAGAAATTTCATTCCAGGCATGGAGATGCATTTTAGTTTATAAGACAATGTACCTATGAATCTGATAGAGGAAATGGCTAAAAGTGAATTATTGACTTTCCCGTCTACTTTTCACTGAGATAGTAAACGAGAAACGCCTGGAAAAATGTATACCCCGACACAAACAAAATGTTTTTTTTTTTCTTAACGTTTCCGGTGAGGCTCGAACCAATGACCTTCTGCGTGTTAGGCAGATGTGATAACCGCTACACCACAGAAACAACTGCATTCCCTAAGGTCAAACAGCCTATACCTAGCTTCAAATCCATTTCGAATATAAATCAAAGTCAATCTTGGCACGATTTCAATCCATCTGGGAATGATTAAACTATTCTTAACTTACCTATTTCGGATAATACCTTGTGCCGTCCGCGCGTATATTTGTTTTGGACAAATGTGGTCAACGGTAAGTGCATTATCAAATCCATCCCACAGCTTAGAAATTTATACCTCAGACATATTTTTCTCTCGAAGAAATAGCCTAGGTGGACCGAAAGTGTCAAGATAATTCTTTTCAAGGAGGAAGAAAATTTCTTACATGGACAGGAGGAGATGCAGTGGTGTGGCGCAGACTCTCGCTCAGGTGTGTGTGTTTGTGATTTGAATTTTTAACCTAACTTTAACAATTGTTCAGTCATATCGCTACGATATCTGCAGTGTGGCAGTTTATGGTGATAGAATCGGGGTATCATGCCGCAGACACGTAGCATGATGTCCCACCCAGTCACATTATCCTGACACCAGGCCGACCAGTCCCAACAATATCCTATTAATGCTGAGCGCCAAGCGAGTCAGCTGTTAGTACCATGTTTTTTTTACAAGTCTTTGTTATGACTCGGCTGGGCCTCGAACCCGAGACATCCCGCAATCGTTGCCCACGCTCTAATCACTAGGCCACCCTGAGCGGCCTCTCTCGCCCAGGTAAATGTAAAAAAATCTGGTATATGTATACTGTATACACCATGCCAGATACCTACCGTTATAACGACTAGAATTAAAATAAAGTGAAGTCAAGTCATAATGTAACAGAATTATCGAAATCATAAAAATGTCCAGTAAGCAGGCTAGAGTTAAACTCTTACGCAATGCTATCATGACCAGTGAGAGGACACGGCATCTTGAATCAGCTTAGGCGTTAGATCGAGCGACTTCCCACCCTGGTTTTAAAGCTTTGTCCAAGATCAGAGGAACCTCGAGGGACCGGGGCGTGTTCTAAATCCGTCCCCACGTGGACAGACAGCGAGAAGGACATTGTGAAAGAGAGACCCAATCGGAATTGCGACGGAGGGGGTGATAACATTTTCGAATCGTAACATAACTTCTAACTAGCAAGCGAAAATATATTTCATTCCAACATCATTAACATATCCATTCATTGATCCATTCGGGTTGGATACGTCGACCAGTGAACAACGGTGAGCAGTAGACTCTAGCGACCACGTTCGGCCATGAACTGCCATTTGGAATGGAGACTACTGAGCCACCAGCCCTGAAATGACTATGTTGTAGCCGTAGTTTTCGAGCACTGCTGCTGTATTGCTTCAGTGGGGGAAGCCGCCTGCCTGAAAGAATGAGTGTAGTTCACTTTGGCGACAACGAGGGAGTATACATAAGAGCCCTGGCTGGTATCTTGACGGAGTGGTATGTGGGTGCATGGGAAACATGCTGCATGTGCGGACACAGGGAGGCACATAATTGGGGAAGAAGAAAGACAGAAGTCCGGTAATACCTGCATATCATCGAATCTCCTTCTATTGTATAATAGAGGAGAGTACTGCTGAAGTTAAAACGGGAAATTTACTCTGCAGTATGCAAGCCAAATACCAGCTGGGATGTTAGCAGTCCAATGGTAAGGTGGACCCTCAAACGAGTTTGTTAGGGACTTGAAGAGTGGAGCCGGATGACTTATGGTTGACTGACGATGGCAGCGCTGTAACCAGGTGCTGACTTACTTCTGATGACCACCGGTTTTATCTCGATGTGGAAAAGGTTGAGCTACCTGCCAAAATTGCCAAAGTGAATTACATGGTTTCCATTTTGGTTGGGAAACCACTTTTTATAATATCTCTATTTTAAACCCTAATTTGACCATTTCGATACCACCAACAAAACATGTTCACTATTATTTTGACATTTAAGCGTGATACTAAATATTATTAGTCATCTTGACTTAGTTGACTGGTATTTCTTTAGCGTTTCTTGACGTACAGTTTGTACACAAAATTCCAGCTTGAAATAGAATGATGTAGGAAAATTAATAACTATTATTGATTTGACTAATTGCACAGGTGGCTAACACAATATTGGAATTGTTATTGTCCATTTAAATAACTGGAGTAAATTTACTTAAGTACGGGCTGGCGTTTCAGGGGTATGTGTGTTTGCGCCTGCTGCCGGGTACCATTCCTCCCTTGTTTCTCCTGGACCTCCTCTTCCATGACGGACTTGTGGAACCATTTCGACCCGTCAAATGCAGGTGTCCCGATGTGACGTCATAGTGGCAACCAATCTCAACTGGCATCACATACTGCTTTTGTAGGCACATGGACTAGTCGATAGCAGCCTGACATCCATTTATTTAACATGAGTGTGTGTTGGGTCTATTCTCACTCATGAAATCCCGTTGTTCCGGTCGTTAAGGACTTACTTACTGTCCTACGACCCGAGGCTAAAATTAACAGTGCTCTGTTAGCACATAAACGCCTGGGGGATGTAGCTCTCATTCCTTCCCCCAGGAACAATTATCATCCTTCGTGCAGGAATAAACAAGAGGCACATGAACAATTGTGCGATGGCCTCTCTAATCCAAATAATCAATCCAAAAGCGAAAATTTAGTTCTCCTGGGAAGATTGCTGAGCAGATAAGGTTTACTTCGAGAAAGTCACACGTAATTTAGCGGTAAAACGTAGAGAGGAGATTCTAAGGAAAGACAATGATTCGTAAAGGAATCCTTTTGAGTGACCGAACTTCTGGTTCAGTGAGTCCCGAATCTCTAAGAAGGGAGACGGAAGTGAGACTAGCAGAACAGTCAGAGTCGACATCCATTACCTAATTTAAGCTAGATTGTATTTGGGCCAGATGAATACATTGCGAGATTCTGGGTAAGCTACAACTTCCGAATGGGTCAGATCCTGGTTATATTTGCAAAAACATCGATGCCTGCAATCATTAGAGAACTGGATGGAAAGATATATTGAATAAAATTCTTTAATATTCTTCCAAAACTAAAGTTCTTCAAAAGTCTCGGGGAATGATAAGTGAAATGGTGGCTAATGAATACCAATTTAAGAGCCAAGAGAATTCCTGTAAGTATATAGAAACAATCGATATGTGTACTGATATGTTGCGAGTGGTGTACGTACGGTAAATAACGCCTGGGGCGAGGAAGATGATCTAAATGTAAAGATATTTTCGCGACCCAAGACCTTTGGCGCTGTGGCGACCTCCCTCCCCCCCCCCCCGCCCATTCCGTTACTTCGCTACTGTATGTTACGGAGATATCTATATGAAATATTTGCAGGTTTTCTGAACAGGAGATGTCGAATCTTATGTCACACTACATACCAATACAGATTTGGGAGAAGAGAGGCATCGGACTACAGTTATTTTGTTAAAAAAATTCTTACATTGTTTCAAAGCTTGTGGTTTTCACTCTTTCTTGTGTTACTGTTTATTCGAGCTTAAACACGTAAGAATAGATTATGTGTAAACGACTTTCCTAAATCTCGTAGAAAGATACATAGATAGACAGATTAAAATAACATTATACCTATAAAAATGATCTTAAAATATCATAAAATCTTTCTTAGGATCCTGAAATTTTGTGTAGAATTTTGTCTACTAATGTTATGTGTGTATTTGCCATTTGATACATAGCAGTGTTGTTATTCTGGATTTGAAACTTGATCTAGTTTATCGTCCATAATCCTGACCCGTTTTATCTATTCTGTGGAGAAATTTCGTGTCGATGCCTTGAGAACTTTATAAGGTTATGTAATAAAATTCCCTAATAAACCGGAAGAGGAAATGGCTAATAGTGAATCGTGGCCAACCCAGCGTATTTATCATGTGATAAAAGCAGTGATTAAACGTCCAAAAGAATCAAACAAAATATAATGTTTCTGCTGAGGCTCGAACTCTTACATCTGTCTGAAATATTTGTAGGTTTTCTGAATAGGTGAGATCGGATCTTAGGCCTCACTTCATACCAATACAGATCTGGGGACAGAGAGACCTAAAACTACAGTTACACTTCAGTCCTCGTTGAGGTCAACCAGATTCAGTGTTTGTATGATCTGTTTACTACTGGCTTATTTGGTGAAGTACTTATTTTAATAATTATGAATTGGTAGACTATGCAATTTATTTTATGAAAATTTAAAGAGTTACCTCTGCTTGCCGTTTCATGGGCACTGTAACTTGTAAATTGATTGTAAAATTTGCTGTTCTTTGGTCATGTAGACGCTGCTTGATTACCTCATCTACTTAGCTCGTTTACATTAGGAACACGAATAAAACGAACCGATCCCGTGCAGGATTTCTTGAAATAAGGTGAATTAATATGTGGCAAAGAAGCGATAGATCAGTTATGGTAGAAGCGGCATACTGCTGAATGCTTCTTTATAAAATAGAAGAAAATTGATTCTGGTCTGAGACGAGACTTATTTAACACGGATCAACCCAGTTAGCGAGTGTTATTGTCTATGTAATAAAGTATGTACAAAGATGAGATGCACAACTCAAATGCAAAAGAAGAAAGAATGAAGTGGAATTAATAAGGGAATGAAATGAATATAATATATATGTTAACAACTTTCCGACATTTGACAGAAAGAATAATAGATAAACATCTTAAAATAACCGTGTACATTTGGAAACGACCTTAAGGTAGATAGAAAGAGAATGGAAACATTCTTACGTTCATGAAATCTTGTGTAGAATTATGTCTACTAATGATATTTGTGCATTTTTCATTTAATACATTGCAATGTCGTCTGTGGCGTATTTTCGCGACCCAAGACCTTTGGCGCTGTGGCGACCTCCCTCCCCCCCCCCCCCGCCCATTCCGTTACTTCGCTACTGTATGTTACGGAGATATCTATATGAAATATTTGCAGGTTTTCTGAACAGGAGATGTCGAATCTTATGTCACACTACATACCAATACAGATTTGGGAGAAGAGAGGCATCGGACTACAGTTATTTTGTTAAAAAAATTCTTACATTGTTTCAAAGCTTGTGGTTTTCACTCTTTCTTGTGTTACTGTTTATTCGAGCTTAAACACGTAAGAATAGATTATGTGTAAACGACTTTCCTAAATCTCGTAGAAAGATACATAGATAGACAGATTAAAATAACATTATACCTATAAAAATGATCTTAAAATATCATAAAATCTTTCTTAGGATCCTGAAATTTTGTGTAGAATTTTGTCTACTAATGTTATGTGTGTATTTGCCATTTGATACATAGCAGTGTTGTTATTCTGGATTTGAAACTTGATCTAGTTTATCGTCCATAATCCTGACCCGTTTTATCTATTCTGTGTCGTGTCGATGCCTTGAGAACTTTATAAGGTTATGTAATAAAATTCCCTAATAAACCGGAAGATGAAATGGCTAATAGTGAATCGTGGCCAACCCAGCGTATTTTCCATGTGATAAAAGCAGTGATTAAACGTCCAAAAGAATCAAACAAAATATAATGATTCTGCTGAGGCTCGAACTCAGGACCTTCTGCGTGTTAGGCAGATGTGATATCCACTACACCACAGAAACAACTGAACCTGTATTGATCAACAAGCCTATACCTAGCTTCTTCTCCACTCTGAATGCTGATTAACTTCAGTCTTGACACAATTCCAATCTAGCTGAGAAAGATTAATTTCTTCATAACTTACAAATTTCAGACAATACCTTGCGCATATCTTTTGTTCGGAAAAATGTGGTCAACGGCAAGTGCATTGTCAAATCTCACTGGCAACTTGCAGGCATATTTTACTTTCGCAGAAGTTGCCGAGGTGGACCGAATGTTTGAAAGGAATGCTATTTTTAGGAGAAGGAGCAGACTAATATACAGGAAAGGACGAAAGGGTATGGCGCAGTCTCTCGTTGATCTAAAATAAAATCTTTAGTACATATATACTGTATAGACTATGAACAGAGACCTACCGTTCTAACGGTTAGAATTAACCCAAAGTGCAAACACGATTTACCGTAACAGAATTCTTAAAATCATAAAAATGTAGAGTCTGTATTGGATAGATTCCTTTAGTGTTGTATTTATTTAATTAGAGACATATATCTTGCATTTTGGACACGGTATATATGTTATTTTGTGCAGCTAGCTTATTCGTGTCCTACCCCCACCCCGCCAATAAAAATGAATTGAACATTGCACTCGCCACTGAAGACCACATTTTACAAATTCCAAAGGTTGGCGCAGGCTGAGCAAAGTGTGGTATGATGCTTGTAACCTCTTACATCTGTCTGAAATATTTGCAGGTTTTCTGAATAGGTGAGATCGGATCTTAGGCCTCACTTCATACCAATACAGATCTGGGGACAGAGAGACCTAAAACTACAGTTACACTTCAGTCCTCGCTGAGGTCAACCAGATTCAGTGTTTGTATGATCTGTTTATTACTGGCTTATTTGGCGAAGTACTTAATTTAATAATTATGAATTGGTAGACTATGCAATTTATTTGATGAAAATTTAAAGAGTTACCTCTGCTTGCCGTTTCATGGGCACTGTAACTTGTAAATTGATTGTAAAATTTGCTGTTCTTTGGTCATGTAGACGCTGCTTGATTACCTCATCTACTTAGCTCGTTTACATTAGGAACACGAATAAAACGAACCGATCCCGTGCAGGATTTCTTGAAATAAGGTGAATTAATATGTGGCAAAGAAGCGATAGATCAGTTATGGTAGAAGCGGCATACTGCTGAATGCTTCTTTATAAAATAGAAGAAAATTGATTCTGGTCTGAGACGAGACTTATTTAACACGGATCAACCCAGTTAGCGAGTGTTATTGTCTATGTAATAAAGTATGTACAAAGATGAGATGCACAACTCAAATGCAAAAGAAGAAAGAATGAAGTGTAATTAATAAGGGAATGAAATGAATATAATATATATGTTAACAACTTTCCGACATTTGACAGAAAGAATAATAGATAAACATCTTAAAATAACCGTGTACATTTGGAAACGACCTTAAGGTAGATAGAAAGAGAATGGAAACATTCTTACGTTCATGAAATCTTGTGTAGAATTATGTCTACTAATGATATTTGTGCATTTTTCATTTAATACAGTGCAATGTCGTCTTTGGCGACTTGAAACGCGAGCTAGTTCTTCTACCAGAGTTCTGACCCGGTTTGTCTACCCTGTAGAGAAATTTCATTCCAGGCATGGAGATGCATTTTAGTTTATAAGACAATGTACCTATGAATCTGATAGAGGAAATGGCTAAAAGTGAATTATTGACTTTCCCGTCTACTTTTCACTGAGATAGTAAACGAGAAACGCCTGGAAAAATGTATACCCCGACACAAACAAAATGTTTTTTTTTTCTTAACGTTTCCGGTGAGGCTCGAACCAATGACCTTCTGCGTGTTAGGCAGATGTGATAACCGCTACACCACAGAAACAACTGCATTCCCTAAGGTCAAACAGCCTATACCTAGCTTCAAATCCATTTCGAATATAAATCAAAGTCAATCTTGGCACGATTTCAATCCATCTGGGAATGATTAAACTATTCTTAACTTACCTATTTCGGATAATACCTTGTGCCGTCCGCGCGTATATTTGTTTTGGACAAATGTGGTCAACGGCAAGAGCATTGTCAAATCCATCCCACAGCTTAGAAGTTAATACCTCAGACATATTTTTCTCTCGCAGAAATAGCCTAGGTGGACCGAAAGTGTCAAGATAATTCTTTTCAAGGAGTAAGAGCAGGCTAATGTACAGGAAGAGATGCAGTGGCGTGGCGCAGACTCTCGCTCAGGTGTGTGTGTTTGTGATTTGAATTTTTAACCTAACTTTAACAATTGTTCAGTCATATCGCTACGATGTCTGCAGTGTGGCAGTTTATGGTGATAGAATCGGGGTATCATGCCGCAGACACGTAGCATGACGTCCCACCCAGTCACATTATCCTGACACCAGGCCGACCAGTCCTAACAATATGCTATCAATGCTGAGCGCCAAGCGAGTCAGCTGTTAGTACCATGCCTTTTTTACAAGTCTTTGTTATGACTCGGCTGGGCCTCGAACCCAAGACATCCCGCAATCGTTGCCCACGCTCTAATCACTAGGCCACCCTGAGCGGCCTCTCTCGCCCAGGTAAATGTAAAAAAATCTGGTATATGTATACTGTATACACCATGCCAGATACCTACCGTTATAACGACTAGAATTAAAATAAAGTGAAGTCAAGTCATAATGTAACAGAATTATCGAAATCATAAAAATGTCCAGTAAGCAGGCTAGAGTTAAACTCTTACGCAATGCTATCATGACCAGTGAGAGGACACGGCATATTGAATCAGCTTAGGCGTTAGATCGAGCGACTTCCCACCCAGGTTTTAAAGCTTTGTCCAAGATCAGAGGAACCTCGAGGGACCGGGGCCTGTTCTAAATCCGTCCCCACGTGGACAGACAGCGAGAAGGACATTGTGAAAGAGAGACCCAATCGGAATTGCGACGGAGGGGGTGATAACATTTTCGAATCGTAACATAACTTCTAACTAGCAAGCGAAAATATATTTCATTCCAACATCATTAACATATCCATTCATTGATTCATTCGGGTTGGATACGTCGACCAGTGAATAACGGTGAGCAGTAGACTCTAGCGACCACGTTCGGCCATGAGGTGCCATTTGGAATGGAGACTACTGAGCCACCAGCCCTGAAATGACTATGTTGTAGCCGTAGTTTTCGAGCACTGCTGCTGTATTGCTTCAGTGGGGGAAGCCGCCTGCCTGAAAGAATGAGTGTAGTTCACTTTGGCGACAACGAGGGAGTATACATAAGAGCCCTGGCTGGTATCTTGACGGAGTGGTATGTGGGTGCATGGGAAACATGCTGCATGTGCGGACACAGGGAGCCACATAATTGGGGAAGAAGAAAGACAGAAGTCCGGTAATACCTGCATATCATCGAATCTCCTTCTATTGTATAATAGAGGAGAGTACTGCTGAAGTTAAAACGGGAAATTTACTCTGCAGTATGCAAGCCAAATACCAGCTGGGATGTTAGCAGTCCAATGGTAAGGTGGACCCTCAAACGAGTTTGTTAGGGACTTGAAGAGTGGAGCCGGATGACTTATGGTTGACTGACGATGGCAGCGCTGTAACCAGGTGCTGACTTACTTCTGATGACCACCGGTTTTATCTCGATGTGGAAAAGGTTGAGCTACCTGCCAAAATCGCCAAAGTGAATTACATGGTTTCCATTTTGGTTGGGAAACCACTTTTTATAATATCTCTATTTTAAACCCTAATTTGACCATTTCGATACCACCAACAAAACATGTTCACTATTATTTTGACATTTAAGCGTGATACTAAATATTATTAGTCATTTTGACTTAGTTGACTGGTATTTCTTGAGCGTTTCTTGGCGTACAGTTTGTACACAAAATTCCAGCTTGAAATAGAATGATGTAGGAAAATTAATAACTATTATTGATTTGACTAATTGCACAGGTGGCTAACACAATATTGGAATTGTTATTGTCCATTTAAATAACTGGAGTAAATTTACTTAAGTACGGGCTGGCGTTTCAGGGGTATGTGTGCTTGCGCCTGCTGCCGGGTACCATTCCTCCCTTGTTTTTCCTGGGCCTCCTCTTCCATGACGGACTTGTGGAACCATTTCGACCCGTCAAATGCAGGTGTCCCGATGTGACGTCATAGTGGCAACCAATCTCAACTGGCATCACATACTGCATTTGTAGGCACATGGACTAGTCGATAGCAGCCTGACATCCATTTATTTAACATGAGTGTGTGTTGGGTCTATTCTCACTCATGAAATCCCGTTGTTCCGGTCGTTAAGGACTTACTTACTGTCCTACGACCCGAGGCTAAAATTAACAGTGCTCTGTTAGCACATAAACGCCTGGGGGATGTAGCTCTCATTCCTTCCCCCAGGAACAATTATCATCCTTCGTGCAGGAATAAACAAGAGGCACATGAACAATTGTGCGATGGCCTCTCTAATCCAAATAATCAATCCAAAAGCGAAAATTTAGTTCTCCTGGGAAGATTGCTGAGCAGATAAGGTTTACTTCGAGAAAGTCACACGTAATTTAGCGGTAAAACGTAGAGAGGAGATTCTAAGGAAAGACAATGATTCGTAAAGGAATCCTTTTGAGTGACCGAACTTCTGGTTCAGTGAGTCCCGAATCTCTAAGAAGGGAGACGGAAGTGAGACTAGCAGAGCAGTCAGAGTCGACATCCATTACCTAATTTAAGCTAGATTGTATTTGGGCCAGATGAATACATTGCGAGATTCTGGGTAAGCTACAACTTCCGAATGGGTCAGATCCTGGTTATATTTGCAAAAACATCGATGCCTGCAATCATTAGAGAACTGGATGGAAAGATATATTGAATAAAATTCTTTAATATTCTTCCAAAACTAAAGTTCTTCAAAAGTCTCGGGGAATGATAAGTGAAATGGTGGCTAATGAATACCAATTTAAGAGCCAAGAGAATTCCTGTAAGTATATAGAAACAATCGATATGTGTACTGATATGTTGCGAGTGGTGTACGTACGGTAAATAACGCCTGTGGCGAGGAAGATGATCTAAATGTAAAGATATTTTCGCGACCCAAGACCTTTGGCGCTGTGGCGACCTCCCTCCCCCCCCCCCCGCCCATTCCGTTACTTCGCTACTGTATGTTACGGAGATATCTATATGAAATATTTGCAGGTTTTCTGAACAGGAGATGTCGAATCTTATGTCACACTACATACCAATACAGATTTGGGAGAAGAGAGGCATCGGACTACAGTTATTTTGTTAAAAAAATTCTTACATTGTTTCAAAGCTTGTGGTTTTCACTCTTTCTTGTGTTACTGTTTATTCGAGCTTAAACACGTAAGAATAGATTATGTGTAAACGACTTTCCTAAATCTCGTAGAAAGATACATAGATAGACAGATTAAAATAACATTATACCTATAAAAATGATCTTAAAATATCATAAAATCTTTCTTAGGATCCTGAAATTTTGTGTAGAATTTTGTCTACTAATGTTATGTGTGTATTTGCCATTTGATACATAGCAGTGTTGTTATTCTGGATTTGAAACTTGATCTAGTTTATCGTCCATAATCCTGACCCGTTTTATCTATTCTGTGGAGAAATTTCGTGTCGATGCCTTGAGAACTTTATAAGGTTATGTAATAAAATTCCCTAATAAACCGGAAGAGGAAATGGCTAATAGTGAATCGTGGCCAACCCAGCGTATTTATCATGTGATAAAAGCAGTGATTAAACGTCCAAAAGAATCAAACAAAATATAATGTTTCTGCTGAGGCTCGAACTCAGGACCTTCTGCGTGTTAGGCAGATGTGATAACCACTACACCACAGAAACAACTGAACCTGTATTGATCAACGAGCCTATACCTAGCTTCTTCTCCACTCTGAATGCTGATTAACTTCAGTCTTGACACAATTCCAATCTAGCTGAGAAAGATTAATTTCTTCATAACTTACAAATTTCAGACAATACCTTGCGCATATCTTTTGTTCGGAAAAATGTGGTCAACGGCAAGTGCATTGTCAAATCTCACTGGCAACTTGGAGGCATATTTTACTTTCGCAGAAGTTGCCGAGGTGGACCGAATGTGTGAAAGGAATGCTATTTTTAGGAGAAGGAGCAGACTAATATACAGGAAAGGACGAAAGGGTATGGCGCAGTCTCTCGTTGATCTAAAATAAAATCTTTAGTACATATATACTGTATAGACTATGAACAGAGACCTAACGTTCTAACGGTTAGAATTAACCCAAAGTGCAAACACGATTTACCGTAACAGAATTCTTAAAATCATAAAAATGTAGAGTCTGTATTGGATAGATTCCTTTAGTGTTGTATTTATTTAAGTTGTATTTATTTAATTAGAGACATATATCTTGCATTTTGGACACGGTATATATGTTATTTTGTGCAGCTAGCTTATTCGTGTCCTACCCCCCCCCCCCCCGCCTATAAAAATGAATTAAATGAATTGAACATTGCACTCGCCACTGAAGACTACATTTTACAAATTCCAAAGGTTGGCGCAGGCTGAGCAATGTGTGGTATGATGCTCGTAACCTCTTACATCTGTCTGAAATATTTGCAGGTTTTCTGAATAGGTGAGATCGGATCTTAGGCCTCACTTCATACCAATACAGATTTGGGGACAGAGAGACCTAAAACTACAGTTACACTTCAGTCCTCGCTGAGGTCAACCAGATTCAGTGTTTGTATGATCTGTTTAGTGCTGGCTTATTTGGTGAAGTACTTATTTTAATAATTATGAATTGGTAGACTATGCAATTTATTTGATGAAAATTTAAAGAGTTACCTCTGCTTGCCGCTTCATGGGCACTGTAACTTGTAAATTGATTGTAAAATTTACTGTTCTTTGGTCATGTAGACGCTGCTTGATTACCTCATCTACTTAGCTCGTTTACATTAGGAACACGAATAAAACGAGCCGATCCCGTGCAGGATTTCTTGAAATAAGGTGAATTAATATGTGACAAAGAAGCGATAGATCAGTTATGGTAGAAGCGGCATACTGCTGAATGCTTCTTTATAAAATAGAAGACAATTGATTCTGGTCTGAGACGAGACTTATTTAACACGGATCAACCCAGTTAGCGAGTGTTATTGTCTATGTAATAAAGTATGTACAAAGATGAGATGCACAACTCAAATGCAAAAGAAGAAAGAATGAAGTGTAATTAATAAGGGAATAAAATGAATATAATATATATGTTAACAACTTTCCGACATTTGACAGAAAGAATAATAGATAAACATCTTAAAATAACCGTGTACATTTGGAAACGACCTTAAGGTAGATAGAAAGAGAATGGAAACATTCTTACGTTCATGAAATCTTGTGTAGAATTATGTCTACTAATGATATTTGTGCATTTTTCATTTAATACATTGCAATGTCGTCTTTGGCGACTTGAAACGCGAGCTAGTTCTTCTACCAGAGTTCTGACCCGGTTTGTCTACCCTGTAGAGAAATTTCATTCCAGGCATGGAGATGCATTTTAGTTTATAAGACAATGTACCTATGAATCTGATAGAGGAAATGGCTAAAAGTGAATTATTGACTTTCCCGTCTACTTTTCACTGAGATAGTAAACGAGAAACGCCTGGAAAAATGTATACCCCGACACAAACAAAATGTTTTTCTTTTCTTAACGTTTCCGGTGAGGCTCGAACCAATGACCTTCTGCGTGTTAGGCAGATGTGATAACCGCTACATCACATAAACAACTGCATTTCCTAAGGTCAAACAGCCTATACCTAGCTTCAAATCCATTTCGAATATAAATCAAAGTCAATCTTGGCACGATTTCAATCCATCTGGGAATGATTAAACTATTCTTAACTTACCTATTTCGGATAATACCTTGTGCCGTCTGCGCGTATATTTGTTTTGGACAAATGTGGTCAACGGCAAGAGCATTGTCAAATCCATCCCACAGCTTAGAAGTTAATACCTCAGACATATTTTTCTCTCGCAGAAATAGCCTAGGTGGACCGAAAGTGTCAAGATAATTCTTTTCAAGGAGTAAGAGCAGGCTAATGTACAGGAACAGATGCAGTGGTGTGGCGCAGACTCTCGCTCAGGTGTGTGTGTTTGTGATTTGAATTTTTAACCTAACTTTAACAATTGTTCAGTCATATCGCTACGATGTCTGCAGTGTGGCAGTTTATGGTGATAGAATCGGGGTATCATGCCGCAGACACGTAGCATGATGTCCCACCCAGTCACATTATCCTGACACCAGGCCGACCAGTCCTAACAATATCCTATTAATGCTGAGCGCCAAGCGAGTCAGCTGTTAGTACCATGTTTTTTTACAAGTCTCTGTTATGACTCGGCTGGGCCTCGAACCCAAGACATCCCGCAATCGTTGCCCACGCTCTAATCACTAGGCCACCCTGAGCGGCCTCTCTCGCTCAGGTAAATGTAAAAAATCTGGTATATGTATACTGTATACACCATGCCAGATACCTACCGTTATAACGACTAGAATTAAAATAAAGTGAAGTCAAGTCATAATGTAACAGAATTATCGAAATCATAAAAATGTCCAGTAAGCAGGCTAGAGTTAAACTCTTACGCAATGCTATCATGACCAGTGAGAGGACACGGCATCTTGAATCAGCTTAGGCGTTAGATCGAGCGACTTCCCACCCAGGTTTTAAAGCTTTGTCCAAGATCAGAGGAACCTCGAGGGACCGGGGCGTGTTCTAAATCCGTCCCCACGTGGACAGACAGCGAGAAGGACATTGTGAAAGAGAGACCCAATCGGAATTGCGACGGAGGGGGTGATAACATTTTCGAATCGTAACATAACTTCTAACTAGCAAGCGAAAATATATTTCATTCCAACATCATTAACATATCCATTCATTGATTCATTCGGGTTGGATACGTCGACCAGTGAACAACGGTGAGCAGTAGACTCTAGCGACCACGTTCGGCCATGAACTGCCATTTGGAATGGAGACTACTGAGCCACCAGCCCTGAAATGACTATGTTGTAGCCGTAGTTTTCGAGCACTGCTGCTGTATTGCTTCAGTGGGGGAAGCCGCCTGCCTGAAAGAATGAGTGTAGTTCACTTTGGCGACAACGAGGGAGTATACATAAGAGCCCTGGCTGGTATCTTGACGGAGTGGTATGTGGGTGCATGGGAAACATGCTGCATGTGCGGACACAGGGAGCCACATAATTGGGGAAGAAGAAAGACAGAAGTCCGGTAATACCTGCATATCATCGAATCTCCTTCTATTGTATAATAGAGGAGAGTACTGCTGAAGTTAAAACGGGAAATTTACTCTGCAGTATGCAAGCCAAATACCAGCTGGGATGTTAGCAGTCCAATGGTAAGGTGGACCCTCAAACGAGTTTGTTAGGGACTTGAAGAGTGGAGCCGGATGACTTATGGTTGACTGACGATGGCAGCGCTGTAACCAGGTGCTGACTTACTTCTGATGACCACCGGTTTTATCTCGATGTGGAAAAGGTTGAGCTACCTGCCAAAATTGCCAAAGTGAATTACATGGTTTCCATTTTGGTCGGGAAACCACTTTTTATAATATCTCTATTTTAAACACTAATTTGACCATATCTATACCACCAACAAAACATGTTCACTATTATTTTGACATTTAAGCGTGATACTAAATATTATTAGTCATTTTGACTTAGTTGACTGGTATTTCTTTAGCGTTTCTTGACGTACAGTTTGTACACAAAATTCCAGCTTGAAATAGAATGATGTAGGAAAATTAATAACTATTATTGATTTGACTAATTGCACAGGTGGCTAACACAATATTGGAATTGTTATCGTCCATTTAAATAACTGGAGTAAATTTAGTTAAGTACGGGCTGGCGTTTCAGGGGTATGTGCGTTTGCGCCTGCTGCCGGGTACCATTCCTCCCTTGTTTCTCCTGGACCTCCTCTTCCATGACGGACTTGTAGAACCATTTCGACCCGTCAAATGCAGGTGTCCCGATGTGACGTTATAGTGGCAACCAGTCTTAACTGGCGTCACACACTGCTTTTGTAGGCACATGGACTAGTCGATAGCAGCCTGACATCCATTTATTTAACATGAGTGTGTGTTGGGTCTATTCTCACTCATGAAATCCCGTTGTTCCGGTCGTTAAGGACTTACTTACTGTCCTACGACCCGAGGCTAAAATTAACAGTGCTCTGTTAGCACATAAACGCCTGGGGGATGTAGCTCTCATTCCTTCCCCCAGGAACAATTATCATCCTTCGTGCAGGAATAAACAAGAGGCACACGAACAATTGTGCGATGGCCTCTCTAATCCAAATAATCAATCCAAAAGCGAAAATTTAGTTCTCCTGGGAAGATTGCTGAGCAGATAAGGTTTACTTCGAGAAAGTCACACGTAATTTAGCGGTAAAACGTAGAGAGGAGATTCTAAGGAAAGACAATGATTCGTAAAGGAATCCTTTTGAGTGACCGAACTTCTGGTTCAGTGAGTCCCGAATCTCTAAGAAGGGAGACGGAAGTGAGACTAGCAGAACAGTCAGAGTCGACATCCATTACCTAATTTAGGCTAGATTGTATTTGGGCCAGATGAATACATTGCGAGATTCTGGGTAAGCTACAACTTCCGAATGGGTCAGATCCTGGTTATATTTGCAAAAACATCGATGCCTGCAATCATTAGAGAACTGGATGGAAAGATATATTGAATAAAATTCTTTAATATTCTTCCAAAACTAAAGTTCTTCAAAAGTCTCGGGGAATGATAAGTGAAATGGTGGCTAATGAATACCAATTTAAGAGCCAAGAGAATTCCTGTAAGTATATAGAAACAATCGATATGTGTACTGATATGTTGCGAGTGGTGTACGTACGGTAAATAACGCCTGGGGCGAGGAAGATGATCTAAATGTAAAGATATTTTCGCGACCCAAGACCTTTGGCGCTGTGGCGACCTCCCTCCCTCCCCCCCCCCCCCGCCCATACCGTTACTTCGCTACTGTATGTTACGGAGATATCTATATGAAATATTTGCAGGTTTTCTGAACAGGAGATGTCGAATCTTATGTCACACTACATACCAATACAGATTTGGGAGAAGAGAGGTATCGGACTACAGTTATTTTATTAAAAAAATTCTTACATTGTTTCAAAGCTTGTGGTTTTCACTCTTTCTTGTGTTACTGTTTATTCGAGCTTAAACACGTAAGAATAGATTATATGTAAACGACTTTCCTAAATCTCGTAGAAAGATACATAGATAGACAGATTAAAATAACATTATACCTATAAAAATGATCTTAAAATATCATAAAATCTTTCTTAGGATCCTGAAATTTTGTGTAGAATTTTGTCTACTAATGTTATGTGTGTATTTGCCATTTGATACATAGCAGTGTTGTTATTCTGGATTTGAAACTTGATCTAGTTTATCGTCCATAATCCTGACCCGTTTTATCTATTCTGTGGAGAAATTTCGTGTCGATGCCTTGAGAACTTTATAAGGTTATGTAATAAAATTCCCTAATAAACCGGAAGAGGAAATGGCTAATAGTGAATCGTGGCCAACCCAGCGTATTTTTCATGCGATGAAAGCAGTGATTAAACGTCCAAAAGAATCAAACAAAATATAATGTTTCTGCTGAGGCTCGAACTCAGGACCTTCTGCGTGTTAGGCAGATGTGATAACCACTACACCACAGAAACAACTGAACCTGTATTGATCAACGAGCCTATACCTAGCTTCTTCTCCACTCTGAATGCTGATTAACTTCAGTCTTGACACAATTCCAATCTAGCTGAGAAAGATTAATTTCTTCATAACTTACAAATTTCAGACAATACCTTGCGCATATCTTTTGTTCGGAAAAATGTGGTCAACGGCAAGTGCATTGTCAAATCTCACTGGCAACTTGGAGGCATATTTTACTTTCGCAGAAGTTGCCGAGGTGGACCGAATGTGTGAAAGGAATGCTATTTTTAGGAGGAGGAGCAGACTAATATACAGGAAAGGACGAAAGGGTATGGCGCAGTCTCTCGTTGATCTAAAATAAAATCTTTAGTACATATATACTGTATAGACTATGAACAGAGACCTACCGTTCTAACGGTTAGAATTAACCCAAAGTGCAAACACGATTTACCGTAACAGAATTCTTAAAATCATAAAAATGTAGAGTCTGTATTGGATAGATTCCTTTAGTGTTGTATTTATTTAATTAGAGACATATATCTTGCATTTTGAACACGGTATATATGTTATTTTGTGCAGCTAGCTTATTCGTGTCCTACCCCCCCCCCCTCGCCAATAAAAATGAATTGAACATTGCACTCGCCACTGAAGACTACATTTTACAAATTCCAAAGGTTGGCGCAGGCTGAGCAAAGTGTGGTATGATGCTTGTAACCTCTTACATCTGTCTGAAATATTTGCAGGTTTTCTGAATAGGTGAGATCGGATCTTAGGCCTCACTTCATACCAATACAGATTTGGGGACAGAGAGACCTAAAACTACAGTTACACTTCAGTCCTCGCTGAGGTCAACCAGATTCAGTGTTTGTATGATCTGTTTACTACTGGCTTATTTGGCGAAGTACTTATTTTAATAATTATCAATTGGTAGACTATGCAATTTATTTTATGAAAATTTAAAGAGTTACCTCTGCTTGCCGTTTCATGGGCACTGTAACTTGTAAATTGATTGTAAAATTTGCTGTTCTTTGGTCATGTAGACGCTGCTTGATTACCTCATCTACTTAGCTCGTTTACATTAGGAACACGAATAAAACGAACCGATCCCGTGCAGGATTTCTTGAAATAAGGTGAATTAATATGTGGCAAAGAAGCGATAGATCAGTTATGGTAGAAGCGGCATACTGCTGAATGCTTCTTTATAAAATAGAAGAAAATTGATTCTGGTCTGAGACGAGACTTATTTAACACGGATCAACCCAGTTAGCGAGTGTTATTGTCTATGTAATAAAGTATGTACAAAGATGAGATGCACAACTCAAATGCAAAAGAAGAAAGAATGAAGTGTAATTAATAAGGGAATGAAATGAATATAATATATATGTTAACAACTTTCCGACATTTGACAGAAAGAATAATAGATAAACATCTTAAAATAACCGTGTACATTTGGAAACGACCTTAAGGTAGATAGAAAGAGAATGGAAACATTCTTACGTTCATGAAATCTTGTGTAGAATTATGTCTACTAATGATATTTGTGCATTTTTCATTTAATACATTGCAATGTCGTCTTTGGCGACTTGAAACGCGAGCTAGTTCTTCTACCAGAGTTCTGACCCGGTTTGTCTACCCTGTAGAGAAATTTCATTCCAGGCATGGAGATGCATTTTAGTTTATAAGACAATGTACCTATGAATCTGATAGAGGAAATGGCTAAAAGTGAATTATTGACTTTCCCGTCTACTTTTCACTGAGATAGTAAACGAGAAACGCCTGGAAAAATGTATACCCCGACACAAACAAAATGTTTTTTTTTTCTTAACGTTTCCGGTGAGGCTCGAACCAATGACCTTCTGCGTGTTAGGCAGATGTGATAACCGCTACACCACAGAAACAACTGCATTCCCTAAGGTCAAACAGCCTATACCTAGCTTCAAATCCATTTCGAATATAAATCAAAGTCAATCTTGGCACGATTTCAATCCATCTGGGAATGATTAAACTATTCTTAACTTACCTATTTCGGATAATACCTTGTGCCGTCCGCGCGTATATTTGTTTTGGACAAATGTGGTCAACGGCAAGAGCATTGTCAAATCCATCCCACAGCTTAGAAGTTAATACCTCAGACATATTTTTCTCTCGCAGAAATAGAATAGGTGGACCGAAAGTGTCAAGATAATTCTTTTCAAGGAGTAAGAGCAGGCTAATGTACAGGAAGAGATGCAGTGGCGTGGCGCAGACTCTCGCTCAGGTGTGTGTGTTTGTGATTTGAATTTTTAACCTAACTTTAACAATTGTTCAGTCATATCGCTACGATGTCTGCAGTGTGGCAGTTTATGGTGATAGAATCGGGGTATCATGCCGCAGACACGTAGCATGACGTCCCACCCAGTCACATTATCCTGACACCAGGCCGACCAGTCCTAACAATATGCTATCAATGCTGAGCGCCAAGCGAGTCAGCTGTTAGTACCATGTTTGTTTACAAGTCTTTGTTATGACTCGGCTGGGCCTCGAACCCAAGACATCCCGCAATCGTTGCCCACGCTCTAATCACTAGGCCACCCTGAACGGCCTCTCTCGCTCAGGAAAATGTAAAAAAATCTGGTATATGTATACTGTATACACCATGCCAGATACCTACCGTTATAACGACTAGAATTAAAATAAAGTGAAGTCAAGTCATAATGTAACAGAATTATCGAAATCATAAAAATGTCCAGTAAGCAGGCTAGAGTTAAACTCTTACGCAATGCTATCATGACCAGTGAGAGGACACGGCATCTTGAATCAGCTTAGGCGTTAGATCGAGCGACTTCCCACCCAGGTTTTAAAGCTTTGTCCAAGATCAGAGGAACCTCGAGGGACCGGGGCCTGTTCTAAATCCGTCCCCACGTGGACAGACAGCGAGAAGGACATTGTGAAAGAGAGACCCAATCGGAATTGCGACGGAGGGGGTGATAACATTTTCGAATCGTAACATAACTTCTAACTAGCAAGCGAAAATATATTTCATTCCAACATCATTAACATATCCATTCATTGATTCATTCGGGTTGGATACGTCGACCAGTGAACAACGGTGAGCAGTAGACTCTAGCGACCACGTTCGGCCATGAACTGCCATTTGGAATGGAGACTACTGAGCCACCAGCCCTGAAATGACTATGTTGTAGCCGTAGTTTTCGAGCACTGCTGCTGTATTGCTTCAGTGGGGGAAGCCGCCTGCCTGAAAGAATGAGTGTAGTTCACTTTGGCGACAACGAGGGAGTAAACATAAGAGCCCTGGCTGGTATCTTGACGGAGTGGTATGTGGGTGCATGGGAAACATGCTGCATGTGCGGACACAGGGAGCCACATAATTGGGGAAGAAGAAAGATAGAAGTCCGGTAATACCTGCATATCATCGAATCTCCTTCTATTGTATAATAGAGGAGAGTACTGCTGAAGTTAAAACGGGAAATTTACTCTGCAGTATGCAAGCCAAATACCAGCTGGGATGTTAGCAGTCCAATGGTAAGGTGGACCCTCAAACGAGTTTGTTAGGGACTTGAAGAGTGGAGCCGGATGACTTATGGTTGACTGACGATGGCAGCGCTGTAACCAGGTGCTGACTTACTTCTGATGACCACCGGTTTTATCTCGATGTGGAAAAGGTTGAGCTACCTGCCAAAATTGCCAAAGTGAATTACATGGTTTCCATTTTGGTTGGGAAACCACTTTTTATAATATCTCTATTTTAAACCCTAATTTGACCATTTCGATACCACCAACAAAACATGTTCACTATTATTTTGAAATTTAAGCGTGATACTAAATATTATTAGTCATTTTGACTTAGTTGACTGGTATTTCTTTAGCGTTTCTTGACGTACAGTTTGTACACAAAATTCCAGCTTGAAATAGAATGATGTAGGAAAATTAATAACTATTATTGATTTGACTAATTGCACAGGTGGCTAACACAATATTGGAATTGTTATCGTCCATTTAAATAACTGGAGTAAATTTACTTAAGTACGGGTTGGCGTTTCAGCAGTATGTGCGTTTGCGCCTGCTGCCGGGTACCATTCCTCCCTTGTTTCTCCTGGACCTCCTCTTCCATGACGGACTTGTAGAACCATTTCGACCCGTCAAATGCAGGTGTCCCGATGTGACGTCATAGTGGCAACCAATCTCAACTGGCGTCACATACTGCTTTTGTAGGCACATGGACTAGTCGATAGCAGCCTGACATCCATTTATTTAACATGAGTGTGTGTTGGGTCTATTCTCACTCATGAAATCCCGTTGTTCCGGTCGTTAAGGACTTACTTACTGTCCTACGACCCGAGGCTAAAATTAACAGTGCTCTGTTAGCACATAAACGCCTGGGGGATGTAGCTCTCATTCCTTCCCCCAGGAACAATTATCATCCTTCGTGCAGGAATAAACAAGAGGCACATGAACAATTGTGCGATGGCCTCTCTAATCCAAATAATCAATCAAAAAGCGAAATTTTAGTTCTCCTGGGAAGATTGCTGAGCAGATAAGGTTTACTTCGAGAAAGTCACACGTAATTTAGCGGTAAAACGTAGAGAGGAGATTCTAAGGAAAGACAATGATTCGTAAAGGAATCCTTTTGAGTGACCGAACTTCTGGTTCAGTGAGTCCCGAATCTCTAAGAAGGGAGACGGAAGTGAGACTAGCAGAACAGTCAGAGTCGACATCCATTACCTAATTTAAGCTAGATTGTATTTGGGCCAGATGAATACATTGCGAGATTCTGGGTAAGCTACAACTTCCGAATGGGTCAGATCCTGGTTATATTTGCAAAAACATCGATGCCTGCAATCATTAGAGAACTGGATGGAAAGATATATTGAATAAAATTCTTTAATATTCTTCCAAAACTAAAGTTCTTCAAAAGTCTCGGGGAATGATAAGTGAAATGGTGGCTAATGAATACCAATTTAAGAGCCAAGAGAATTCCTGTAAGTATATAGAAACAATCGATATGTGTACTGATATGTTGCGAGTGGTGTACGTACGGTAAATAACGCCTGGGGCGAGGAAGATGATCTAAATGTAAAGATATTTTCGCGACCCAAGACCTTTGGGGCTGTGGCGACCTCCCTCCCCCCCCCCCGCCCATTCCGTTACTTCGCTACTGTATGTTACGGAGATATCTATATGAAATATTTGCAGGTTTTCTGAACAGGAGATGTCGAATCTTATGTCACACTACATACCAATACAGATTTGGGAGAAGAGAGGCATCGAACTACAGTTATTTTATTAAAAAAATTCTTACATTGTTTCAAAGCTTGTGGTTTTCACTCTTTCTTGTGTTACTGTTTATTCGAGCTTAAACACGTAAGAATAGATTATGTGTAAACGACTTTCCTAAATCTCGTAGAAGGATACATAGATAGACAGATTAAAATAACATTATACCTATAAAAATGATCTTAAAATATCATAAAATCTTTCTTAGGATCCTGAAATTTTGTGTAGAATTTTGTCTACTAATGTTATGTGTGTATTTGCCATTTGATACATAGCAGTGTTGTTATTCTGGATTTGAAACTTGATCTAGTTTATCGTCCATAATCCTGACCCGTTTTATCTATTCTGTGGAGAAATTTCGTGTCGATGCCTTGAGAACTTTATAAGGTTATGTAATAAAATTCCCTAATAAACCGGAAGAGGAAATGGCTAATAGTGAATCGTGGCCAACCCAGCGTATTTTCCATGTGATAAAAGCAGTGATTAAACGTCCAAAAGAATCAAACAAAATATAATGATTCTGCTGAGGCTCGAACTCAGGACCTTCTGCGTGTTAGGCAGATGTGATAACCACTACACCACAGAAACAACTGAACCTGTATTGATCAACGAGCCTATACCTAGCTTCTTCTCCACTCTGAATGCTGATTAACTTCAGTCTTGACACAATTCCAATCTAGCTTAGAAAGATTAATTTCTTCATAACTTACAAATTTCAGACAATACCTTGCGCATATCTTTTGTTCGGAGAAATGTGGTCAACGGCAAGTGCATTGTCAAATCTCACTGGCAACTTGGAGGCATATTTTACTTTCGCAGAAGTTGCCGAGGTGGACCGAATGTATGAAAGGAATGCTATTTTTAGGAGAAGGAGCAGACTAATATACAGGAAAGGACGAAAGGGTATGGCGCAGTCTCTCGTTGATCTAAAATAAAATCTTTAGTACATATATACTGTATAGACTATGAACAGAGACCTACCGTTCCAACGGTTAGAATTAACCCAAAGTGCAAACACGATTTACCGTAACAGAATTCTTAAAATCATAAAAATGTAGAGTCTGTATTGGATAGATTCCTTTAGTGTTGTATTTATTTAATTAGAGACATATATCTTGCATTTTGGACACGGTATATATGTTATTTTGTGCAGCTAGCTTATTCGTGTCCTACCCCCCCCCCCTCCGCTATAAAAATGAATTGAACATTGCACTCGCCACTGAAGACTACATTTTACAAATTCCAACGGTTGGCGCAGGCTGAGCAATGTGTGGTATGATGCTCGTAACCTCTTACATCTGTCTGAAATATTTGCAGGTTTTCTGAATAGGTGAGATCGGATCTTAGGCCTCACTTCATACCAATACAGATTTGGGGACAGAGAGACCTAAAACTACAGTTACACTTCAGTCCTCGCTGAGGTCAACCAGATTCAGTGTTTGTATGATCTGTTTACTGCTGGCTTATTTGGTGAAGTACTTATTTTAATAATTATGAATTGGTAGACTATGCAATTTATTTGATGAAAATTTAAAGAGTTACCTCTGCTTGCCGTTTCATGGGCACTGTAACTTGTAAATTGATTGTAAAATTTACTGTTCTTTGGTCATGTAGACGCTGCTTGATTACCTCATCTACTTAGCTCGTTTACATTAGGAACACGAATAAAACGAGCCGATTCCGTGCAGGATTTCTTGAAATAAGGTGAATTAATATGTGACAAAGAAGCGATAGATCAGTTATGGTAGAAGCGGCATACTGCTGAATGCTTCTTTATAAAATAGAAGACAATTGATTCTGGTCTGAGACGAGACTTCTTTAACACGGATCAACCCAGTTAGCGAGTGTTATTGTCTATGTAATAAAGTATGTACAAAGATGAGATGCACAACTCAAATGCAAAAGAAGAAAGAATGAAGTGTAATTAATAAGGGAATAAAATGAATATAATATATATGTTAACAACTTTCCGACATTTGACAGAAAGAATAATAGATAAACATCTTAAAATAACCGTGTACATTTGGAAACGACCTTAAGGTAGATAGAAAGAGAATGGAAACATTCTTACGTTCATGAAATCTTGTGTAGAATTATGTCTACTAATGATATTTGTGCATTTTTCATTTAATACATTGCAATGTCGTCTTTGGCGACTTGAAACGCGAGCTAGTTCTTCTACCAGAGTTCTGACCCGGTTCGTCCACCCTGTAGAGAAATTTCATTCCAGGCATGGAGATGCATTTTAGTTTATAGGACAATGTACCCATGAATCTGATAGAGGAAATGGCTAAAAGTGAATTATTGACTTTCCCGTCTACTTTTCACTGAGATAGCAAACGAGAAACGCCTCGAAAAATGTATACCCCGACACAAACAAAATGTTTTTCTTTTCTTAACGTTTCCGGTGAGGCTCGAACCAATGACCTTCTGCGTGTCAGGCAGATGTGATAACCGCTACACCACAGAAACAACTGCATTCCCTAAGGTCAAACAGCCTATACCTAGCTTCAAATCCATTTCGAATATAAATCAAAGTCAATCTTGGCACGATTTCAATCCATCTGGGAATGATTAAACTATTCTTAACTTACCTATTTCGGATAATACCTTGTGCCGTCCGCGCGTATATTTGTTTTGGACAAATGTGGTCAACGGCAAGAGCATTGTCAAATCCATCCCACAGCTTAGAAGTTAATACCTCAGACATATTTTTCTCTCGCAGAAATAGAATAGGTGGACCGAAAGTGTCAAGATAATTCTTTTCAAGGAGTAAGAGCAGGCTAATGTACAGGAAGAGATGCAGTGGCGTGGCGCAGACTCTCGCTCAGGTGTGTGTGTTTGTGATTTGAATTTTTAACCTAACTTTAACAATTGTTCAGTCATATCGCTACGATGTCTGCAGTGTGGCAGTTTATGGTGATAGAATCGGGGTATCATGCCGCAGACACGTAGCATGATGTCCCACCCAGTCACATTATCCTGACACCAGGCCGACCAGTCCTAACAATATCCTATTAATGCTGAGCGCCAAGCGAGTCAGCTGTTAGTACCATGTTTTTTTACAAGTCTCTGTTATGACTCGGCTGGGCCTCGAACCCAAGACATCCCGCAATCGTTGCCCACGCTCTAATCACTAGGCCACCCTGAGCGGCCTCTCTCGCTCAGGTAAATGTAAAAAATCTGGTATATGTATACTGTATACACCATGCCAGATACCTACCGTTATAACGACTAGAATTAAAATAAAGTGAAGTCAAGTCATAATGTAACAGAATTATCGAAATCATAAAAATGTCCAGTAAGCAGGCTAGAGTTAAACTCTTACGCAATGCTATCATGACCAGTGAGAGGACACGGCATCTTGAATCAGCTTAGGCGTTAGATCGAGCGACTTCCCACCCAGGTTTTAAAGCTTTGTCCAAGATCAGAGGAACCTCGAGGGACCGGGGCGTGTTCTAAATCCGTCCCCACGTGGACAGACAGCGAGAAGGACATTGTGAAAGAGAGACCCAATCGGAATTGCGACGGAGGGGGTGATAACATTTTCGAATCGTAACATAACTTCTAACTAGCAAGCGAAAATATATTTCATTCCAACATCATTAACATATCCATTCATTGATTCATTCGGGTTGGATACGTCGACCAGTGAACAACGGTGAGCAGTAGACTCTAGCGACCACGTTCGGCCATGAACTGCCATTTGGAATGGAGACTACTGAGCCACCAGCCCTGAAATGACTATGTTGTAGCCGTAGTTTTCGAGCACTGCTGCTGTATTACTTCAGTGGGGGAAGCCGCCTGCCTGAAAGAATGAGTGTAGTTCACTTTGGCGACAACGAGGGAGTATACATAAGAGCCCTGGCTGGTATCTTGACGGAGTGGTATGTGGGTGCATGGGAAACATGCTGCATGTGCGGACACAGGGAGCCACATAATTGGGGAAGAAGAAAGACAGAAGTCCGGTAATACCTGCATATCATCGAATCTCCTTCTATTGTATAATAGAGGAGAGTACTGCTGAAGTTAAAACGGGAAATTTACTCTGCAGTATGCAAGCCAAATACCAGCTGGGATGTTAGCAGTCCAATGGTAAGGTGGACCCTCAAACGAGTTTGTTAGGGACTTGAAGAGTGGAGCCGGATGACTTATGGTTGACTGACGATGGCAGCGCTGTAACCAGGTGCTGACTTACTTCTGATGACCACCGGTTTTATCTCGATGTGGAAAAGGTTGAGCTACCTGCCAAAATTGCCAAAGTGAATTACATGGTTTCCATTTTGGTCGGGAAACCACTTTTTATAATATCTCTATTTTAAACACTAATTTGACCATATCTATACCACCAACAAAACATGTTCACTATTATTTTGACATTTAAGCGTGATACTAAATATTATTAGTCATTTTGACTTAGTTGTCTGGTATTTCTTTAGCGTTTCTTGACGTACAGTTTGTACACAAAATTCCAGCTTGAAATAGAATGATGTAGGAAAATTAATAACTATTATTGATTTGACTAATTGCACAGGTGGCTAACACAATATTGGAATTGTTATCGTCCATTTAAATAACTGGAGTAAATTTAGTTAAGTACGGGCTGGCGTTTCAGGGGTATGTGCGTTTGCGCCTGCTCCCGGGTACCATTCCTCCCTTGTTTCTCCTGGACCTCCTCTTCCATGACGGACTTGTAGAACCATTTCGACCCGTCAAATGCAGGTGTCCCGATGTGACGTCATAGTGGCAACCAATCTTAACTGGCGTCACACACTGCTTTTGTAGGCACATGGACTAGTCGATAGCAGCCTGACATCCATTTATTTAACATGAGTGTGTGTTGGGTCTATTCTCACTCATGAAATCCCGTTGTTCCGGTCGTTAAGGACTTACTTACTGTCCTACGACCCGAGGCTAAAATTAACAGTGCTCTGTTAGCACATAAACGCCTGGGGGATGTAGCTCTCATTCCTTCCCCCAGGAACAATTATCATCCTTCGTGCAGGAATAAACAAGAGGCACACGAACAATTGTGCGATGGCCTCTCTAATCCAAATAATCAATCCAAAAGCGAAAATTTAGTTCTCCTGGGAAGATTGCTGAGCAGATAAGGTTTACTTCGAGAAAGTCACACGTAATTTAGCGGTAAAACGTAGAGAGGAGATTCTAAGGAAAGACAATGATTCGTAAAGGAATCCTTTTGAGTGACCGAACTTCTGGTTCAGTGAGTCCCGAATCTCTAAGAAGGGAGACGGAAGTGAGACTAGCAGAACAGTCAGAGTCGACATCCATTACCTAATTTAGGCTAGATTGTATTTGGGCCAGATGAATACATTGCGAGATTCTGGGTAAGCTACAACTTCCGAATGGGTCAGATCCTGGTTATATTTGCAAAAACATCGATGCCTGCAATCATTAGAGAACTGGATGGAAAGATATATTGAATAAAATTCTTTAATATTCTTCCAAAACTAAAGTTCTTCAAAAGTCTCGGGGAATGATAAGTGAAATGGTGGCTAATGAATACCAATTTAAGAGCCAAGAGAATTCCTGTAAGTATATAGAAACAATCGATATGTGTACTGATATGTTGCGAGTGGTGTACGTACGGTAAATAACGCCTGGGGCGAGGAAGATGATCTAAATGTAAAGATATTTTCGCGACCCAAGACCTTTGGCGCTGTGGCGACCTCCCTCCCTCCCCCCCCATTCCGTTACTTCGCTACTGTATGTTACGGAGATATCTATATGAAATAGTTGCAGGTTTTCTGAACAGGAGATGTCGAATCTTATGTCACACTACATACCAATACAGATTTGGGAGAAGAGAGGCATCGGACTACAGTTATTTTATTAAAAAAATTCTTACATTGTTTCAAAGCTTGTGGTTTTCACTCTTTCTTGTGTTACTGTTTATTCGAGCTTAAACACGTAAGAATAGATTATGTGTAAACGACTTTCCTAAATCTCGTAGAAAGATACATAGATAGACAGATTAAAATAACATTATACCTATAAAAATGATCTTAAAATATCATAAAATCTTTCTTAGGATCCTGAAATTTTGTGTAGAATTTTGTCTACTAATGTTATGTGTGTATTTGCCATTTGATACATAGCAGTGTTCTTATTCTGGATTTGAAACTTGATCTAGTTTATCGTCCATGATCCTGACCCGTTTTATCTATTCTGTGGAGAAATTTCGTGTCGATGCCTTGAGAACTTTATAAGGTTATGCAATAAAATTCCCTAATAAACCGGAAGAGGAAATGGCTAATAGTGAATCGTGGCCAACCCAGCGTATTTTTCATGCGATAAAAGCAGTGATTAAACGTCCAAAAGAATCAAACAAAATATAATGTTTCTGCTGAGGCTCGAACTCAGGACCTTCTGCGTGTTAGGCAGATGTGATAACCACTACACCACAGAAACAACTGAACCTGTATTGATCAACGAGCCTATACCTAGCTTCTTCTCCACTCTGAATGCTGATTAACTTCAGTCTTGACACAATTCCAATCTAGCTGAGAAAGATTAATTTCTTCATAACTTACAAATTTCAGACAATACCTTGCGCATATCTTTTGTTCGGAAAAATGTGGTCAACGGCAAGTGCATTGTCAAA
The DNA here is from genome assembly GCA_028554795.2 of Sinohyriopsis cumingii. Classification (NCBI taxonomy): domain Eukaryota; kingdom Metazoa; phylum Mollusca; class Bivalvia; order Unionida; family Unionidae; genus Sinohyriopsis; species Sinohyriopsis cumingii. The sequence continues at coordinate 114,957,986 of CM068824.1, read as the reverse complement.
TCTCACTGGCAACTTGGAGGCATATTTTACTTTCGCAGAAGTTGCCGAGGTGGACCGAATGTGTGAAAGGAATGCTATTTTTAGGAGGAGGAGCAGACTAATATACAGGAAAGGACGAAAGGGTATGGCGCAGTCTCTCGTTGATCTAAAATAAAATCTTTAGTACATATATACTGTATAGACTATGAACAGAGACCTACCGTTCTAACGGTTAGAATTAACCCAAAGTGCAAACACGATTTACCGTAACAGAATTCTTAAAATCATAAAAATGTAGAGTCTGTATTGGATAGATTCCTTTAGTGTTGTATTTATTTAATTAGAGACATATATCTTGCATTTTGGACACGGTATATATGTTATTTTGTGCAGCTAGCTTATTCGTGTCCTACCCCCCCCCCCCGCCAATAAAAATGAATTGAACATTGCACTCGCCACTGAAGACTACATTTTACAAATTCCAAAGGTTGGCGCAGGCTGAGCAAAGTGTGGTATGATGCTTGTAACCTCTTACATCTGTCTGAAATATTTGCAGGTTTTCTGAATAGGTGAGATCGGATCTTAGGCCTCACTTCATACCAATACAGATTTGGGGACAGAGAGACCTAAAACTTACAGTTACACTTCAGTCCTCGCTGAGGTCAACCAGATTCAGTGTTTGTATGATCTGTTTACTACTGGCTTATTTGGTGAAGTACTCATTTTAATAATTATGAATTGGTAGACTATGCAATTTATTTTATGAAAATTTAAAGAGTTACCTCTGCTTGCCGTTTCATGGGCACTGTAACTTGTAAATTGATTGTAAAATTTACTGTTCTTTGGTCATGTAGACGCTGCTTGATTACCTCATCTACTTAGCTCGTTTACATTAGGAACACGAATAAAACGAGCCGATCCCGTGCAGGATTTCTTGAAATAAGGTGAATTAATATGTGGCAAAGAAGCGATAGATCAGTTATGGTAGAAGCGGCATACTGCTGAATGCTTCTTTATAAAATAGAAGAAAATTGATTCTGGTCTGAGACGAGACTTATTTAACACGGATCAACCCAGTTAGCGAGTGTTATTGTCTATGTAATAAAGTATGTACAAAGATGAGATGCACAACTCAAATGCAAAAGAAGAAAGAATGAAGTGTAATTAATAAGGGAATGAAATGAATATAATATATATGTTAACAACTTTCCGACATTTGACAGAAAGAATAATAGATAAACATCTTAAAATAACCGTGTACATTTGGAAACGACCTTAAGGTAGATAGAAAGAGAATGGAAACATTCTTACGTTCATGAAATCTTGTGTAGAATTATGTCTACTAATGATATTTGTGCATTTTTCATTTAATACATTGCAATGTCGTCTTTGGCGACTTGAAACGCGAGCTAGTTCTTCTACCAGAGTTCTGACCCGGTTTGTCTACCCTGTAGAGAAATTTCATTCCAGGCATGGAGATGCATTTTAGTTTATAAGACAATGTACCTATGAATCTGATAGAGGAAATGGCTAAAAGTGAATTATTGACTTTCCCGTCTACTTTTCACTGAGATAGAAAACGAGAAACTCCTGGAAAAATGTATACCCCGACACAAACAAAATGTTTTTTTTTCCTTAACGTTTCCGATGAGGCTCGAACCAATGACCTTCTGCGTGTTAGGCAGATGTGATTTTTTTTTCTTTCTTTATTTAAAAAACATTTTGTACAGTATATAAGTTAAAAGTATAGAGTTAGTATTTACATAGGAGTTTGTAATTCTATATTACAAAATAATGGTTGTACAATAGTATTTTGTAATGCTATATTACAAAACAATGATTCTACAAAAGTATTTTGTTAAGCTATATTACAGAACAATGATTCTAAAATTATATTTTGTAATGCTATTGTACAAAACAATGATTCTACAATGTAATAAACAGTTTATCCTCTTCCATTCTCATTAAAGGATTATCTTTAACAAAATATTTCGTTATCAAAGTCTGATTTTTGTCTTTGTAATGTTGATACGCATATAATATATATTTTCTAGTCAAATATTGGAACAATCTTTCGATGTCTATTTGTTTCCCTAATAACGACATAATGTTTCTTCTTTTGTAAATGCACAATCGAGCAATGCTCAGAATGTAGTTCAAAAAATAACTATTTACTGATTTTGTTTCTTTGTTATATCCTATCATGAGCATTTGTTCAAAAGAAGTGCTATTGAGAACACCAACTCTACATTCTTTAAAAAGAATCTCAACTATATATACAATATAATTCTTAAAAGAGCTTAATTCAGGACATTTCAAAAACATGTGAAATAAATCCTCTGTTTCCAACTGGCACACTGGACATAAGTCATTATCAATTTTGCCATAGTATTTTAGTCTCTCTTTTGTAAATATTCGATTGTGCATTATTCTGTAATCCAAATCTATACAATCTGGGGTCTTGAAAGGTAGATGTATCAATTTCCAGTATTTATGCTTTTCCAAACTAAATATCTTACTCCAAAAGGAAACAGAAGCTGGTTCTTTAAAAATCAACGTACATAAAAGCTTGTAAAATAGTTGTGTTGTACATAAACAGAGGTCATATAATTTTGTATCAACTCTGAGAAACATATTATTTTTCCCATTGGTTACAGTGGGTTTTGACTCTGTTGCAACAATATTTCTCCAGCCTAATGGTATACTTTCTATTATGCAATTATAGTCTTTTTTTATCTTATCTGTTTTGATCTCAGAATTTGATTTGTATATCATTTCTTGAATAGCTCTATAAGGTAGTATTCCAGGTACAAATTCATATGTAATATCCTGAACACGAACAATTCCTGCTTCTATAAATTCTGCGAAAAACAACGTTTTACCAGCACATGTAATATTAGGATTTAAAAAGAGAGGTTGTTCAAAAACATTCCTCACATCAATATTTGTATCGATATTATTTCTAAGTTTTTTCCCATGCATGAAACATTTCTCTGTAAAATATAGGTAGGGTATTCAATTGTTGCTTATTTAAAGACATGAGAAACAACTCTTTGGTCAACCTCATGTTCAGGACAGTAGATAAAAAGTGATCAAAGGTATTTTTCCACATAGCATGGCAATTCACATCAAAGTATCTTTTTAAAAATTTTAGTCTGAATGCATACATTTTCATCTTTATATCAGTTAACTGTAGTCCGCCATTTCGCTTATCACCAATTATTGTATAATAGTGAACCAAATGGGACTTTCCTGACCAGATAAATCTGAGAAATAATTGCTTCAATTCATCAGCAATCATATCAGGAAGAGGCTGAACTGACACTATGTACAATACTCTAGAAACTAATAAGTTATTAACAACTGTTACTTTTCCTTGTATTGTCAAATATCTCTGTGACCACAGTTGCAATAAGTTTTTAATTTTAGACAATCTATCATTCCAGTTCAGTTGCTCACATAACTTTGCACATTTTCCAACATAAGCTCCCAAAATTAAGATGACTTGATCACACATTTGAATTTGTAATTGTTTGCAATAATCATCAGTAAGTTTACCAGATCCAATACACAGAAGTTCTGTCTTTTCCTTGTTCACCTTTGCACCAGATCCTTTACAATACAAGTCAAGTACATTAAAAGATTGATTAATGGATTGTGTGTCCGCTAATGTCAAGGTTGTATCATCTGCATGTTGAAAAACTTTACTTGTATTACTAGACAGTGGGAGTGGAATACCTTTGATAGTGGGATTTGCTTTGATAGCGAGTCCTAAGGGTTCTGCTGCTAATACATATAACATTGCTGATATAGGACAACCTTGTCTGACTGAATTTTTAATTAAAATGGGTTTCGTTAGATGACCATTGCATTTAACACTACTTTTAATTTCATTATAAAATATCTTTATCCACTGAATAAAATTGTCACCAAAACCGAACTTTCGTAAAACAGAAATCAAATATGAGTGGCAAACTCTGTCAAACGCTTTTTCTTGATCAATTTTTAAGATATATCCCTCAAGATTGTCTCTCTCAACCATATCTATAATATCTCTTACAGTGACTATAGTATCAGCAATATCTCTCCCAACTATACAACATGTCTGAGTTTGAGAAATAATTTTGGGTAATACCATTTTTAAACGTGTAGACAAAATCCTTGCCAAAATTTTATAATCTACATTAAGTAAGCTGATAGGACGCCAATTTTGCAATCTTCTATTATCCCCCTTATTTTTATAAATAAGTGATATAACCCCAAATCTCATTGATTTCGACATAATATTGTCATTCTTAACACTCTGAAAGATGTGCAACAGAATATCATATATACAATCATAAAATTTACAATACCACTCTACTGTCAATCCGTCCGGGCCGGGGCTTTTATTTTTAGCCATCCCTTTTATAGCTGTATGTATTTCATCAACTGTTATTATGGCATCACACATATCTTTATCCTCATCAGATACAGAACAATTTACAAAATTTAAAAGTGAATCAGTACAATTATCATTAACAGTTACCAAAGAATATAAATGACTATAAAACTGATGTATTTCATCTAAGATTCCGCTTGTATTTGAAATAATTACACCATCATCATCAATCAATTCATTGATTACATTTTTGTTGTGTCGATATTTCTCAAGATTTAGAAAGTATTTAGTATTTCTATCGCTTTCAATTGCCCATTTCGCCTTAGATCTCAATATAGCACCCCGACAAAAATCGGTTTCATAGTCACTTAGCTGATGTTTTAGTTCTTCATATTTGTTAATGTCATATGATTCTTTATTTGCGACTTTTTCTGAAAATGATTTTAATTTATTTTGCAATGTAAAGTATTCTTGTAATCTTTCCTTTTTTCTTCTTGTACAGTATACTTGGGAAAAATTTTTAATTTTGTATTTTACATTATCCCACCAAATGAGTGGTTCACTAAAATACATTTCGTCAGTTTTTCCCTCGGTAAGAATTGATTTCACTCTTTGTACATATTTTTCCTCAAAAAGAACATTGTTATTTAGTATCCATAATCCGGGCCCTGTTTCCACTTTGCAGGTATTTAGTTTAAGGTATACAAAAGAATGATCACTAAAGGATGTATCTGCATAATAAATATTTTGCACATTGGAATGCAATTTTGAGGAAATCAAAAAATAATCTATTCTACTCTGCTTCATTTCGCCTAGTACAACTTGTTTTCTGGAGAAACTACGAGTACTAGGATTTCGTGATCTCCATAAATCGGTAATATTCCTATCATGAATAATTTTATAAAGTTCACGCACTGCTACATCATCAATATGTAAGGCTTTGTTATGTCGATCAATACCTGCTAAAGTTGTATTAAAATCACCAGCCAGGATAGTGCTATCACTAGTACTGTTATGTAAATATGTATTTAGCTTCATGAAAAAGTTAAACCTTTCCTTCACAACATTTGGAGCATAAATATTGATTAAATCAATCACTTTATCATCAATAGCTATTTTAAGATGTAAAATCCTACCCTTTTCAATCATTTCTTGTGTCACCTGATTTCTCAATTCTCTCACTACTAAAACAGCAACACCTGCCCTCCTATTGTCTGCATTACTATAAAATATGTCACCATTCCAAATCTCATTTTCTCTAATACTTTCAGCAAACTCATCATCCCAAAAGGTTTCTTGCAATAATAAAATATGGCCTCTTTTCTCTTTAAATATTTCTAAAACAGACTTTAGTTTATTCAAATTACGCAAGCCATTTACATTTAGAGATACAATATTTAAAGCCATGATTATGATGAGTGTATTGAAAGTATTAAAAAATGTTGAGTGTTTGATCATTTCTTAATAGGTGTTCGTCGCATGCTATTCATTTTCAGGTTAGGTACTGGATTAAACCTTCTCCTTCTCCTTTGTACTACTTTGAAATTTTCGATATTAGTACCGTTTTCTTGACATGTACGTGATTCGTTTGATCTTTCAACAACGTCTGCAGCCATCTTCCTGTCATCATCTGAATCTGTCCCCGATCCATCTCCAATTGTATGATTGTTGTTTACTTCCTCCTCAGATTCTATTTCTACATTGGTCATATCAACTCCACTTCTTTCTTTTTCTTCCCCACTTTCTCCACTCTCGTTATCTTGTTTTGCATTCTCAATTTCTTCTTTATCATCTTCGTCACTCGGTATCTCCAATATGTCTTCCCTCGTATCATCATCAACTTGCGAATGAATCCCTGCAATGGCCTCTCTGTAACACATACATGTTTGCGCCTCTTTGTGGCATTTGTCGCATATCCTGCATGTACACATTAGAGGAAAACTTCCACAACTGTCACATCTTTGCCTTGTGCAATTTTTTTGCTACATGGCCTTGCTCCCCACACTTGTAGCATACAAAATCAGGGCAGTCTTTTATAACATGTCCCGGATCTAGACATCTAGAACATACCTTAACTTGGTTATCGTGTAATACTCTAAAGTATTGCTGACCATTGACAGTCTGAAATTTCAGACTGTAAGGCAAGGATTTTACCTGCTGTGGAAATTTACATTTGACATAACGAGTCCCATCAGCCACACTAGTCCCAGGATAATATCTGCGTTGAATGGGAGAAAGAAGTTCTACTCCGTATTCACCGAGCTTCATACTTATATCATCATCGGTGATGTATGCTGGTAAATGAAGAATTGACACAATAATAGTGTCTGAATATAAGAGAGTACAATCAAAGTGTTCACTTCCAATATCAATTCCACACAAGATATTATATGCTACTTCCTTGCTCGGTAGTGTGACCTCATACAAATTTGCACCTTTGGGCACAACAGCATAGACCGACATATCTCCGGTTAATTCTTCTACACTTCTAACAATATCACTTGCCTTTATTTTCTTCACATCCTTTACATCAATCACCACGGTACATTCTTTCCCAAAACGACGAGAAGCTCCTGTCTGTCTATCGATGTTACTCGACATGCCATTCTTATTGTTAGCTATTCCACTGGTGTCATTAGAGTGTGAGTCAGCTCCTTGTGCTGCACGTGCAGCACGACCAGGCTTTGTATTCATTGTCACAGAAAATAGTATTTTGTGTGGTGGATAAAGTTATCCACACACTCAAAATATATCTCACTTATATATGAATGCGATCACACAAATCTTATAAACGTACCTGTAACAAATTAAAACAGCAAAAATGTCTATTAAAGGAAAAAACTTGAAAATTCAGGGAGCGATCATCAAACGTGTTTTCCTTCTGATGTCATAACCGGAAGTCTCCCGTTAGGCAGATGTGATAACCACTACACCACAGAAACAACTGAACCTGTATTGATCAACGAGCCTATACCTAGCTTCTTCTCCACTCTGAATGCTGATTAACTTCAGTCTTGACACAATTCCAATCTAGCTGAGAAAGATTAATTTCTTCATAACTTACAAATTTCAGACAATACCTTGCGCATATCTTTTGTTCGGAAAAATGTGGTCAACGGCAAGTGCATTGTCAAATCTCACTGGCAACTTGGAGGCATATTTTACTTTCGCAGAAGTTGCCGAGGTGGACCGAATGTGTGAAAGGAATGCTATTTTTAGGAGAAGGAGCAGACTAATATACAGGAAAGGACGAAAGGGTATGGCGCAGTCTCTCGTTGATCTAAAATAAAATCTTTAGTACATATATACTGTATAGACTATGAACAGAGACCTACCGTTCTAACGGTTAGAATTAACCCAAAGTGCAAACACGATTTACCGTAACAGAATTCTTAAAATCATAAAAATGTAGAGTCTGTATTGGATAGATTCCTTTAGTGTTGTATTTATTTAAGTTGTATTTATTTAATTAGAGACATATATCTTGCATTTTGGACACGGTATATATGTTATTTTGTGCAGCTAGCTTATTCGTGTCCTACCCCCCCCCCCCGCCAATAAAAATGAATTGAACATTGCACTCGCCACTGAAGACTACATTTTACAAATTCCAAAGGTTGACGCAGGCTGAGCAAAGTGTGGTATGATGCTCGTAACCTCTTACATCTCTCTGAAATATTTGCAGGTTTTCTGAATAGGTGAGATCGGATCTTAGGCCTCACTTCATACCAATACAGATTTGGGGACAGAGAGACCTAAAACTACAGTTACACTTCAGTCCTCGCTGAGGTCAACCAGATTCAGTGTTTGTATGATCTGTTTACTACTGGCTTATTTGGTGAAGTACTTATTTTAATAATTATGAATTGGTAGACTATGCAATTTATTTTATGAAAATTTAAAGAGTTACCTCTGCTTGCCGTTTCATGGGCACTGTAACTTGTAAATTGATTGTAAAATTTACTGTTCTTTGGTCATGTAGACGCTGCTTGATTACCTCATCTACTTAGCTCGTTTACATTAGGAACACGAATAAAACGAGCCGATCCCGTGCAGGATTTCTTGAAATAAGGTGAATTAATATGTGGCAAAGAAGCGATAGATCAGTTATGGTAGAAGCGGCATACTGCTGAATGCTTCTTTATAAAATAGAAGAAAATTGATTCTGGTCTGAGACGAGACTTATTTAACACGGATCAACCCAGTTAGCGAGTGTTATTGTCTATGTAATAAAGTATGTACAAAGATGAGATGCACAACTCAAATGCAAAAGAAGAAAGAATGAAGTGTAATTAATAAGGGAATAAAATGAATATAATATATATGTAAACAACTTTCAGACATTTGACAGAAAGAATAATAGATAAACATCTTAAAATAACCGTGTACATTTGGAAACGACCTTAAGGTAGATAGAAAGAGAATGGAAACATTCTTACGTTCATGAAATCTTGTGTAGAATTATGTCTACTAATGATATTTGTGCATTTTTCATTTAATACATTGCAATGTCGTCTTTCGCGACTTGAAACGCGAGCTAGTTCCTCTACCAGACTTCTGACCCGGTTTGTCTACCCTGTAGAGAAATTTCATTCCAGGCATGGAGATGCATTTTAGTTTATAAGACAATGTACCTATGAATCTGATAGAGGAAATGGCTAAAAGTGAATTATTGACTTTCCCGTCTACTTTTCACTGAGATAGTAAACGAGAAACGCCTGGAAAAATGTATACCCCGACACAAACAAAATGTTTTTCTTTTCTTAACGTTTCCGGTGAGGCTCGAACCAATGACCTTCTGCGTGTTAGGCAGATGTGATAACCGCTACACCACAGAAACAACTGCATTCCCTAAGGTCAAACAGCCTATACCTAGCTTCAAATCCATTTCGAATATAAATCAAAGTCAATCTTGGCACGATTTCAATCCATCTGGGAATGATTAAACTATTCTTAACTTACCTATTTCGGATAATACCTTGTGCCGTCCGCGCGTATATTTGTTTTGGACAAATGTGGTCAACGGCAAGTGCATTGTCAAATCCATCCCACAGCTTAGAAGTTAATACCTCAGACATATTTTTCTCTCGCAGAAATAGCCTAGGTGGACCGAAAGTGTCAAGATAATTCTTTTCAAGGAGTAAGAGCAGGCTAATGTACAGGAAGAGATGCAGTGGTGTGGCGCAGACTCTCGCTCAGGTGTGTGTGTTTGTGATTTGAATTTTTAACCTAACTTTAACAATTGTTCAGTCATATCGCTACGATGTCTGCAGTGTGGCAGTTTATGGTGATAGAATCGGGGTATCATGCCGCAGACACGTAGCATGATGTCCCACCCAGTCACATTATCCTGACACCAGGCCGACCAGTCCTAACAATATCCTATTAATGCTGAGCGCCAAGCGAGTCAGCTGTTAGTACCATGTTTTTTTACAAGTCTTTGTTATGACTCGGCTGGGCCTCGAACCCAAGACATCCCGCAATCGCTGCCCACGCTCTAATCACTAGGCCACCCTGAGCGGCCTCTCTCGCTCAGGAAAATGTAAAAAATCTGGTATATGTATACTGTATACACCATGCCAGATACCTACCGTTATAACGACTAGAATTAAAATAAAGTGAAGTCAAGTCATAATGTAACAGAATTATCGAAATCATAAAAATGTCCAGTAAGCAGGCTAGAGTTAAACTCTTACGCAATGCTATCATGACCAGTGAGAGGACACGGCATCTTGAATCAGCTTAGGCGTTAGATCGAGCGACTTCCCACCCAGGTTTTAAAGCTTTGTCCAAGATCAGAGGAACCTCGAGGGACCGGGGCCTGTTCTAAATCCGTCCCCACGTGGACAGACAGCGAGAAGGACATTGTGAAAGAGAGACCCAATCGGAATTGCGACGGAGGGGGTGATAACATTTTCGAATCGTAACATAACTTCTAACTAGCAAGCGAAAATATATTTCATTCCAACATCATTAACATATCCATTCATTGATTCATTCGGGTTGGATACGTCGACCAGTGAACAACGGTGAGCAGTAGACTCTAGCGACCACGTTCGGCCATGAACTGCCATTTGGAATGGAGACTACTGAGCCACCAGCCCTGAAATGACTATGTTGTAGCCGTAGTTTTCGAGCACTGCTGCTGTATTGCTTCAGTGGGGGAAGCCGCCTGCCTGAAAGAATGAGTGTAGTTCACTTTGGCGACAACGAGGGAGTAAACATAAGAGCCCTGGCTGGTATCTTGACGGAGTGGTATGTGGGTGCATGGGAAACATGCTGCATGTGCGGACACAGGGAGCCACATAATTGGGGAAGAAGAAAGACAGAAGTCCGGTAATACCTGCATATCATCGAATCTCCTTCTATTGTATAATAGAGGAGAGTACTGCTGAAGTTAAAACGGGAAATTTACTCTGCAGTATGCAAGCCAAATACCAGCTGGGATGTTAGCAGTCCAATGGTAAGGTGGACCCTCAAACGAGTTTGTTAGGGACTTGAAGAGTGGAGCCGGATGACTTATGGTTGACTGACGATGGCAGCGCTGTAACCAGGTGCTGACTTACTTCTGATGACCACCGGTTTTATCTCGATGTGGAAAAGGTTGAGCTACCTGCCAAAATTGCCAAAGTGAATTACATGGTTTCCATTTTGGTCGGGAAACCACTTTTTATAATATCTCTATTTTAAACCCTAATTTGACCATTTCGATACCACCAACAAAACATGTTCACTATTATTTTGAAATTTAAGCGTGATACTAAATATTATTAGTCATTTTGACTTAGTTGACTGGTATTTCTTTAGCGTTTCTTGACGTACAGTTTGTACACAAAATTCCAGCTTGAAATAGAATGATGTAGGAAAATTAATAACTATTATTGATTTGACTAATTGCACAGGTGGCTAACACAATATTGGAATTGTTATCGTCCATTTAAATAACTGGAGTAAATTTAGTTAAGTACGGGCTGGCGTTTCAGGGGTATGTGTGTTTGCGACTGCTGCCGGGTACCATTCCTCCCTTGTTTCTCCTGGACCTCCTCTTCCATGACGGACTTGTGGAACCATTTGGACCCGTCAAATGCAGGTGTCCCGATGTGACGTCATAGTGGCAACCAATCTCAACTGGCATCACATACTGCTTTTGTAGGCACATGGACTAGTCGATAGCAGCCTGACATCCATTTATTTAACATGAGTGTGTGTTGGGTCTATTCTCACTCATGAAATCCCGTTGTTCCGGTCGTTAAGGACTTACTTACTGTCCTACGACCCGAGGCTAAAATTAACAGTGCTCTGTTAGCACATAAACGCCTGGGGGATGTAGCTCTCATTCCTTCCCCCAGGAACAATTATCATCCTTCGTGCAGGAATAAACAAGAGGCACATGAACAATTGTGCGATGGCCTCTCTAATCCAAATAATCAATCCAAAAGCGAAAATTTAGTTCTCCTGGGAAGATTGCTGAGCAGATAAGGTTTACTTCGAGAAAGTCACACGTAATTTAGCGGTAAAACGTAGAGAGGAGATTCTAAGGAAAGACAATGATTCGTAAAGGAATCCTTTTGAGTGACCGAACTTCTGGTTCAGTGAGTCCCGAATCTCTAAGAAGGGAGACGGAAGTGAGACTAGCAGAACAGTCAGAGTCGACATCTATTACCTAATTTAGGCTAGATTGTATTTGGGCCAGATGAATACACTGCGAGATTCTGGGTAAGCTACAACTTCCGAATGGGTCAGATCCTGGTTATATTTGCAAAAACATCGATGCCTGCAATCATTAGAGAACTGGATGGAAAGATATATTGAATAAAATTCTTTAATATTCTTCCAAAACTAAAGTTCTTCAAAAGTCTCGGGGAATGATAAGTGAAATGGTGGCTAATGAATACCAATTTAAGAGCCAAGAGAATTCCTGTAAGTATATAGAAACAATCGATATGTGTACTGATATGTTGCGAGTGGTGTACGTACGGTAAATAACGCCTGGGGCGAGGAAGATGATCTAAATGTAAAGATATTTTCGCGACCCAAGACCTTTGGCGCTGTGGCGACCTCCCTCCCCCCCCCCCCCCGCCCATTCCGTTACTTCGCTACTGTATGTTACGGAGATATCTATATGAAATATTTGCAGGTTTTCTGAACAGGAGATGTCGAATCTTATGTCACACTACATACCAGTACAGATTTGGGAGAAGAGAGGCATCGGACTACAGTTATTTTATTAATAAAATTCTTACATTCTTTCAAAGCTTGTGGTTTTCACTCTTTCTTGTGTTACCGTTTATTCGAGCTTAAACACGTAAGAATAGATTATGTGTAAACGACTTTCCTAAATCTCGTAGAAAGATACATAGATAGACAGATTAAAATAACATTATACCTATAAAAATGATCTTAAAATATCATAAAATCTTTCTTAGGATCCTGAAATTTTGTGTAGAATTTTGTCTACTAATGTTATGTGTGTATTTGCCATTTGATACATAGCAGTGTTGTTATTCTGGATTTGAAACTTGATCTAGTTTATCGTCCATAATCCTGACCCATTTTATCTATTCTGTGGAGAAATTTCGTGTCGATGCCTTGAGAACTTTATAAGGTTATGTAATAAAATTCCCTAATAAACCGGAAGAGAAAATGGCTAATAGTGAATCGTGGCCAACCCAGCGTATTTTTCATGTGATAAAAGCAGTGATTAAACGTCCAAAAGAATCAAACAAAATATAATGTTTCTGCTGAGGCTCGAACTCAGGACCTTCTGCGTGTTAGGCAGATGTGATAACCACTACACCACAGAAACAACTGAACCTGTATTGATCAACGAGCCTATACCTAGCTTCTTCTCCACTCTGAATGCTGATTAACTTCAGTCTTGACACAATTCCAATCTAGCTGAGAAAGATTAATTTCTTCATAACTTACAAATTTCAGACAATACCTTGCGCATATCTTTTGTTCGGAAAAATGTGGTCAACGGCAAGTGCATTGTCAAATCTTACTGGCAACTTGGAGGCATATTTTACTTTCGCAGAAGTTGCCGAGGTGGACCGAATGTGTGAAAGGAATGCCATTTTTAGGAGAAGGAGCAGACTAATATACAGGAAAGGACGAAAGGGTATGGCGCAGTCTCTCGTTGATCTAAAATAAAATCTTTAGTACATATATACTGTATAGACTATGAACAGAGACCTACCGTTCTAACGGTTAGAATTAACCCAAAGTGCAAACACGATTTACCGTAACAGAATTCTTAAAATCATAAAAATGTAGAGTCTGTATTGGATAGATTCCTTTAGTGTTGTATTTATTTAATTAGAGACATATATCTTGCATTTTGGACACGGTATATATGTTATTTTGTGCAGCTAGCTTATTCGTGTCCTACCCCCCCCCCCGCCCCCCGCCAATAAAAATGAATTGAACATTGCACTCGCCACTGAAGACCACATTTTACAAATTCCAAAGGTTGGCGCAGGCTGAGAAAAGTGTGGTATGATGCTTGTAACCTCTTACATCTGTCTGAAATATTTGTAGGTTTTCTGAATAGGTGAGATCGGATCTTAGGCCTCACTTCATACCAATACAGATCTGGGGACAGAGAGACCTAAAACTACAGTTACACTTCAGTCCTCGCTGAGGTCAACCAGATTCAGTGTTTGTATGATCTGTTTACTACTGGCTTATTTGGTGAAGTACTCATTTTAATAATTATGAATTGGTAGACTATGCAATTTATTTGATGAAAATTTAATGAGTTACCTCTGCTTGCCGTTTCATGGGCACTGTAACTTGTAAATTGATTGTAAAATTTACTGTTCTTTGGTCATGTAGACGCTGCTTGATCACCTCATCTACTTAGCTCGTTTACATTAGGAACACGAATAAAACGAGCCGATCCCGTGCAGGATTTCTTGAAATAAGGTGAATTAATATGTGGCAAAGAAGCGTTAGATCAGTTATGGTAGAAGCGGCATACTGCTGAATGCTTCTTTATAAAATAGAAGAAAATTGATTCTGGTCTGAGACGAGACTTATTTAACACGGATCAACCCAGTTAGCGAGTGTTATTGTCTATGTAATAAAGTATGTACAAAGATGAGATGCACAACTCAAATGCAAAAGAAGAAAGAATGAAGTGTAATTAATAAGGGAATAAAATGAATATAATATATATGTTAACAACTTTTCAACATTTGACAGAAAGAATAATAGATAAACATCTTAAAATAACCGTGTACATTTGGAAACGACCTTAAGGTAGATAGAAAGAGAATGGAAACATTCTTACGTTCATGAAATCTTGTGTAGAATTATGTCTACTAATGATATTTGTGCATTTTTCATTTAATACATTGCAATGTCGTCTTTGGCGACTTGAAACGCGAGCTAGTTCTTCTACCAGAGTTCTGACCCGGTTTGTCTACCCTGTAGAGAAATTTCATTCCAGGCATGGAGATGCATTTTAGTTTATAAGACAATGTACCTATGAATCTGATAGAGGAAATGGCTAAAAGTGAATTATTGACTTTCCCGTCTACTTTTCACTGAGATAGTAAACGAGAAACGCCTGGAAAAATGTATACCCCGACACAAAGAAAATGTTTTTTTTTTCTTAACGTTTCCGGTGAGGCTCGAACCAATGACCTTCTGCGTGTTAGGCAGATGTGATAACCGCTACACCACAGAAACAACTGCATTCCCTAAGGTCAAACAGCCTATACCTAGCTTCAAATCCATTTCGAATATAAATCAAAGTCAATCTTGGCACGATTTCAATCCATCTGGGAATGATTAAACTATTCTTAACTTACCTATTTCGGATAATACCTTGTGCCGTCTGCGCGTATATTTGTTTTGGACAAATGTGGTCAACGGCAAGTGCATTGTCAAATCCATCCCACAGCTTAGAAGTTAATACCTCAGACATATTTTTCTCTCGCAGAAATAGCCTAGGTGGACCGAAAGTGTCAAGATAATTCTTTTCAAGGAGTAAGAGCAGGCTAATGTACAGGAAGAGATGCAGTGGTGTGGCGCAGACTCTCGCTCAGGTGTGTGTGTTTGTGATTTGAATTTTTAACCTAACTTTAACAATTGTTCAGTCATATCGCTACGATATCTGCAGTGTGGCAGTTTATGGTGATAGAATCGGGGTATCATGCCGCAGACACGTAGCATGATGTCCCACCCAGTCACATTATCCTGACACCAGGCCGACCAGTCCTAACAATATCCTATTAATGCTGAGCGCCAAGCGAGTCAGCTGTTAGTACCATGTTTTTTTACAAGTCTTTGTTATGACTCGGCTGGGCCTCGAACCCAAGACATCCCGCAATCGTTGCCCACGCTCTAATCACTAGGCCACCCTGAGCGGCCTCTCTCGCCCAGGTAAATGTAAAAAAATCTGGTATATGTATACTGTATACACCATGCCAGATACCTACCGTTATAACGACTAGAATTAAAATAAAGTGAAGTCAAGTCATAATGTAACAGAATTATCGAAATCATAAAAATGTCCAGTAAGCAGGCTAGAGTTAAACTCTTACGCAATGCTATCATGACCAGTGAGAGGACACGGCATCTTGAATCAGCTTAGGCGTTAGATCGAGCGACTTCCCACCCAGGTTTTAAAGCTTTGTCCAAGATCAGAGGAACCTCGAGGGACCGGGGCCTGTTCTAAATCCGTCCCCACGTGGACAGACAGCGAGAAGGACATTGTGAAAGAGAGACCCAATCGGAATTGCGACGGAGGGGGTGATAACATTTTCGAATCGTATCATAACTTCTAACTAGCAAGCGAAAATATATTTCATTCCAACATCATTAACATATCCATTCATTGATTCATTCGGGTTGGATACGTCGACCAGTGAACAACGGTGAGCAGTAGACTCTAGCGACCACGTTCGGCCATGAGGTGCCATTTGGAATGGAGACTACTGAGCCACCAGCCCTGAAATGACTATGTTGTAGCCGTAGTTTTCGAGCACTGCTGCTGTATTGCTTCAGTGGGGGAAGCCGCCTGCCTGAAAGAATGAGAGTAGTTCACTTTGGCGACAACGAGGGAGTAAACATAAGAGCCCTGGCTGGTATCTTGACGGAGTGGTATGTGGGTGCATGGGAAACATGCTGCATGTGCGGACACAGGGAGCCACATAATTGGGGAAGAAGAAAGACAGAAGTCCGGTAATACCTGCATATCATCGAATCTCCTTCTATTGTATAATAGAGGAGAGTACTGCTGAAGTTAAAACGGGAAATTTACTCTGCAGTATGCAAGCCAAATACCAGCTGGGATGTTAGCAGTCAAATGGTAAGGTGGACCCTCAAACGAGTTTGTTAGGGACTTGAAGAGTGGAGCCGGATGACTTATGGTTGACTGACGATGGCAGCGCTGTAACCAGGTGCTGACTTACTTCTGATGACCACCGGTTTTATCTCGATGTGGAAAAGGTTGAGCTACCTGCCAAAATTGCCAAAGTGAATTACATGGTTTCCATTTTGGTTGGGAAACCACTTTTTATAATATCTCTATTTTAAACCCTAATTTGACCATTTCGATACCACCAACAAAACATGTTCACTATTATTTTGACATTTAAGCGTGATACTAAATATTATTAGTCATTTTGACTTAGTTGACTGGTATTTCTTGAGCGTTTCTTGGCGTACAGTTTGTACACAAAATTCCAGCTTGAAATAGAATGATGTAGGAAAATTAATAACTATTATTGATTTGACTAATTGCACAGGTGGCTAACACAATATTGGAATTGTTATTGTCCATTTAAATAACTGGAGTCAATTTACTTAAGTACGGGCTGGCGTTTCAGGGGTATGTGTGTTTGCGACTGCTGCCGGGTACCATTCCTCCCTTGTTTCTCCTGGACCTCCTCTTCCATGACGGACTTGTGGAACCATTTGGACCCGTCAAATGCAGGTGTCCCGATGTGACGTCATAGTGGCAACCAATCTCAACTGGCATCACATACTGCTTTTGTAGGCACATGGACTAGTCGATAGCAGCCTGACATCCATTTATTTAACATGAGTGTGTGTTGGGTCTATTCTCACTCATGAAATCCCGTTGTTCCGGTCGTTAAGGACTTACTTACTGTCCTACGACCCGAGGCTAAAATTAACAGTGCTCTGTTAGCACATAAACGCCTGGGGGATGTAGCTCTCATTCCTTCCCCCAGGAACAATTATCATCCTTCGTGCAGGAATAAACAAGAGGCACATGAACAATTGTGCGATGGCCTCTCTAATCCAAATAATCAATCCAAAAGCGAAAATTTAGTTCTCCTGGGAAGATTGCTGAGCAGATAAGGTTTACTTCGAGAAAGTCACACGTAATTTAGCGGTAAAACGTAGAGAGGAGATTCTAAGGAAAGACAATGATTCGTAAAGGAATCCTTTTGAGTGACCGAACTTCTGGTTCAGTGAGTCCCGAATCTCTAAGAAGGGAGACGGAAGTGAGACTAGCAGAACAGTCAGAGTCGACATCCATTACCTAATTTAAGCTAGATTGTATTTGGGCCAGATGAATACATTGCGAGATTCTGGGTAAGCTACAACTTCCGAATGGGTCAGATCCTGGTTATATTTGCAAAAACATCGATGCCTGCAATCATTAGAGAACTGGATGGAAAGATATATTGAATAAAATTCTTTAATATTCTTCCAAAACTAAAGTTCTTCAAAAGTCTCGGGGAATGATAAGTGAAATGGTGGCTAATGAATACCAATTTAAGAGCCAAGAGAATTCCTGTAAGTATATAGAAACAATCGATATGTGTACTGATATGTTGCGAGTGGTGTACGTACGGTAAATAACGCCTGGGGCGAGGAAGATGATCTAAATGTAAAGATATTTTCGCGACCCAAGACCTTTGGCGCTGTGGCGACCTCCCTCCCCCCCCCCCCCGCCCATTCCGTTACTTCGCTACTGTATGTTACGGAGATATCTATATGAAATATTTGCAGGTTTTCTGAACAGGAGATGTCGAATCTTATGTCACACTACATACCAATACAGATTTGGGAGAAGAGAGGCATCGGACTACAGTTATTTTATTAAAAAAATTCTTACATTGTTTCAAAGCTTGTGGTTTTCACTCTTTCTTGTGTTACCGTTTATTCGAGCTTAAACACGTAAGAATAGATTATGT
The DNA here is from genome assembly GCA_028554795.2 of Sinohyriopsis cumingii. Lineage (NCBI taxonomy): Eukaryota > Metazoa > Mollusca > Bivalvia > Unionida > Unionidae > Sinohyriopsis > Sinohyriopsis cumingii. The sequence continues at coordinate 114,939,449 of CM068824.1, read as the reverse complement.
GTAAACGACTTTCCTAAATCTCGTAGAAAGATACATAGATAGACAGATTAAAATAACATTATACCTATAAAAATGATCTTAAAATATCATAAAATCTTTCTTAGGATCCTGAAATTTTGTGTAGAATTTTGTCTACTAATGTTATGTGTGTATTTGCCATTTGATACATAGCAGTGTTGTTATTCTGGATTTGAAACTTGATCTAGTTTATCGTCCATAATCCTGACCCGTTTTATCTATTCTGTGGAGAAATTTCGTGTCGATGCCTTGAGAACTTTATAAGGTTATGTAATAAAATTCCCTAATAAACCGGAAGAGGAAATGGCTAATAGTGAATCGTGGCCAACCCAGCGTATTTTTCATGCGATAAAAGCAGTGATTAAACGTCCAAAAGAATCAAACAAAATATAATGTTTCTGCTGAGGCTCGAACTCAGGACCTTCTGCGTGTTAGGCAGATGTGATAACCACTACACCACAGAAACAACTGAACCTGTATTGATCAACGAGCCTATACCTAGCTTCTTCTCCACTCTGAATGCTTATTAACTTCAGTCTTGACACAATTCCAATATAGCTGAGAAAGATTAATTTCTTCATAACTAACAAATTTCAGACAATACCTTGCGCATATCTTTTGTTCGGAAAAATGTGGTCAACGGCAAGTGCATTGTCAAATCTTACTGGCAACTTGGAGGCATATTTTACTTTCGCAGAAGTTGCCGAGGTGGACCGAATGTGTGAAAGGAATGCCATTTTTAGGAGAAGGAGCAGACTAATATACAGGAAAGGACGAAAGGGTATGGCGCAGTCTCTCGTTGATCTAAAATAAAATCTTTAGTACATATATACTGTATAGACTATGAAGAGAGACCTACCGTTCTAACGGTTAGAATTAACCCAAAGTGCAAACACGATTTACCGTAACAGAATTCTTAAAATCATAAAAATGTAGAGTCTGTATTGGATAGATTCCTTTAGTGTTGTATTTATTTAATTAGAGACATATATCTTGCATTTTGGACACGGTATATATGTTATTTTGTGCAGCTAGCTTATTCGTGTCCTACCCCCCCCCGGGGGCCCCGAGTGGCCGAGTGGTCTAAAGCGCTCTTCGTTACGGATCACTGGCATCTCACCTCTGTCTGCGGCGGTTCGAGTCTAAGATTCAGCCAATGTGGGCATGTGAGAAAGCCTGCCAGTAGCTTCTCGTGGGTCGGTGGTTCTTTCCGGGGTTTTCCGGGTTCTTCCTCCACCATTAATACTGGCCGCCATGTATAGCCTATCGTGCTGAAAAATGGCGTTAAACCCCACAACAACAACAACAACAACAACAACCCCCCCCCCGCCCCCCGCCAATAAAAATGAATTGAACATTGCACTCGCCACTGAAGACCACATTTTACAAATTCCAAAGGTTGGCGCAGGCTGAGAAAAGTGTGGTATGATGCTTGTAACCTCTTACATCTGTCTGAAATATTTGTAGGTTTTCTGAATAGGTGAGATCGGATCTTAGGCCTCACTTCATACCAATACAGATCTGGGGACAGAGAGACCTAAAACTACAGTTACACTTCAGTCCTCGCTGAGGTCAACCAGATTCAGTGTTTGTATGATCTGTTTACTACTGGCTTATTTGGTGAAGTACTCATTTTAATAATTATGAATTGGTAGACTATGCAATTTATTTTATGAAAATTTAAAGAGTTAACTCTGCTTGCCGTTTCATGGGCACTGTAACTTGTAAATTGATTGTAAAATTTACTGTTCTTTGGTCATGTAGACGCTGCTTGATCACCTCATCTACTTAGCTCGTTTACATTAGGAACACGAATAAAACGAGCCGATCCCGTGCAGGATTTCTTGAAATAAGGTGAATTAATATGTGGCAAAGAAGCGTTAGATCAGTTATGGTAGAAGCGGCATACTGCTGAATGCTTCTTTATAAAATAGAAGAAAATTGATTCTGGTCTGAGACGAGACTTATTTAACACGGATCAACCCAGTTAGCGAGTGTTATTGTCTATGTAATAAAGTATGTACAAAGATGAGATGCACAACTCAAATGCAAAAGAAGAAAGAATGAAGTGTAATTAATAAGGGAATAAAATGAATATAATATATATGTTAACAACTTTCCGACATTTGACAGAAAGAATAATAGATAAACATCTTAAAATAACCGTGTACATTTGGAAACGACCTTAAGGTAGATAGAAAGAGAATGGAAACATTCTTACGTTCATGAAATCTTGTGTAGAAATATGTCTACTAATGATATTTGTGCATTTTTCATTTAATACATTGCAATATCGTCTTTGGCGACTTGAAACGCGAGCTAGTTCTTCTACCAGAGTTCTGACCCGGTTTGTCTACCCTGTAGAGAAATTTCATTCCAGGCATGGAGATGCATTTTAGTTTATAAGACAATGTACCTATGAATCTGATAGAGGAAATGGCTAAAAGTGAATTATTGACTTTCCCGTCTACTTTTCACTGAGATAGTAAACGAGAAACGCCTGGAAAAATGTATACCCCGACACAAACAAAATGTTTTTTTTTCTTAACGTTTCCGGTGAGGCTCGAACCAATGACCTTCTGCGTGTTAGGCAGATGTGATAACCGCTACACCACAGAAACAACTGCATTCCCTAAGGTCAAACAGCCTATACCTAGCTTCAAATCCATTTCGAATATAAATCAAAGTCAATCTTGGCACGATTTCAATCCATCTGGGAATGATTAAACTATTCTTAACTTACCTATTTCGGATAATACCTTGTGCCGTCTGCGCGTATATTTGTTTTGGACAAATGTGGTCAACGGCAAGTGCATTGTCAAATCCATCCCACAGCTTAGAAGTTAATACCTCAGACATATTTTTCTCTCGCAGAAATAGCCTAGGTGGACCGAAAGTGTCAAGATAATTCTTTTCAAGGAGTAAGAGCAGGCTAATGTACAGGAAGAGATGCAGTGGTGTGGCGCAGACTCTCGCTCAGGTGTGTGTGTTTGTGATTTGAATTTTTAACCTAACTTTAACAATTGTTCAGTCATATCGCTACGATATCTGCAGTGTGGCAGTTTATGGTGATAGAATCGGGGTATCATGCCGCAGACACGTAGCATGATGTCCCACCCAGTCACATTATCCTGACACCAGGCCGACCAGTCCCAACAATATCCTATTAATGCTGAGCGCCAAGCGAGTCAGCTGTTAGTACCATGTTTTTTTTACAAGTCTTTGTTATGACTCGGCTGGGCCTCGAACCCAAGACATCCCGCAATCGTTGCCCACGCTCTAATCACTAGGCCACCCTGAGCGGCCTCTCTCGCCCAGGTAAATGTAAAAAAATCTGGTATATGTATACTGTATACACCATGCCAGATACCTACCGTTATAACGACTAGAATTAAAATAAAGTGAAGTCAAGTCATAATGTAACAGAATTATCGAAATCATAAAAATGTCCAGTAAGCAGGCTAGAGTTAAACTCTTACGCAATGCTATCATGACCAGTGAGAGGACACGGCATCTTGAATCAGCTTAGGCGTTAGATCGAGCGACTTCCCACCCAGGTTTTAAAGCTTTGTCCAAGATCAGAGGAACCTCGAGGGACCGGGGCCTGTTCTAAATCCGTCCCCACGTGGACAGACAGCGAGAAGGACATTGTGAAAGAGAGACCCAATCGGAATTGCGACGGAGGGGGTGATAACATTTTCGAATCGTATCATAACTTCTAACTAGCAAGCGAAAATATATTTCATTCCAACATCATTAACATATCCATTCATTGATTCATTCGGGTTGGATACGTCGACCAGTGAACAACGGTGAGCAGTAGACTCTAGCGACCACGTTCGGCCATGAGGTGCCATTTGGAATGGAGACTACTGAGCCACCAGCCCTGAAATGACTATGTTGTAGCCGTAGTTTTCGAGCACTGCTGCTGTATTGCTTCAGTGGGGGAAGCCGCCTGCCTGAAAGAATGAGAGTAGTTCACTTTGGCGACAACGAGGGAGTAAACATAAGAGCCCTGGCTGGTATCTTGACGGAGTGGTATGTGGGTGCATGGGAAACATGCTGCATGTGCGGACACAGGGAGCCACAAAATTGGGGAAGAAGAAAGACAGAAGTCCGGTAATACCTGCATATCATCGAATCTCCTTCTATTGTATAACACTGGACAACAAATTTTTACAAAAGTCATGTTACTGAAATAAAATTAGTCAATTCTTATCAATTTTTATGTGCTGAACACGAATATGACAGTCAAATTGCAAAATTGGCTCTAGTTTTTTTGTAATCTGCAAGAAATTAATGTTTACATAACGAAATGCATTCCAATAGTAAAAGGTCAACTGTAATAGCCTACCTATAAAAAATCAAGTCATTGACTACATCTTAGATTTCTTCGCCTGTCTCTTGTACAGCTGTTCGGGAGCATCTCTGAGGAGTGTCCAGCAGTAGTCAGCCAGCATTGTAGTGGACCATTTTCCCTGGTATCTTTGTTCCATTGTTGCGATATCTTGATGAAAACGTTCGCCGTGTTCATCACTAACAATACCACAGTTGCTAGGAAAGAAATCCAAATGGGAATGAAGGAAGTGAATCTTTAGAGACATATTGCAGCCAAGTTTCTTATACTTCATCAACATGTCTTCTGCTAGTTCCTTATAGTTTTCTGCCCTAACATTTCCGAGGAAGTTTGTAGAAACTAGGCGAAAAGCATTCCATGCTTGTTTCGCGTCACCTTCCAGCAAGTTGTTGAACCGGTCATCTTTGAAAAGCTCTCGAATCTGAGGACCCACAAAAACTCCCTCTTTAATCTTTGCTTCGCTGAGTCGAGGGAATTTTTCATGCAGGTATCGGAATGCTGGCAAAGTCCGGTCAATGGCTTTCACGAAGTTCTTCATCAAAACTAGTTTGATGTGAAGGGGTGGTAGCAAGATTTTCTGAGCCTCAACCAGAGCTGGGTGTTGGATATTCTTCTCTCCAATGGCTACATTCTGCCTGTGAGTCCATTCCTTCCTCATGTAGTGCATTTCCCTTGCTCGGCTATCCCACTCGCATAAGAAACACATGTATTTTGTATATCCTTGCTGCAGTCCCATTAAAAGGGCAACTACCTTCAAATCACCACAGAGGTGCCAGCTGTACTTGTTATACTCAATGGAATTCAGTAGCTGCCTTAAGTTATCGTATGTCTCTTTCATGTGGACAGCATACGCTACTGGAATAGATGGAAGAATGTTTCCATTGTGCAAAAGCACAGCCTTGAGACTCAGTTTCGAAGAGTCCACAAATAGTCTCCATTCTTGTGGGTCATGAGTGATTTTTAAAGCATTCATGAGGCCCTCAATATCGGAACAGAATATTAGATTACTTTCCTTTCTGAAGAAAGGCTCCAATTGCTGGTGGCGCTTTCGATATGCAGTAATTGTGACATCTTCTTCTAGAAGATTCCATTGTTGGAGTCTTGATCCTAGCAATTCTGCCTTGTTCTTTGATAAGTCCAAATCACAAATCAGGTCATTTAGTTCTTCCTGTGTTATTCTGTGTGGGGTTGATGATGCATCACAGTGAAAATCTGGATCACTGCATGCTGATGGACCAGGAGAAGAACAGGTCGACTCACCTTTGTCTTCGTCAGATGAATCAAGAGAATATTCTGCTGGAGGTTCTGGAATAGGAAGTCCCTCACCATGTGGAACTGGTCTCAATGCAGACGGAATGTTTGGGTAGACTATTCTCGACTTCTTTCGCTTCGTTATTCCGCCGGAAAGAGGAGGAACCAAGCAGAAGTAACAGTCATTTAGGTGGTTGCTTGGCTCTCTCCACACCATTGGGACTGCAAACGGCATTGATGACCTTTTGCAATTCAACCACTGTGAAAGCTGTGTTGTACATGTAGCACAGCATATATGCGGAGCCCAAGGCTTGTCTTGGTCACCAACCTTGCATCCGAAGTAAAGATGATATGCCTTCTTCACTTGAGAATTGATACTTTTCTTCTGCTTGGCAAATGTCACTTCCCCACAAATATAGCAAAAATTGTCCGCGGTATTAACACACTTTCGAGGCATTACTGTTCTTTATTGTACGTAAATGGATAAAATAATAAGTTTTACGTAACAGTAGCTTGAACTGTCTCGCACAACGTCTAAAATATTTTAAATGCTGAACCTATCTGATTGGGCTTTATATAGTACACTGCTTACGTCAGCTTCAGCAGCCGCCTGGCATTAGTATAATAGGCCTACACATGTATAGTACACTGCTGACGTCAACTTACTTCAGCAGCCGCATGGCATTAGTATTGCATTGCATCAGAAAATGATGCAATCAACTGTGGATGATGTGAGCATGATGGTATTATGCAATGTTACATCATTATTCCGGATGTTGCTGCAGTCCTACTGGAGAAATTTACACAGTGAAACATAGAAAATGAGGTATATGAATATCTTCAAAACGAGAGCCAATACAATTTTTCACGGTTATATTCGTGTTCGGCACACCAAAATACTACAGATTAGGGCCTTTTCAAGTCAGTAATGATTTCACTGTTGACCAGTGTAATAGAGGAGAGTACTGCTGAAGTTAAAACGGGAAATTTACTCTGCAGTATGCAAGCCAAATACCAGCTGGGATGTTAGCAGTCAAATGGTAAGGTGGACCCTCAAACGAGTTTGTTAGGGACTTGAAGAGTGGAGCCGGATGACTTATGGTTGACTGACGATGGCAGCGCTGTAACCAGGTGCTGACTTACTTCTGATGACCACCGGTTTTATCTCGATGTGGAAAAGGTTGAGCTACCTGCCAAAATTGCCAAAGTGAATTACATGGTTTCCATTTTGGTTGGGAAACCACTTTTTGTAATATCTCTATTTCAAACCCTAATTTGACCATTTCGATACCACCAACAAAACATGTTCACTATTATTTTGACATTTAAGCGTGATACTAAATATTATTAGTCATTTTGACTTAGTTGACTGGTATTTCTTGAGCGTTTCTTGGCGTACAGTTTGTACACAAAATTCCAGCTTGAAATAGAATGATGTAGGAAAATTAATAACTATTATTGATTTGACTAATTGCACAGGTGGCTAACACAATATTGGAATTGTTATTGTCCATTTAAATAACTGGAGTAAATTTACTTAAGTACGGGCTGGCGTTTCAGGGGTATGTGTGTTTGCGACTGCTGCCGGGTACCATTCCTCCCTTGTTTCTCCTGGACCTCCTCTTCCATGACGGACTTGTGGAACCATTTCGACCCGTCAAATGCAGGTGTCCCGATGTGACGTTATAGTGGCAACCAATCTCAACTGGCATCACATACTGCTTTTGTAGGCACATGGACTAGTCGATAGCAGCCTGACATCCATTTATTTAACATGAGTGTGTGTTGGGTCTATTCTCACTCATGAAATCCCGTTGTTCCGGTCGTTAAGGACTTACTTACTGTCCTACGACCCGAGGCTAAAATTAACAGTGCTCTGTTAGCACATAAACGCCTGGGGGATGTAGCTCTCATTCCTTCCCCCAGGAACAATTATCATCCTTCGTGCAGGAATAAACAAGAGGCACATGAACAATTGTGCGATGGCCTCTCTAATCCAAATAATCAATCCAAAAGCGAAAATTTAGTTCTCCTGGGAAGATTGCTGAGCAGATAAGGTTTACTTCGAGAAAGTCACACGTAATTTAGCGGTAAAACGTAGAGAGGAGATTCTAAGGAAAGACAATGATTCGTAAAGGAATCCTTTTGAGTGACCGAACTTCTGGTTCAGTGAGTCCCGAATCTCTAAGAAGGGAGACGGAAGTGAGACTAGCAGAACAGTCACAGTCGACATCCATTACCTAATTTAAGCTAGATTGTATTTGGGCCAGATGAATACATTGCGAGATTCTGGGTAAGCTACAACTTCCGAATGGGTCAGATCCTGGTTATATTTGCAAAAACATCGATGCCTGCAATCATTAGAGAACTGGATGGAAAGATATATTGAATAAAATTCTTTAATATTCTTCCAAAACTAAAGTTCTTCAAAAGTCTCGGGGAATGATAAGTGAAATGGTGGCTAATGAATACCAATTTAAGAGCCAAGAGAATTCCTGTAAGTATATAGAAACAATCGATATGTGTACTGATATGTTGCGAGTGGTGTACGTACGGTAAATAACGCCTGGGGCGAGGAAGATGATCTAAATGTAAAGATATTTTCGCGACCCAAGACCTTTGGCGCTGTGGCGACCTCCCTCCCCCCCCCACCCGCCCATTCCGTTACTTCGCTACTGTATGTTACGGAGATATCTATATGAAATATTTGCAGGTTTTCTGAACAGGAGATGTCGAATCTTATGTCACACTACATACCAATACAGATTTGGGAGAAGAGAGGCATCGGACTACAGTTATTTTATTAAAAAAATTCTTACATTGTTTCAAAGCTTGTGGTTTTCACTCTTTCTTGTGTTACCGTTTATTCGAGCTTAAACACGTAAGAATAGATTATGTGTAAACGACTTTCCTAAATCTCGTAGAAAGATACATAGATAGACAGATTAAAATAACATTATACCTATAAAAATGATCTTAAAATATCATAAAATCTTTCTTAGGATCCTGAAATTTTGTGTAGAATTTTGTCTACTAATGTTATGTGTGTATTTGCCATTTGATACATAGCAGTGTTGTTATTCTGGATTTGAAACTTGATCTAGTTTATCGTCCATAATCCTGACCCGTTTTATCTATTCTGTGGAGAAATTTCGTGTCGATGCCTTGAGAACTTTATAAGGTTATGTAATAAAATTCCCTAATAAACCGGAAGAGGAAATGGCTAATAGTGAATCGTGGCCAACCCAGCGTATTTTTCATGCGATAAAAGCAGTGATTAAACGTCCAAAAGAATCAAACAAAATATAATGTTTCTGCTGAGGCTCGAACTCAGGACCTTCTGCGTGTTAGGCAGATGTGATAACCACTACACCACAGAAACAACTGAACCTGTATTGATCAACGAGCCTATACCTAGCTTCTTCTCCACTCTGAATGCTTATTAACTTCAGTCTTGACACAATTCCAATATAGCTGAGAAAGATTAATTTCTTCATAACTAACAAATTTCAGACAATACCTTGCGCATATCTTTTGTTCGGAAAAATGTGGTCAACGGCAAGTGCATTGTCAAATCTTACTGGCAACTTGGAGGCATATTTTACTTTCGCAGAAGTTGCCGAGGTGGACCGAATGTGTGAAAGGAATGCCATTTTTAGGAGAAGGAGCAGACTAATATACAGGAAAGGACGAAAGGGTATGGCGCAGTCTCTCGTTGATCTAAAATAAAATCTTTAGTACATATATACTGTATAGACTATGAAGAGAGACCTACCGTTCTAACGGTTAGAATTAACCCAAAGTGCAAACACGATTTACCGTAACAGAATTCTTAAAATCATAAAAATGTAGAGTCTGTATTGGATAGATTCCTTTAGTGTTGTATTTATTTAATTAGAGACATATATCTTGCATTTTGGACACGGTATATATGTTATTTTGTGCAGCTAGCTTATTCGTGTCCTACCCCCCCCCCCCCCCCGGGGGCCCCGAGTGGCCGAGTGGTCTAAAGCGCTCTTCGTTACGGATCACTGGCATCTCACCTCTGTCTGCGGCGGTTCGAGTCTAAGATTCAGCCAATGTGGGCATGTGAGAAAGCCTGCCAGTAGCTTCTCGTGGGTCGGTGGTTCTTTCCGGGGTTTTCCGGGTTCTTCCTCCACCATTAATACTGGCCGCCATGTATAGCCTATCGTGCTGAAAAATGGCGTTAAACCCCACAACAACAACAACAACAACAACAACCCCCCCCCCGCCCCCCGCCAATAAAAATGAATTGAACATTGCACTCGCCACTGAAGACCACATTTTACAAATTCCAAAGGTTGGCGCAGGCTGAGAAAAGTGTGGTATGATGCTTGTAACCTCTTACATCTGTCTGAAATATTTGTAGGTTTTCTGAATAGGTGAGATCGGATCTTAGGCCTCACTTCATACCAATACAGATCTGGGGACAGAGAGACCTAAAACTACAGTTACACTTCAGTCCTCGCTGAGGTCAACCAGATTCAGTGTTTGTATGATCTGTTTACTACTGGCTTATTTGGTGAAGTACTCATTTTAATAATTATGAATTGGTAGACTATGCAATTTATTTTATGAAAATTTAAAGAGTTAACTCTGCTTGCCGTTTCATGGGCACTGTAACTTGTAAATTGATTGTAAAATTTACTGTTCTTTGGTCATGTAGACGCTGCTTGATCACCTCATCTACTTAGCTCGTTTACATTAGGAACACGAATAAAACGAGCCGATCCCGTGCAGGATTTCTTGAAATAAGGTGAATTAATATGTGGCAAAGAAGCGTTAGATCAGTTATGGTAGAAGCGGCATACTGCTGAATGCTTCTTTATAAAATAGAAGAAAATTGATTCTGGTCTGAGACGAGACTTATTTAACACGGATCAACCCAGTTAGCGAGTGTTATTGTCTATGTAATAAAGTATGTACAAAGATGAGATGCACAACTCAAATGCAAAAGAAGAAAGAATGAAGTGTAATTAATAAGGGAATAAAATGAATATAATATATATGTTAACAACTTTCCGACATTTGACAGAAAGAATAATAGATAAACATCTTAAAATAACCGTGTACATTTGGAAACGACCTTAAGGTAGATAGAAAGAGAATGGAAACATTCTTACGTTCATGAAATCTTGTGTAGAAATATGTCTACTAATGATATTTGTGCATTTTTCATTTAATACATTGCAATATCGTCTTTGGCGACTTGAAACGCGAGCTAGTTCTTCTACCAGAGTTCTGACCCGGTTTGTCTACCCTGTAGAGAAATTTCATTCCAGGCATGGAGATGCATTTTAGTTTATAAGACAATGTACCTATGAATCTGATAGAGGAAATGGCTAAAAGTGAATTATTGACTTTCCCGTCTACTTTTCACTGAGATAGTAAACGAGAAACGCCTGGAAAAATGTATACCCCGACACAAACAAAATGTTTTTTTTTCTTAACGTTTCCGGTGAGGCTCGAACCAATGACCTTCTGCGTGTTAGGCAGATGTGATAACCGCTACACCACAGAAACAACTGCATTCCCTAAGGTCAAACAGCCTATACCTAGCTTCAAATCCATTTCGAATATAAATCAAAGTCAATCTTGGCACGATTTCAATCCATCTGGGAATGATTAAACTATTCTTAACTTACCTATTTCGGATAATACCTTGTGCCGTCTGCGCGTATATTTGTTTTGGACAAATGTGGTCAACGGCAAGTGCATTGTCAAATCCATCCCACAGCTTAGAAGTTAATACCTCAGACATATTTTTCTCTCGCAGAAATAGCCTAGGTGGACCGAAAGTGTCAAGATAATTCTTTTCAAGGAGTAAGAGCAGGCTAATGTACAGGAAGAGATGCAGTGGTGTGGCGCAGACTCTCGCTCAGGTGTGTGTGTTTGTGATTTGAATTTTTAACCTAACTTTAACAATTGTTCAGTCATATCGCTACGATATCTGCAGTGTGGCAGTTTATGGTGATAGAATCGGGGTATCATGCCGCAGACACGTAGCATGATGTCCCACCCAGTCACATTATCCTGACACCAGGCCGACCAGTCCCAACAATATCCTATTAATGCTGAGCGCCAAGCGAGTCAGCTGTTAGTACCATGTTTTTTTTACAAGTCTTTGTTATGACTCGGCTGGGCCTCGAACCCAAGACATCCCGCAATCGTTGCCCACGCTCTAATCACTAGGCCACCCTGAGCGGCCTCTCTCGCCCAGGTAAATGTAAAAAAATCTGGTATATGTATACTGTATACACCATGCCAGATACCTACCGTTATAACGACTAGAATTAAAATAAAGTGAAGTCAAGTCATAATGTAACAGAATTATCGAAATCATAAAAATGTCCAGTAAGCAGGCTAGAGTTAAACTCTTACGCAATGCTATCATGACCAGTGAGAGGACACGGCATCTTGAATCAGCTTAGGCGTTAGATCGAGCGACTTCCCACCCAGGTTTTAAAGCTTTGTCCAAGATCAGAGGAACCTCGAGGGACCGGGGCCTGTTCTAAATCCGTCCCCACGTGGACAGACAGCGAGAAGGACATTGTGAAAGAGAGACCCAATCGGAATTGCGACGGAGGGGGTGATAACATTTTCGAATCGTATCATAACTTCTAACTAGCAAGCGAAAATATATTTCATTCCAACATCATTAACATATCCATTCATTGATTCATTCGGGTTGGATACGTCGACCAGTGAACAACGGTGAGCAGTAGACTCTAGCGACCACGTTCGGCCATGAGGTGCCATTTGGAATGGAGACTACTGAGCCACCAGCCCTGAAATGACTATGTTGTAGCCGTAGTTTTCGAGCACTGCTGCTGTATTGCTTCAGTGGGGGAAGCCGCCTGCCTGAAAGAATGAGAGTAGTTCACTTTGGCGACAACGAGGGAGTAAACATAAGAGCCCTGGCTGGTATCTTGACGGAGTGGTATGTGGGTGCATGGGAAACATGCTGCATGTGCGGACACAGGGAGCCACAAAATTGGGGAAGAAGAAAGACAGAAGTCCGGTAATACCTGCATATCATCGAATCTCCTTCTATTGTATAACACTGGACAACAAATTTTTACAAAAGTCATGTTACTGAAATAAAATTAGTCAATTCTTATCAATTTTTATGTGCTGAACACGAATATGACAGTCAAATTGCAAAATTGGCTCTAGTTTTTTTGTAATCTGCAAGAAATTAATGTTTACATAACGAAATGCATTCCAATAGTAAAAGGTCAACTGTAATAGCCTACCTATAAAAAATCAAGTCATTGACTACATCTTAGATTTCTTCGCCTGTCTCTTGTACAGCTGTTCGGGAGCATCTCTGAGGAGTGTCCAGCAGTAGTCAGCCAGCATTGTAGTGGACCATTTTCCCTGGTATCTTTGTTCCATTGTTGCGATATCTTGATGAAAACGTTCGCCGTGTTCATCACTAACAATACCACAGTTGCTAGGAAAGAAATCCAAATGGGAATGAAGGAAGTGAATCTTTAGAGACATATTGCAGCCAAGTTTCTTATACTTCATCAACATGTCTTCTGCTAGTTCCTTATAGTTTTCTGCCCTAACATTTCCGAGGAAGTTTGTAGAAACTAGGCGAAAAGCATTCCATGCTTGTTTCGCGTCACCTTCCAGCAAGTTGTTGAACCGGTCATCTTTGAAAAGCTCTCGAATCTGAGGACCCACAAAAACTCCCTCTTTAATCTTTGCTTCGCTGAGTCGAGGGAATTTTTCATGCAGGTATCGGAATGCTGGCAAAGTCCGGTCAATGGCTTTCACGAAGTTCTTCATCAAAACTAGTTTGATGTGAAGGGGTGGTAGCAAGATTTTCTGAGCCTCAACCAGAGCTGGGTGTTGGATATTCTTCTCTCCAATGGCTACATTCTGCCTGTGAGTCCATTCCTTCCTCATGTAGTGCATTTCCCTTGCTCGGCTATCCCACTCGCATAAGAAACACATGTATTTTGTATATCCTTGCTGCAGTCCCATTAAAAGGGCAACTACCTTCAAATCACCACAGAGGTGCCAGCTGTACTTGTTATACTCAATGGAATTCAGTAGCTGCCTTAAGTTATCGTATGTCTCTTTCATGTGGACAGCATACGCTACTGGAATAGATGGAAGAATGTTTCCATTGTGCAAAAGCACAGCCTTGAGACTCAGTTTCGAAGAGTCCACAAATAGTCTCCATTCTTGTGGGTCATGAGTGATTTTTAAAGCATTCATGAGGCCCTCAATATCGGAACAGAATATTAGATTACTTTCCTTTCTGAAGAAAGGCTCCAATTGCTGGTGGCGCTTTCGATATGCAGTAATTGTGACATCTTCTTCTAGAAGATTCCATTGTTGGAGTCTTGATCCTAGCAATTCTGCCTTGTTCTTTGATAAGTCCAAATCACAAATCAGGTCATTTAGTTCTTCCTGTGTTATTCTGTGTGGGGTTGATGATGCATCACAGTGAAAATCTGGATCACTGCATGCTGATGGACCAGGAGAAGAACAGGTCGACTCACCTTTGTCTTCGTCAGATGAATCAAGAGAATATTCTGCTGGAGGTTCTGGAATAGGAAGTCCCTCACCATGTGGAACTGGTCTCAATGCAGACGGAATGTTTGGGTAGACTATTCTCGACTTCTTTCGCTTCGTTATTCCGCCGGAAAGAGGAGGAACCAAGCAGAAGTAACAGTCATTTAGGTGGTTGCTTGGCTCTCTCCACACCATTGGGACTGCAAACGGCATTGATGACCTTTTGCAATTCAACCACTGTGAAAGCTGTGTTGTACATGTAGCACAGCATATATGCGGAGCCCAAGGCTTGTCTTGGTCACCAACCTTGCATCCGAAGTAAAGATGATATGCCTTCTTCACTTGAGAATTGATACTTTTCTTCTGCTTGGCAAATGTCACTTCCCCACAAATATAGCAAAAATTGTCCGCGGTATTAACACACTTTCGAGGCATTACTGTTCTTTATTGTACGTAAATGGATAAAATAATAAGTTTTACGTAACAGTAGCTTGAACTGTCTCGCACAACGTCTAAAATATTTTAAATGCTGAACCTATCTGATTGGGCTTTATATAGTACACTGCTTACGTCAGCTTCAGCAGCCGCCTGGCATTAGTATAATAGGCCTACACATGTATAGTACACTGCTGACGTCAACTTACTTCAGCAGCCGCATGGCATTAGTATTGCATTGCATCAGAAAATGATGCAATCAACTGTGGATGATGTGAGCATGATGGTATTATGCAATGTTACATCATTATTCCGGATGTTGCTGCAGTCCTACTGGAGAAATTTACACAGTGAAACATAGAAAATGAGGTATATGAATATCTTCAAAACGAGAGCCAATACAAATTTTTCACGGTTATATTCGTGTTCGGCACACCAAAATACTACAGATTAGGGCCTTTTCAAGTCAGTAATGATTTCACTGTTGACCAGTGTAATAGAGGAGAGTACTGCTGAAGTTAAAACGGGAAATTTACTCTGCAGTATGCAAGCCAAATACCAGCTGGGATGTTAGCAGTCAAATGGTAAGGTGGACCCTCAAACGAGTTTGTTAGGGACTTGAAGAGTGGAGCCGGATGACTTATGGTTGACTGACGATGGCAGCGCTGTAACCAGGTGCTGACTTACTTCTGATGACCACCGGTTTTATCTCGATGTGGAAAAGGTTGAGCTACCTGCCAAAATTGCCAAAGTGAATTACATGGTTTCCATTTTGGTTGGGAAACCACTTTTTGTAATATCTCTATTTCAAACCCTAATTTGACCATTTCGATACCACCAACAAAACATGTTCACTATTATTTTGACATTTAAGCGTGATACTAAATATTATTAGTCATTTTGACTTAGTTGACTGGTATTTCTTGAGCGTTTCTTGGCGTACAGTTTGTACACAAAATTCCAGCTTGAAATAGAATGATGTAGGAAAATTAATAACTATTATTGATTTGACTAATTGCACAGGTGGCTAACACAATATTGGAATTGTTATTGTCCATTTAAATAACTGGAGTAAATTTACTTAAGTACGGGCTGGCGTTTCAGGGGTATGTGTGTTTGCGACTGCTGCCGGGTACCATTCCTCCCTTGTTTCTCCTGGACCTCCTCTTCCATGACGGACTTGTGGAACCATTTCGACCCGTCAAATGCAGGTGTCCCGATGTGACGTTATAGTGGCAACCAATCTCAACTGGCATCACATACTGCTTTTGTAGGCACATGGACTAGTCGATAGCAGCCTGACATCCATTTATTTAACATGAGTGTGTGTTGGGTCTATTCTCACTCATGAAATCCCGTTGTTCCGGTCGTTAAGGACTTACTTACTGTCCTACGACCCGAGGCTAAAATTAACAGTGCTCTGTTAGCACATAAACGCCTGGGGGATGTAGCTCTCATTCCTTCCCCCAGGAACAATTATCATCCTTCGTGCAGGAATAAACAAGAGGCACATGAACAATTGTGCGATGGCCTCTCTAATCCAAATAATCAATCCAAAAGCGAAAATTTAGTTCTCCTGGGAAGATTGCTGAGCAGATAAGGTTTACTTCGAGAAAGTCACACGTAATTTAGCGGTAAAACGTAGAGAGGAGATTCTAAGGAAAGACAATGATTCGTAAAGGAATCCTTTTGAGTGACCGAACTTCTGGTTCAGTGAGTCCCGAATCTCTAAGAAGGGAGACGGAAGTGAGACTAGCAGAACAGTCACAGTCGACATCCATTACCTAATTTAAGCTAGATTGTATTTGGGCCAGATGAATACATTGCGAGATTCTGGGTAAGCTACAACTTCCGAATGGGTCAGATCCTGGTTATATTTGCAAAAACATCGATGCCTGCAATCATTAGAGAACTGGATGGAAAGATATATTGAATAAAATTCTTTAATATTCTTCCAAAACTAAAGTTCTTCAAAAGTCTCGGGGAATGATAAGTGAAATGGTGGCTAATGAATACCAATTTAAGAGCCAAGAGAATTCCTGTAAGTATATAGAAACAATCGATATGTGTACTGATATGTTGCGAGTGGTGTACGTACGGTAAATAACGCCTGGGGCGAGGAAGATGATCTAAATGTAAAGATATTTTCGCGACCCAAGACCTTTGGCGCTGTGGCGACCTCCCTCCCCCCCCACCCGCCCATTCCGTTACTTCGCTACTGTATGTTACGGAGATATCTATATGAAATATTTGCAGGTTTTCTGAACAGGAGATGTCGAATCTTATGTCACACTACATACCAATACAGATTTGGGAGAAGAGAGGCATCGGACTACAGTTATTTTATTAAAAAAATTCTTACATTGTTTCAAAGCTTGTGGTTTTCACTCTTTCTTGTGTTACCGTTTATTCGAGCTTAAACACGTAAGAATAGATTATGTGTAAACGACTTTCCTAAATCTCGTAGAAAGATACATAGATAGACAGATTAAAATAACATTATACCTATAAAAATGATCTTAAAATATCATAAAATCTTTCTTAGGATCCTGAAATTTTGTGTAGAATTTTGTCTACTAATGTTATGTGTGTATTTGCCATTTGATACATAGCAGTGTTGTTATTCTGGATTTGAAACTTGATCTAGTTTATCGTCCATAATCCTGACCCGTTTTATCTATTCTGTGGAGAAATTTCGTGTCGATGCCTTGAGAACTTTATAAGGTTATGTAATAAAATTCCCTAATAAACCGGAAGAGGAAATGGCTAATAGTGAATCGTGGCCAACCCAGCGTATTTTTCATGTGATAAAAGCAGTGATTCAACGTCCAAAAGAATCAAACAAAATATAATGTTTCTGCTGAGGCTCGAACTCAGGACCTTCTGCGTGTTAGGCAGATGTGATAACCACTACACCACAGAAACAACTGAACCTGTATTGATCAACGAGCCTATACCTAGCTTCTTCTCCACTCTGAATGCTGATTAACTTCAGTCTTGACACAATTCCAATCTAGCTGAGAAAGATTAATTTCTTCATAACTTACAAATTTCAGACAATACCTTGCGCATATCTTTTGTTCGGAAAAATGTGGTCAACGGCAAGTGCATTGTCAAATCTTACTGGCAACTTGGAGGCATATTTTACTTTCGCAGAAGTTGCCGAGGTGGACCGAATGTGTGAAAGGAATGCCATTTTTAGGAGAAGGAGCAGACTAATATACAGGAAAGGACGAAAGGGTATGGCGCAGTCTCTCGTTGATCTAAAATAAAATCTTTAGTACATATATACTGTATAGACTATGAAGAGAGACCTACCGTTCTAACGGTTAGAATTAACCCAAAGTGCAAACACGATTTACCGTAACAGAATTCTTAAAATCATAAAAATGTAGAGTCTGTATTGGATAGATTCCTTTAGTGTTGTATTTATTTAATTAGAGACATATATCTTGCATTTTGGACTCGGTATATATGTTATTTTGTGCAGCTAGCTTATTCGTGTCCTACCCACCCACCCCGGGGGCCCCGAGTGGTCTAAAGCGCTCTTCGTTACGGATCACTGCCATCTCACCTCTGTCTGCGGCGGTTCGAGTCTAAGATTCAGCCAATGTGGGCATGTGAGAAAGCCTGCCAGTAGCTTCTCGTGGGTCGGTGGTTCTTTCCGGGGTTTTCCGGGTTCTTCCTCCACCATTAATACTGGCCGCCATGTATAGCCTATCGTGCTGAAAAATGGCGTTAAACCCCACAACAACAACAACAACAACAACAACAACCCCCGCCCCCCGCCAATAAAAATGAATTGAACATTGCACTCGCCACTGAAGACCACATTTTACAAATTCCAAAGGTTGGCGCAGGCTGAGCAAAGTGTGGTATGATGCTTGTAACCTCTTACATCTGTCTGAAATATTTGTAGGTTTTCTGAATAGGTGAGATCGGATCTTAGGCCTCACTTCATACCAATACAGATCTGGGGACAGAGAGACCTAAAACTACAGTTACACTTCAGTCCTCGCTGAGGTCAACCAGATTCAGTGTTTGTATGATCTGTTTACTACTGGCTTATTTGGTGAAGTACTCATTTTAATAATTATGAATTGGTAGACTATGCAATTTATTTTATGAAAATTTAAAGAGTTACCTCTGCTTGCCGTTTCATGGGCACTGTAACTTGTAAATTGATTGTAAAATTTACTGTTCTTTGGTCATGTAGACGCTGCTTGATCACCTCATCTACTTAGCTCGTTTACATTAGGAACACGAATAAAACGAGCCGATCCCGTGCAGGATTTCTTGAAATAAGGTGAATTAATATGTGGCAAAGAAGCGTTAGATCAGTTATGGTAGAAGCGGCATACTGCTGAATGCTTCTTTATAAAATAGAAGAAAATTGATTCTGGTCTGAGACGAGACTTATTTAACACGGATCAACCCAGTTAGCGAGTGTTATTGTCTATGTAATAAAGTATGTACAAAGATGAGATGCACAACTCAAATGCAAAAGAAGAAAGAATGAAGTGTAATTAATAAGGGAATAAAATGAATATAATATATATGTTAACAACTTTTCAACATTTGACAGAAAGAATAATAGATAAACATATTAAAATAACCGTGTACATTTGGAAACGACCTTAAGGTAGATAGAAAGAGAATGGAAACATTCTTACGTTCATGAAATCTTGTGTAGAATTATGTCTACTAATGATATTTGTGCATTTTTCATTTAATACATTGCAATGTCGTCTTTGGCGACTTGAAACGCGAGCTAGTTCTTCTACCAGAGTTCTGACCCGGTTTGTCTACCCTGTAGAGAAATTTCATTCCAGGCATGGAGATGCATTTTAGTTTATAAGACAATGTACCTATGAATCTGATAGAGGAAATGGCTAAAAGTGAATTATTGACTTTCCCGTCTACTTTTCACTGAGATAGTAAACGAGAAACGCCTGGAAAAATGTATACCCCGACACAAACAAAATGTTTTTTTTTTCTTAACGTTTCCGGTGAGGCTCGAACCAATGACCTTCTGCGTGTTAGGCAGATGTGATAACCGCTACACCACAGAAACAACTGCATTCCCTAAGGTCAAACAGCCTATACCTAGCTTCAAATCCATTTCGAATATAAATCAAAGTCAATCTTGGCACGATTTCAATCCATCTGGGAATGATTAAACTATTCTTAACTTACCTATTTCGGATAATACCTTGTGCCGTCTGCGCGTATATTTGTTTTGGACAAATGTGGTCAACGGCAAGTGCATTGTCAAATCCATCCCACAGCTTAGAAGTTAATACCTCAGACATATTTTTCTCTCGCAGAAATAGCCTAGGTGGACCGAAAGTGTCAAGATAATTCTTTTCAAGGAGTAAGAGCAGGCTAATGTACAGGAAGAGATGCAGTGGTGTGGCGCAGACTCTCGCTCAGGTGTGTGTGTTTGTGATTTGAATTTTTAACCTAACTTTAACAATTGTTCAGTCATATCGCTACGATATCTGCAGTGTGGCAGTTTATGGTGATAGAATCGGGGTATCATGCCGCAGACACGTAGCATGATGTCCCACCCAGTCACATTATCCTGACACCAGGCCGACCAGTCCTAACAATATCCTATTAATGCTGAGCGCCAAGCGAGTCAGCTGTTAGTACCATGTTTTTTTTACAAGTCTTTGTTATGACTCGGCTGGGCCTCGAACCCAAGACATCCCGCAATCGTTGCCCACGCTCTAATCACTAGGCCACCCTGAGCGGCCTCTCTCGCTCAGGTAAATGTAAAAAATCTGGTATATGTATACTGTATACACCATGCCAGATACCTACCGTTATAACGACTAGAATTAAAATAAAGTGAAGTCAAGTCATAATGTAACAGAATTATCGAAATCATAAAAATGTCCAGTAAGCAGGCTAGAGTTAAACTCTTACGCAATGCTATCATGACCAGTGAGAGGACACGGCATCTTGAATCAGCTTAGGCGTTAGATCGAGCGACTTCCCACCCAGGTTTTAAAGCTTTGTCCAAGATCAGAGGAACCTCGAGGGACCGGGGCCTGTTCTAAATCCGTCCCCACGTGGACAGACAGCGAGAAGGACATTGTGAAAGAGAGACCCAATCGGAATTGCGACGGAGGGGGTGATAACATTTTCGAATCGTATCATAACTTCTAACTAGCAAGCGAAAATATATTTCATTCCAACATCATTAACATATCCATTCATTGATTCATTCGGGTTGGATACGTCGACCAGTGAACAACGGTGAGCAGTAGACTCTAGCGACCACGTTCGGCCATGAACTGCCATTTGGAATGGAGACTACTGAGCCACCAGCCCTGAAATGACTATGTTGTAGCCGTAGTTTTCGAGCACTGCTGCTGTATTGCTTCAGTGGGGGAAGCCGCCTGCCTGAAAGAATGAGAGTAGTTCACTTTGGCGACAACGAGGGAGTAAACATAAGAGCCCTGGCTGGTATCTTGACGGAGTGGTATGTGGGTGCATGGGAAACATGCTGCATGTGCGGACACAGGGAGCCACATAATTGGGGAAGAAGAAAGACAGAAGTCCGGTAATACCTGCATATCATCGAATCTCCTTCTATTGTATAATAGAGGAGAGTACTGCTGAAGTTAAAACGGGAAATTTACTCTGCAGTATGCAAGCCAAATACCAGCTGGGATGTTAGCAGTCAAATGGTAAGGTGGACCCTCAAACGAGTTTGTTAGGGACTTGAAGAGTGGAGCCGGATGACTTATGGTTGACTGACGATGGCAGCGCTGTAACCAGGTGCTGACTTACTTCTGATGACCACCGGTTTTATCTCGATGTGGAAAAGGTTGAGCTACCTGCCAAAATTGCCAAAGTGAATTACATGGTTTCCATTTTGGTTGGGAAACCACTTTTTATAATATCTCTATTTTAAACCCTAATTTGACCATTTCGATACCACCAACAAAACATGTTCACTATTATTTTGACATTTAAGCGTGATACTAAATATTATTAGTCATTTTGACTTAGTTGACTGGTATTTCTTGAGCGTTTCTTGGCGTACAGTTTGTACACAAAATTCCAGCTTGAAATAGAATGATGTAGGAAAATTAATAACTATTATTGATTTGACTAATTGCACAGGTGGCTAACACAATATTGGAATTGTTATTGTCCATTTAAATAACTGGAGTAAATTTACTTAAGTACGGGCTGGCGTTTCAGGGGTATGTGTGTTTGCGACTGCTGCCGGGTACCATTCCTCCCTTGTTTCTCCTGGACCTCCTCTTCCATGACGGACTTGTGGAACCATTTCGACCCGTCAAATGCAGGTGTCCCGATGTGACGTCATAGTGGCAACCAATCTCAACTGGCGTCACATACTGCTTTTGTAGGCACATGGACTAGTCGATAGCAGCCTGACATCCATTTATTTAACATGAGTGTGTGTTGGGTCTATTCTCACTCATGAAATCCCGTTGTTCCGGTCGTTAAGGACTTACTTACTGTCCTACGACCCGAGGCTAAAATTAACAGTGCTCTGTTAGCACATAAACGCCTGGGGGATGTAGCTCTCATTCCTTCCCCCAGGAACAATTATCATCCTTCGTGCAGGAATAAACAAGAGGCACATGAACAATTGTGCGATGGCCTCTCTAATCCAAATAATCAATCCAAAAGCGAAAATTTAGTTCTCCTGGGAAGATTGCTGAGCAGATAAGGTTTACTTCGAGAAAGTCACACGTAATTTAGCGGTAAAACGTAGAGAGGAGATTCTAAGGAAAGACAATGATTCGTAAAGGAATCCTTTTGAGTGACCGAACTTCTGGTTCAGTGAGTCCCGAATCTCTAAGAAGGGAGACGGAAGTGAGACTAGCAGAACAGTCACAGTCGACATCCATTACCTAATTTAAGCTAGATTGTATTTGGGCCAGATGAATACATTGCGAGATTCTGGGTAAGCTACAACTTCCGAATGGGTCAGATCCTGGTTATATTTGCAAAAACATCGATGCCTGCAATCATTAGAGAACTGGATGGAAAGATATATTGAATAAAATTCTTTAATATTCTTCCAAAACTAAAGTTCTTC
The DNA here is from genome assembly GCA_028554795.2 of Sinohyriopsis cumingii. Lineage (NCBI taxonomy): Eukaryota > Metazoa > Mollusca > Bivalvia > Unionida > Unionidae > Sinohyriopsis > Sinohyriopsis cumingii. The sequence continues at coordinate 114,916,749 of CM068824.1, read as the reverse complement.
AAAAGTCTCGGGGAATGATAAGTGAAATGGTGGCTAATGAATACCAATTTAAGAGCCAAGAGAATTCCTGTAAGTATATAGAAACAATCGATATGTGTACTGATATGTTGCGAGTGGTGTACGTACGGTAAATAACGCCTGGGGCGAGGAAGATGATCTAAATGTAAAGATATTTTCGCGACCCAAGACCTTTGGCGCTGTGGCGACCTCCCTCCCCCCCCCCCCACCCGCCCATTCCGTTACTTCGCTACTGTATGTTACGGAGATATCTATATGAAATATTTGCAGGTTTTCTGAACAGGAGATGTCGAATCTTATGTCACACTACATACCAATACAGATTTGGGAGAAGAGAGGCATCGGACTACAGTTATTTTATTAAAAAAATTCTTACATTGTTTCAAAGCTTGTGGTTTTCACTCTTTCTTGTGTTACCGTTTATTCGAGCTTAAACACGTAAGAATAGATTATGTGTAAACGACTTTCCTAAATCTCGTAGAAAGATACATAGATAGACAGATTAAAATAACATTATACCTATAAAAATGATCTTAAAATATCATAAAATCTTTCTTAGGATCCTGAAATTTTGTGTAGAATTTTGTCTACTAATGTTATGTGTGTATTTGCCATTTGATACATAGCAGTGTTGTTATTCTGGATTTGAAACTTGATCTAGTTTATCGTCCATAATCCTGACCCGTTTTATCTATTCTGTGGAGAAATTTCGTGTCGATGCCTTGGGAACTTTATAAGGTTATGTAATAAAATTCCCTAATAAACCGGAAGAGGAAATGGCTAATAGTGAATCGTGGCCAACCCAGCGTATTTTTCATGTGATAAAAGCAGTGATTAAACGTCCAAAAGAATCAAACAAAATATAATGTTTCTGCTGAGGCTCGAACTCAGGACCTTCTGCGTGTTAGGCAGATGTGATAACCACTACACCACAGAAACAACTGAACCTGTATTGATCAACGAGCCTATACCTAGCTTCTTCTCCACTCTGAATGCTGATTAACTTCAGTCTTGACACAATTCCAATCTAGCTGAGAAAGATTAATTTCTTCATAACTTACAAATTTCAGACAATACCTTGCGCATATCTTTTGTTCGGAAAAATGTGGTCAACGGCAAGTGCATTGTCAAATCTCACTGGCAACTTGGAGGCATATTTTACTTTCGCAGAAGTTGCCGAGGTGGACCGAATGTGTGAAAGGAATGCTATTTTTAGGAGAAGGAGCAGACTAATATACAGGAAAGGACGAAAGGGTATGGCGCAGTCTCTCGTTGATCTAAAATAAAATCTTTAGTACATATATACTGTATAGACTATGAAGAGAGACCTACCGTTCTAACGGTTAGAATTAACCCAAAGTGCAAACACGATTTACCGTAACAGAATTCTTAAAATCATAAAAATGTAGAGTCTGTATTGGATAGATTCCTTTAGTGTTGTATTTATTTAATTAGAGACATATCTTGCATTTTGGACACGGTATATATGTTATTTTGTGAAGCTAGCTTATTCGTGTCCTCCCCCCCCCCCCCGCCCCCCGCCATTAAAAATGAATTGAACATTGCACTCGCCACTGAAGACCACATTTTACAAATTCCAAAGGTTGGCGCAGGCTGAGCAAAGTGTGGTATGATGCTTGTAACCTCTTACATCTGTCTGAAATATTTGTAGGTTTTCTGAATAGGTGAGATCGGATCTTAGGCCTCACTTCATACCAATACAGATCTGGGGACAGTGAGACCTAAAACTACAGTTACACTTCAGTCCTCGCTGAGGTCAACCAGATTCAGTGTTTGTATGATCTGTTTACTACTGGCTTATTTGGTGAAGTACTCATTTTAATAATTATGAATTGGTAGACTATGCAATTTATTTTATGAAAATTTAATTGTTACCTCTGCTTGCCGTTTCATGGGCACTGTAACTTGTAAATTGATCGTAAAATTTACTGTTCTTTGGTCATGTAGACGCTGCTTGATCACCTCATCTACTTAGCTCGTTTACATTAGGAACACGAATAAAACGAGCCGATCCCGTGCAGGATTTCTTGAAATAAGGTGAATTAATATGTGGCAAAGAAGCGTTAGATCAGTTATGGTAGAAGCGGCATACTGCTGAATGCTTCTTTATAAAATAGAAGAAAATTGATTCTGGTCTGAGACGAGACTTATTTAACACGGATCAACCCAGTTAGCGAGTGTTATTGTCTATGTAATAAAGTATGTACAAAGATGAGATGCACAACTCAAATGCAAAAGAAGAAAGAATGAAGTGTAATTAATAAGGGAATAAAATGAATATAATATATATGTTAACAACTTTCCGACATTTGACAGAAAGAATAATAGATAAACATCTTAAAATAACCGTGTACATTTGGAAACGACCTTAAGGTAGATAGAAAGAGAATGGAAACATTCTTACGTTCATGAAATCTTGTGTAGAATTATGTCTACTAATGATATTTGTGCATTTTTCATTTAATACATTGCAATGTCGTCTTTGGCGACTTGAAACGCGAGCTAGTTCTTCTACCAGAGTTCTGACCCGGTTTGTCTACCCTGTAGAGAAATTTCATTCCAGGCATGGAGATGCATTTTAGTTTATAAGACATTGTACCTATGAATCTGATAGAGGAAATGGCTAAAAGTGAATTATTGACTTTCCCGTCTACTTTTCACTGAGATAGTAAACGAGAAACGCCTGGAAAAATGTATACCCCGACACAAACAAAATGTTTTTTTTTTCTTAACGTTTCCGGTGAGGCTCGAACCAATGACCTTCTGCGTGTTAGGCAGATGTGATAACCGCTACACCACAGAAACAACTGCATTACCTAAGGTCAAACAGCCTATACCTAGCTTCAAATCCATTTCGAATATAAATCAAAGTCAATCTTGGCACGATTTCAATCCATCTGGGAATGATTAAACTATTCTTAACTTACCTATTTCGGATAATACCTTGTGCCGTCTGCGCGTATATTTGTTTTGGACAAATGTGGTCAACGGCAAGTGCATTGTCAAATCCATCCCACAGCTTAGAAGTTAATACCTCAGACATATTTTTCTCTCGCAGAAATAGCCTAGGTGGACCGAAAGTGTCAAGATAATTCTTTTCAAGGAGTAAGAGCAGGCTAATGTACAGGAAGAGATGCAGTGGTGTGGCGCAGACTCTCGCTCAGGTGTGTGTGTTTGTGATTTGAATTTTTAACCTAACTTTAACAATTGTTCAGTCATATCGCTACGATATCTGCAGTGTGGCAGTTTATGGTGATAGAATCGGGGTATCATGCCGCAGACACGTAGCATGATGTCCCACCCAGTCACATTATCCTGACACCAGGCCGACCAGTCCTAACAATATCCTATTAATGCTGAGCGCCAAGCGAGTCAGCTGTTAGTACCATGTTTTTTTTACAAGTCTTTGTTATGACTCGGCTGGGCCTCGAACCCAAGACATCCCGCAATCGTTGCCCACGCTCTAATCACTAGGCCACCCTGAGCGGCCTCTCTCGCTCAGGTAAATGTAAAAAATCTGGTATATGTATACTGTATACACCATGCCAGATACCTACCGTTATAACGACTAGAATTAAAATAAAGTGAAGTCAAGTCATAATGTAACAGAATTATCGAAATCATAAAAATGTCCAGTAAGCAGGCTAGAGTTAAACTCTTACGCAATGCTATCATGACCAGTGAGAGGACACGGCATCTTGAATCAGCTTAGGCGTTAGATCGAGCGACTTCCCACCCTGGTTTTAAAGCTTTGTCCAAGATCAGAGGAACCTCGAGGGACCGGGGCCTGTTCTAAATCCGTCCCCACGTGGACAGACAGCGAGAAGGACATTGTGAAAGAGAGACCCAATCGGAATTGCGACGGAGGGGGTGATAACATTTTCGAATCGTATCATAACTTCTAACTAGCAAGCGAAAATATATTTCATTCCAACATCATTAACATATCCATTCATTGATTCATTCGGGTTGGATACGTCGACCAGTGAACAACGGTGAGCAGTAGACTCTAGCGACCACGTTCGGCCATGAGGTGCCATTTGGAATGGAGACTACTGAGCCACCAGCCCTGAAATGACTATGTTGTAGCCGTAGTTTTCGAGCACTGCTGCTGTATTGCTTCAGTGGGGGAAGCCGCCTGCCTGAAAGAATGAGAGTAGTTCACTTTGGCGACAACGAGGGAGTAAACATAAGAGCCCTGGCTGGTATCTTGACGGAGTGGTATGTGGGTGCATGGGAAACATGCTGCATGTGCGGACACAGGGAGCCACATAATTGGGGAAGAAGAAAGACAGAAGTCCGGTAATACCTGCATATCATCGAATCTCCTTCTATTGTATAATAGAGGAGAGTACTGCTGAAGTTAAAACGGGAAATTTACTCTGCAGTATGCAAGCCAAATACCAGCTGGGATGTTAGCAGTCAAATGGTAAGGTGGACCCTCAAACGAGTTTGTTAGGGACTTGAAGAGTGGAGCCGGATGACTTATGGTTGACTGACGATGGCAGCGCTGTAACCAGGTGCTGACTTACTTCTGATGACCACCGGTTTTATCTCGATGTGGAAAAGGTTGAGCTACCTGCCAAAATTGCCAAAGTGAATTACATGGTTTCCATTTTGGTTGGGAAACCACTTTTTATAATATCTCTATTTTAAACCCTAATTTGACCATTTCGATACCACCAACAAAACATGTTCACTATTATTTTGACATTTAAGCGTGATACTAAATATTATTAGTCATTTTGACTTAGTTGACTGGTATTTCTTGAGCGTTTCTTGACGTACAGTTTGTACACAAAATTCCAGCTTGAAATAGAATGATGTAGGAAAATTAATAACTATTATTGATTTGACTAATTGCACAGGTGGCTAACACAATATTGGAATTGTTATTGTCCATTTAAATAACTGGAGTAAATTTACTTAAGTACGGGCTGGCGTTTCAGGGGTATGTGTGTTTGCGCCTGCTGCCGGGTACCATTCCTCCCTTGTTTCTCCTGGACCTCCTCTTCCATGACGGACTTGTGGAACCATTTCGACCCGTCAAATGCAGGTGTCCCGATGTGACGTCATAGTGGCAACCAATCTCAACTGGCGTCACATACTGCTTTTGTAGGCACATGGACTAGTCGATAGCAGCCTGACATCCATTTATTTAACATGAGTGTGTGTTGGGTCTATTCTCACTCATGAAATCCCGTTGTTCCGGTCGTTAAGGACTTACTTACTGTCCTACGACCCGAGGCTAAAATTAACAGTGCTCTGTTAGCACATAAACGCCTGGGGGATGTAGCTCTCATTCCTTCCCCCAGGAACAATTATCATCCTTCGTGCAGGAATAAACAAGAGGCACATGAACAATTGTGCGATGGCCTCTCTAATCCAAATAATCAATCCAAAAGCGAAAATTTAGTTCTCCTGGGAAGATTGCTGAGCAGATAAGGTTTACTTCGAGAAAGTCACACGTAATTTAGCGGTAAAACGTAGAGAGGAGATTCTAAGGAAAGACAATGATTCGTAAAGGAATCCTTTTGAGTGACCGAACTTCTGGTTCAGTGAGTCCCGAATCTCTAAGAAGGGAGACGGAAGTGAGACTAGCAGAACAGTCAGAGTCGACATCCATTACCTAATTTAAGCTAGATTGTATTTGGGCCAGATGAATACATTGCGAGATTCTGGGTAAGCTACAACTTCCGAATGGGTCAGATCCTGGTTATATTTGCAAAAACATCGATGCCTGCAATCATTAGAGAACTGGATGGAAAGATATATTGAATAAAATTCTTTAATATTCTTCCAAAACTAAAGTTCTTCAAAAGTCTCGGGGAATGATAAGTGAAATGGTGGCTAATGAATACCAATTTAAGAGCCAAGAGAATTCCTGTAAGTATATAGAAACAATCGATATGTGTACTGATATGTTGCGAGTGGTGTACGTACAGTAAATAACGCCTGGGACGAGGAAGATGATCTAAATGTAAAGATATTTTCGCGACCCAAGACCTTTGGCGCTGTGGCGACCTCCCTCCCCCCCCACCCGCCCATTCCGTTACTTCGCTACTGTATGTTACGGAGATATCTATATGAAATATTTGCAGGTTTTCTGAACAGGAGATGTCGAATCTTATGTCACACTACATACCAATACAGATTTGGGAGAAGAGAGGCATCGGACTACAGTTATTTTATTAAAAAAATTCTTACATTGTTTCAAAGCTTGTGGTTTTCACTCTTTCTTGTGTTACCGTTTATTCGAGCTTAAACACGTAAGAATAGATTATGTGTAAACGACTTTCCTAAATCTCGTAGAAAGATACATAGATAGACAGATTAAAATAACATTATACCTATAAAAATGATCTTAAAATATCATAAAATCTTTCTTAGGATCCTGAAATTTTGTGTAGAATTTTGTCTACTAATGTTATGTGTGTATTTGCCATTTGATACATAGCAGTGTTGTTATTCTGGATTTGAAACTTGATCTAGTTTATCGTCCATAATCCTGACCCGTTTTATCTATTCTGTGGAGAAATTTCGTGTCGATGCCTTGAGAATTTTATAAGGTTATGTAATAAAATTCCCTAATAAACCGGAAGAGGAAATGGCTAATAGTGAATCGTGGCCAACCCAGCGTATTTTTCATGTGATAAAAGCAGTGATTAAACGTCCAAAAGAATCAAACAAAATATAATGTTTCTGCTGAGGCTCGAACTCAGGACCTTCTGCGTGTTAGGCAGATGTGATAACCACTACACCACAGAAACAACTGAACCTGTATTGATCAACGAGCCTATACCTAGCTTCTTCTCCACTCTGAATGCTGATTAACTTCAGTCTTGACACAATTCCAATCTAGCTGAGAAAGATTAATTTCTTCATAACTTACAAATTTCAGACAATACCTTGCGCATATCTTTTGTTCGGAAAAATGTGGTCAACGGCATGTGCATTGTCAAATCTTACTGGCAACTTGGAGGCATATTTTACTTTCGCAGAAGTTGCCGAGGTGGACCGAATGTGTGAAAGGAATGCTATTTTTAGGAGAAGGAGCAGACTAATATACAGGAAAGGACGAAAGGGTATGGCGCAGTCTCTCGTTCATCTAAAATAAAATCTTTAGTACATATATACTGTATAGACTATGAACAGAGACCTACCGTTCTAACGGTTAGAATTAACCCAAAGTGCAAACACGATTTACCGTAACAGAATTCTTAAAATCATAAAAATGTAGAGTCTGTATTGGATAGATTCCTTTAGTGTTGTATTTATTTAATTAGAGACATATATCTTGCATTTTGGACACGGTATATATGTTATTTTGTGCAGCTAGCTTATTCGTGTCCTACCTCCCCCCCCGCCCCCCGCCAATAGAAATGAATTGAACATTGCACTCGCCACTGAAGACCACATTTTACAAATTCCAAAGGTTGGCGCAGGCTGAGCAAAGTGTGGTATGATGCTTGTAACCTCTTACATCTGTCTGAAATATTTGTAGGTTTTCTGAATAGGTGAGATCGGATCTTAGGCCTCACTTCATACCAATACAGATCTGGGGACAGTGAGACCTAAAACTACAGTTACACTTCAGTCCTCGCTGAGGTCAACCAGATTCAGTGTTTGTATGATCTGTTTACTACTGGCTTATTTGGTGAAGTACTCATTTTAATAATTATGAATTGGTAGACTATGCAATTTATTTTATGAAAATTTAATTGTTACCTCTGCTTGCCGTTTCATGGGCACTGTAACTTGTAAATTGATCGTAAAATTTACTGTTCTTTGGTCATGTAGACGCTGCTTGATCACCTCATCTACTTAGCTCGTTTACATTAGGAACACGAATAAAACGAGCCGATCCCGTGCAGGATTTCTTGAAATAAGGTGAATTAATATGTGGCAAAGAAGCGTTAGATCAGTTATGGTAGAAGCGGCATACTGCTGAATGCTTCTTTATAAAATAGAAGAAAATTGATTCTGGTCTGAGACGAGACTTATTTAACACGGATCAACCCAGTTAGCGAGTGTTATTGTCTATGTAATAAAGTATGTACAAAGATGAGATGCACAACTCAAATGCAAAAGAAGAAAGAATGAAGTGTAATTAATAAGGGAATAAAATGAATATAATATATATGTTAACAACTTTCCGACATTTGACAGAAAGAATAATAGATAAACATCTTAAAATAACCGTGTACATTTGGAAACGACCTTAAGGTAGATAGAAAGAGAATGGAAACATTCTTACGTTCATGAAATATTGTGTAGAATTATGTCTACTAATGATATTTGTGCATTTTTCATTTAATACATTGCAATGTCGTCTTTGGCGACTTGAAACGCGAGCTAGTTCTTCTACCAGAGTTCTGACCCGGTTTGTCTACCCTGTAGAGAAATTTCATTCCAGGCATGGAGATGCATTTTAGTTTATAAGACATTGTACCTATGAATCTGATAGAGGAAATGGCTAAAAGTGAATTATTGACTTTCCCGTCTACTTTTCACTGAGATAGTAAACGAGAAACGCCTGGAAAAATGTATACCCCGACACAAACAAAATGTTTTTTTTTTCTTAACGTTTCCGGTGAGGCTCGAACCAATGACCTTCTGCGTGTTAGGCAGATGTGATAACCGCTACACCACAGAAACAACTGCATTCCCTAAGGTCAAACAGCCTATACTTAGCTTCAAATCCATTTCGAATATAAATCAAAGTCAATCTTGGCACGATTTCAATCCATCTGGGAATGATTAAACTATTCTTAACTTACCTATTTCGGATAATACCTTGTGCCGTCTGCGCGTATATTTGTTTTGGACAAATGTGGTCAACGGCAAGTGCATTGTCAAATCCATCCCACAGCTTAGAAGTTAATACCTCAGACATATTTTTCTCTCGCAGAAATAGCCTAGGTGGACCGAAAGTGTCAAGATAATTCTTTTCAAGGAGTAAGAGCAGGCTAATGTACAGGAAGAGATGCAGTGGTGTGGCGCAGACTCTCGCTCAGGTGTGTGTGTTTGTGATTTGAATTTTTAACCTAACTTTAACAATTGTTCAGTCATATCGCTACGATATCTGCAGTGTGGAAGTTTATGGTGATAGAATCGGGGTATCATGCCGCAGACACGTAGCATGATGTCCCACCCAGTCACATTATCCTGACACCAGGCCGACCAGTCCTAACAATATCCTATTAATGCTGAGCGCCAAGCGAGTCAGCTGTTAGTACCATGTTTTTTTTACAAGTCTTTGTTATGACTCGGCTGGGCCTCGAACCCAAGACATCCCGCAATCGTTGCCCACGCTCTAATCACTAGGCCACCCTGAGCGGCCTCTCTCGCTCAGGTAAATGTAAAAAATCTGGTATATGTATACTGTATACACCATGCCAGATACCTACCGTTATAACGACTAGAATTAAAATAAAGTGAAGTCAAGTCATAATGTAACAGAATTATCGAAATCATAAAAATGTCCAGTAAGCAGGCTAGAGTTAAACTCTTACGCAATGCTATCATGACCAGTGAGAGGACACGGCATCTTGAATCAGCTTAGGCGTTAGATCGAGCGACTTCCCACCCTGGTTTTAAAGCTTTGTCCAAGATCAGAGGAACCTCGAGGGACCGGGGCCTGTTCTAAATCCGTCCCCACGTGGACAGACAGCGAGAAGGACATTGTGAAAGAGAGACCCAATCGGAATTGCGACGGAGGGGGTGATAACATTTTCGAATCGTATCATAACTTCTAACTAGCAAGCGAAAATATATTTCATTCCAACATCATTAACATATCCATTCATTGATTCATTCGGGTTGGATACGTCGACCAGTGAACAACGGTGAGCAGTAGACTCTAGCGACCACGTTCGGCCATGAGGTGCCATTTGGAATGGAGACTACTGAGCCACCAGCCCTGAAATGACTATGTTGTAGCCGTAGTTTTCGAGCACTGCTGCTGTATTGCTTCAGTGGGGGAAGCCGCCTGCCTGAAAGAATGAGAGTAGTTCACTTTGGCGACAACGAGGGAGTAAACATAAGAGCCCTGGCTGGTATCTTGACGGAGTGGTATGTGGGTGCATGGGAAACATGCTGCATGTGCGGACACAGGGAGCCACATAATTGGGGAAGAAGAAAGACAGAAGTCCGGTAATACCTGCATATCATCGAATCTCCTTCTATTGTATAATAGAGGAGAGTACTGCTGAAGTTAAAACGGGAAATTTACTCTGCAGTATGCAAGCCAAATACCAGCTGGGATGTTAGCAGTCCAATGGTAAGGTGGACCCTCAAACGAGTTTGTTAGGGACTTGAAGAGTGGAGCCGGATGACTTATGGTTGACTGACGATGGCAGCGCTGTAACCAGGTGCTGACTTACTTCTGATGACCACCGGTTTTATCTCGATGTGGAAAAGGTTGAGCTACCTGCCAAAATTGCCAAAGTGAATTACATGGTTTCCATTTTGGTTGGGAAACCACTTTTTATAATATCTCTATTTTAAACCCTAATTTGACCATTTCGATACCACCAACAAAACATGTTCACTATTATTTTGACATTTAAGCGTGATACTAAATATTATTAGTCATTTTGACTTAGTTGACTGGTATTTCTTGAGCGTTTCTTGACGTACAGTTTGTACACAAAATTCCAGCTTGAAATAGAATGATGTAGGAAAATTAATAACTATTATTGATTTGACTAATTGCACAGGTGGCTAACACAATATTGGAATTGTTATTGTCCATTTAAATAACTGGAGTAAATTTACTTAAGTACGGGCTGGCGTTTCAGGGGTATGTGTGTTTGCGCCTGCTGCCGGGTACCATTCCTCCCTTGTTTCTCCTGGACCTCCTCTTCCATGACGGACTTGTGGAACCATTTCGACCCGTCAAATGCAGGTGTCCCGATGTGACGTCATAGTGGCAACCAATCTCAACTGGCGTCACATACTGCTTTTGTAGGCACATGGACTAGTCGATAGCAGCCTGACATCCATTTATTTAACATGAGTGTGTGTTGGGTCTATTCTCACTCATGAAATCCCGTTGTTCCGGTCGTTAAGGACTTACTTACTGTCCTACGACCCGAGGCTAAAATTAACAGTGCTCTGTTAGCACATAAACGCCTGGGGGATGTAGCTCTCATTCCTTCCCCCAGGAACAATTATCATCCTTCGTGCAGGAATAAACAAGAGGCACATGAACAATTGTGCGATGGCCTCTCTAATCCAAATAATCAATCCAAAAGCGAAAATTTAGTTCTCCTGGGAAGATTGCTGAGCAGATAAGGTTTACTTCGAGAAAGTCACACGTAATTTAGCGGTAAAACGTAGAGAGGAGATTCTAAGGAAAGACAATGATTCGTAAAGGAATCCTTTTGAGTGACCGAACTTCTGGTTCAGTGAGTCCCGAATCTCTAAGAAGGGAGACGGAAGTGAGACTAGCAGAACAGTCACAGTCGACATCCATTACCTAATTTAAGCTAGATTGTATTTGGGCCAGATGAATACATTGCGAGATTCTGGGTAAGCTACAACTTCCGAATGGGTCAGATCCTGGTTATATTTGCAAAAACATCGATGCCTGCAATCATTAGAGAACTGGATGGAAAGATATATTGAATAAAATTCTTTAATATTCTTCCAAAACTAAAGTTCTTCAAAAGTCTCGGGGAATGATAAGTGAAATGGTGGCTAATGAATACCAATTTAAGAGCCAAGAGAATTCCTGTAAGTATATAGAAACAATCGATATGTGTACTGATATGTTGCGAGTGGTGTACGTACAGTAAATAACGCCTGGGACGAGGAAGATGATCTAAATGTAAAGATATTCTCGCGACCCAAGACCTTTGGCGCTGTGGCGACCTCCCTCCCCCCCCACCCGCCCATTCCGTTACTTCGCTACTGTATGTTACGGAGATATCTATATGAAATATTTGCAGGTTTTCTGAACAGGAGATGTCGAATCTTATGTCACACTACATACCAATACAGATTTGGGAGAAGAGAGGCATCGGACTACAGTTATTTTATTAAAAAAATTCTTACATTGTTTCAAAGCTTGTGGTTTTCACTCTTTCTTGTGTTACCGTTTATTCGAGCTTAAACACGTAAGAATAGATTATGTGTAAACGACTTTCCTAAATCTCGTAGAAAGATACATAGATAGACAGATTAAAATAACATTATACCTATAAAAATGATCTTAAAATATCATAAAATCTTTCTTAGGATCCTGAAATTTTGTGTAGAATTTTGTCAACTAATGTTATGTGTGTATTTGCCATTTGATACATAGCAGTGTTGTTATTCTGGATTTGAAACTTGATCTAGTTTATCGTCCATAATCCTGACCCGTTTTATCTATTCTGTGGAGAAATTTCGTGTCGATGCCTTGGGAACTTTATAAGGTTATGTAATAAAATTCCCTAATAAACCGGAAGAGGAAATGGCTAATAGTGAATCGTGGCCAACCCAGCGTATTTTTCATGTGATAAAAGCAGTGATTAAACGTCCAAAAGAATCAAACAAAATATAATGTTTCTGCTGAGGCTCGAACTCAGGACCTTCTGCGTGTTAGGCAGATGTGATAACCACTACACCACAGAAACAACTGAACCTGTATTGATCAACGAGCCTATACCTAGCTTCTTCTCCACTCTGAATGCTGATTAACTTCAGTCTTGACACAATTCCAATCTAGCTGAGAAAGATTAATTTCTTCATAACTTACAAATTTCAGACAATACCTTGCGCATATCTTTTGTTCGGAAAAATGTGGTCAACGGCAAGTGCATTGTCAAATCTTACTGGCAACTTGGAGGCATATTTTACTTTCGCAGAAGTTGCCGAGGTGGACCGAATGTGTGAAAGGAATGCCATTTTTAGGAGAAGGAGCAGACTAATATACAGGAAAGGACGAAAGGGTATGGCGCAGTCTCTCGTTCATCTAAAATAAAATCTTTAGTACATATATACTGTATAGACTATGAACAGAGACCTACCGTTCTAACGGTTAGAATTAACCCAAAGTGCAAACACGATTTACCGTAACAGAATTCTTAAAATCATAAAAATGTAGAGTCTGTATTGGATAGATTCCTTTAGTGTTGTATTTATTTAATTAGAGACATATCTTGCATTTTGGACACGGTATATATGTTATTTTGTGAAGCTAGCTTATTCGTGTCCTCCCCCCCCCCCCGCCCCCCGCCATTAAAAATGAATTGAACATTGCACTCGCCACTGAAGACCACATTTTACAAATTCCAAAGGTTGGCGCAGGCTGAGCAAAGTGTGGTATGATGCTTGTAACCTCTTACATCTGTCTGAAATATTTGTAGGTTTTCTGAATAGGTGAGATCGGATCTTAGGCCTCACTTCATACCAATACAGATCTGGGGACAGTGAGACCTAAAACTACAGTTACACTTCAGTCCTCGCTGAGGTCAACCAGATTCAGTGTTTGTATGATCTGTTTACTACTGGCTTATTTGGTGAAGTACTCATTTTAATAATTATGAATTGGTAGACTATGCAATTTATTTTATGAAAATTTAATTGTTACCTCTGCTTGCCGTTTCATGGGCACTGTAACTTGTAAATTGATCGTAAAATTTACTGTTCTTTGGTCATGTAGACGCTGCTTGATCACCTCATCTACTTAGCTCGTTTACATTAGGAACACGAATAAAACGAGCCGATCCCGTGCAGGATTTCTTGAAATAAGGTGAATTAATATGTGGCAAAGAAGCGTTAGATCAGTTATGGTAGAAGCGGCATACTGCTGAATGCTTCTTTATAAAATAGAAGAAAATTGATTCTGGTCTGAGACGAGACTTATTTAACACGGATCAACCCAGTTAGCGAGTGTTATTGTCTATGTAATAAAGTATGTACAAAGATGAGATGCACAACTCAAATGCAAAAGAAGAAAGAATGAAGTGTAATTAATAAGGGAATAAAATGAATATAATATATATGTTAACAACTTTCCGACATTTGACAGAAAGAATAATAGATAAACATCTTAAAATAACCGTGTACATTTGGAAACGACCTTAAGGTAGATAGAAAGAGAATGGAAACATTCTTACGTTCATGAAATCTTGTGTAGAATTATGTCTACTAATGATATTTGTGCATTTTTCATTTAATACATTGCAATGTCGTCTTTGGCGACTTGAAACGCGAGCTAGTTCTTCTACCAGAGTTCTGACCCGGTTTGTCTACCCTGTAGAGAAATTTCATTCCAGGCATGGAGATGCATTTTAGTTTATAAGACATTGTACCTATGAATCTGATAGAGGAAATGGCTAAAAGTGAATTATTGACTTTCCCGTCTACTTTTCACTGAGATAGTAAACGAGAAACGCCTGGAAAAATGTATACCCCGACACAAACAAAATGTTTTTTTTTTCTTAACGTTTCCGGTGAGGCTCGAACCAATGACCTTCTGCGTGTTAGGCAGATGTGATAACCGCTACACCACAGAAACAACTGCATTACCTAAGGTCAAACAGCCTATACCTAGCTTCAAATCCATTTCGAATATAAATCAAAGTCAATCTTGGCACGATTTCAATCCATCTGGGAATGATTAAACTATTCTTAACTTACCTATTTCGGATAATACCTTGTGCCGTCTGCGCGTATATTTGTTTTGGACAAATGTGGTCAACGGCAAGTGCATTGTCAAATCCATCCCACAGCTTAGAAGTTAATACCTCAGACATATTTTTCTCTCGCAGAAATAGCCTAGGTGGACCGAAAGTGTCAAGATAATTCTTTTCAAGGAGTAAGAGCAGGCTAATGTACAGGAAGAGATGCAGTGGTGTGGCGCAGACTCTCGCTCAGGTGTGTGTGTTTGTGATTTGAATTTTTAACCTAACTTTAACAATTGTTCAGTCATATCGCTACGATATCTGCAGTGTGGCAGTTTATGGTGATAGAATCGGGGTATCATGCCGCAGACACGTAGCATGATGTCCCACCCAGTCACATTATCCTGACACCAGGCCGACCAGTCCTAACAATATCCTATTAATGCTGAGCGCCAAGCGAGTCAGCTGTTAGTACCATGTTTTTTTTACAAGTCTTTGTTATGACTCGGCTGGGCCTCGAACCCAAGACATCCCGCAATCGTTGCCCACGCTCTAATCACTAGGCCACCCTGAGCGGCCTCTCTCGCTCAGGTAAATGTAAAAAATCTGGTATATGTATACTGTATACACCATGCCAGATACCTACCGTTATAACGACTAGAATTAAAATAAAGTGAAGTCAAGTCATAATGTAACAGAATTATCGAAATCATAAAAATGTCCAGTAAGCAGGCTAGAGTTAAACTCTTACGCAATGCTATCATGACCAGTGAGAGGACACGGCATCTTGAATCAGCTTAGGCGTTAGATCGAGCGACTTCCCACCCTGGTTTTAAAGCTTTGTCCAAGATCAGAGGAACCTCGAGGGACCGGGGCCTGTTCTAAATCCGTCCCCACGTGGACAGACAGCGAGAAGGACATTGTGAAAGAGAGACCCAATCGGAATTGCGACGGAGGGGGTGATAACATTTTCGAATCGTATCATAACTTCTAACTAGCAAGCGAAAATATATTTCATTCCAACATCATTAACATATCCATTCATTGATTCATTCGGGTTGGATACGTCGACCAGTGAACAACGGTGAGCAGTAGACTCTAGCGACCACGTTCGGCCATGAGGTGCCATTTGGAATGGAGACTACTGAGCCACCAGCCCTGAAATGACTATGTTGTAGCCGTAGTTTTCGAGCACTGCTGCTGTATTGCTTCAGTGGGGGAAGCCGCCTGCCTGAAAGAATGAGAGTAGTTCACTTTGGCGACAACGAGGGAGTAAACATAAGAGCCCTGGCTGGTATCTTGACGGAGTGGTATGTGGGTGCATGGGAAACATGCTGCATGTGCGGACACAGGGAGCCACATAATTGGGGAAGAAGAAAGACAGAAGTCCGGTAATACCTGCATATCATCGAATCTCCTTCTATTGTATAATAGAGGAGAGTACTGCTGAAGTTAAAACGGGAAATTTACTCTGCAGTATGCAAGCCAAATACCAGCTGGGATGTTAGCAGTCCAATGGTAAGGTGGACCCTCAAACGAGTTTGTTAGGGACTTGAAGAGTGGAGCCGGATGACTTATGGTTGACTGACGATGGCAGCGCTGTAACCAGGTGCTGACTTACTTCTGATGACCACCGGTTTTATCTCGATGTGGAAAAGGTTGAGCTACCTGCCAAAATTGCCAAAGTGAATTACATGGTTTCCATTTTGGTTGGGAAACCACTTTTTATAATATCTCTATTTTAAACCCTAATTTGACCATTTCGATACCACCAACAAAACATGTTCACTATTATTTTGACATTTAAGCGTGATACTAAATATTATTAGTCATTTTGACTTAGTTGACTGGTATTTCTTGAGCGTTTCTTGACGTACAGTTTGTACACAAAATTCCAGCTTGAAATAGAATGATGTAGGAAAATTAATAACTATTATTGATTTGACTAATTGCACAGGTGGCTAACACAATATTGGAATTGTTATTGTCCATTTAAATAACTGGAGTAAATTTACTTAAGTACGGGCTGGCGTTTCAGGGGTATGTGTGTTTGCGCCTGCTGCCGGGTACCATTCCTCCCTTGTTTCTCCTGGACCTCCTCTTCCATGACGGACTTGTGGAACCATTTCGACCCGTCAAATGCAGGTGTCCCGATGTGACGTCATAGTGGCAACCAATCTCAACTGGCGTCACATACTGCTTTTGTAGGCACATGGACTAGTCGATAGCAGCCTGACATCCATTTATTTAACATGAGTGTGTGTTGGGTCTATTCTCACTCATGAAATCCCGTTGTTCCGGTCGTTAAGGACTTACTTACTGTCCTACGACCCGAGGCTAAAATTAACAGTGCTCTGTTAGCACATAAACGCCTGGGGGATGTAGCTCTCATTCCTTCCCCCAGGAACAATTATCATCCTTCGTGCAGGAATAAACAAGAGGCACATGAACAATTGTGCGATGGCCTCTCTAATCCAAATAATCAATCCAAAAGCGAAAATTTAGTTCTCCTGGGAAGATTGCTGAGCAGATAAGGTTTACTTCGAGAAAGTCACACGTAATTTAGCGGTAAAACGTAGAGAGGAGATTCTAAGGAAAGACAATGATTCGTAAAGGAATCCTTTTGAGTGACCGAACTTCTGGTTCAGTGAGTCCCGAATCTCTAAGAAGGGAGACGGAAGTGAGACTAGCAGAACAGTCAGAGTCGACATCCATTACCTAATTTAAGCTAGATTGTATTTGGGCCAGATGAATACATTGCGAGATTCTGGGTAAGCTACAACTTCCGAATGGGTCAGATCCTGGTTATATTTGCAAAAACATCGATGCCTGCAATCATTAGAGAACTGGATGGAAAGATATATTGAATAAAATTCTTTAATATTCTTCCAAAACTAAAGTTCTTCAAAAGTCTCGGGGAATGATAAGTGAAATGGTGGCTAATGAATACCAATTTAAGAGCCAAGAGAATTCCTGTAAGTATATAGAAACAATCGATATGTGTACTGATATGTTGCGAGTGGTGTACGTACAGTAAATAACGCCTGGGACGAGGAAGATGATCTAAATGTAAAGATATTTTCGCGACCCAAGACCTTTGGCGCTGTGGCGACCTCCCTCCCCCCCCACCCGCCCATTCCGTTACTTCGCTACTGTATGTTACGGAGATATCTATATGAAATATTTGCAGGTTTTCTGAACAGGAGATGTCGAATCTTATGTCACACTACATACCAATACAGATTTGGGAGAAGAGAGGCATCGGACTACAGTTATTTTATTAAAAAAATTCTTACATTGTTTCAAAGCTTGTGGTTTTCACTCTTTCTTGTGTTACCGTTTATTCGAGCTTAAACACGTAAGAATAGATTATGTGTAAACGACTTTCCTAAATCTCGTAGAAAGATACATAGATAGACAGATTAAAATAACATTATACCTATAAAAATGATCTTAAAATATCATAAAATCTTTCTTAGGATCCTGAAATTTTGTGTAGAATTTTGTCTACTAATGTTATGTGTGTATTTGCCATTTGATACATAGCAGTGTTGTTATTCTGGATTTGAAACTTGATCTAGTTTATCGTCCATAATCCTGACCCGTTTTATCTATTCTGTGGAGAAATTTCGTGTCGATGCCTTGAGAATTTTATAAGGTTATGTAATAAAATTCCCTAATAAACCGGAAGAGGAAATGGCTAATAGTGAATCGTGGCCAACCCAGCGTATTTTTCATGTGATAAAAGCAGTGATTAAACGTCCAAAAGAATCAAACAAAATATAATGTTTCTGCTGAGGCTCGAACTCAGGACCTTCTGCGTGTTAGGCAGATGTGATAACCACTACACCACAGAAACAACTGAACCTGTATTGATCAACGAGCCTATACCTAGCTTCTTCTCCACTCTGAATGCTGATTAACTTCAGTCTTGACACAATTCCAATCTAGCTGAGAAAGATTAATTTCTTCATAACTTACAAATTTCAGACAATACCTTGCGCATATCTTTTGTTCGGAAAAATGTGGTCAACGGCATGTGCATTGTCAAATCTTACTGGCAACTTGGAGGCATATTTTACTTTCGCAGAAGTTGCCGAGGTGGACCGAATGTGTGAAAGGAATGCTATTTTTAGGAGAAGGAGCAGACTAATATACAGGAAAGGACGAAAGGGTATGGCGCAGTCTCTCGTTCATCTAAAATAAAATCTTTAGTACATATATACTGTATAGACTATGAACAGAGACCTACCGTTCTAACGGTTAGAATTAACCCAAAGTGCAAACACGATTTACCGTAACAGAATTCTTAAAATCATAAAAATGTAGAGTCTGTATTGGATAGATTCCTTTAGTGTTGTATTTATTTAATTAGAGACATATATCTTGCATTTTGGACACGGTATATATGTTATTTTGTGCAGCTAGCTTATTCGTGTCCTACCTCCCCCCCCGCCCCCCGCCAATAGAAATGAATTGAACATTGCACTCGCCACTGAAGACCACATTTTACAAATTCCAAAGGTTGGCGCAGGCTGAGCAAAGTGTGGTATGATGCTTGTAACCTCTTACATCTGTCTGAAATATTTGTAGGTTTTCTGAATAGGTGAGATCGGATCTTAGGCCTCACTTCATACCAATACAGATCTGGGGACAGTGAGACCTAAAACTACAGTTACACTTCAGTCCTCGCTGAGGTCAACCAGATTCAGTGTTTGTATGATCTGTTTACTACTGGCTTATTTGGTGAAGTACTCATTTTAATAATTATGAATTGGTAGACTATGCAATTTATTTTATGAAAATTTAATTGTTACCTCTGCTTGCCGTTTCATGGGCACTGTAACTTGTAAATTGATCGTAAAATTTACTGTTCTTTGGTCATGTAGACGCTGCTTGATCACCTCATCTACTTAGCTCGTTTACATTAGGAACACGAATAAAACGAGCCGATCCCGTGCAGGATTTCTTGAAATAAGGTGAATTAATATGTGGCAAAGAAGCGTTAGATCAGTTATGGTAGAAGCGGCATACTGCTGAATGCTTCTTTATAAAATAGAAGAAAATTGATTCTGGTCTGAGACGAGACTTATTTAACACGGATCAACCCAGTTAGCGAGTGTTATTGTCTATGTAATAAAGTATGTACAAAGATGAGATGCACAACTCAAATGCAAAAGAAGAAAGAATGAAGTGTAATTAATAAGGGAATAAAATGAATATAATATATATGTTAACAACTTTCCGACATTTGACAGAAAGAATAATAGATAAACATCTTAAAATAACCGTGTACATTTGGAAACGACCTTAAGGTAGATAGAAAGAGAATGGAAACATTCTTACGTTCATGAAATATTGTGTAGAATTATGTCTACTAATGATATTTGTGCATTTTTCATTTAATACATTGCAATGTCGTCTTTGGCGACTTGAAACGCGAGCTAGTTCTTCTACCAGAGTTCTGACCCGGTTTGTCTACCCTGTAGAGAAATTTCATTCCAGGCATGGAGATGCATTTTAGTTTATAAGACATTGTACCTATGAATCTGATAGAGGAAATGGCTAAAAGTGAATTATTGACTTTCCCGTCTACTTTTCACTGAGATAGTAAACGAGAAACGCCTGGAAAAATGTATACCCCGACACAAACAAAATGTTTTTTTTTTCTTAACGTTTCCGGTGAGGCTCGAACCAATGACCTTCTGCGTGTTAGGCAGATGTGATAACCGCTACACCACAGAAACAACTGCATTCCCTAAGGTCAAACAGCCTATACTTAGCTTCAAATCCATTTCGAATATAAATCAAAGTCAATCTTGGCACGATTTCAATCCATCTGGGAATGATTAAACTATTCTTAACTTACCTATTTCGGATAATACCTTGTGCCGTCTGCGCGTATATTTGTTTTGGACAAATGTGGTCAACGGCAAGTGCATTGTCAAATCCATCCCACAGCTTAGAAGTTAATACCTCAGACATATTTTTCTCTCGCAGAAATAGCCTAGGTGGACCGAAAGTGTCAAGATAATTCTTTTCAAGGAGTAAGAGCAGGCTAATGTACAGGAAGAGATGCAGTGGTGTGGCGCAGACTCTCGCTCAGGTGTGTGTGTTTGTGATTTGAATTTTTAACCTAACTTTAACAATTGTTCAGTCATATCGCTACGATATCTGCAGTGTGGAAGTTTATGGTGATAGAATCGGGGTATCATGCCGCAGACACGTAGCATGATGTCCCACCCAGTCACATTATCCTGACACCAGGCCGACCAGTCCTAACAATATCCTATTAATGCTGAGCGCCAAGCGAGTCAGCTGTTAGTACCATGTTTTTTTTACAAGTCTTTGTTATGACTCGGCTGGGCCTCGAACCCAAGACATCCCGCAATCGTTGCCCACGCTCTAATCACTAGGCCACCCTGAGCGGCCTCTCTCGCTCAGGTAAATGTAAAAAATCTGGTATATGTATACTGTATACACCATGCCAGATACCTACCGTTATAACGACTAGAATTAAAATAAAGTGAAGTCAAGTCATAATGTAACAGAATTATCGAAATCATAAAAATGTCCAGTAAGCAGGCTAGAGTTAAACTCTTACGCAATGCTATCATGACCAGTGAGAGGACACGGCATCTTGAATCAGCTTAGGCGTTAGATCGAGCGACTTCCCACCCTGGTTTTAAAGCTTTGTCCAAGATCAGAGGAACCTCGAGGGACCGGGGCCTGTTCTAAATCCGTCCCCACGTGGACAGACAGCGAGAAGGACATTGTGAAAGAGAGACCCAATCGGAATTGCGACGGAGGGGGTGATAACATTTTCGAATCGTATCATAACTTCTAACTAGCAAGCGAAAATATATTTCATTCCAACATCATTAACATATCCATTCATTGATTCATTCGGGTTGGATACGTCGACCAGTGAACAACGGTGAGCAGTAGACTCTAGCGACCACGTTCGGCCATGAGGTGCCATTTGGAATGGAGACTACTGAGCCACCAGCCCTGAAATGACTATGTTGTAGCCGTAGTTTTCGAGCACTGCTGCTGTATTGCTTCAGTGGGGGAAGCCGCCTGCCTGAAAGAATGAGAGTAGTTCACTTTGGCGACAACGAGGGAGTAAACATAAGAGCCCTGGCTGGTATCTTGACGGAGTGGTATGTGGGTGCATGGGAAACATGCTGCATGTGCGGACACAGGGAGCCACATAATTGGGGAAGAAGAAAGACAGAAGTCCGGTAATACCTGCATATCATCGAATCTCCTTCTATTGTATAATAGAGGAGAGTACTGCTGAAGTTAAAACGGGAAATTTACTCTGCAGTATGCAAGCCAAATACCAGCTGGGATGTTAGCAGTCCAATGGTAAGGTGGACCCTCAAACGAGTTTGTTAGGGACTTGAAGAGTGGAGCCGGATGACTTATGGTTGACTGACGATGGCAGCGCTGTAACCAGGTGCTGACTTACTTCTGATGACCACCGGTTTTATCTCGATGTGGAAAAGGTTGAGCTACCTGCCAAAATTGCCAAAGTGAATTACATGGTTTCCATTTTGGTTGGGAAACCACTTTTTATAATATCTCTATTTTAAACCCTAATTTGACCATTTCGATACCACCAACAAAACATGTTCACTATTATTTTGACATTTAAGCGTGATACTAAATATTATTAGTCATTTTGACTTAGTTGACTGGTATTTCTTGAGCGTTTCTTGACGTACAGTTTGTACACAAAATTCCAGCTTGAAATAGAATGATGTAGGAAAATTAATAACTATTATTGATTTGACTAATTGCACAGGTGGCTAACACAATATTGGAATTGTTATTGTCCATTTAAATAACTGGAGTAAATTTACTTAAGTACGGGCTGGCGTTTCAGGGGTATGTGTGTTTGCGCCTGCTGCCGGGTACCATTCCTCCCTTGTTTCTCCTGGACCTCCTCTTCCATGACGGACTTGTGGAACCATTTCGACCCGTCAAATGCAGGTGTCCCGATGTGACGTCATAGTGGCAACCAATCTCAACTGGCGTCACATACTGCTTTTGTAGGCACATGGACTAGTCGATAGCAGCCTGACATCCATTTATTTAACATGAGTGTGTGTTGGGTCTATTCTCACTCATGAAATCCCGTTGTTCCGGTCGTTAAGGACTTACTTACTGTCCTACGACCCGAGGCTAAAATTAACAGTGCTCTGTTAGCACATAAACGCCTGGGGGATGTAGCTCTCATTCCTTCCCCCAGGAACAATTATCATCCTTCGTGCAGGAATAAACAAGAGGCACATGAACAATTGTGCGATGGCCTCTCTAATCCAAATAATCAATCCAAAAGCGAAAATTTAGTTCTCCTGGGAAGATTGCTGAGCAGATAAGGTTTACTTCGAGAAAGTCACACGTAATTTAGCGGTAAAACGTAGAGAGGAGATTCTAAGGAAAGACAATGATTCGTAAAGGAATCCTTTTGAGTGACCGAACTTCTGGTTCAGTGAGTCCCGAATCTCTAAGAAGGGAGACGGAAGTGAGACTAGCAGAACAGTCACAGTCGACATCCATTACCTAATTTAAGCTAGATTGTATTTGGGCCAGATGAATACATTGCGAGATTCTGGGTAAGCTACAACTTCCGAATGGGTCAGATCCTGGTTATATTTGCAAAAACATCGATGCCTGCAATCATTAGAGAACTGGATGGAAAGATATATTGAATAAAATTCTTTAATATTCTTCCAAAACTAAAGTTCTTCAAAAGTCTCGGGGAATGATAAGTGAAATGGTGGCTAATGAATACCAATTTAAGAGCCAAGAGAATTCCTGTAAGTATATAGAAACAATCGATATGTGTACTGATATGTTGCGAGTGGTGTACGTACAGTAAATAACGCCTGGGACGAGGAAGATGATCTAAATGTAAAGATATTCTCGCGACCCAAGACCTTTGGCGCTGTGGCGACCTCCCTCCCCCCCCACCCGCCCATTCCGTTACTTCGCTACTGTATGTTACGGAGATATCTATATGAAATATTTGCAGGTTTTCTGAACAGGAGATGTCGAATCTTATGTCACACTACATACCAATACAGATTTGGGAGAAGAGAGGCATCGGACTACAGTTATTTTATTAAAAAAATTCTTACATTGTTTCAAAGCTTGTGGTTTTCACTCTTTCTTGTGTTACCGTTTATTCGAGCTTAAACACGTAAGAATAGATTATGTGTAAACGACTTTCCTAAATCTCGTAGAAAGATACATAGATAGACAGATTAAAATAACATTATACCTATAAAAATGATCTTAAAATATCATAAAATCTTTCTTAGGATCCTGAAATTTTGTGTAGAATTTTGTCAACTAATGTTATGTGTGTATTTGCCATTTGATACATAGCAGTGTTGTTATTCTGGATTTGAAACTTGATCTAGTTTATCGTCCATAATCCTGACCCGTTTTATCTATTCTGTGGAGAAATTTCGTGTCGATGCCTTGGGAACTTTATAAGGTTATGTAATAAAATTCCCTAATAAACCGGAAGAGGAAATGGCTAATAGTGAATCGTGGCCAACCCAGCGTATTTTTCATGTGATAAAAGCAGTGATTAAACGTCCAAAAGAATCAAACAAAATATAATGTTTCTGCTGAGGCTCGAACTCAGGACCTTCTGCGTGTTAGGCAGATGTGATAACCACTACACCACAGAAACAACTGAACCTGTATTGATCAACGAGCCTATACCTAGCTTCTTCTCCACTCTGAATGCTGATTAACTTCAGTCTTGACACAATTCCAATCTAGCTGAGAAAGATTAATTTCTTCATAACTTACAAATTTCAGACAATACCTTGCGCATATCTTTTGTTCGGAAAAATGTGGTCAACGGCAAGTGCATTGTCAAATCTTACTGGCAACTTGGAGGCATATTTTACTTTCGCAGAAGTTGCCGAGGTGGACCGAATGTGTGAAAGGAATGCTATTTTTAGGAGAAGGAGCAGACTAATATACAGGAAAGGACGAAAGGGTATGGCGCAGTCTCTCGTTGATCTAAAATAAAATCTTTAGTACATATATACTGTATAGACTATGAACAGAGACCTACCGTTCTAACGGTTAGAATTAACCCAAAGTGCAAACACGATTTACCGTAACAGAATTCTTAAAATCATAAAAATGTAGAGTCTGTATTGGATAGATTCCTTTAGTGTTGTATTTATTTAATTAGAGACATATATCTTGCATTTTGGACACGGTATATATGTTATTTTGTGCAGCTAGCTTATTCGTGTCCTACCTCCCCCCCGCCCCCCCGCCAATAGAAATGAATTGAACATTGCACTCGCCACTGAAGACCACATTTTACAAATTCCAAAGGTTGGCGCAGGCTGAGCAAAGTGTGGTATGATGCTTGTAACCTCTTACATCTGTCTGAAATATTTGTAGGTTTTCTGAATAGGTGAGATCGGATCTTAGGCCTCACTTCATACCAATACAGATCTGGGGACAGAGAGACCTAAAACTACAGTTACTCTTCAGTCCTCGCTGAGGTCAACCAGATTCAGTGTTTGTATGATCTGTTTACTACTGGCTTATTTGGTGAAGTACTCATTTTAATAATTATGAATTGGTAGACTATGCAATTTATTTTATGAAAATTTAATTGTTACCTCTGCTTGCCGTTTCATGGGCACTGTAACTTGTAAATTGATTGTAAAATTTACTGTTCTTTGGTCATGTAGACGCTGCTTGATTACCTCATCTACTTAGCTCGTTTACATTAGGAACACGAATAAAACGAGCCGATCCCGTGCAGGATTTCTTGAAATAAGGTGAATTAATATGTGGCAAAGAAGCGTTAGATCAGTTATGGTAGAAGCGGCATACTGCTGAATGCTTCTTTATAAAATAGAAGAAAATTGATTCTGGTCTGAGACGAGACTTATTTAACACGGATCAACCCAGTTAGCGAGTGTTATTGTCTATGTAATAAAGTATGTACAAAGATGAGATGCACAACTCAAATGCAAAAGAAGAAAGAATGAAGTGTAATTAATAAGGGAATAAAATGAATATAATATATATGTTAACAACTTTCCGACATTTGACAGAAAGAATAATAGATAAACATCTTAAAATAACCGTGTACATTTGGAAACGACCTTAAGGTAGATAGAAAGAGAATGGAAACATTCTTACGTTCATGAAATCTTGTGTAGAATTATGTCTACTAATGATATTTGTGCATTTTTCATTTAATACATTGCAATGTCGTCTTTGGCGACTTGAAACGCGAGCTAGTTCTTCTACCAGACTTCTGACCCGGTTTGTCTACCCTGTAGAGAAATTTCATTCCAGGCATGGAGATGCATTTTAGTTTATAAGACAATGTACCTATGAATCTGATAGAGGAAATGGCTAAAATTGAATTATTGACTTTCCCGTCTACTTTTCACTGAGATAGTAAACGAGAAACGCCTGGAAAAATGTATACCCCGACACAAACAAAATGTTTTTTTTTTCTTAACGTTTCCGGTGAGGCTCGAACCAATGACCTTCTGCGTGTTAGGCAGATGTGATAACCGCTACACCACAGAAACAACTGCATTCCCTAAGGTCAAACAGCCTATACCTAGCTTCAAATCCATTTCGAATATAAATCAAAGTCAATCTTGGCACGATTTCAATCCATCTGGGAATGATTAAACTATTCTTAACTTACCTATTTCGGATAATACCTTGTGCCGTCTGCGCGTATATTTGTTTTGGACAAATGTGGTCAACGGCAAGTGCATTGTCAAATCCATCCCACAGCTTAGAAGTTAATACCTCAGACATATTTTTCTCTCGCAGAAATAGCCTAGGTGGACCGAAAGTGTCAAGATAATTCTTTTCAAGGAGTAAGAGCAGGCTAATGTACAGGAAGAGATGCAGTGGTGTGGCGCAGACTCTCGCTCAGGTGTGTGTGTTTGTGATTTGAATTTTTAACCTAACTTTAACAATTGTTCAGTCATATCGCTACGATATCTGCAGTGTGGAAGTTTATGGTGATAGAATCGGGGTATCATGCCGCAGACACGTAGCATGATGTCCCACCCAGTCACATTATCCTGACACCAGGCCGACCAGTCCTAACAATATCCTATTAATGCTGAGCGCCAAGCGAGTCAGCTGTTAGTACCATGTTTTTTTTACAAGTCTTTGTTATGACTCGGCTGGGCCTCGAACCCAAGACATCCCGCAATCGTTGCCCACGCTCTAATCACTAGGCCACCCTGAGCGGCCTCTCTCGCTCAGGTAAATGTAAAAAATCTGGTATATGTATACTGTATACACCATGCCAGATACCTACCGTTATAACGACTAGAATTAAAATAAAGTGAAGTCAAGTCATAATGTAACAGAATTATCGAAATCATAAAAATGTCCAGTAAGCAGGCTAGAGTTAAACTCTTACGCAATGCTATCATGACCAGTGAGAGGACACGGCATCTTGAATCAGCTTAGGCGTTAGATCGAGCGACTTCCCACCCTGGTTTTAAAGCTTTGTCCAAGATCAGAGGAACCTCGAGGGACCGGGGCCTGTTCTAAATCCGTCCCCACGTGGACAGACAGCGAGAAGGACATTGTGAAAGAGAGACCCAATCGGAATTGCGACGGAGGGGGTGATAACATTTTCGAATCGTATCATAACTTCTAACTAGCAAGCGAAAATATATTTCATTCCAACATCATTAACATATCCATTCATTGATTCATTCGGGTTGGATACGTCGACCAGTGAACAACGGTGAGCAGTAGACTCTAGCGACCACGTTCGGCCATGAGGTGCCATTTGGAATGGAGACTACTGAGCCACCAGCCCTGAAATGACTA
Organism: Sinohyriopsis cumingii; assembly: GCA_028554795.2. Classification (NCBI taxonomy): domain Eukaryota; kingdom Metazoa; phylum Mollusca; class Bivalvia; order Unionida; family Unionidae; genus Sinohyriopsis; species Sinohyriopsis cumingii. Next base: position 114,889,219 of record CM068824.1, on the reverse strand, counting down.
TGTTGTAGCCGTAGTTTTCGAGCACTGCTGCTGTATTGCTTCAGTGGGGGAAGCCGCCTGCCTGAAAGAATGAGAGTAGTTCACTTTGGCGACAACGAGGGAGTAAACATAAGAGCCCTGGCTGGTATCTTGACGGAGTGGTATGTGGGTGCATGGGAAACATGCTGCATGTGCGGACACAGGGAGCCACATAATTGGGGAAGAAGAAAGACAGAAGTCCGGTAATACCTGCATATCATCGAATCTCCTTCTATTGTATAATAGAGGAGAGTACTGCTGAAGTTAAAACGGGAAATTTACTCTGCAGTATGCAAGCCAAATACCAGCTGGGATGTTAGCAGTCCAATGGTAAGGTGGACCCTCAAACGAGTTTGTTAGGGACTTGAAGAGTGGAGCCGGATGACTTATGGTTGACTGACGATGGCAGCGCTGTAACCAGGTGCTGACTTACTTCTGATGACCACCGGTTTTATCTCGATGTGGAAAAGGTTGAGCTACCTGCCAAAATTGCCAAAGTGAATTACATGGTTTCCATTTTGGTTGGGAAACCACTTTTTATAATATCTCTATTTTAAACCCTAATTTGACCATTTCGATACCACCAACAAAACATGTTCACTATTATTTTGACATTTAAGCGTGATACTAAATATTATTAGTCATTTTGACTTAGTTGACTGGTATTTCTTGAGCGTTTCTTGGCGTACAGTTTGTACACAAAATTCCAGCTTGAAATAGAATGATGTAGGAAAATTAATAACTATTATTGATTTGACTAATTGCACAGGTGGCTAATACAATATTGGAATTGTTATTGTCCATTTAAATAACTGGAGTAAATTTACTTAAGTACGGGCTGGCGTTTCAGGGGTATGTGTGTTTGCGCCTGCTGCCGGGTACCATTCCTCCCTTGTTTCTCCTGGACCTCCTCTTCCATGACGGACTTGTGGAACCATTTCGACCCGTCAAATGCAGGTGTCCCGATGTGACGTTATAGTGGCAACCAATCTCAACTGGCATCACATACTGCTTTTGTAGGCACATGGACTAGTCGATAGCAGCCTGACATCCATTTATTTAACATGAGTGTGTGTTGGGTCTATTCTCACTCATGAAATCCCGTTGTTCCGGTCGTTAAGGACTTACTTACTGTCCTACGACCCGAGGCTAAAATTAACAGTGCTCTGTTAGCACATAAACGCCTGGGGGATGTAGCTCTCATTCCTTCCCCCAGGAACAATTATCATCCTTCGTGCAGGAATAAACAAGAGGCACATGAACAATTGTGCGATGGCCTCTCTAATCCAAATAATCAATCCAAAAGCGAAAATTTAGTTCTCCTGGGAAGATTGCTGAGCAGATAAGGTTTACTTCGAGAAAGTCACACGTAATTTAGCGGTAAAACGTAGAGAGGAGATTCTAAGGAAAGACAATGATTCGTAAAGGAATCCTTTTGAGTGACCGAACTTCTGGTTCAGTGAGTCCCGAATCTCTAAGAAGGGAGACGGAAGTGAGACTAGCAGAACAGTCAGAGTCGACATCCATTACCTAATTTAAGCTAGATTGTATTTGGGCCAGATGAATACATTGCGAGATTCTGGGTAAGCTACAACTTCCGAATGGGTCAGATCCTGGTTATATTTGCAAAAACATCGATGCCTGCAATCATTAGAGAACTGGATGGAAAGATATATTGAATAAAATTCTTTAATATTCTTCCAAAACTAAAGTTCTTCAAAAGTCTCGGGGAATGATAAGTGAAATGGTGGCTAATGAATACCAATTTAAGAGCCAAGAGAATTCCTGTAAGTATATAGAAACAATCGATATGTGTACTGATATGTTGCGAGTGGTGTACGTACGGTAAATAACGCCTGGGGCGAGGAAGATGATCTAAATGTAAAGATATTTTCGCGACCCAAGACCTTTGGCGCTGTGGCGACCTCCCTCCCCCCCCCCACCCGCCCATTCCGTTACTTCGCTACTGTATGTTACGGAGATATCTATATGAAATATTTGCAGGTTTTCTGAACAGGAGATGTCGAATCTTATGTCACACTACATACCAATACAGATTTGGGAGAAGAGAGGCATCGGACTACAGTTATTTTATTAAAAAAATTCTTACATTGTTTCAAAGCTTGTGGTTTTCACTCTTTCTTGTGTTACCGTTTATTCGAGCTTAAACACGTAAGAATAGATTATGTGTAAACGACTTTCCTAAATCTCGTAGAAAGATACATAGATAGACAGATTAAAATAACATTATACCTATAAAAATGATCTTAAAATATCATAAAATCTTTCTTAGGATCCTGAAATTTTGTGTAGAATTTTGTCTACTAATGTTATGTGTGTATTTGCCATTTGATACATAGCAGTGTTGTTATTCTGGATTTGAAACTTGATCTAGTTTATCGTCCATAATCCTGACCCGTTTTATCTATTCTGTGGAGAAATTTCGTGTCGATGCCTTGGGAACTTTATAAGGTTATGTAATAAAATTCCCTAATAAACCGGAAGAGGAAATGGCTAATAGTGAATCGTGGCCAACCCAGCGTATTTTTCATGTGATAAAAGCAGTGATTAAACGTCCAAAAGAATCAAACAAAATATAATGTTTCTGCTGAGGCTCGAACTCAGGACCTTCTGCGTGTTAGGCAGATGTGATAACCACTACACCACAGAAACAACTGAACCTGTATTGATCAACGAGCCTATACCTAGCTTCTTCTCCACTCTGAATGCTGATTAACTTCAGTCTTGACACAATTCCAATCTAGCTGAGAAAGATTAATTTCTTCATAACTTACAAATTTCAGACAATACCTTGCGCATATCTTTTGTTCGGAAAAATGTGGTCAACGGCAAGTGCATTGTCAAATCTTACTGGCAACTTGGAGGCATATTTTACTTTCGCAGAAGTTGCCGAGGTGGACCGAATGTGTGAAAGGAATGCTATTTTTAGGAGAAGGAGCAGACTAATATACAGGATAGGACGAAAGGGTATGGCGCAGTCTCTCGTTGATCTAAAATAAAATCTTTAGTACATATATACTGTATAGACTATGAACAGAGACCTACCGTTCTAACGGTTAGAATTAACCCAAAGTGCAAACACGATTTACCGTAACAGAATTCTTAAAATCATAAAAATGTAGAGTCTGTATTGGATAGATTCCTTTAGTGTTGTATTTATTTAATTAGAGACATATATCTTGCATTTTGGACACGGTATATATGTTATTTTGTGCAGCTAGCTTATTCGTGTCCTACCTCCCCCCCGCCCCCCGCCAATAGAAATGAATTGAACATTGCACTCGCCACTGAAGACCACATTTTACAAATTCCAAAGGTTGGCGCAGGCTGAGCAAAGTGTGGTATGATGCTTGTAACCTCTTACATCTGTCTGAAATATTTGTAGGTTTTCTGAATAGGTGAGATCGGATCTTAGGCCTCACTTCATACCAATACAGATCTGGGGACAGAGAGACCTAAAACTACAGTTACACTTCAGTCCTCGCTGAGGTCAACCAGATTCAGTGTTTGTATGATCTGTTTACTACTGGCTTATTTGGTGAAGTACTCATTTTAATAATTATGAATTGGTAGACTATGCAATTTATTTTATGAAAATTTAATTGTTACCTCTGCTTGCCGTTTCATGGGCACTGTAACTTGTAAATTGATTGTAAAATTTACTGTTCTTTGGTCATGTAGACGCTGCTTGATTACCTCATCTACTTAGCTCGTTTACATTAGGAACACGAATAAAACGAGCCGATCCCGTGCAGGATTTCTTGAAATAAGGTGAATTAATATGTGGCAAAGAAGCGTTAGATCAGTTATGGTAGAAGCGGCATACTGCTGAATGCTTCTTTATAAAATAGAAGAAAATTGATTCTGGTCTGAGACGAGACTTATTTAACACGGATCAACCCAGTTAGCGAGTGTTATTGTCTATGTAATAAAGTATGTACAAAGATGAGATGCACAACTCAAATGCAAAAGAAGAAAGAATGAAGTGTAATTAATAAGGGAATAAAATGAATATAATATATATGTTAACAACTTTCCGACATTTGACAGAAAGAATAATAGATAAACATCTTAAAATAACCGTGTACATTTGGAAACGACCTTAAGGTAGATAGAAAGAGAATGGAAACATTCTTACGTTCATGAAATCTTGTGTAGAATTATGTCTACTAATGATATTTGTGCATTTTTCATTTAATACATTGCAATGTCGTCTTTGGCGACTTGAAACGCGAGCTAGTTCTTCTACCAGACTTCTGACCCGGTTTGTCTACCCTGTAGAGAAATTTCATTCCAGGCATGGAGATGCATTTTAGTTTATAAGACAATGTACCTATGAATCTGATAGAGGAAATGGCTAAAAGTGAATTATTGACTTTCCCGTCTACTTTTCACTGAGATAGTAAACGAGAAACGCCTGGAAAAATGTATACCCCGACACAAACAAAATGTTTTTTTTTTCTTAACGTTTCCGGTGAGGCTCGAACCAATGACCTTCTGCGTGTTAGGCAGATGTGATAACCGCTACACCACAGAAACAACTGCATTCCCTAAGGTCAAACAGCCTATACCTAGCTTCAAATCCATTTCGAATATAAATCAAAGTCAATCTTGGCACGATTTCAATCCATCTGGGAATGATTAAACTATTCTTAACTTACCTATTTCGGATAATACCTTGTGCCGTCCGCGCGTATATTTGTTTTGGACAAATGTGGTCAACGGCAAGTGCATTGTCAAATCCATCCCACAGCTTAGAAGTTAATACCTCAGACATATTTTTCTCTCGCAGAAATAGCCTAGGTGGACCGAAAGTGTCAAGATAATTCTTTTCAAGGAGTAAGAGCAGGCTAATGTACAGGAAGAGATGCAGTGGTGTGGCGCAGACTCTCGCTCAGGTGTGTGTGTTTGTGATTTGAATTTTTAACCTAACTTTAACAATTGTTCAGTCATATCGCTACGATATCTGCAGTGTGGCAGTTTATGGTGATAGAATCGGGGTATCATGCCGCAGACACGTAGCATGATGTCCCACCCAGTCACATTATCCTGACACCAGGCCGACCAGTCCTAACAATATCCTATTAATGCTGAGCGCCAAGCGAGTCAGCTGTTAGTACCATGTTTTTTTTACAAGTCTTTGTTATGACTCGGCTGGGCCTCGAACCCAAGACATCCCGCAATCGTTGCCCACGCTCTAATCACTAGGCCACCCTGAGCGGCCTCTCTCGCTCAGGTAAATGTAAAAAATCTGGTATATGTATACTGTATACACCATGCCAGATACCTACCGTTATAACGACTAGAATTAAAATAAAGTGAAGTCAAGTCATAATGTAACAGAATTATCGAAATCATAAAAATGTCCAGTAAGCAGGCTAGAGTTAAACTCTTACGCAATGCTATCATGACCAGTGAGAGGACACGGCATCTTGAATCAGCTTAGGCGTTAGATCGAGCGACTTCCCACCCTGGTTTTAAAGCTTTGTCCAAGATCAGAGGAACCTCGAGGGACCGGGGCCTGTTCTAAATCCGTCCCCACGTGGACAGACAGCGAGAAGGACATTGTGAAAGAGAGACCCAATCGGAATTGCGACGGAGGGGGTGATAACATTTTCGAATCGTATCATAACTTCTAACTAGCAAGCGAAAATATATTTCATTCCAACATCATTAACATATCCATTCATTGATTCATTCGGGTTGGATACGTCGACCAGTGAACAACGGTGAGCAGTAGACTCTAGCGACCACGTTCGGCCATGAGGTGCCATTTGGAATGGAGACTACTGAGCCACCAGCCCTGAAATGACTATGTTGTAGCCGTAGTTTTCGAGCACTGCTGCTGTATTGCTTCAGTGGGGGAAGCCGCCTGCCTGAAAGAATGAGAGTAGTTCACTTTGGCGACAACGAGGGAGTAAACATAAGAGCCCTGGCTGGTATCTTGACGGAGTGGTATGTGGGTGCATGGGAAACATGCTGCATGTGCGGACACAGGGAGCCACATAATTGGGGAAGAAGAAAGACAGAAGTCCGGTAATACCTGCATATCATCGAATCTCCTTCTATTGTATAATAGAGGAGAGTACTGCTGAAGTTAAAACGGGAAATTTACTCTGCAGTATGCAAGCCAAATACCAGCTGGGATGTTAGCAGTCCAATGGTAAGGTGGACCCTCAAACGAGTTTGTTAGGGACTTGAAGAGTGGAGCCGGATGACTTATGGTTGACTGACGATGGCAGCGCTGTAACCAGGTGCTGACTTACTTCTGATGACCACCGGTTTTATCTCGATGTGGAAAAGGTTGAGCTACCTGCCAAAATTGCCAAAGTGAATTACATGGTTTCCATTTTGGTTGGGAAACCACTTTTTATAATATCTCTATTTTAAACCCTAATTTGACCATTTCGATACCACCAACAAAACATGTTCACTATTATTTTGACATTTAAGCGTGATACTAAATATTATTAGTCATTTTGACTTAGTTGACTGGTATTTCTTGAGCGTTTCTTGGCGTACAGTTTGTACACAAAATTCCAGCTTGAAATAGAATGATGTAGGAAAATTAATAACTATTATTGATTTGACTAATTGCACAGGTGGCTAATACAATATTGGAATTGTTATTGTCCATTTAAATAACTGGAGTAAATTTACTTAAGTACGGGCTGGCGTTTCAGGGGTATGTGTGTTTGCGCCTGCTGCCGGGTACCATTCCTCCCTTGTTTCTCCTGGACCTCCTCTTCCATGACGGACTTGTGGAACCATTTCGACCCGTCAAATGCAGGTGTCCCGATGTGACGTTATAGTGGCAACCAATCTCAACTGGCATCACATACTGCTTTTGTAGGCACATGGACTAGTCAATAGCAGCCTGACATCCATTTATTTAACATGAGTGTGTGTTGGGTCTATTCTCACTCATGAAATCCCGTTGTTCCGGTCGTTAAGGACTTACTTACTGTCCTACGACCCGAGGCTAAAATTAACAGTGCTCTGTTAGCACATAAACGCCTGGGGGATGTAGCTCTCATTCCTTCCCCCAGGAACAATTATCATCCTTCGTGCAGGAATAAACAAGAGGCACATGAACAATTGTGCGATGGCCTCTCTAATCCAAATAATCAATCCAAAAGCGAAAATTTAGTTCTCCTGGGAAGATTGCTGAGCAGATAAGGTTTACTTCGAGAAAGTCACACGTAATTTAGCGGTAAAACGTAGAGAGGAGATTCTAAGGAAAGACAATGATTCGTAAAGGAATCCTTTTGAGTGACCGAACTTCTGGTTCAGTGAGTCCCGAATCTCTAAGAAGGGAGACGGAAGTGAGACTAGCAGAACAGTCAGAGTCGACATCCATTACCTAATTTAAGCTAGATTGTATTTGGGCCAGATGAATACATTGCGAGATTCTGGGTAAGCTACAACTTCCGAATGGGTCAGATCCTGGTTATATTTGCAAAAACATCGATGCCTGCAATCATTAGAGAACTGGATGGAAAGATATATTGAATAAAATTCTTTAATATTCTTCCAAAACTAAAGTTCTTCAAAAGTCTCGGGGAATGATAAGTGAAATGGTGGCTAATGAATACCAATTTAAGAGCCAAGAGAATTCCTGTAAGTATATAGAAACAATCGATATGTGTACTGATATGTTGCGAGTGGTGTACGTACGGTAAATAACGCCTGGGGCGAGGAAGATGATCTAAATGTAAAGATATTTTCGCGACCCAAGACCTTTGGCGCTGTGGCGACCTCCCTCCCCCCCCCCACCCGCCCATTCCGTTACTTCGCTACTGTATGTTACGGAGATATCTATATGAAATATTTGCAGGTTTTCTGAACAGGAGATGTCGAATCTTATGTCACACTACATACCAATACAGATTTGGGAGAAGAGAGGCATCGGACTACAGTTATTTTATTAAAAAAATTCTTACATTGTTTCAAAGCTTGTGGTTTTCACTCTTTCTTGTGTTACCGTTTATTCGAGCTTAAACACGTAAGAATAGATTATGTGTAAACGACTTTCCTAAATCTCGTAGAAAGATACATAGATAGACAGATTAAAATAACATTATACCTATAAAAATGATCTTAAAATATCATAAAATCTTTCTTAGGATCCTGAAATTTTGTGTAGAATTTTGTCTACTAATGTTATGTGTGTATTTGCCATTTGATACATAGCAGTGTTGTTATTCTGGATTTGAAACTTGATCTAGTTTATCGTCCATAATCCTGACCCGTTTTATCTATTCTGTGGAGAAATTTCGTGTCGATGCCTTGAGAACTTTATAAGGTTATGTAATAAAATTCCCTAATAAACCGGAAGAGGAAATGGCTAATAGTGAATCGTGGCCAACCCAGCGTATTTTTCATGTGATAAAAGCAGTGATTAAACGTCCAAAAGAATCAAACAAAATATAATGTTTCTGCTGAGGCTCGAACTCAGGACCTTCTGCGTGTTAGGCAGATGTGATAACCACTACACCACAGAAACAACTGAACCTGTATTGATCAACGAGCCTATACCTAGCTTCTTCTCCACTCTGAATGCTGATTAACTTCAGTCTTGACACAATTCCAATCTAGCTGAGAAAGATTAATTTCTTCATAACTTACAAATTTCAGACAATACCTTGCGCATATCTTTTGTTCGGAAAAATGTGGTCAACGGCAAGTGCATTGTCAAATCTCACTGGCAACTTGGAGGCATATTTTACTTTCGCAGAAGTTGCCGAGGTGGACCGAATGTGTGAAAGGAATGCTATTTTTAGGAGAAGGAGCAGACTAATATACAGGAAAGGACGAAAGGGTATGGCGCAGTCTCTCGTTGATCTAAAATAAAATCTTTAGTACATATATACTGTATAGACTATGAACAGAGACCTACCGTTCTAACGGTTAGAATTAACCCAAAGTGCAAACACGATTTACCGTAACAGAATTCTTAAAATCATAAAAATGTAGAGTCTGTATTGGATAGATTCCTTTAGTGTTGTATTTATTTAATTAGAGACATATATCTTGCATTTTGGACTCGGTATATATGTTATTTTGTGCAGCTAGCTTATTCGTGTCCTACCCCCCCCCCCCCGGGGGCCCCGAGTGGCCGAGTGGTCTAAAGCGCTCTTCGTTACGGATCACTGCCATCTCACCTCTGTCTGCGGCGGTTCGAGTCTAAGATTCAGCCAATGTGGGCATGTGAGAAAGCCTGCCAGTAGCTTCTCGTGGGTCGGTGGTTCATTCCGGGGTTTTCCGGGTTCTTCCTCCACCATTAATACTGGCCGCCATGTATAGCCTATCGTGCTGAAAAATGGCGTTAAACCCCACAACAACAACAACAACAACAACAACCCCCCCGCCCCCCTCCAATAAAAATGAATTGAACATTGCACTCGCCACTGAAGACCACATTTTACAAATTCCAAAGGTTGGCGCAGGCTGAGCAAAGTGTGGTATGATGCTTGTAACCTCTTACATCTGTCTGAAATATTTGTAGGTTTTCTGAATAGGTGAGATCGGATCTTAGGCCTCACTTCATACCAATACAGATCTGGGGACAGAGAGACCTAAAACTACAGTTACACTTCAGTCCTCGCTGAGGTCAACCAGATTCAGTGTTTGTATGATCTGTTTACTACTGGCTTATTTGGTGAAGTACTCATTTTAATAATTATGAATTGGTAGACTATGCAATTTATTTTATGAAAATTTAATTGTTACCTCTGCTTGCCGTTTCATGGGCACTGTAACTTGTAAATTGATTGTAAAATTTACTGTTCTTTGGTCATGTAGACGCTGCTTGATTACCTCATCTACTTAGCTCGTTTACATTAGGAACACGAATAAAACGAGCCGATCCCGTGCAGGATTTCTTGAAATAAGGTGAATTAATATGTGGCAAAGAAGCGTTAGATCAGTTATGGTAGAAGCGGCATACTGCTGAATGCTTCTTTATAAAATAGAAGAAAATTGATTCTGGTCTGAGACGAGACTTATTTAACACGGATCAACCCAGTTAGCGAGTGTTATTGTCTATGTAATAAAGTATGTACAAAGATGAGATGCACAACTCAAATGCAAAAGAAGAAAGAATGAAGTGTAATTAATAAGAGAATAAAATGAATATAATATATATGTTAACAACTTTCCGACATTTGACAGAAAGAATAATAGATAAACATCTTAAAATAACCGTGTACATTTGGAAACGACCTTAAGGTAGATAGAAAGAGAATGGAAACATTCTTACGTTCATGAAATCTTGTGTAGAATTATGTCTACTAATGATATTTGTGCATTTTTCATTTAATACATTGCAATGTCGTCTTTGGCGACTTGAAACGCGAGCTAGTTCTTCTACCAGAGTTCTGACCCGGTTTGTCTACCCTGTAGAGAAATTTCATTCCAGGCATGGAGATGCATTTTAGTTTATAAGACAATGTACCTATGAATCTGATAGAGGAAATGGCTAAAAGTGAATTATTGACTTTCCCGTCTACTTTTCACTGAGATAGTAAACGAGAAACGCCTGGAAAAATGTATACCCCGACACAAACAAAATGTTTTTTTTTTCTTAACGTTTCCGGTGAGGCTCGAACCAATGACCTTCTGCGTGTTAGGCAGATGTGATAACCGCTACACCACAGAAACAACTGCATTCCCTAAGGTCAAACAGCCTATACCTAGCTTCAAATCCATTTCGAATATAAATCAAAGTCAATCTTGGCACGATTTCAATCCATCTGGGAATGATTAAACTATTCTTAACTTACCTATTTCGGATAATACCTTGTGCCGTCTGCGCGTATATTTGTTTTGGACAAATGTGGTCAACGGCAAGTGCATTGTCAAATCCATCCCACAGCTTAGAAGTTAATACCTCAGACATATTTTTCTCTCGCAGAAATAGCCTAGGTGGACCGAAAGTGTCAAGATAATTCTTTTCAAGGAGTAAGAGCAGGCTAATGTACAGGAAGAGATGCAGTGGTGTGGCGCAGACTCTCGCTCAGGTGTGTGTGTTTGTGATTTGAATTTTTAACCTAACTTTAACAATTGTTCAGTCATATCGCTACGATATCTGCAGTGTGGCAGTTTATGGTGATAGAATCGGGGTATCATGCCGCAGACACGTAGCATGATGTCCCACCCAGTCACATTATCCTGACACCAGGCCGACCAGTCCTAACAATATCCTATTAATGCTGAGCGCCAAGCGAGTCAGCTGTTAGTACCATGTTTTTTTTACAAGTCTTTGTTATGACTCGGCTGGGCCTCGAACCCAAGACATCCCGCAATCGTTGCCCACGCTCTAATCACTAGGCCACCCTGAGCGGCCTCTCTCGCTCAGGTAAATGTAAAAAAATCTGGTATATGTATACTGTATACACCATGCCAGATACCTACCGTTATAACGACTAGAATTAAAATAAAGTGAAGTCAAGTCATAATGTAACAGAATTATCGAAATCATAAAAATGTCCAGTAAGCAGGCTAGAGTTAAACTCTTACGCAATGCTATCATGACCAGTGAGAGGACACGGCATCTTGAATCAGCTTAGGCGTTAGATCGAGCGACTTCCCACCCTGGTTTTAAAGCTTTGTCCAAGATCAGAGGAACCTCGAGGGACCGGGGCCTGTTCTAAATCCGTCCCCACGTGGACAGACAGCGAGAAGGACATTGTGAAAGAGAGACCCAATCGGAATTGCGACGGAGGGGGTGATAACATTTTCGAATCGTATCATAACTTCTAACTAGCAAGCGAAAATATATTTCATTCCAACATCATTAACATATCCATTCATTGATTCATTCGGGTTGGATACGTCGACCAGTGAACAACGGTGAGCAGTAGACTCTAGCGACCACGTTCGGCCATGAGGTGCCATTTGGAATGGAGACTACTGAGCCACCAGCCCTGAAATGACTATGTTGTAGCCGTAGTTTTCGAGCACTGCTGCTGTATTGCTTCAGTGGGGGAAGCCGCCTGCCTGAAAGAATGAGAGTAGTTCACTTTGGCGACAACGAGGGAGTAAACATAAGAGCCCTGGCTGGTATCTTGACGGAGTGGTATGTGGGTGCATGGGAAACATGCTGCATGTGCGGACACAGGGAGCCACATAATTGGGGAAGAAGAAAGACAGAAGTCCGGTAATACCTGCATATCATCGAATCTCCTTCTATTGTATAATAGAGGAGAGTACTGCTGAAGTTAAAACGGGAAATTTACTCTGCAGTATGCAAGCCAAATACCAGCTGGGATGTTAGCAGTCAAATGGTAAGGTGGACCCTCAAACGAGTTTGTTAGGGACTTGAAGAGTGGAGCCGGATGACTTATGGTTGACTGACGATGGCAGCGCTGTAACCAGGTGCTGACTTACTTCTGATGACCACCGGTTTTATCTCGATGTGGAAAAGGTTGAGCTACCTGCCAAAATTGCCAAAGTGAATTACATGGTTTCCATTTTGGTTGGGAAACCACTTTTTATAATATCTCTATTTTAAACCCTAATTTGACCATTTCGATACCACCAACAAAACATGTTCACTATTATTTTGACATTTAAGCGTGATACTAAATATTATTAGTCATTTTGACTTAGTTGACTGGTATTTCTTGAGCGTTTCTTGACGTACAGTTTGTACACAAAATTCCAGCTTGAAATAGAATGATGTAGGAAAATTAATAACTATTATTGATTTGACTAATTGCACAGGTGGCTAACACAATATTGGAATTGTTATTGTCCATTTAAATAACTGGAGTAAATTTAGTTAAGTACGGGCTGGCGTTTCAGGGGTATGTGTGTTTGCGCCTGCTGCCGGGTACCATTCCTCCCTTGTTTCTCCTGGACCTCCTCTTCCATGACGGACTTGTGGAACCATTTCGACCCGTCAAATGCAGGTGTCCCGATGTGACGTCATAGTGGCAACCAATCTCAACTGGCATCACATACTGCTTTTGTAGGCACATGGACTAGTCGATAGCAGCCTGACATCCATTTATTTAACATGAGTGTGTGTTGGGTCTATTCTCACTCATGAAATCCCGTTGTTCCGGTCGTTAAGGACTTACTTACTGTCCTACGACCCGAGGCTAAAATTAACAGTGCTCTGTTAGCACATAAACGCCTGGGGGATGTAGCTCTCATTCCTTCCCCCAGGAACAATTATCATCCTTCGTGCAGGAATAAACAAGAGGCACATGAACAATTGTGCGATGGCCTCTCTAATCCAAATAATCAATCCAAAAGCGAAAATTTAGTTCTCCTGGGAAGATTGCTGAGCAGATAAGGTTTACTTCGAGAAAGTCACACGTAATTTAGCGGCAAAACGTAGAGAGGAGATTCTAAGGAAAGACAATGATTCGTAAAGGAATCCTTTTGAGTGACCGAACTTCTGGTTCAGTGAGTCCCGAATCTCTAAGAAGGGAGACGGAAGTGAGACTAGCAGAACAGTCAGAGTCGACATCCATTACCTAATTTAAGCTAGATTGTATTTGGGCCAGATGAATACATTGCGAGATTCTGGGTAAGCTACAACTTCCGAATGGGTCAGATCCTGGTTATATTTGCAAAAACATCGATGCCTGCAATCATTAGAGAACTGGATGGAAAGATATATTGAATAAAATTCTTTAATATTCTTCCAAAACTAAAGTTCTTCAAAAGTCTCGGGGAATGATAAGTGAAATGGTGGCTAATGAATACCAATTTAAGAGCCAAGAGAATTCCTGTAAGTATATAGAAACAATCGATATGTGTACTAATATGTTGCGAGTGGTGTACGTACGGTAAATAACGCCTGGGGCGAGGAAGATGATCTAAATGTAAAGATATTTTCGCGACCCAAGACCTTTGGCGCTGTGGCGACCTCCCTCCCCCCCCCCCCGCCCATTCCGTTACTTCGCTACTGTATGTTACGGAGATATTTATATGAAATATTTGCAGGTTTTCTGAACAGGAGATGTCGAATCTTATGTCACACTACATACCAATACAGATTTGGGAGAAGAGAGGCATCGGACTACAGTTATTTTATTAAAAAAATTCTTACATTGTTTCAAAGCTTGTGGTTTTCACTCTTTCTTGTGTTACCGTTTATTCGAGCTTAAACACGTAAGAATAGATTATGTGTAAACGACTTTCCTAAATCTCGTAGAAAGATACATAGATAGACAGATTAAAATAACATTATACCTATAAAAATGATCTTAAAATATCATAAAATCTTTCTTAGGATCCTGAAATTTTGTGTAGAATTTTGTCTACTAATGTTATGTGTGTATTTGCCATTTGATACATAGCAGTGTTGTTATTCTGGATTTGAAACTTGATCTAGTTTATCGTCCATAATCCTGACCCGTTTTATCTATTCTGTGGAGAAATTTCGTGTCGATGCCTTGAGAACTTTATAAGGTTATGTAATAAAATTCCCTAATAAACCGGAAGAGGAAATGGCTAATAGTGAATCGTGGCCAACCCAGCGTATTTTTCATGTGATAAAAGCAGTGATTAAACGTCCAAAAGAATCAAACAAAATATAATGTTTCTGCTGAGGCTCGAACTCAGGACCTTCTGCGTGTTAGGCAGATGTGATAACCACTACACCACAGAAACAACTGAACCTGTATTGATCAACGAGCCTATACCTAGCTTCTTCTCCACTCTGAATGCTGATTAACTTCAGTCTTGACACAATTCCAATCTAGCTGAGAAAGATTAATTTCTTCATAACTTACAAATTTCAGACAATACCTTGCGCATATCTTTTGTTCGGAAAAATATGGTCAACGGCAAGTGCATTGTCAAATCTCACTGGCAACTTGGAGGCATATTTTACTTTCGCAGAAGTTGCCGAGGTGGACCGAATGTGTGAAAGGAATGCTATTTTTAGGAGAAGGAGCAGACTAATATACAGGATAGGACGAAAGGGTATGGCGCAGTCTCTCGTTGATCTAAAATAAAATCTTTAGTACATATATACTGTATAGACTATGAACAGAGACCTACCGTTCTAACGGTTAGAATTAACCCAAAGTGCAAACACGATTTACCGTAACAGAATTCTTAAAATCATAAAAATGTAGAGTCTGTATTGGATAGATTCCTTTAGTGTTGTATTTATTTAATTAGAGACATATATCTTGCATTTGGACACGGTATATATGTTATTTTGTGCAGCTAGCTTATTCGTGTCCTACCCCCCCCCCCCCCCCGCCCCCCGCCAATAAAAATGAATTGAACATTGCACTCGCCACTGAAGACCACATTTTACAAATTCCAAAGGTTGGCGCAGGCTGAGCAAAGTGTGGTATGATGCTTGTAACCTCTTACATCTGTCTGAAATATTTGTAGGTTTTCTGAATAGGTGAGATCGGATCTTAGGCCTCACTTCATACCAATACAGATCTGGGGACAGAGAGACCTAAAACTACAGTTACACTTCAGTCCTCGCTGAGGTCAAGCAGATTCAGTGTTTGTATGATCTGTTTACTACTGGCTTATTTGGTGAAGTACTCATTTTAATAATTATGAATTGGTAGACTATGCAATTTATTTTATGAAAATTTAATTGTTACCTCTGCTTGCCGTTTCATGGGCACTGTAACTTGTAAATTGATTGTAAAATTTACTGTTCTTTGGTCATGTAGACGCTGCTTGATTACCTCATCTACTTAGCTCGTTTACATTAGGAACACGAATAAAACGAGCCGATCCCGTGCAGGATTTCTTGAAATAAGGTGAATTAATATGTGGCAAAGAAGCGTTAGATCAGTTATGGTAGAAGCGGCATACTGCTGAATGCTTCTTTATAAAATAGAAGAAAATTGATTCTGGTCTGAGACGAGACTTATTTAACACGGATCAACCCAGTTAGCGAGTGTTATTGTCTATGTAATAAAGTATGTACAAAGATGAGATGCACAACTCAAATGCAAAAGAAGAAAGAATGAAGTGTAATTAATAAGGGAATAAAATGAATATAATATATATGTTAACAACTTTCCGACATTTGACAGAAAGAATAATAGATAAACATCTTAAAATAACCGTGTACATTTGGAAACGACCTTAAGGTAGATAGAAAGAGAATGGAAACATTCTTACGTTCATGAAATCTTGTGTAGAATTATGTCTACTAATGATATTTGTGCATTTTTCATTTAATACATTGCAATGTCGTCTTTGGCGACTTGAAACGCGAGCTAGTTCTTCTACCAGAGTTCTGACCCGGTTTGTCTACCCTGTAGAGAAATTTCATTCCAGGCATGGAGATGCATTTTAGTTTATAAGACAATGTACCTATGAATCTGATAGAGGAAATGGCTAAAAGTGACTTTCCCGTCTACTTTTCACTGAGATAGTAAACGAGAAACGCCTGGAAAAATGTATACCCCGACACAAACAAAATGTTTTTTTTTTCTTAACGTTTCCGGTGAGGCTCGAACCAATGACCTTCTGCGTGTTAGGCAGATGTGATAACCGCTACACCACAGAAACAACTGCATTCCCTAAGGTCAAACAGCCTATACCTAGCTTCAAATCCATTTCGAATATAAATCAAAGTCAATCTTGGCACGATTTCAATCCATCTGGGAATGATTAAACTATTCTTAACTTACCTATTTCGGATAATACCTTGTGCCGTCTGCGCGTATATTTGTTTTGGACAAATGTGGTCAACGGCAAGTGCATTGTCAAATCCATCCCACAGCTTAGAAGTTAATACCTCAGACATATTTTTCTCTCGCAGAAATAGCCTAGGTGGACCGAAAGTGTCAAGATAATTCTTTTCAAGGAGTAAGAGGAGGCTAATGTACAGGAAGATATGCAGTGGTGTGGCGCAGACTCTCGCTCAGGTGTGTGTGTTTGTGATTTGAATTTTTAACCTAACTTTAACAATTGTTCAGTCATATCGCTGCGATATCTGCAGTGTGGCAGTTTATGGTGATAGAATCGGGGTATCATGCCGCAGACACGTAGCATGATGTCCCACCCAGTCACATTATCCTGACACCAGGCCGACCAGTCCTAACAATATCCTATTAATGCTGAGCGCCAAGCGAGTCAGCTGTTAGTACCATGTTTTTTTACAAGTCTTTGTTATGACTCGGCTGGGCCTCGAACCCAAGACATCCCGCAATCGTTGCCCACGCTCTAATCACTAGGCCACCCTGAGCGGCCTCTCTCGCTCAGGTAAATGTAAAAAATCTGGTATATGTATACTGTATACACCATGCCAGATACCTACCGTTATAACGACTAGAATTAAAATAAAGTGAAGTCAAGTCATAATGTAACAGAATTATCGAAATCATAAAAATGTCCAGTAAGCAGGCTAGAGTTAAACTCTTACGCAATGCTATCATGACCAGTGAGAGGACACGGCATCTTGAATCAGCTTAGGCGTTAAATCGAGCGACTTCCCACCCAGGTTTTAAAGCTTTGTCCAAGATCAGAGGAACCTCGAGGGACCGGGGCGTGTTCTAAATCCGTCCCCACGTGGACAGACAGCGAGAAGGACATTGTGAAAGAGAGACCCAATCGGAATTGCGACGGAGGGGGTGATAACATTTTCGAATCGTATCATAACTTCTAACTAGCAAGCGAAAACATATTTCATTCCAACATCATTAACATATCCATTCATTGATTCATTCGGGTTGGATACGTCGACCAGTGAACAACGGTGAGCAGTAGACTCTAGCGACCACGTTCGGCCATGAGGTGCCATTTGGAATGGAGACTACTGAGCCACCAGCCCTGAAATGACTATGTTGTAGCCGTAGTTTTCGAGCACTGCTGCTGTATTGCTTCAGTGGGGGAAGCCGCCTGCCTGAAAGAATGAGAGTAGTTCACTTTGGCGACAACGAGGGAGTAAACATAAGAGCCCTGGCTGGTATCTTGACGGAGTGGTATGTGGGTGCATGGGAAACATGCTGCATGTGCGGACACAGGGAGCCACATAATTGGGGAAGAAGAAAGACAGAAGTCCGGTAATAGCTGCATATCATCGAATCTCCTTCTATTGTATAATAGAGGAGAGTACTGCTGAAGTTAAAACGGGAAATTTACTCTGCAGTATGCAAGCCAAATACCAGCTGGGATGTTAGCAGTCAAATGGTAAGGTGGACCCTCAAACGAGTTTGTTAGGGACTTGAAGAGTGGAGCCGGATCACTTATGGTTGACTGACGATGGCAGCGCTGTAAACAGGTGCTGACTTACTTCTGATGACCACCGGTTTTATCTCGATGTGGAAAAGGTTGAGCTACCTGCCAAAATTGCCAAAGTGAATTACATGGTTTCCATTTTGGTTGGGAAACCACTTTTTATAATGTCTCTATTTTAAACCCTAATTTGACCATTTCGATACCACCAGCAAAACATGTTCACTATTATTTTGACATTTAAGCGTGATACTAAATATTATTAGTCATTTTGACTTAGTTGACTGGTATTTCTTTAGCGTTTCTTGACGTACAGTTTGTACACAAAATTCCAGCTTGAAATAGAATGATGTAGGAAAATTAATAACTATTATTGATTTGACTAATTGCACAGGTGGCTAACACAATATTGGAATTGTTATTGTCCATTTAAATAACTGGAGTAAATTTACTTAAGTACGGGCTGGCGTTTCAGGGGTATGTGCGTTTGCGACTGCTGCCGGGTACCATTCCTCCCTTGTTTCTCCTGGACCTCCTCTTCCATGACGGACTTGTGGAACCATTTCGACCCGTCAAATGCAGGTGTCCCGATGTGACGTCATAGTGGCAACCAATCTCAACTGGCATCACATACTGCTTTTGTAGGCACATGGACTAGTCGATAGCAGCCTGACATCCATTTATTTAACATGAGTGTGTGTTGGGTCTATTCTCACTCATGAAATCCCGTTGTTCCGGTCGTTAAGGACTTACTTACTGTCCTACGACCCGAGGCTAAAATTAACAGTGCTCTGTTAGCACATAAACGCCTGGGGGATGTAGCTCTCATTCCTTCCCCCAGGAACAATTATCATCCTTCGTGCAGGAATAAACAAGAGGCACATGAACAATTGTGCGATGGCCTCTCTAATCCAAATAATCAATCAAAAAGCGAAAATTTAGTTCTCCTGGGAAGATTGCTGAGCAGATAAGGTTTACTTCGAGAAAGTCACACGTAATTTAGCGGTAAAACGTAGAGAGGAGATTCTAAGGAAAGACAATGATTCGTAAAGGAATCCTTTTGAGTGACCGAACTTCTGGTTCAGTGAGTCCCGAATCTCTAAGAAGGGAGACGGAAGTGAGACTAGCAGAACAGTCACAGTCGACATCCATTACCTAATTTAAGCTAGATTGTATTTGGGCCAGATGAATACATTGCGAGATTCTGGGTAAGCTACAACTTCCGAATGGGTCAGATCCTGGTTATATTTGCAAAAACATCGATGCCTGCAATCATTAGAGAACTGGATGGAAAGATATATTGAATAAAATTCTTTAATATTCTTCCAAAACTAAAGTTCTTCAAAAGTCTCGGGGAATGATAAGTGAAATGGTGGCTAATGAATACCAATTTAAGAGCCAAGAGAATTCCTGTAAGTATATAGAAACAATCGATATGTGTACTGATATGTTGCGAGTGGTGTACGTACGGTAAATAACGCCTGGGGCGAGGAAGATGATCTAAATGTAAAGATATTTTCGCGACCCAAGACCTTTGGCGCTGTGGCGACCTCCCTCCCCCCCCCCCCCGCCCATTCCGTTACTTCGCTACTGTATGTTACGGAGATATCTATATGAAATATTTGCAGGTTTTCTGAACAGGAGATGTCGAATCTTATGTCACACTACATACCAATACAGATTTGGGAGAAGAGAGGCATCGGACTACAGTTATTTTATTAAAAAAATTCTTACATTGTTTCAAAGCTTGTGGTTTTCACTCTTTCTTGTGTTACCGTTTATTCGAGCTTAAACACGTAAGAATAGATTATGTGTAAACGACTTTCCTAAATCTCGTAGAAAGATACATAGATAGACAGATTAAAATAACATTATACCTATGAAAATGATCTTAAAATATCATAAAATCTTTCTTAGGATCCTGAAATTTTGTGTAGAATTTTGTCTACTAATGTTATGTGTGTATTTGCCATTTGATACATAGCAGTGTTGTTATTCTGGATTTGAAACTTGATCTAGTTTATCGTCCATAATCCTGACCCGTTTTATCTATTCTGTGGAGAAATTTCGTGTCGATGCCTTGAGAACTTTATAAGGTTATGTAATAAAATTCCCTAATAAACCGGAAGAGGAAATGGCTAATAGTGAATCGTGGCCAACCCAGCGTATTTTTCATGTGATAAAAGCAGTGATTAAACGTCCAAAAGAATCAAACAAAATGTAATGTTTCTGCTGAGGCTCGAACTCAGGACCTTCTGCGTGTTAGGCAGATGTGATAACCACTACACCACAGAAACAACTGAACCTGTATTGATCAACGAGCCTATACCTAGCTTCTTCTCCACTCTGAATGCTGATTAACTTCAGTCTTGACACAATTCCAATCTAGCTGAGAAAGATTAATTTCTTCATAACTTACAAATTTCAGACAATACCTTGCGCATATCTTTTGTTCGGAAAAATGTGGTCAACGGCAAGTGCATTGTCAAATCTCACTGGCAACTTGGAGGCATATTTTACTTTCGCAGAAGTTGCCGAGGTGGACCGAATGTGTGAAAGGAATGCTATTTTTAGGAGAAGGAGCAGACTAATATACAGGAAAGGACGAAAGGGTATGGCGCAGTCTCTCGTTGATCTAAAATAAAATCTTTAGTACATATATACTGTATAGACTATGAACAGAGACCTACCGTTCTAACGGTTAGAATTAACCCAAAGTGCAAACACGATTTACCGTAACAGAATTCTTAAAATCATAAAAATGTAGAGTCTGTATTGGATAGATTCCTTTAGTGTTGTATTTATTTAATTAGAGACATATATCTTGCATTTTGGACACGGTATATATGTTATTTTGTGCAGCTAGCTTATTCGTGTCCTACCCCCCCCCCCGCCAATAAAAATGAATTGAACATTGCACTCGCCACTGAAGACTACATTTTACAAATTCCAAAGGTTGGCGCAGACTGAGCAAAGTGTGGTATGATGCTTGTAACCTCTTACATCTGTCTGAAATATTTGCAGGTTTCTGAATAGGTGAGATCGGATCTTAGGCCTCACTTCATACCAATACAGATCTGGGGACAGAGAGACCTAAAACTACAGTTACACTTCAGTCCTCGCTGAGGTCAACCAGATTCAGTGTTTGTATGATCTGTTTACTACTGGCTTATTTGGTGAAGTACTTATTTTAATAATTATGAATTGGTAGACTATGCAATTTATTTTATGAAAATTTAAAGAGTTACCTCTGCTTGCCGTTTCATGGGCACTGTAACTTGTAAATTGATTGTAAAATTTACTGTTCTTTGGTCATGTAGACGCTGCTTGATTACCTCATCTACTTAGCTCGTTTACATTAGGAACACGAATAAAACGAGCCGATCCCGTGCAGGATTTCTTGAAATAAGGTGAATTAATATGTGGCAAAGAAGCGTTAGATCAGTTATGGTAGAAGCGGCATACTGCTGAATGCTTCTTTATAAAATAGAAGAAAATTGATTCTGGTCTGAGACGAGACTTATTTAACACGGATCAACCCAGTTAGCGAGTGTTATTGTCTATGTAATAAAGTATGTACAAAGATGAGATGCACAACTCAAATGCAAAAGAAGAAAGAATGAAGTGTAATTAATAAGGGAATGAAATGAATATAATATATATGTTAACAACTTTCCGACATTTGACAGAAAGAATAATAGATAAACATCTTAAAATAACCGTGTACATTTGGAAACGACCTTAAGGTAGATAGAAAGAGAATGGAAACATTCTTACGTTCATGAAATCTTGTGTAGAATTATGTCTACTAATGATATTTGTGCATTTTTCATTTAATACATTGCAATGTCGTCTTTGGCGACTTGAAACGCGAGCTAGTTCTTCTACCAGACTTCTGACCCGGTTTGTCTACCCTGTAGAGAAATTTCATTCCAGGCATGGAGATGCATTTTAGTTTATAAGACAATGTACCTATGAATCTGATAGAGGAAATGGCTAAAAGTGACTTTCCCGTCTACTTTTCACTGAGATAGTAAACGAGAAACGCCTGGAAAAATGTATACCCCGACACAAACAAAATGTTTTTTTTTTCTTAACGTTTCCGGTGAGGCTCGAACCAATGACCTTCTGCGTGTTAGGCAGATGTGATAACCGCTACACCACAGAAACAACTGCATTCCCTAAGGTCAAACAGCCTATACTTAGCTTCAAATCCATTTCGAATATAAATCAAAGTCAATCTTGGCACGATTTCAATCCATCTGGGAATGATTAAACTATTCTTAACTTACCTATTTCGGATAATACCTTGTGCCGTCTGCGCGTATATTTGTTTTGGACAAATGTGGTCAACGGCAAGTGCATTGTCAAATCCATCCCACAGCTTAGAAGTTAATACCTCAGACATATTTTTCTCTCGCAGAAATAGCCTAGGTGGACCGAAAGTGTCAAGATAATTCTTTTCAAGGAGTAAGAGCAGGCTAATGTACAGGAAGAGATGCAGTGGTGTGGCGCAGACTCTCGCTCAGGTGTGTGTGTTTTGTGATTTGAATTTTTAACCTAACTTTAACAATTGTTCAGTCATATCGCTGCGATATCTGCAGTGTGGCAGTTTATGGTGATAGAATCGGGGTATCATGCCGCAGACACGTAGCATGATGTCCCACCCAGTCACATTATCCTGACACCAGGCCGACCAGTCCTAACAATATCCTATTAATGCTGAGCGCCAAGCGAGTAAGCTGTTAGTACCATGTTTTTTTACAAGTCTTTGTTATGACTCGGCTGGGCCTCGAACCCAAGACATCCCGCAATCGTTGCCCACGCTCTAATCACTAGGCCACCCTGAGCGGCCTCTCTCGCTCAGGTAAATGTAAAAAATCTGGTATATGTATACTGTATACACCATGCCAGATACCTACCGTTATAACGACTAGAATTAAAATAAAGTGAAGTCAAGTCATAATGTAACAGAATTATCGAAATCATAAAAATGTCCAGTAAGCAGGCTAGAGTTAAACTCTTACGCAATGCTATCATGACCAGTGAGAGGACACGGCATCTTGAATCAGCTTAGGCGTTAGATCGAGCGACTTCCCACCCAGGTTTTAAAGCTTTGTCCAAGATCAGAGGAACCTCGAGGGACCGGGGCGTGTTCTAAATCCGTCCCCACGTGGACAGACAGCGAGAAGGACATTGTGAAAGAGAGACCCAATCGGAATTGCGACGGAGGGGGTGATAACATTTTCGAATCGTATCATAACTTCTAACTAGCAAGCGAAAACATATTTCATTCCAACATCATTAACATATCCATTCATTGATTCATTCGGGTTGGATACGTCGACCAGTGAACAACGGTGAGCAGTAGACTCTAGCGACCACGTTCGGCCATGAGGTGCCATTTGGAATGGAGACTACTGAGCCACCAGCCCTGAAATGACTATGTTGTAGCCGTAGTTTTCGAGCACTGCTGCTGTATTGCTTCAGTGGGGGAAGCCGCCTGCCTGAAAGAATGAGAGTAGTTCACTTTGGCGACAACGAGGGAGTAAACATAAGAGCCCTGGCTGGTATCTTGACGGAGTGGTATGTGGGTGCATGGGAAACATGCTGCATGTGCGGACACAGGGAGCCACATAATTGGGGAAGAAGAAAGACAGAAGTCCGGTAATACCTGCATATCATCGAATCTCCTTCTATTGTATAATAGAGGAGAGTACTGCTGAAGTTAAAACGGGAAATTTACTCTGCAGTATGCAAGCCAAATACCAGCTGGGATGTTAGCAGTCAAATGGTAAGGTGGACCCTCAAACGAGTTTGTTAGGGACTTGAAGAGTGGAGCCGGATCACTTATGGTTGACTGACGATGGCAGCGCTGTAAACAGGTGCTGACTTACTTCTGATGACCACCGGTTTTATCTCGATGTGGAAAAGGTTGAGCTACCTGCCAAAATTGCCAAAGTGAATTACATGGTTTCCATTTTGGTTGGGAAACCACTTTTTATAATGTCTCTATTTTAAACCCTAATTTGACCATTTCGATACCACCAGCAAAACATGTTCACTATTATTTTGACATTTAAGCGTGATACTAAATATTATTAGTCATTTTGACTTAGTTGACTGGTATTTCTTTAGCGTTTCTTGACGTACAGTTTGTACACAAAATTCCAGCTTGAAATAGAATGATGTAGGAAAATTAATAACTATTATTGATTTGACTAATTGCACAGGTGGCTAACACAATATTGGAATTGTTATTGTCCATTTAAATAACTGGAGTAAATTTAGTTAAGTACGGGCTGGCGTTTCAGGGGTATGTGCGTTTGCGACTGCTGCCGGGTACCATTCCTCCCTTGTTTCTCCTGGACCTCCTCTTCCATGACGGACTTGTGGAACCATTTCGACCCGTCAAATGCAGGTGTCCCGATGTGACGTCATAGTGGCAACCAATCTCAACTGGCGTCACATACTGTTTTTGTAGGCACATGGACTAGTCGATAGCAGCCTGACATCCATTTATTTAACATGAGTGTGTGTTGGGTCTATTCTCACTCATGAAATCCCGTTGTTCCGGTCGTTAAGGACTTACTTACTGTCCTACGACCCGAGGCTAAAATTAACAGTGCTCTGTTAGCACATAAACGCCTGGGGGATGTAGCTCTCATTCCTTCCCCCAGGAACAATTATCATCCTTCGTGCAGGAATAAACAAGAGGCACATGAACAATTGTGCGATGGCCTCTCTAATCCAAATAATCAATCCAAAAGCGAAAATTTAGTTCTCCTGGGAAGATTGCTGAGCAGATAAGGTTTACTTCGAGAAAGTCACACGTAATTTAGCGGTAAAACGTAGAGAGGAGATTCTAAGGAAAGACAATGATTCGTAAAGGAATCCTTTTGAGTGACCGAACTTCTGGTTCAGTGAGTCCCGAATCTCTAAGAAGGGAGACGGAAGTGAGACTAGCAGAACAGTCAGAGTCGACATCCATTACCTAATTTAAGCTAGATTGTATTTGGGCCAGATGAATACATTGCGAGATTCTGGGTAAGCTACAACTTCCGAATGGGTCAGATCCTGGTTATATTTGCAAAAACATCGATGCCTGCAATCATTAGAGAACTGGATGGAAAGATATATTGAATAAAATTCTTTAATATTCTTCCAAAACTAAAGTTCTTCAAAAGTCTCGGGGAATGATAAGTGAAATGGTGGCTAATGAATACCAATTTAAGAGCCAAGAGAATTCCTGTAAGTATATAGAAACAATCGATATGTGTACTGATATGTTGCGAGTGGTGTACGTACGGTAAATAACGCCTGGGGCGAGGAAGATGATCTAAATGTAAAGATATTTTCGCGACCCAAGACCTTTGGCGCTGTGGCGACCTCCCTCCCCCCCCCCCCCGCCCATTCCGTTACTTCGCTACTGTATGTTACGGAGATATCTATATGAAATATTTGCAGGTTTTCTGAACAGGAGATGTCGAATCTTATGTCACACTACATACCAATACAGATTTGGGAGAAGAGAGGCATCGGACTACAGTTATTTTATTAAAAAAATTCTTACATTGTTTCAAAGCTTGTGGTTTTCACTCTTTCTTGTGTTACCGTTTATTCGAGCTTAAACACGTAAGAATAGATTATGTGTAAACGACTTTCCTAAATCTCGTAGAAAGATACATAGATAGACAGATTAAAATAACATTATACCTATGAAAATGATCTTAAAATATCATAAAATCTTTCTTAGGATCCTGAAATTTTGTGTAGAATTTTGTCTACTAATGTTATGTGTGTATTTGCCATTTGATACATAGCAGTGTTGTTATTCTGGATTTGAAACTTGATCTAGTTTATCGTCCATAATCCTGACCCGTTTTATCTATTCTGTGGAGAAATTTCGTGTCGATGCCTTGAGAACTTTATAAGGTTATGTAATAAAATTCCCTAATAAACCGGAAGAGGAAATGGCTAATAGTGAATCGTGGCCAACCCAGCGTATTTTTCATGTGATAAAAGCAGTGATTAGACGTCCAAAAGAATCAAACAAAATGTAATGTTTCTGCTGAGGCTCGAACTCAGGACCTTCTGCGTGTTAGGCAGATGTGATAACCACTACACCACAGAAACAACTGAACCTGTATTGATCAACGAGCCTATACCTAGCTTCTTCTCCACTCTGAATGCTGATTAACTTCAGTCTTGACACAATTCCAATCTAGCTGAGAAAGATTAATTTCTTCATAACTTACAAATTTCAGACAATACCTTGCGCATATCTTTTGTTCGGAAAAATGTGGTCAACGGCAAGTGCATTGTCAAATCTCACTGGCAACTTGGAGGCATATTTTACTTTCGCAGAAGTTGCCGAGGTGGACCGAATGTGTGAAAGGAATGCTATTTTTAGGAGAAGGAGCAGACTAATATACAGGAAAGGACGAAAGGGTATGGCGCAGTCTCTCGTTGATCTAAAATAAAATCTTTAGTACAT
This sequence comes from Sinohyriopsis cumingii, assembly GCA_028554795.2. Taxonomy (NCBI): domain Eukaryota; kingdom Metazoa; phylum Mollusca; class Bivalvia; order Unionida; family Unionidae; genus Sinohyriopsis; species Sinohyriopsis cumingii. The sequence continues at coordinate 114,862,503 of CM068824.1, read as the reverse complement.
ATATACTGTATAGACTATGAAGAGAGACCTACCGTTCTAACGGTTAGAATTAACCCAAAGTGCAAACACGATTTACCGTAACAGAATTCTTAAAATCATAAAAATGTAGAGTCTGTATTGGATAGATTCCTTTAGTGTTGTATTTATTTAATTAGAGACATATATCTTGCATTTTGGACACGGTATATATGTTATTTTGTGCAGCTAGCTTATTCGTGTCCTACCCCCCACGCCCCCCCCCCCCCCCGCCAATAAAAATGAATTGAACATTGCACTCGCCACTGAAGACTACATTTTACAAATTCCAAAGGTTGGCGCAGACTGAGCAAAGTGTGGTATGATGCTTGTAACCTCTTACATCTGTCTGAAATATTTGCAGGTTTCTGAATAGGTGAGATCGGATCTTAGGCCTCACTTCATACCAATACAGATCTGGGGACAGAGAGACCTAAAACTACAGTTACACTTCAGTCCACGCTGAGGTCAACCAGATTCAGTGTTTGTATGATCTGTTTACTACTGGCTTATTTGGTGAAGTACTTATTTTAATAATTATGAATTGGTAGACTATGCAATTTATTTTATGAAAATTTAAAGAGTTACCTCTGCTTGCCGTTTCATGGGCACTGTAACTTGTAAATTGATTGTAAAATTTACTGTTCTTTGGTCATGTAGACGCTGCTTGATTACCTCATCTACTTAGCTCGTTTACATTAGGAACACGAATAAAACGAGCCGATCCCGTGCAGGATTTCTTGAAATAAGGTGAATTAATATGTGGCAAAGAAGCGTTAGATCAGTTATGGTAGAAGCGGCATACTGCTGAATGCTTCTTTATAAAATAGAAGAAAATTGATTCTGGTCTGAGACGAGACTTATTTAACACGGATCAACCCAGTTAGCGAGTGTTATTGTCTATGTAATAAAGTATGTACAAAGATGAGATGCACAACTCAAATGCAAAAGAAGAAAGAATGAAGTGTAATTAATAAGGGAATGAAATGAATATAATATATATGTTAACAACTTTCCGACATTTGACAGAAAGAATAATAGATAAACATCTTAAAATAACCGTGTACATTTGGAAACGACCTTAAGGTAGATAGAAAGAGAATGGAAACATTCTTACGTTCATGAAATCTTGTGTAGAATTATGTCTACTAATGATATTTGTGCATTTTTCATTTAATACATTGCAATGTCGTCTTTGGCGACTTGAAACGCGAGCTAGTTCTTCTACCAGACTTCTGACCCGGTTTGTCTACCCTGTAGAGAAATTTCATTCCAGGCATGGAGATGCATTTTAGTTTATAAGACAATGTACCTATGAATCTGATAGAGGAAATGGCTAAAAGTGACTTTCCCGTCTACTTTTCACTGAGATAGTAAACGAGAAACGCCTGGAAAAATGTATACCCCGACACAAAGAAAATGTTTTTTTTTTCTTAACGTTTCCGGTGAGGCTCGAACCAATGACCTTCTGCGTGTTAGGCAGATGTGATAACCGCTACACCACAGAAACAACTGCATTCCCTAAGGTCAAACAGCCTATACTTAGCTTCAAATCCATTTCGAATATAAATCAAAGTCAATCTTGGCACGATTTCAATCCATCTGGGAATGATTAAACTATTCTTAACTTACCTATTTCGGATAATACCTTGTGCCGTCTGCGCGTATATTTGTTTTGGACAAATGTGGTCAACGGCAAGTGCATTGTCAAATCCATCCCACAGCTTAGAAGTTAATACCTCAGACATATTTTTCTCTCGCAGAAATAGCCTAGGTGGACCGAAAGTGTCAAGATAATTCTTTTCAAGGAGTAAGAGCAGGCTAATGTACAGGAAGAGATGCAGTGGTGTGGCGCAGACTCTCGCTCAGGTGTGTGTGTTTGTGATTTGAATTTTTAACCTAACTTTAACAATTGTTCAGTCATATCGCTGCGATATCTGCAGTGTGGCAGTTTATGGTGATAGAATCGGGGTATCATGCCGCAGACACGTAGCATGATGTCCCACCCAGTCACATTATCCTGACACCAGGCCGACCAGTCCTAACAATATCCTATTAATGCTGAGCGCCAAGCGAGTAAGCTGTTAGTACCATGTTTTTTTACAAGTCTTTGTTATGACTCGGCTGGGCCTCCAACCCATGACATCCCGCAATCGTTGCCCACGCTCTAATCACTAGGCCACCCTGAGCGGCCTCTCTCGCTCAGGTAAATGTAAAAAATCTGGTATATGTATACTGTATACACCATGCCAGATACCTACCGTTATAACGACTAGAATTAAAATAAAGTGAAGTCAAGTCATAATGTAACAGAATTATCGAAATCATAAAAATGTCCAGTAAGCAGGCTAGAGTTAAACTCTTACGCAATGCTATCATGACCAGTGAGAGGACACGGCATCTTGAATCAGCTTAGGCGTTAGATCGAGCGACTTCCCACCCAGGTTTTAAAGCTTTGTCCAAGATCAGAGGAACCTCGAGGGACCGGGGCGTGTTCTAAATCCGTCCCCACGTGGACAGACAGCGAGAAGGACATTGTGAAAGAGAGACCCAATCGGAATTGCGACGGAGGGGGTGATAACATTTTCGAATCGTATCATAACTTCTAACTAGCAAGCGAAAACATATTTCATTCCAACATCATTAACATATCCATTCATTGATTCATTCGGGTTGGATACGTCGACCAGTGAACAACGGTGAGCAGTAGACTCTAGCGACCACGTTCGGCCATGAGGTGCCATTTGGAATGGAGACTACTGAGCCACCAGCCCTGAAATGACTATGTTGTAGCCGTAGTTTTCGAGCACTGCTGCTGTATTGCTTCAGTGGGGGAAGCCGCCTGCCTGAAAGAATGAGAGTAGTTCACTTTGGCGACAACGAGGGAGTAAACATAAGAGCCCTGGCTGGTATCTTGACGGAGTGGTATGTGGGTGCATGGGAAACATGCTGCATGTGCGGACACAGGGAGCCACATAATTGGGGAAGAAGAAAGACAGAAGTCCGGTAATACCTGCATATCATCGAATCTCCTTCTATTGTATAATAGAGGAGAGTACTGCTGAAGTTAAAACGGGAAATTTACTCTGCAGTATGCAAGCCAAATACCAGCTGGGATGTTAGCAGTCAAATGGTAAGGTGGACCCTCAAACGAGTTTGTTAGGGACTTGAAGAGTGGAGCCGGATCACTTATGGTTGACTGACGATGGCAGCGCTGTAAACAGGTGCTGACTTACTTCTGATGACCACCGGTTTTATCTCGATGTGGAAAAGGTTGAGCTACCTGCCAAAATTGCCAAAGTGAATTACATGGTTTCCATTTTGGTTGGGAAACCACTTTTTATAATGTCTCTATTTTAAACCCTAATTTGACCATTTCGATACCACCAGCAAAACATGTTCACTATTATTTTGACATTTAAGCGTGATACTAAATATTATTAGTCATTTTGACTTAGTTGACTGGTATTTCTTGAGCGTTTCTTGACGTACAGTTTGTACACAAAATTCCAGCTTGAAATAGAATGATGTAGGAAAATTAATAACTATTATTGATTTGACTAATTGCACAGGTGGCTAACACAATATTGGAATTGTTATTGTCCATTTAAATAACTGGAGTAAATTTAGTTAAGTACGGGCTGGCGTTTCAGGGGTATGTGCGTTTGCGCCTGCTGCCGGGTACCATTCCTCCCTTGTTTCTCCTGGACCTCCTCTTCCATGACGGACTTGTGGAACCATTTCGACCCGTCAAATGCAGGTGTCCCGATGTGACGTCATAGTGGCAACCAATCTCAACTGGCGTCACATACTGTTTTTGTAGGCACATGGACTAGTCGATAGCAGCCTGACATCCATTTATTTAACATGAGTGTGTGTTGGGTCTATTCTCACTCATGAAATCCCGTTGTTCCGGTCGTTAAGGACTTACTTACTGTCCTACGACCCGAGGCTAAAATTAACAGTGCTCTGTTAGCACATAAACGCCTGGGGGATGTAGCTCTCATTCCTTCCCCCAGGAACAATTATCATCCTTCGTGCAGGAATAAACAAGAGGCACATGAACAATTGTGCGATGGCCTCTCTAATCCAAATAATCAATCCAAAAGCGAAAATTTAGTTCTCCTGGGAAGATTGCTGAGCAGATAAGGTTTACTTCGAGAAAGTCACACGTAATTTAGCGGTAAAACGTAGAGAGGAGATTCTAAGGAAAGACAATGATTCGTAAAGGAATCCTTTTGAGTGACCGAACTTCTGGTTCAGTGAGTCCCGAATCTCTAAGAAGGGAGACGGAAGTGAGACTAGCAGAACAGTCAGAGTCGACATCCATTACCTAATTTAAGCTAGATTGTATTTGGGCCAGATGAATACATTGCGAGATTCTGGGTAAGCTACAACTTCCGAATGGGTCAGATCCTGGTTATATTTGCAAAAACATCGATGCCTGCAATCATTAGAGAACTGGATGGAAAGATATATTGAATAAAATTCTTTAATATTCTTCCAAAACTAAAGTTCTTCAAAAGTCTCGGGGAATGATAAGTGAAATGGTGGCTAATGAATACCAATTTAAGAGCCAAGAGAATTCCTGTAAGTATATAGAAACAATCGATATGTGTACTGATATGTTGCGAGTGGTGTACGTACGGTAAATAACGCCTGGGGCGAGGAAGATGATCTAAATGTAAAGATATTTTCGCGACCCAAGACCTTTGGCGCTGTGGCGACCTCCCTCCCCCCCCCCGCCCATTCCGTTACTTCGCTACTGTATGTTACGGAGATATCTATATGAAATATTTGCAGGTTTTCTGAACAGGAGATGTCGAATCTTATGTCACACTACATACCAATACAGATTTGGGAGAAGAGAGGCATCGGACTACAGTTATTTTATTAAAAAAATTCTTACATTGTTTCAAAGCTTGTGGTTTTCACTCTTTCTTGTGTTACCGTTTATTCGAGCTTAAACACGTAAGAATAGATTATGTGTAAACGACTTTCCTAAATCTCGTAGAAAGATACATAGATAGACAGATTAAAATAACATTATACCTATGAAAATGATCTTAAAATATCATAAAATCTTTCTTAGGATCCTGAAATTTTGTGTAGAATTTTGTCTACTAATGTTATGTGTGTATTTGCCATTTGATACATAGCAGTGTTGTTATTCTGGATTTGAAACTTGATCTAGTTTATCGTCCATAATCCTGACCCGTTTTATCTATTCTGTGGAGAAATTTCGTGTCGATGCCTTGAGAACTTTATAAGGTTATGTAATAAAATTCCCTAATAAACCGGAAGAGGAAATGGCTAATAGTGAATCGTGGCCAACCCAGCGTATTTTTCATGTGATAAAAGCAGTGATTAGACGTCCAAAAGAATCAAACAAAATGTAATGTTTCTGCTGAGGCTCGAACTCAGGACCTTCTGCGTGTTAGGCAGATGTGATAACCACTACACCACAGAAACAACTGAACCTGTATTGATCAACGAGCCTATACCTAGCTTCTTCTCCACTCTGAATGCTGATTAACTTCAGTCTTGACACAATTCCAATCTAGCTGAGAAAGATTAATTTCTTCATAACTTACAAATTTCAGACAATACCTTGCGCATATCTTTTGTTCGGAAAAATGTGGTCAACGGCAAGTGCATTGTCAAATCTCACTGGCAACTTGGAGGCATATTTTACTTTCGCAGAAGTTGCCGAGGTGGACCGAATGTGTGAAAGGAATGCTATTTTTAGGAGAAGGAGCAGACTAATATACAGGAAAGGACGAAAGGGTATGGCGCAGTCTCTCGTTGATCTAAAATAAAATCTTTAGTACATATATACTGTATAGACTATGAAGAGAGACCTACCGTTCTAACGGTTAGAATTAACCCAAAGTGCAAACACGATTTACCGTAACAGAATTCTTAAAATCATAAAAATGTAGAGTCTGTATTGGATAGATTCCTTTAGTGTTGTATTTATTTAATTAGAGACATATATCTTGCATTTTGGACACGGTATATATGTTATTTTGTGCAGCTAGCTTATTCGTGTCCTACCCCCCACGCCCCCCCCCGCCAATAAAAATGAATTGAACATTGCACTCGCCACTGAAGACTACATTTTACAAATTCCAAAGGTTGGCGCAGACTGAGCAAAGTGTGGTATGATGCTTGTAACCTCTTACATCTGTCTGAAATATTTGCAGGTTTCTGAATAGGTGAGATCGGATCTTAGGCCTCACTTCATACCAATACAGATCTGGGGACAGAGAGACCTAAAACTACAGTTACACTTCAGTCCACGCTGAGGTCAACCAGATTCAGTGTTTGTATGATCTGTTTACTACTGGCTTATTTGGTGAAGTACTTATTTTAATAATTATGAATTGGTAGACTATGCAATTTATTTTATGAAAATTTAAAGAGTTACCTCTGCTTGCCGTTTCATGGGCACTGTAACTTGTAAATTGATTGTAAAATTTACTGTTCTTTGGTCATGTAGACGCTGCTTGATTACCTCATCTACTTAGCTCGTTTACATTAGGAACACGAATAAAACGAGCCGATCCCGTGCAGGATTTCTTGAAATAAGGTGAATTAATATGTGGCAAAGAAGCGTTAGATCAGTTATGGTAGAAGCGGCATACTGCTGAATGCTTCTTTATAAAATAGAAGAAAATTGATTCTGGTCTGAGACGAGACTTATTTAACACGGATCAACCCAGTTAGCGAGTGTTATTGTCTATGTAATAAAGTATGTACAAAGATGAGATGCACAACTCAAATGCAAAATGAATATAATATATATGTTAACAACTTTCCGACATTTGACAGAAAGAATAATAGATAAACATCTTAAAATAACCGTGTACATTTGGAAACGACCTTAAGGTAGATAGAAAGAGAATGGAAACATTCTTACGTTCATGAAATCTTGTGTAGAATTATGTCTACTAATGATATTTCTGCATTTTTCATTTAATACATTGCAATGTCGTCTTTGGCGACTTGAAACGCGAGCTAGTTCTTCTACCAGACTTCTGACCCGGTTTGTCTACCCTGTAGAGAAATTTCATTCCAGGCATGGAGATGCATTTTAGTTTATAAGACAATGTACCTATGAATCTGATAGAGGAAATGGCTAAAAGTGACTTTCCCGTCTACTTTTCACTGAGATAGTAAACGAGAAACGCCTGGAAAAATGTATACCCCGACACAAACAAAATGTTTTTTTTTTCTTAACGTTTCCGGTGAGGCTCGAACCAATGACCTTCTGCGTGTTAGGCAGATGTGATAACCGCTACACCACAGAAACAACTGCATTCCCTAAGGTCAAACAGCCTATACTTAGCTTCAAATCCATTTCGAATATAAATCAAAGTCAATCTTGGCACGATTTCAATCCATCTGGGAATGATTAAACTATTCTTAACTTACCTATTTCGGATAATACCTTGTGCCGTCTGCGCGTATATTTGTTTTGGACAAATGTGGTCAACGGCAAGTGCATTGTCAAATCCATCCCACAGCTTAGAAGTTAATACCTCAGACATATTTTTCTCTCGCAGAAATAGCCTAGGTGGACCGAAAGTGTCAAGATAATTCTTTTCAAGGAGTAAGAGCAGGCTAATGTACAGGAAGAGATGCAGTGGTGTGGCGCAGACTCTCGCTCAGGTGTGTGTGTTTGTGATTTGAATTTTTAACCTAACTTTAACAATTGTTCAGTCATATCGCTGCGATATCTGCAGTGTGGCAGTTTATGGTGATAGAATCGGGGTATCATGCCGCAGACACGTAGCATGATGTCCCACCCAGTCACATTATCCTGACACCAGGCCGACCAGTCCTAACAATATCCTATTAATGCTGAGCGCCAAGCGAGTCAGCTGTTAGTACCATGTTTTTTTACAAGTCTTTGTTATGACTCGGCTGGGCCTCGAACCCATGACATCCCGCAATCGTTGCCCACGCTCTAATCACTAGGCCACCCTGAGCGGCCTCTCTCGCTCAGGTAAATGTAAAAAATCTGGTATATGTATACTGTATACACCATGCCAGATACCTACCGTTATAACGACTAGAATTAAAATAAAGTGAAGTCAAGTCATAATGTAACAGAATTATCGAAATCATAAAAATGTCCAGTAAGCAGGCTAGAGTTAAACTCTTACGCAATGCTATCATGACCAGTGAGAGGACACGGCATCTTGAATCAGCTTAGGCGTTAGATCGAGCGACTTCCCACCCAGGTTTTAAAGCTTTGTCCAAGATCAGAGGAACCTCGAGGGACCGGGGCGTGTTCTAAATCCGTCCCCACGTGGACAGACAGCGAGAAGGACATTGTGAAAGAGAGACCCAATCGGAATTGCGACGGAGGGGGTGATAACATTTTCGAATCGTAACATAACTTCTAACTAGCAAGCGAAAACATATTTCATTCCAACATCATTAACATATCCATTCATTGATTCATTCGGGTTGGATACGTCGACCAGTGAACAACGGTGAGCAGTAGACTCTAGCGACCACGTTCGGCCATGAGGTGCCATTTGGAATGGAGACTACTGAGCCACCAGCCCTGAAATGACTATGTTGTAGCCGTAGTTTTCGAGCACTGCTGCTGTATTGCTTCAGTGGGGGAAGCCGCCTGCCTGAAAGAATGAGAGTAGTTCACTTTGGCGACAACGAGGGAGTAAACATAAGAGCCCTGGCTGGTATCTTGACGGAGTGGTATGTGGGTGCATGGGAAACATGCTGCATGTGCGGACACAGGGAGCCACATAATTGGGGAAGAAGAAAGACAGAAGTCCGGTAATACCTGCATGTCATCGAATCTCCTTCTATTGTATAATAGAGGAGAGTACTGCTGAAGTTAAAACGGGAAATTTACTCTGCAGTATGCAAGCCAAATACCAGCTGGGATGTTAGCAGTCAAATGGTAAGGTGGACCCTCAAACGAGTTTGTTAGGGACTTGAAGAGTGGAGCCGGATCACTTATGGTTGACTGACGATGGCAGCGCTGTAAACAGGTGCTGACTTACTTCTGATGACCACCGGTTTTATCTCGATGTGGAAAAGGTTGAGCTACCTGCCAAAATTGCCAAAGTGAATTACATGGTTTCCATTTTGGTTGGGAAACCACTTTTTATAATGTCTCTATTTTAAACCCTAATTTGACCATTTCGATACCACCAGCAAAACATGTTCACTATTATTTTGACATTTAAGCGTGATACTAAATATTATTAGTCATTTTGACTTAGTTGACTGGTATTTCTTTAGCGTTTCTTGACGTACAGTTTGTACACAAAATTCCAGCTTGAAATAGAATGATGTAGGAAAATTAATAACTATTATTGATTTGACTAATTGCACAGGTGGCTAACACAATATTGGAATTGTTATTGTCCATTTAAATAACTGGAGTAAATTTAGTTAAGTACGGGCTGGCGTTTCAGGGGTATGTGCGTTTGCGCCTGCTGCCGGGTACCATTCCTCCCTTGTTTCTCCTGGACCTCCTCTTCCATGACGGACTTGTGGAACCATTTCGACCCGTCAAATGCAGGTGTCCCGATGTGACGTCATAGTGGCAACCAATCTCAACTGGCGTCACATACTGTTTTTGTAGGCACATGGACTAGTCGATAGCAGCCTGACATCCATTTATTTAACATGAGTGTGTGTTGGGTCTATTCTCACTCATGAAATCCCGTTGTTCCGGTCGTTAAGGACTTACTTACTGTCCTACGACCCGAGGCTAAAATTAACAGTGCTCTGTTAGCACATAAACGCCTGGGGGATGTAGCTCTCATTCCTTCCCCCAGGAACAATTATCATCCTTCGTGCAGGAATAAACAAGAGGCACATGAACAATTGTGCGATGGCCTCTCTAATCCAAATAATCAATCCAAAAGCGAAAATTTAGTTCTCCTGGGAAGATTGCTGAGCAGATAAGGTTTACTTCGAGAAAGTCACACGTAATTTAGCGGTAAAACGTAGAGAGGAGATTCTAAGGAAAGACAATGATTCGTAAAGGAATCCTTTTGAGTGACCGAACTTCTGGTTCAGTGAGTCCCGAATCTCTAAGAAGGGAGACGGAAGTGAGACTAGCAGAACAGTCACAGTCGACATCCATTACCTAATTTAAGCTAGATTGTATTTGGGCCAGATGAATACATTGCGAGATTCTGGGTAAGCTACAACTTCCAAATGGGTCAGATCCTGGTTATATTTGCAAAAACATCGATGCCTGCAATCATTAGAGAACTGGATGGAAAGATATATTGAATAAAATTCTTTAATATTCTTCCAAAACTAAAGTTCTTCAAAAGTCTCGGGGAATGATAAGTGAAATGGTGGCTAATGAATACCAATTTAAGAGCCAAGAGAATTCCTGTAAGTATATAGAAACAATCGATATGTGTACTGATATGTTGCGAGTGGTGTACGTACGGTAAATAACGCCTGGGGCGAGGAAGATGATCTAAATGTAAAGATATTTTCGCGACCCAAGACCTTTGGCGCTGTGGTGACCTCCCTCCCCCCCCCCCCCGCCCATTCCGTTACTTCGCTACTGTATGTTACGGAGATATCTATATGAAATATTTGCAGGTTTTCTGAACAGGAGATGTCGAATCTTATGTCACACTACATACCAATACAGATTTGGGAGAAGAGAGGCATCGGACTACAGTTATTTTATTAAAAAAATTCTTACATTGTTTCAAAGCTTGTGGTTTTCACTCTTTCTTGTGTTACCGTTTATTCGAGCTTAAACACGTAAGAATAGATTATGTGTAAACGACTTTCCTAAATCTCGTAGAAAGATACATAGATAGACAGATTAAAATAACATTATACCTATGAAAATGATCTTAAAATATCATAAAATCTTTCTTAGGATCCTGAAATTTTGTGTAGAATTTTGTCTACTAATGTTATGTGTGTATTTGCCATTTGATACATAGCAGTGTTGTTATTCTGGATTTGAAACTTGATCTAGTTTATCGTCCATAATCCTGACCCGTTTTATCTATTCTGTGGAGAAATTTCGTGTCGATGCCTTGAGAACTTTATAAGGTTATGTAATAAAATTCCCTAATAAACCGGAAGAGGAAATGGCTAATAGTGAATCGTGGCCAACCCAGCGTATTTTTCATGTGATAAAAGCAGTGATTAGACGTCCAAAAGAATCAAACAAAATGTAATGTTTCTGCTGAGGCTCGAACTCAGGACCTTCTGCGTGTTAGGCAGATGTGATAACCACTACACCACAGAAACAACTGAACCTGTATTGATCAACGAGCCTATACCTAGCTTCTTCTCCACTCTGAATGCTGATTAACTTCAGTCTTGACACAATTCCAATCTAGCTGAGAAAGATTAATTTCTTCATAACTTACAAATTTCAGACAATACCTTGCGCATATCTTTTGTTCGGAAAAATGTGGTCAACGGCAAGTGCATTGTCAAATCTCACTGGCAACTTGGAGGCATATTTTACTTTCGCAGAAGTTGCCGAGGTGGACCGAATGTGTGAAAGGAATGCTATTTTTAGGAGAAGGAGCAGACTAATATACAGGAAAGGACGAAAGGGTATGGCGCAGTCTCTCGTTGATCTAAAATAAAATCTTTAGTACATATATACTGTATAGACTATGAAGAGAGACCTACCGTTCTAACGGTTAGAATTAACCCAAAGTGCAAACACGATTTACCGTAACAGAATTCTTAAAATCATAAAAATGTAGAGTCTGTATTGGATAGATTCCTTTAGTGTTGTATTTATTTAATTAGAGACATATATCTTGCATTTTGGACACGGTATATATGTTATTTTGTGCAGCTAGCTTATTCGTGTCCTACCCCCCCCCCCCCCCGCCAATAAAAATGAATTGAACATTGCACTCGCCACTGAAGACTACATTTTACAAATTCCAAAGGTTGGCGCAGACTGAGCAAAGTGTGGTATGATGCTTGTAACCTCTTACATCTGTCTGAAATATTTGCAGGTTTCTGAATAGGTGAGATCGGATCTTAGGCCTCACTTCATACCAATACAGATCTGGGGACAGAGAGACCTAAAACTACAGTTACACTTCAGTCCACGCTGAGGTCAACCAGATTCAGTGTTTGTATGATCTGTTTACTACTGGCTTATTTGGTGAAGTACTTATTTTAATAATTATGAATTGGTAGACTATGCAATTTATTTTATGAAAATTTAAAGAGTTACCTCTGCTTGCCGTTTCATGGGCACTGTAACTTGTAAATTGATTGTAAAATTTACTGTTCTTTGGTCATGTAGACGCTGCTTGATTACCTCATCTACTTAGCTCGTTTACATTAGGAACACGAATAAAACGAGCCGATCCCGTGCAGGATTTCTTGAAATAAGGTGAATTAATATGTGGCAAAGAAGCGTTAGATCAGTTATGGTAGAAGCGGCATACTGCTGAATGCTTCTTTATAAAATAGAAGAAAATTGATTCTGGTCTGAGACGAGACTTATTTAACACGGATCAACCCAGTTAGCGAGTGTTATTGTCTATGTAATAAAGTATGTACAAAGATGAGATGCACAACTCAAATGCAAAAGAAGAAAGAATGAAGTGTAATTAATAAGGGAATGAAATGAATATAATATATATGTTAACAACTTTCCGACATTTGACAGAAAGAATAATAGATAAACATCTTAAAATAACCGTGTACATTTGGAAACGACCTTAAGGTAGATAGAAAGAGAATGGAAACATTCTTACGTTCATGAAATCTTGTGTAGAATTATGTCTACTAATGATATTTGTGCATTTTTCATTTAATACATTGCAATGTCGTCTTTGGCGACTTGAAACGCGAGCTAGTTCTTCTACCAGACTTCTGACCCGGTTTGTCTACCCTGTAGAGAAATTTCATTCCAGGCATGGAGATGCATTTTAGTTTATAAGACAATGTACCTATGAATCTGATAGAGGAAATGGCTAAAAGTGACTTTCCCGTCTACTTTTCACTGAGATAGTAAACGAGAAACGCCTGGAAAAATGTATACCCCGACACAAACAAAATGTTTTTTTTTTCTTAACGTTTCCGGTGAGGCTCGAACCAATGACCTTCTGCGTGTTAGGCAGATGTGATAACCGCTACACCACAGAAACAACTGCATTCCCTAAGGTCAAACAGCCTATACCTAGCTTCAAATCCATTTCGAATATAAATCAAAGTCAATCTTGGCACGATTTCAATCCATCTGGGAATGATTAAACTATTCTTAACTTACCTATTTCGGATAATACCTTGTGCCGTCTGCGCGTATATTTGTTTTGGACAAATGTGGTCAACGGCAAGTGCATTGTCAAATCCATCCCACAGCTTAGAAGTTAATACCTCAGACATATTTTTCTCTCGCAGAAATAGCCTAGGTGGACCGAAAGTGTCAAGATAATTCTTTTCAAGGAGTAAGAGGAGGCTAATGTACAGGAAGATATGCAGTGGTGTGGCGCAGACTCTCGCTCAGGTGTGTGTGTTTGTGATTTGAATTTTTAACCTAACTTTAACAATTGTTCAGTCATATCGCTGCGATATCTGCAGTGTGGCAGTTTATGGTGATAGAATCGGGGTATCATGCCGCAGACACGTAGCATGATGTCCCACCCAGTCACATTATCCTGACACCAGGCCGACCAGTCCTAACAATATCCTATTAATGCTGAGCGCCAAGCGAGTCAGCTGTTAGTACCATGTTTTTTTACAAGTCTTTGTTATGACTCGGCTGGGCCTCGAACCCATGACATCCCGCAATCGTTGCCCACGCTCTAATCACTAGGCCACCCTGAGCGGCCTCTCTCGCTCAGGTAAATGTAAAAAATCTGGTATATGTATACTGTATACACCATGCCAGATACCTACCGTTATAACGACTAGAATTAAAATAAAGTGAAGTCAAGTCATAATGTAACAGAATTATCGAAATCATAAAAATGTCCAGTAAGCAGGCTAGAGTTAAACTCTTACGCAATGCTATCATGACCAGTGAGAGGACACGGCATCTTGAATCAGCTTAGGCGTTAGATCGAGCGACTTCCCACCCAGGTTTTAAAGCTTTGTCCAAGATCAGAGGAACCTCGAGGGACCGGGGCGTGTTCTAAATCCGTCCCCACGTGGACAGACAGCGAGAAGGACATTGTGAAAGAGAGACCCAATCGGAATTGCGACGGAGGGGGTGATAACATTTTCGAATCGTATCATAACTTCTAACTAGCAAGCGAAAACATATTTCATTCCAACATCATTAACATATCCATTCATTGATTCATTCGGGTTGGATACGTCGACCAGTGAACAACGGTGAGCAGTAGACTCTAGCGACCACGTTCGGCCATGAGGTGCCATTTGGAATGGAGACTACTGAGCCACCAGCCCTGAAATGACTATGTTGTAGCCGTAGTTTTCGAGCACTGCTGCTGTATTGCTTCAGTGGGGGAAGCCGCCTGCCTGAAAGAATGAGAGTAGTTCACTTTGGCGACAACGAGGGAGTAAACATAAGAGCCCTGGCTGGTATCTTGACGGAGTGGTATGTGGGTGCATGGGAAACATGCTGCATGTGCGGACACAGGGAGCCACATAATTGGGGAAGAAGAAAGACAGAAGTCCGGTAATACCTGCATATCATCGAATCTCCTTCTATTGTATAATAGAGGAGAGTACTGCTGAAGTTAAAACGGGAAATTTACTCTGCAGTATGCAAGCCAAATACCAGCTGGGATGTTAGCAGTCAAATGGTAAGGTGGACCCTCAAACGAGTTTGTTAGGGACTTGAAGAGTGGAGCCGGATCACTTATGGTTGACTGACGATGGCAGCGCTGTAAACAGGTGCTGACTTACTTCTGATGACCACCGGTTTTATCTCGATGTGGAAAAGGTTGAGCTACCTGCCAAAATTGCCAAAGTGAATTACATGGTTTCCATTTTGGTTGGGAAACCACTTTTTATAATGTCTCTATTTTAAACCCTAATTTGACCATTTCGATACCACCAGCAAAACATGTTCACTATTATTTTGACATTTAAGCGTGATACTAAATATTATTAGTCATTTTGACTTAGTTGACTGGTATTTCTTTAGCGTTTCTTGACGTACAGTTTGTACACAAAATTCCAGCTTGAAATAGAATGATGTAGGAAAATTAATAACTATTATTGATTTGACTCATTGCACAGGTGGCTAACACAATATTGGAATTGTTATTGTCCATTTAAATAACTGGAGTAAATTTACTTAAGTACGGGCTGGCGTTTCAGGGGTATGTGCGTTTGCGACTGCTGCCGGGTACCATTCCTCCCTTGTTTCTCCTGGACCTCCTCTTCCATGACGGACTTGTGGAATCATTTCGACCCGTCAAATGCAGGTGTCCCGATGTGACGTCATAGTGGCAACCAATCTCAACTGGCGTCACATACTGCTTTTGTAGGCACATGGACTAGTCGATAGCAGCCTGACATCCATTTATTTAACATGAGTGTGTGTTGGGTCTATTCTCACTCATGAAATCCCGTTGTTCCGGTCGTTAAGGACTTACTTACTGTCCTACGACCCGAGGCTAAAATTAACAGTGCTCTGTTAGCACACAAACGCCTGGGGGATGTAGCTCTCATTCCTTCCCCCAGGAACAATTATCATCCTTCGTGCAGGAATAAACAAGAGGCACATGAACAATTGTGCGATGGCCTCTTTAATCCAAATAATCAATCCAAAAGCGAAAATTTAGTTCTCCTGGGAAGATTGCTGAGCAGATAAGGTTTACTTCGAGAAAGTCACACGTAATTTAGCGGTAAAACGTAGAGAGGAGATTCTAAGGAAAGACAATGATTCGTAAAGGAATCCTTTTGAGTGACCGAACTTCTGGTTCAGTGAGTCCCGAATCTTTAAGAAGGGAGACGTAAGTGAGACTAGCAGAACAGTCAGAGTCGACATCCATTACCTAATTTAAGCTAGATTGCATTTGGGCCAGATGAATACATTGCGAGATTCTGGGTAAGCTACAACTTCCGAATGGGTCAGATCCTGGTTATATTTGCAAAAACATCGATGCCTGCAATCATTAGAGAACTGGATGGAAAGATATAGTGAATAAAATTCTTTAATATTCTTCCAAAACTAAAGTTCTTCAAAAGTCTCGGGGAATGATAAGTGAAATGGTGCCTAATGAATACCAATTTAAGAGCCAAGAGAATTCCTGTAAGTATATAGAAACAATCGATATGTGTACTGATATGTTGCGAGTGGTGTACGTACGGTAAATGACGCCTGGGGCGAGGAAGATGATCTAAATGTAAAGATATTTTCGCGACCCAAGACCTTTGGCGCTGTGGCGACCTCCCTCCCCCCCCCCCCGCCCATTCCGTTACTTCGCTACTGTATGTTACGGAGATATCTATATGAAATATTTGCAGGTTTTCTGAACAGGAGATGTCGAATCTTATGTCACACTACATACCAATACAGATTTGGGAGAAGAGAGGCATCGGACTACAGTTATTTTATTAAAAAAATTCTTACATTGTTTCAAAGCTTGTGGTTTTCACTCTTTCTTGTGTTACCGTTTATTCGAGCTTAAACACGTAAGAATAGATTATGTGTAAACGACTTTCCTAATTCTCGTAGAAAGATACATAGATAGACAGATTAAAATAACATTATACCTATAAAAATGATCTTAAAATATCATAAAATCTTTCTTAGGATCCTGAAATTTTGTGTAGAATTTTGTCTACTAATGTTATGTGTGTATTTGCCATTTGATACATAGCAGTGTTGTTATTCTGGATTTGAAACTTGATCTAGTTTATCGTCCATAATCCTGACCCGTTTTATCTATTCTGTGGAGACATTTCGTGTCGATGCCTTGAGAACTTTATAAGGTTATGTAATAAAATTCCCTAATAAACCGGAAGAGGAAATGGCTAATAGTGAATCGTGGCCAACCCAGCGTATTTTTCATGTGATAAAAGCAGTGATTAAACGTCAAAAATAATCAAACAAAATATAATGTTTCTGCTGAGGCTCGAACTCAGGACCTTCTGCGTGTTAGGCAGATGTGATAACCACTACACCACAGAAACAACTGAACCTGTATTGATCAACGAGCCTATACCTAGCTTCTTCTCCACTCTGAATGCTGATTAACTTCAGTCTTGACACAATTCCAATCTAGCTGAGAAAGATTAATTTCTTCATAACTTACAAATTTCAGACAATACCTTGCGCATATCTTTTGTTCGGAAAAATGTGGTCAACGGCAAGTGCATTGTCAAATCTCACTGGCAACTTGGAGGCATATTTTACTTTCGCAGAAGTTGCCGAGGTGGACCGAATGTGTGAAAGGAATGCTATTTTTAGGAGAAGGAGCAGACTAATATACAGGAAAGGACGAAAGGGTATGGCGCAGTCTCTCGTTGATCTAAAATAAAATCTTTAGTACATATATACTGTATAGACTATGAAGAGAGACCTACCGTTCTAACGGTTAGAATTAACCCAAAGTGCAAACACGATTTACCGTAACAGAATTCTTAAAATCATAAAAATGTAGAGTCTGTATTGGATAGATTCCTTTAGTGTTGTATTTATTTAATTAGAGACATATATCTTGCATTTTGGACACGGTATATATGTTATTTTGTGCAGCTAGCTTATTCGTGTCCTACCCCCCCCCCCCCCCCCCCGCCAATAAAAATGAATTGAACATTGCACTCGCCACTGAAGACTACATTTTACAAATTCCAAAGGTTGGCGCAGGCTGAGCAAAGTGTGCTATGATGCTTGCAACCTCTTACATCTGTCTGAAATATTTGCAGGTTTTCTGAATAGGTGAGATCGGATCTTAGGCCTCACTTCATACCAATACAGATTTGGGGAGAGAGAGACCTAAAACTACAGTTACACTTCAGTCCTCGCTGAGGTCAACCAGATTCAGTGTTTGTATGATCTTTTTACTACTGGCTTATTTGGTGAAGTACTTATTTTAATAATTATGAATTGGTAGACTATGCAATTTATTTTATGAAAATTTAAAGAGTTACCTCTGCTTGCCGTTTCATGGGCACTGTAACTTGTAAATTGATTGTAAAATGTACTGTTCTTTGGTCATGTAGACGCTGCTTGATTACCTCATCTACTTAGCTCGTTTACATTGGGAACACGAATAAAACGAACCGATCCCGTGCAGGATTTCTTGAAATAGGGTGAATTAATATGTGGCAAAGAAGCGATAGATCAGTTATGGTAGAAGCGGCATACTGCTGAATGCTTCTTTATAAAATAGAAGAAAATTGATTCTGGTCTGAGACGAGACTTATTTAACACGGATCAACCCAGTTAGCGAGTGTTATTGTCTATGTAATAAAGTATGTACAAGGATGAGATGCACAACTCAAATGCAAAAGAAGAAAGAATGAAGTGTAATTAATAAGGGAATAAAATGAATATAATATATATGTTAACAACTTTCCGACATTTGACAGAAAGAATAATAGATAAACATCTTAAAATAACCGTGTACATTTGGAAACGACCTTAAGGTAGATAGAAAGAGAATGGAAACATTCTTACGTTCATGAAATCTTGTGTAGAATTATGTCTACTAATGATATTTGTGCATTTTTCTTTTAATACATTGCAATGTCGTCTTTGGCGACTTGAAACGCGAGCTAGTTCTTCTACCAGAGTTCTGACCCGGTTTGTCTACCCTGTAGAGAAATTTCATTCCAGGCATGGAGATGCATTTTAGTTTATAAGACAATGTACCTATGAATCTGATAGAGGAAATGGCTAAAAGTGAATTATTGACTTTCCCGTCTACTTTTCACTGAGATAGTAAACGAGAAACGCCTGGAAAAATGTATACCCCGACACAAACAAAATGTTTTTTTTTTCTTAACGTTTCCGGTGAGGCTCGAACCAATGACCTTCTGCGTGTTAGGCAGATGTGATAACCGCTACACCACAGAAACAACTGCATTCCCTAAGGTCAAACAGCCTATACCTAGCTTCAAATCCATTTCGAATATAAATCAAAGTCAATCTTGGCACGATTTCAATCCATCTGGGAATGATTAAACTATTCTTAACTTACCTATTTCGGATAATACCTTGTGCCGTCTGCGCGTATATTTGTTTTGGACAAATGTGGTCAACGGCAAGTGCATTGTCAAATCCATCCCACAGCTTAGAAGTTAATACCTCAGACATATTTTTCTCTCGCAGAAATAGCCTAGGTGGACCGAAAGTGTCAAGATAATTCTTTTCAAGGAGTAAGAGCAGGCTAATGTACAGGAAGAGATGCAGTGGTGTGGCGCAGACTCTCGCTCAGGTGTGTGTGTTTGTGATTTGAATTTTTAACCTAACTTTAACAATTGTTCAGTTATATCGCTACGATGTCTGCAGTGTGGCAGTTTATGGTGATAGAATCGGGGTATCATGCCGCAGACACGTAGCATGATGTCCCACCCAGTCACATTATCCTGACACCAGGCCGACCAGTCCTAACAATATCCTATTAATGCTGAGCGCCAAGCGAGTCAGCTGTTAGTACCATGTTTTTTTACAAGTCTTTGTTATGACTCGGCTGGGCCTCGAACCCAAGACATCCCGCAATCGTTGCCCACGCTCTAATCACTAGGCCACCCTGAGCGGCCTCTCTCGCTCATGTAAATGTAAAAAATCTGGTATATGTATACTGTATACATGTAGTAAATGGGGATAACATAGCGTCAATGGGAATTAGCATTACAAAACCCCCTGGGACACTCTAGCGTCAGTGGAAAATTAACATGGAGAAAAATCGTGGGACGGTTTAGCGTCAAAGGAATTTAAACTGGGTGGGACTTTATAGCGTCAAGGGAAATTGAACATGGGATTTTTTTTTTAAAATTTTTTTAAAAAAGGGGTAGGCAATTGAAAGGCTATCTCTTTTCGAGAAATATGGCTGGCCCTGAAAAGGGCCTTTGGGTTTTCTTCTTCTTCTGCTTCTAGTTTCTTCTTTTTCTCCACCAAGTTCTTATTTTATCTCCAACACTCTTTCTCTTCTTTTCTTTCTTTTTTTTCTCCTGCTCTTCTTTCTTCTTCTCTTCCTCCTCTTCTTTCTTCCTCTTTTCATTTTTTTCTTCGTTTTCAAATTTTTCATTCCATGCTCTCATCCTTATCCTTTCCTCTTCATCCTCCTTCTCCTCCTTTATTTCTTTCAACAGATCACTGATGATTACCTTCATTTTTTGTAAATTGTTTATCTCCATCTTCACTCGATGGGGACTATAAGAATAGTGATCCTCGTTTAGGTTAACCAACATTTGCTCTATCATTCCTAAATTGTCGAGGACGTTTTGCAATTTTTCCATTTTGTCCATTTGGTTAGAAGCCATCTTCTTTTTTTATTCTTTGCAGAATGGTTTGAACGACGAATACTGTGGGTTCTTATACGAAAAGCGCGGACGTGAAGGAAAACATCCCCCCTACTTTTTCATTTCATATAATAAAACCCAAACTATACTCTCCACATACGCTAAGAAACAATAAACAAAATCCATAATCTACTATCCACACAATCGTACGTGAGCGCTTACAAAACCCTAACTATACTCTCCACATACGCTAAGAAACAATAAACAAAATCCATAATCTAATGTCCACACAATCGTACGTGAGCGCTTACAGAACCCTACCTATACTCTTCACATACGCTAAGAAACAATAAACAAAATCCATAATCTACTATCCACACAATCGTACGTGAACGCTTACAAAACCCAAACTATACTCTCCACATACGCTAATAAACAATAAACAAAATCCATAATCTACTATCCACACAATCGTACGTGAGCGCTTACAAAACCCTAACTATACTCTCCACATACGCTAAGAAACAATAAACAAAATCCATAATCTACTATCCACACAATCGTACGTGAGCGCTTACAGAACCCTAACTATACTCTTCACCTACGCTAAGAAACAATAAAGAAACCCATAATCTACTATTCACACAAACATACCTTAGCTCTTACAAGCACCAACACACAAACACATACCCTCACACTATCTTAAAAAAGAGTTAGTGTTTATATTCACACTACTCTACCTACACATTGGCAAATTGATGGTTATTTCTTTTCTAGAGTATTGGGTAGCCCTGAAAAGGGCTGTTTTTTTGTTTGTAACTTCATTGACACCTTTTTAATTGTGGCACCTTCCAGGCCTGGCGCCGCATACACATCTTATCCCCCAGTTACTTTTTACCTTTTGAGGGGAGAGAGCAGAGGCAGGATATGTCGCTTCAGAATCCCAATTTTCGCTCTCTGGGATTCTGAAATTTCTTCTTCTTCTCTCCTTTTCCTCCTCCTCCTCTTCTTTGTATCTTCTCTCCTCCTCTTTGTATCTTCTTTCCTCTTCTTCTTTATATCTTCTCTCCTCCTCTTCTTTGTTTCTTCTTTCCTCCTCCTCTCTTATCCTTCCCTCCTCCACAATGGCTTCCGCGGCCAGTTCATTTAATATGCGCCTGGCATATTCCAGATGCACATGAAGTTCCAACAGTTTCTCCAGTCTCGTGTTCATTTTTGGTGTTGATCAATCAACAAGGGTAGCTGGACTGCCGAACGAGTTTCAATTTATAGTGAAAGCGCGGACGTGAACGAAAACATCCCCTAAAAACATAAAATTGATCTTACCTAGATCATAACCAAAAAAACAACAACGCGCGGACCTAAAAGAAACACTCACTCACTTTTTTATGCTACCCATCACTATTTTAAAATTTTTTATAAATCACTTCAATGGACTATCCACATACGCAAAGCAATCCAATCTAACTCCAAATATACACCTCAAACACCAAAAAAGACATCATTTTAATCTACTATCCATACCAACTTACTTAACCACTTACAAACACAAACACACAAACACATACCCTCACATTTTTTAAAAAAGAGTTAGTGTTTATTTTCACACTACTCTACCTACACACATTGGCAAATCGATTGTTATTTCTTTTCTAGAGTATTGGGTAGCCCTGAAAAGGGCTGTTTTTTTTGTTTGCTATGGCATTCTTTTTAGTTTCTAAGAATGCGATGTCCTCTGAGGATAGACTTTCTGGCGATAGGTCTGCTTCTTCGGAAAGAGAAGAAGAACTCTTTGGTGTCGATACGACAATCGACAAAGCCTCTGTCAGCTTCAGGTTGCTGCTGCTGTTGTTGTTGTTGCTGCTGTTGCTGCTGTCTCTGAAGTCTGTACTTCTCTGTCCATTCTTCTTTTTCCCTGTTCATTTCTTCTCTGAAGAGCTCTTCTATCAGGTCTTCAGTGATTTTTAACATTCTCACATTCTCTATTTCTTCTGGCTTCGGTATCAGACTGTGTCTGACCCTATGCAAATTCACGTAGGCTTCGTTGAGTTTAGCTAGTTTGGAGCACATCTTCTTAGGAGGATGAGTCGACAATGGATGGTTAGACTGGAAACAACCCCGGTTCTTAAAGTCAAAGCGCGGACGTGAAGGAAAACATCCCCCACACGGTTTTTGAGTCGCAACGTTTAGTGAGTGTCATGAGAGGGATAGTAAGAAATGAAAGAGCATCAATCCAACATTCTTATAGCTAAACAAAAGACAAAGGCATTTTTTTCAAAACACAACATTTTTTATTCAAAAATCACTTAACACTAAACAACAACAACTCTAACATTTTTTAACAATAATCCAACACTAAAAGTTTCTCCACTAGGTAAAGAGGGATAACAGTCTTCCATGGTTTCTAGTAATCTAGGATGACTTCTCTCAAACTGTTGATTTCTATGGTATTATCGAATTCTGCATACAGGATGACGTTCACCGTTTCATCAGGGTCTCGGTATTTAAACTGAATTTCCACACGAATCTGACCGGATTTTATAGGGTGGAAATGTCCCTCGTCGCTGCCTTGGTCTGGAGTGAAATCGAAAGCCCACAAAGCGTAGCCTCCTGCATAATCCTCGTACGTAATACCGTGACTGGTATTGGTTCCTAACTGTCCGGTGGCTTCGTACAGGGACAAGTACGATCTCAAGTAATTCTTCTTGGTAAAGTCAGGTCCGAAAGGTCGGGTACACAAGGTCTTGCCATCGCGACTGACTTCGATTTTGGACACGCCAAAGTGTTGAAAGTAGAAAGGATTTTTTTGGGCAGCTCCGTTGAAGGCTGTATTCTCGACGATACCAACGATCAAACGTTTAGGTAACTGTCCTTGGAACAGATGATCTTCGATCATGGATCGCTGTCCCTTGGGAATGGTGAAGGTTTTCACTTCCACGCGTCGTATGGGATACTTGGCAGTCGTTCTGCTCAACGTCTGACTGATGTCGTTTCCCACTTTAGGTAACACTTCCACACGGCGTACGTAGAGTCTGGCTTCTAGGATTTTGGTTTTGTAACCGTCACTATCAGCCATCAAATGGAAAGCGGCACTGCTACGATTCAGTCTCAGGCGGACATCCACCCCGTTCAGCAAATACTTTTCTTGCAACCACATGTCCAAATGCAAACGATCCATCAGTTCTAAACTTGTGTCGGCTCCCGTGATTCTCTTTCTTCGTTCTAGAAATCCATCATTGTTGTCTTTCTTTTCATCAGTTTCCAATATTTCAAACTTGGTAGGTTCGTCAGCTTCCCATACCACACAGGCATTGAGATGAGTGTTCTTGGCATCTATTCCGTACGTCAAGAGATTTTCCAGGTAGGCACGATAAGGGTAAGTATCCATGCTGCTACTGACCAGTTTGTTATTCAAGTACAAGTCCACTCCACTGAACAAGGAATGCATGAAATTGTTGACGGGAGCTACTGCTTCATCGTCTATAGCACCTACAGTCTTATCTAGAATTTTGACTTTCAGGTACAAGTAACTGCTATTCACATCGATGTAATCTTCGGGCTGTCCTTTGATTTCAAACTCGATGGGAGCGGAATCGGTCAGTGAGGAGATGGGGTGAAATTCCACCCACTGGGATTCTTGCATCGTCATCATCGTGGAGGGCATGGCAAACAGATCCAGTTCCGTCTTGGAACAAGCGCAAGATTCTCGGTGCATCATTTTTTTGTCTCTTTTCTCAATAATCGAAAACGTCTAAGTCTCGAACGGTTCTTCTTTTCTTGGCCTTTCTAGCTTGAAGTCTGGTGAAAGGGTGTTTTCTTCGTCGTCTCTTTCTGCCTTGTCCTTGCTGAATGCCTGACTCGGTAGAGTGCAGGGCATTTATAGGTGTTTCTCGGTGACCCAAAATGTCTTTGCCCGTTTGCAGCAAGACATTTTTGCCTGCCCTCATGAAGGCTTCTTTAGGGTTTTGTTTGTCGATGATGACATTTTGGAGAAATTCTTTGCCTTGCGTCAGTGCCGCATCTTTCAAGGCGTGCAATCCGCGTGTCACCATCGGTTTCAACACCGGGGCCACCGAACGAAAGGCCGATTTTAACATATCTCCTAAACCGTGTCCTCGCTGTCGAGCAACCCCTCGGTACACTGGATACATGACTTACGAATCGTGAGAAAACCGTTTTCGAAAATGGAGTTTCACCGTGACTTTTCCTTTGGTGAATGGAATATTTTGTCCCAAATCTCCTTTTATAGTAATGTTGACCGTGTCCAAATACGACTTACTGACAGGCAAATAGTGAGGATGTACAAATTCGCGGTGGACGTGGTAAGTGTTTCCACCTTCCTCGTCAGTGTTCGTGGCAGAATCCACTTTGAAAGGAATGACACGCAGTAACGGTACGGAGGTGTGTCCCACCACGTTATACTCCACCACATCGGAGTACACAAACATCAAATTCAGTCCTTGGTTCAGTTCTACCGGGGAACGAAATAACTTGCTAAAAGACTCGTTGTCGTAAACGATGGGTAATTCGCTTTTCTTCATCATGCTCATTCTCAGGTTCATGTCTCCGCCCAACATGTCATACAATTCAGGACAAAATAAAATGGACAGGATTTTACTCCGTTCAAATTTCATCAAGAAGCGACGAGCTGTTTTGTGGTACTCCATGGTGACACTTTTGTTAACATGCTCCAAAGCTTTCAGAAACACGGCATTAAACCTGGAGGCTATGGTGCTGACCAAATGTTGACCACTAAAATAATAGCCTGGGGAAATGAACAAGTGATAGGTGGTGTACTTTTGTGTACGGGTTTCCTTGTCATATTTGACATTGCTATCCATCCACTGTTGCAATTGTTCGTCATGAACTTCCACATCAAAAAAATTTTGATTGGGAAGGACATTGAGGACTTGGGTCGGGTGAATCATTTCTACTAAAGCCACTTCCCAATGGGCTTCGTGATCTAAGGGGATGGCTTGAGGTAATTTGGCCGTGTAACAGCACAACGTGTTGTTGGGAAACACCTCCATGGAACTGTCACTGGGTAAGGTTAAGTAAAATTGGTTTTGGTGACTCATAATTCCAGAGTTCTGTGGCTGTCCGAGGGGTTAGTGGACGTCAGAGGCGTGTCTCCGCCCAAAATGGGGTTCTGGTTGTGGTTGGAGTGGTGACTGGCACTGGCACTGGACACAAGGTTCCCGTGGTTCCCGTTCGAGGTGAATTTCAGGGAGGGATTAGGAAGCAGGTAACCGATGCAACTGCTCAATAAAATGGTCCACAATTGTTTGTCTCCTTGTTGCAAACTCAAATTGGCGATGGCTGCCCCGATGACACAATACACCACGAAGATTTGGCAGAAAAAGACGATTTGCGTTTTAGGCACACGTTCTCCACACCACACCCACAAGGGTTGTTTTTGTAAATCTTGCACAGAAGAACTGGGTGAAGGAGGAGTGATCGACGTAGCTGCGTCTGTGTGAAAAGGCATGATGGTCACTTCTTTTTATAGTCGATGACTTGCGAAGCGTCGATCCAAGAATCAAAACTGGGCGGATATCCTTTCCAACGTACTTTGACTTCTTTGACACGTCGTTTGCCCACTTTACGGGTTCTGCGTTCGAGAATGCTTTCGATGTCGTATACGTCGTCTTCTTTTTTGGTGACACGTTGTAACTCGGGCAAATAAAACGTTCCTTTGAGCACTTCTCCGTTCATGTCTTCCAATTTATAGACGGCAGGATCACGGCCATGCACTCGTCCAGTGACGCGAAACAGTTCGGTCGTCCAGTTAGGTAAGTAACCTTTGTCAAAAGTGCGTTTGGTTTTGCCAATGCGCACCCAATCTCCTACGGCCAACTCTCCACTTTTATTGGGGACAGCCCTCGTCGGGGACGTACCAAACAGACGCTCAAACACCAGCACTTCATTGTCGGGAGTCACGTCTTGCGGGGCACGTCCGATGCTTCGATGGTAAGATTGGTTGTACGCTTGCACCAGGTGCGGTAAGATGTCGATGTACTTCAGAGTGTGGTGATGCGTAAAATATTTCCACATGCGTTCTTTCAAAGTGCGTTGAAAACGTTCCACGATGCTGGCTTTGGTTTCGGGATTCTCGGTGGTAAAGAAATGAATGTCACGTTTCTTTAATTCTTTTTGGAAAGCTTGGAGCAGCAGGGGGGGCGAATCCGACATTTTGTCCAATCGTTATTTTGCTTAATTATTACTTTCTGCACTCAGCGGATCCGGTGTAGTCAGCGCTGGTAAAAAAAAACGACGTCGGTCCATCATACACGACGGTGACGTCATTTGGTTCTGCGCGCCGATCCCAGTTTTGTCAGCGTCCGGTAAACACAGCGACGACCGCGTCGATGTCATTACCCCCCCTGCTGCTAAGAAGTTATTTACAATGATCTTACAAACAGAGTGATCACTAACTCCTCCTCTTGTAGATCAATTAGGTTATTTGACTGATCGGTAAGTCTAAAATTAATTCTCGTTAAAAACCGATTATGGCATCGCATATAGACCGGATTAATCGGGCTCTCAACGATTAAGAATCCGGGAGGGGCTGTTGGTGAAAATGAATAAAGGATATACCCCTGTTAAGCTTGATTTGATTGCTTGGTATCTACCTGGTAACTCCCTTCGATAACATCACACACTAGATTGATTGCTATCACCGATGCGATATTTACGTTGTATGGAGCAATATGCCTACCACCATCTCCGTTATCGTGTCTGAGGATAATTGATGGACCGAGAAAATCATTAAGAGACTTTTTTAGTTCTGGCGCGTTGTATCCTGGAAACTTGAAATCGGGTAAATCGGCTTCTGTGATATTATACTCGGTTAGGAATTTTTGTTTATTATCATCGCTGTTATCGGATATTATTTTAACGATTCGTTCATTGATATATTCCATGTCTGATATAAGTTGATTTAACACCTCAACGTGTTTTCGTGCTTTTGTTTTCCGTAGTTGTTCTAGTTGCAATTGGTAATTATGATTAATTTCGGTAAAAACACTAGCGATATCATTTAAATTAACTGTGAACACTGCGGACGATTCAGGAGTTTTCTTATACTGAAAATACCACTGCATGGCATTCCTGTCTTGAAATATAAACCAACTGGGTAATAACGTGCTTTTCATAATAGACAAACCATCTCGATACTCGGGATTAATCTCATGATACGATTGCACATTCGTGTGCAAGTCCGCGGGGATTTCATTAGGTGGATTCTCGGGCCAACCTAGTATGGTTCTTATTGAACTGTTATAAATATCAACCATATACCCCGGTGTGCTTATTTCAATCGTCGACGATAACGTCGGTTCATGAACCGTAATGGCGATTTTTGATTCTTTTCCTGTGATCGATTTTATCCTGCGTTGGAATTCTTTATTGATTTGTTCTACTTGGTATGACCCAGTTGGTATTGTAACCTCATTCCAGTCTGGGGTCCCATCGGGTTTATTTGTCCATGCAAAAACCAGCGAGTTATTAGGTTGTTGTCCGTTAAATGCTTCCGCTCGGATATTAGGCCAACTGTGATATACTCGCAATTTTGCCAGCGCTATTTCCTTCACTGGAATCGGAGAAGGGAAGTTTACACTGAATTCTGGCTTCGTTGATGTTATCGATATCATATTTGTTTGTACCGGAGTGGTGTTCTCCGCGATCCGTTGAAGCAATTGAAACCCTTCGGGGTTCAGCGACATTATTATTATTCGTCGTTTCCAGTGTTTAATTTCAACACCGAATATTAACAACCTGCTTGTTTTCAGGAGAATGTTTTAAGCCCATTGAACTTGTTTCAGCGACGTGGTTTCCAGCTTCCAGTTGAAAATCCTCGATTTTTGACATCGCGGAGTCATACAACTGGACCATCGTGGAGAATTCAACATCGGATATAAACGAATTATCTATCGCCAACGAGATAAACCCGGATAATTTCGAGTACGCGTCGGATACTATTTGATGTTTTACTGTATACTCGTTGAGTTTTTTCTGAGAACACGATGATATCTTTCTAGTGATTGCGTTGGCGACTTCAGCAATTGTTGTCGCCGCGGAGATAGCGATTGGAACAGCGATCGGGGCCATCATGGTCACCGTGGATAAAATAACACCGGTACCGGCTACTATACCCGACACCGAGTACACGACCGCGTCGATGGTGGTTATTTTTCGGCGGTATTTTTTTATTTTTACACGGTATTGTTCGGAAAGCGTTTTCAAATTCGCGGAGAATTCTTTTACGGTATTGAATCGATATTGATGTGACGTCGGTGATACCTCTGATTCAATTACCTTGGTGGTCATTTTTATTTTAAAAGAGCTAGTATTTTTAATT
Source organism: Sinohyriopsis cumingii (assembly GCA_028554795.2). Lineage (NCBI taxonomy): Eukaryota > Metazoa > Mollusca > Bivalvia > Unionida > Unionidae > Sinohyriopsis > Sinohyriopsis cumingii. Next base: position 114,833,732 of record CM068824.1, on the reverse strand, counting down.
ACTTAGATCCGTTACAAATTCCACATACCATGTAATGTTTGCCCCGGTTAAATGTCTATCGACGGCATAAATTGTAAACTGTTCAGTTTCGTCCTTGTCTATAATTGTTGATATTGCATTGTTAAACCCGGATGAACTCGACGATAATATATTAAACTGCATCATTGAAACCAGTGTTAATCGATAAATACCCTTAACAGTTGCGGTGATATATATTATATTTTGTGTAGGAGTCCAAGTGAATGATCCATGATAAATCGTGTATACTGTGTTGATGGTGTTTTCATGAGGGATTTTTATTTTTGTCACCTCCGGTAGTCTGTCTTTAATCGCTGTAACATCAGTTTTGATTGTTCCTATTTCCTGTGTATGCGCGTCTACACTCCTTTTGTTCGCTGCAACATCAGTTTTGATTTTTTCTGTTTCCTGTCCATATGTGTATACATTCCCTTTGATCGATTCAACGTTAATTTTGATTGTTTCTATTTCCTGTGTCGCGTCTACACTCCTTTTGTTCGCTTCAACATCATTTTTGATTATTTCTATTTCCCGTTCATTCACGTATAAACCCGCTTTGATCGTTTTAACATCAATTTTGATTGCTTCTATTTCCTGTCCATACGCAGTGATATCATTTATAGTTATTGTAATTTCATCCGGTCTGGTATTTTTTTTACCAAAGAATTTATCAATGGTGTTATCAGCCCTGTTAAAATTTTTTCGTAACGTGTAAAATTGGCCCGACAGCGTTGTAAACTCCGAAATAGTATTTTTTATCCCCACAAGATTCGGTTCGGTTACCGTCGGGGTTCCAAAAAAACTAGCAGTAGTGAGTTGTATATCGGTGACAGACTTTTGTATCCCCTCGAACTGATTTGCTTGCGCGTTAAATTTATCATACAAATTTTTTAACGAATCTGACACGGATATATAATTGTCGCCAAGTGTACTTATTTTTCCATTTATCGTCAAGATGGATTCACCTGATTTAAGTCGTCCGTCATCGGTATACAACACGATATTGTTCTCGGCGGCATCATTATTTCGTATTAAAACGTCATTCAGCGACACATTACTGGATTTCAGTTTACCCTGGCGGTCTTGAAATACAACTATTTCGCCCGGGTCAACACTGGTTAAATTTAACGTATCAGCGATTTCATCCTCAATTAGTTTTTTTATGTCATCGGTGGCGAGCGTTTCCGTGGATTTTTTCAGCGCCGAAACCGGTCGTCCCCAAATATCAATCATTATTATTGTTAAAAAAAACAGTGTTTTTAATTAACCCGCCGGGCCTCTACGACCCCACTAGTGTATTCGTTTACAACCACATGAGGTGGTTTCCGCGATGATGAAATCGTCGCGAGTACGTTCAATACCTCACGGCCGCATATCGGTGGGTCGCTTAATTGTTGTGTTGGCAGCGTGGAATAAAAAACCGGGGTTGAACACGCCCGGATATACCGCATGAACTCGTTTGGCGGGGCTAACCCGTATGAATCAAAATAGACGATCGCACGCGGATCAATTGCGTATGCAACCCAATGAGTTCCCGCTCCGGAGAATTTATCGAGGTTAATTATACCGGTTTCAATATTCCTTGGTTTTGTCGGTAATTGATCCCTCATAAAAACACCTCTGAAGTTTTTTATCGCTAACGCGTTTGCGGCATCTATTAAATCAAAATTAGACATTGGAGTCATTAAACGGTTCCCGGTAGTCTTAGACCCTTCCCCGAGTACCATGAATACGGGGTTCCCGGTAGTCTTAGACCCTTTCCGGCTACGGGTCGTTTTTTTTATAGCCTTTCCCGGTTGCCTTCTTCAATGCCATTCCCGCCGCGGTACCAACGGCCCCCAACGCCGCCGCCTTCGCCACTGCTGGGGCCGCCGCGGCAATCAACGCTTGAATCGCAGCTAACAACGGAAATATCCCACCGGTCTTTTCCATGTTTTTAATCGCTGCGGCTGAAAAATCTATTTGAACACCCTTTTTATTCTTCATCGCATCATTGAAATGTTTTATTTGACGCGCCGTCAACGATATCTTATGATTACCACCTGCCATCTGTGACGGCTTTAACGTTATTGTGGTTCCACATTGTTTAGCCGACTTTGATCGTAATTTCTTGACTTGACCATCGGTCAACTCTACACCGACAACATTATACGACATTTTTATTGTAAACGCGTTTATGTTTTCAATTACATGTTTTCCACTGGCGCATCAACGATTCTCATTCGTCCACCAACACCTTCCAACAGCATTGATTTATCGCTGAGAATGACAGCAACCGCTCTATAATCGGCAATAACGCCGCAAGTTACATTAGCTCGGAAGTGTATATCAACGACGGATTGTCTTGTTAAATCAAGATGTTCCAGCGAAAAGTAATAGATCGGATATAGTTCTTTGAAATCATGTTGTGATATTTGCAAACCAGTGTCGACGTTTTGATCACGACTCATATACGACAGCAACCGATGGTACACGCGTGCAATATGGTTTTGACCGTAATTAAGTTGTATATCCTCAGATGGTTCCTGCTGGCCGTTTATTCTCAGCGAGACGTCAGTAACGCCTAATAGATCAAATATCATATGGCTGGATAGTTGATTATCAACTCTCGTAATATCCTGCAACGCAACAAATATATGACGCGGAGCCGAAATGCCTTGTTGTGATGCCAGGTTCCATGTAAATATACCATTGATATTTGATTGCTTAGTATCTGTTGTTGTTGTTAGCCAACTTAGTAATGATTTTCCTCCCTGCTCCATAAAGGATAGCAATCGTGCCTCTGTGGTAATGGATGGAGTCATTACTGGCATCCACAATAATATTTTAGTTAAAACGACTTTACCAGAGTCATTATTTGGATTCGCAAGATCCGCTGGAATTCTCCAAATTGCATTTCTATCATCACCTTTTCGCACAAGCACCACGGTATGCTTTGCTCCGTAGATAACTTTTCGCACGTTCCTACAAAATCCAAATATATGATGCAGTGGAATCGCGCATGAGAAAGATCTACGCGGCCCTGTTAACATTGATATGCGTGTTGCAGCTCCGATGTTAAAATTAGGATCGCTGTTTATAATCATATTCTCAACATCAGCGTTAGCGCTATCAGCACTATTTCTTGGTCGTCTTACCACAAATTGCGAGTTTCCAGCAGTGTTTCTAGTATCCTTTGCAAACATCATAGATGGACCCGCTGATCTTGTATAATCGTCGGAATATCTTGCTAGCCCGATTATTGTTGTAGCAACATCAACATCACGTTCTATTGATTCAATTTCTCGCCCGTCAATGAGATATTTTGCGCTCTCAAATAGCGCCATTACGCCGTTATTGACTAAGCCAACTTTGGTACCATCTGGATACGATGCTGCTACAGCAGGAGTATCGGCCTCTGTTACAAGTTCTCCTTCGATTTCAATAAACGCTTCACACGGTAAAAAATATTTACTGGTATCATGGACTTGAAGTTCAATTCGCGATCGTATGTTGGGTTGTACTGCATGATAGGAATAAAATTGATAATTACGGACAGAATCATCCTTTTGCACTGGTGCGTCCATATCAAACGCCGGGTCAGCTGTTCGTTTAAACATTTTATTTAATAATACGCTGATGCATCTAAATCATCGTCGTCGTTTTAAACCACTTCCCGCTATTATGTTTGCGATGTCATCTTGATTATTGTTTACCAACGACGCTAGTTTTTCTTCCACGGCGTTATTTATTACTTTACTGACATTTGCAGGCATCACTGTCGTTGATGGCATCACCGGTGGTTTCTGTTTTCTTTTTCGTGAAAATCCTTTGGATTTTACCAACGACATTAGTTTATCTCGTGCTGCAGAAAACGCCCTTCCGGCGACATCTCCAATAGCACTAATACCCTTATCACGAATAACATCAATGGCCTTCATTCCTAATTGTTTAGCTAACGGCGCCACTTTTGGAGCCATTCTTGTAAATAACCCCGCAATGGTGCTACCGAGACCGTCTCCGTACCACGCGCGGTATACGGGCAATCGTGAGTTTACCACGTAGACGCTGACTGGTTTATCATGGTTGTAGTGTATAATCATCTTTATTATAAAAAACACCAGTGTTTTCCAATTAGTGATTGATCACCTCCCTCCCCACCACCGAATCATAAATTTTGTCAAAAACATCGATTTTCTCTAAATGATTTCCTGGGGTTTTCATCGGCGGTAAAAATCCGCGTTTTTTGTCAACTTTTTTAATCATCCACTAACTCGTCTATGAGCGTTCGATATATATTAATGTCCATGATACCACCGGCAAATAACCGCCTGCAAATATCAGCGGCCTCATTGATTATTTCCGGAGAGTTATTTCCGGCTCGTTTTCCTCCGATTAGTATTTCTAGCCGTGATATATCACTGAGAACACTACCAGGACAAGTAACGTCTTTACCAACAGAGTATCCTTTTCCGTGTTTTGGTCTTTCACTTTTTACTTTATTGTGGAATATTATATAATTATTATCACGCGGTGGTAATTCATTTTTATGTTTATTTGCCAAATACACTATTCTTGTCCAGTCCTTTAACGACCTTATATTTTTCTCGTAGCCGCTATTGATATGCTCATCTCGTGTGTCCTTATCAAAATTTGTAACAGTAAAATCGACTAATTCTTCATCGCTGAAGGCTCTGATTTGATCTATTGTGCTCTTTTTAAGAACATTACGGGGTATATTCCCCTCTTTCCGTATTTCTTCCGGTATTTCTTCCGGTATTTCCTCCGGTATTTCTTCTTCTGGTTCTCTTGCGGTGGCGCCTAGTTCTTCCTCGTCGGCCATTGTAACATATGGTTCTTGTGGGTCCGTTATAGCGAGTGGTGGCGGCCTCCGTGTTGTAGCAACCGCTATTTTCGCAGGGAGTGTTTCCAGAGACTTTTTTGTTTGCTCGGTCTGAGCCGCTATCTTTTCAAGCGCACCGAGGACGGGCACAGTTGCCGCCGTAACATCTTTGGTCGCTTTAGTTACCGGAGCAAAGAGCTGTTCGCTTCCAAGAGCAAAATCAGTTTGTAGTTGTTGCCGCGTTTGAAGTTGTTTTCGTACCCTGTCTCGTAACGGTATGAACTTTTTAAGCGCTACTAGCCGCTCTCTGGCTAGCCGAGTAGTAAGTGATTCGCCTACCATTATTGCAATTGCTCCGTAATTTCTAATTTCCCGCCGAGTGTGGCGGGGGGATATGTCCCAGGGGCTCCAGGGAGTTTTCGTCTATAATCCTTCTAATGTTTTTAATTTTATTAGAGATTTCTCGACGTCGTTCAAAAGCCTGTCCGAGTTTTTTTCGTACTGTCTCAACGGCAGTAAATAGTCCAATAAATGCATTTACGTCATTGCCATACAAGTTTTCATTGATCGTATATTGTAATCGCTTTATAAAAGAATACTCGCGTGGCAAGGTATATCGACCTTTCTTTGATTGCTCGTTAATAATTTCATAATCGGACAATATTTTTTGGTTATCAAGCTTATCAGATAATTCAATTCCTTGATTTTTTAATTTTAAAATCTCGGTTAATATATTATTGATGTCTTCGATATTCATATTCTTATAAACATCTTATTTCTAAATTAAAAAAAAATTATTTTACAAAATGAACCCTGCGTATCAATCCCGAGGTGTGTTAACATTCGATGAAACCGTAGGATAATTCGTTTTCTTCCGGTATTTCTTCCGGAAGAGACAATTTATTGTAGCGTTCGCACTGTCATGGCGACTTCGTCAGCGCCATAGGCGCCGGTGATTTCGTCAGCGCCATAGGCGCTGGTGACCTTGTCACTCGCTGATTTCTGTTATATATGAAAATCGAATTCTGTGACCCGTCATTTTTGAGATCGCTGAATTCTGTATTCCTTCTGCAACAAATCGTATTGAGGCGATATAAATGTCAAAATATTTTCCTGCCTCATTCATCGACTGAAATATTTTTTCCTCGTGAGTTGTTGTATCAAATGACTTTACGGGTTTTGCTTTCTTTGAAAACTTACCAGTTTGGCCTTTTTTGGTATTCTGACTTTGCGAGATAGCTTGCAAGTTTATAAGAGAATTATCAGTCTTATTATTATTAATATGATCAATCACAAGCCCATTTTCGATTAATCCGTTGAATGCTTCAAATACAATCCTGTGAACATAATAGCTTTTTCCTCCTGCAGTAAATTGCAAGTATCCCTGATTATTTACGGTACCAATCGGCTTCTTCAGTCTACAATTTCTAACAACGCCATCGCGAGATGCCTCGTAATTAACGAGCACAGGATGCGGCTGAAATTCTTGGTTCATTTGTATAATAATACTACTTGTCTAATTCATTATTTGGTTTAATTATAAACCTTGCAATGTAGTCCTGAGGAGTTTTGATGACTAAGTCGGCGGTGGGGTCAATGACGGCATTTTTTATTCGTTTATCATAATAGCGTTTTAACTCTCTGTATCGCTTTCCGCCACAATTGATACACAACTGCGATTTTCCTCTTACACCAACGTGACAAACCAAGCACGGGAGGGGGCCAAGAGAACCATTACGAACGCTTTGTAAATGATACCCGCAGAATTCACCTCTACATGATTTATTGCACGGGATTGTCGACCCAATCATCAACCATTTGCATTTATTCATTATACTATATTCTTTTATTTAAATACTTGTTTTAATTATATGGAGGAGTTCGAGAGATTAGCAGCAATTAAGCCCTGGAAAAATATTAAGTTCAATCTCGATAGAGCCCTCAAGGACGCACCAAAAGCGTCAATAAACGATAGAACCCTGTTAAATAAAATACGCGATTGTATCAATGAATTCAAGCGTGATGGTGCATCTCATAGTTGGTCAACATTTCGAATTGATGGTGTTGTTGATGCTACCATGAACGACAAACGCGCGGCAACGATAATATCACAACTTGGCTCCAGCAAGTATTTCTTCAGAGTAAAATTTATTGTCCGGGTGGAATCAGGCAATTGGATCATACGTGATAAATTTGAACCAGTTCTCAGCGACAAGAAAACAGTCATTGTTAGCCGCGACTCCAAGCCAGGGCTGTTAACCGGAATTGACAGACCATACTATGAACGAGCGTATCCTGAAACAGCAGTTGTCTATGGAATATACCCGTTAAATAAGAAACCTGATATCGGAAAACTAACGCCGATGAAACAGTCAACGGGGATAAATTGTGTAGCAGAACGAGTAATAGAGCATTTTACAAATGCGTGTCGAGGAAACAAATTGACTGATTTACGACGTAGTAAAATAAACCAATGGGAGGAGACAGTGCGCGAGCGAGGAGCAACCATCAGCGACATAGCGAAATTAGAAACGTCGCTGAGATTTCCAATAACCGTTACAACGATAACCGGTGAAGTATTATATGAATCAAAGTATAAATCAAATGGAGCCCCAATCAAAATTATTGATCATAACGAACACGCGTGGACGCCCGCGGTCACAATATTTCCACGGGATAGAACAGTAAAGTATATCCCGGGGGAATTCCTGGAAGAGGGTGGTTTTCTCGCGGAGAGGAAACTATTTGATGCTATTGCCTGCTTGTGTAAAAATGACCCTGTATCAGTGTGGTTACTTCGCAGCGCTGAAAACGACATGGATACCTTTGATCAGTTTGTAAGACCAAACGGTGAATTATATCGCACTGAAGCGTTTCACAACAAGATGAAAAAAACCGCCATGGAATTTGAAGAGCATGATGAACAACTGCTAACAAATTGTTTTACGATTCCATCGGTTGCGGCTCATGTTGCAGTTAGGAAAAATGCGTGGAGACCAACGCGCAAGGAATTTCTACCGGATGTACAATCCAGTTGTTTGGAATATTATCACGGTGGACTATGGAACACTGAATACAACCGCGACGCTATGATCTCGGTTGATATGGTTGCCTGTTATCCAGCAAGTTTTCTCGGGTATGGATCCGCCGCTGAGTATTTCAAACGATTTGGACACCCCAGACATGAAATGACTCGTGTTGCTATTAATGGGCCGCTGCCTGATTTTGATTCAACCGGATTCGCTCGCATAGTATCATTTGAATTCGCGGCAGGACTTCATCGCTGTTGTTATATTTGGATCGGTAGACACATGGCTGAAAAGAAGTGGCTGCCAATAGCGCTGTTACGGTATATGATTGATTGTAGCATGCTTGTATCGTTGATTGTCAGTGACGCGATTATATCATACCGGGCGCAGACTGAAGTCTGGTTACCAGAACCAGAGCGTCTAGATAGCATAATTGACGAGTCCAGAGCACACATTGATGCCGACGAGGAATATATCATCGAATGGTCCAAAAAGATATTCAACCAACGAAACTGCGAGGCAAAAGATCTCGGTAGAAGAATAATTGGTAAGTTCACACAAGGTGGAAAAAACTGCGACTACAAACGATATTGCTCACGGCTGATTATAGATGACGCAGAATATGATTTCGTAATCAAGGACGCAGTGGCAAAAAATAGATACGTGAACTGCAAAACAACTTTCTTGTCCAATGGAACAAAGTTGGGTACAGTTGTTACCTACAGCGATGGAGACAGCCCGGCATATCCACATTTGAGGGCGTCTATGCTGGGTTACGCCGCTATCAATTTATTCTCGATGATAAATAGATTTCCCGACACCGCGGTTAGAGTAGCCGTTGATTCATTTTATATAGACGTAAAGTACAAGGGAAACTTAGCCGAGTTTACTAGTCCGGACGAGAGTTGGGGTATATGGAGAATTAAAAATGAAATACGACGCGATTATTCCCCGTCAGCAAATGTCACCGTTGAAAATAATTACTTACGCGGTGATAAATTGTCAGAATGGTCTAATGCACCACCGTGTTCTGATCCAATTTGTAGATACAAAACAGTTTATTTAAGCGGCTGTGGCGGGTCAGGAAAGACGACTCGGGCAATTGAATTATTTCGAACGCGGGCAAGTATAATCGTGCTTACACCGACCCATAGACTAGCGCGAGAGATAAAACAACGAAATGTTGACGCCGTTACTTATCACAGCTTTTTTCGATACAGCGGCGGTGAGTGGACTCCTGATCGAATGGGGGAAAAATTTATTCCTGAGGTTATCATCTGGGATGAGATATGTACTGTTTCGTTAGATGTTTTACAAATGTTTCTTGAGTGGTTGCTGCGCGCGAATACAGCGGTAATCATGTGTGGCGACCATGGTCAACCACCACCATTTGTCGGCGAGGGTCCACATGATTGGTTAAAGAATTTTGTTGACTATTATGAAGAAACCGATACTGATTACCGAGCACTTGATGAACAACTGCGCGAGGTTAAAAAATTAATCAGATTACAGCCGGATAGAGTTCAATGTGAAATAATCCGCGAGGTGAATCCGGAAACGCCGTTAAATGAATTCTGGGAAACATGGAGACCAAACGATTTGATTGTAGCGAGTAGAAAGATAGTCAGAGACACACTTCAGCGGAAGTTGTTTGCGTTGCATAAGGAAAAGTTTCCAACGCGCCCAGTGCCGTTATGTTATAGACCCGCGGATACACGGCGGCAGAACATTGAAGTTGAAATCCCGGGCCCGACAGCGTTAGGGACAAAAAAACAAATTCTTGTGCTGAATGATATTGTGCTCGTTGATATCAGCGTCGTCGAGGACGCGCTACGTGCTGATAAATCCCCGTGGACGCTAGGATACGCAACGACAATACATTCCTCGCAGGGATTGACTATCACGGATACAATTGTTTGGATGGTTGATAATCGCATCGAATGGTCAAATCTAGTCTATCTTGCAGTGTCCCGAGTACGGAGAATGAATCAGCTTCGAAGAATTGTTATTGACGAAGCCACCGACGAAGCCGGCGACAACGATGACATTATTGATGCTAGCGTCATTGATGGAAAACTCTCGGGTTACCGCCAACAGGATAAAAAAAAACAGCGGCGTTTTGATATTGATGCCGAATTAATAATTGCGTTACGACAACAACAGAATAATCACTGCGCGAGTTGCAATTGTGTAATGCGCTGGCGTTATTCGGATAAAGACGCTCGCCAATTTACTGTGGACAGGATCGATAACAGTCTCGGTCATGTCAAAAACAATGTGAGGTTGACCTGTCTTGAGTGCAATAGACGCAACGGCGCTAGTTAAGACCACGCGGGGGCAATTGAGTATCGTCAGGTATCACTTGTAGTTGCTCGCGAGTAAATCCGCGCTGAGGAGCAGTTGAATCCAGTCTATAGATCGGTGGTCTACCAGTTGATCGTGTTATCGTTGATATGTTATGTGTGGTAACACTCCAAATAGGATCAGTAGCTCTTTTTTTACCGCCTTCAAGCTCTCCTGGTTCATACAGATATCTAACAGTGACATCGCCGAGAATCGGCTTGGAAACGCTATCTTTTTTTGATCTTCCGGGTATGTACTCGTATTTAATCGCGTCGCTGGGCTTCATGTTGATTGCTCGGGTAATCTCGTTATTTAACGCTGCAATTACGCCTGGCAACCTTTTGACCCATTCACGAGATCGTTTTTCCTGGATGAATTCTTTCGTGTATTGATATCCAAATAACCGTTCAGCAAGAGTCCGATTGAATCGTTCAACAATTGCCTGATCACGATGTAGCGCAGTATGACCTCGTCGTATCGCGACGCTATGATGTTTCAGCGTTGATAAAACAGCACCGCGAAATTCATTGCCAGGATCAACTTGTAATAGATTTGGCCAGCGCAGAGGACCCCTTCGGTAAATTCGCTCAAACGCATCGGCTACTTCAGTTGCTGACTTTGTTTTCAAGGGCTCCGCTTGTTTGTATCGACTCGCAACATCAACTACGGTTAGCGCGTATTTGTAACCGTTGTCATGCGGCAGAAATAGTATATCAGCCTGATGAACTTCATTAGGTACGCTGAGATCAAAGCGCGAAAAGTTGATTTGTTTAGGTGGTGGTAGATAAATTTGCCATATAGCCTGTTTGGATAACCAATTATCCGCAACGGCCTTTGTTACTTTTGCAGCGCTTGCGAGTTTACCAATTGCGGCCTTCCCCTTCCAGTATCCTCTCGGAGAATAATAGATGGATTCCATGTTGTTATTATAAACGCTAGCGTTTTCAATTACCAGCGCGAGAAGTTCCGCTTCCAATCATTAATTTACCTTTCATAGCCGATTTTACCAACCATGAAGCCAATTTTTCTTTGAATGATTTATCAGGAATAGCATTTAACGCGTGAATTAATTTTACATCCGCGATATGACGCTGTTGCAGATCACCGCTACGATAAGCTATATCATGTATCCGACATGCTTCGTCGATAGCGTTTATTGGATACTCACCGGGTCGCGGCTGATTTTGATCATTGAGTCTGATATCTAATCGTGTTCCGGGGCCACAGTAGCTATATCCTGGGAGGTGCTTTTCTCCTGGATACTTTGCCCACGGTGTTCCGGGGAGTTTTGATAACTTGAATGCAATATCACCTCCTCGCTTTTTTTTAAAGCATCCCCGGGTCTAGCAGAAATAAATCTAAATTTCTTTGTACCGCATTGTACACACTTACCAGTAAGCGCCGATCTGTTATTTCTCGTTGTAACGGTTGTCATATCATTTGTGCCAGTACGCACTCTACACTTCACACAATATAGATCCATAATTTATGTATAGAGATATGAATATAATTGATTTTTCGGCGACTAAAACGAGAGAACCAGTTAAGCATGTTGCAGCGTTACCAAACTCGATCCGGATGATTATCATCGGACCATCTGGATCCGGCAAGACGCAATTGTTACTCAATTTAATAATGAGATGGATGAAGTGGGATAAGTTGTATTTGGTTGCTCCTAGCGTAGATGATCAACGATGCTACGAGGTGTTGAAAGATTTCAACGAGAATGCATCAGCGATCGCTGAAAAAAATGTTATTGAGTTTATTACGGATATCAATGATGCACCAGGTATCGATGATATTGATGGCAACGTTAACAATCTAGTCGTGTATGATGATGTTATGTTAGACAATCAAAAAAACCCAGCTAGGATATTTTCCAGAGGCAGGCATAAAAACACCGACGTGATATATGTCACTCAACGATACACTCAGATTCCAAAAGTAATTAGAGACAACTGTAATATTCTTGCTGTATTCAACGGCGTTGATACACACACGCTACGAAATATTTGGCAGACATGGTGCGGCGGTGACATGGACTTTAATGTTTTTCGAAACTTTTTTAGTCATGCTCAGTCGACCCCACATGGATTCATAACGACAAATTTACATGATCCTCGGACACGATATCGTATCGGACTTGACCAAATATTCGGTTAAATTGTAAATAACCACTTAGCAGCAGAGGGGGCGATGACATCGACGCGGTCGTCGATGTGTTTACCGGACGCTGACGACGCTGGGGATCGGCATTAATTAAACCAAATGACGATTGGACGATTCCCCCGACGACGACGTCGTTTTTTTTTACCAGGCGCTGACGACACCGGATCCGCTGAGTGCAGAAAGTATTAATTAAGCCAAATGACGATTGGACAAAATGTCGGATTGGCCCCCCCCCCCTGCTGCTCTTGGTTCAGAAATTCGGTACCTTTGTCCGTTTGCCATCGAAGAGGGTGACGACCGCTTTGTTTCAACACCCGTTGCAGGGCTCGCACTAACTCGCTGCTCGATTTGGAAGTCAAGGTACGACCCAAGCAAATGTGGAAAAGACGTCGATGACACAAAACAAATATTTGTAGCCACGATTGTAGCTGGCCAAATGAGAGACATCGGCTAAATCGGCTTGCCATTGATGATCGATGCCTTCCACTCGGGTGCGACTTCTGGCAAACTTGCGTCGAATGGGTTTGTGTAAAGTGTAGGTAGCTTGTTCTTGTAACCATCGTTGCACTTGAGGTAAACGGAGACTTTTCAGTTGCGTTTTGGCAGCACGATACAATTTTTGAACTCCTGCGTAACCTGCAGGATGGGAGGGATCGTAGTAAATGCTGGCTAAGACTTTTTCCATTTTTTTGTGTTGGTTGGTGTGTTAATAAGGCACCCACTCTTGGAGGAGGCTACTCTTTTTCTCTTGGGGTATTTTCTTGGATTGCAATGCTTTGCGTGTGCGACCGGCAATAGGTGTTGAAGAGGAGGAGGATGTCTGAGCGGGGGATATCGGTTCTTGTTTCACTTCTGTCTTCACTTCTGTCTTCACTTTCTTTTTCTCTTGTGATGAAGAAGGGGTGGCCATCATCTTTTTAATCCATCCAATTCTGGAGGTAGGTGGTGTTGTTAACTTGCGTACTTTTTCTGGTGCAGTTTCAAACCCTTCTTCTTCTTCTTCTTTTCCTTTTTCTGTCTTGGTCACTGCTACTTGTGGTACTGGTACTGGTACTGGTGATGGTGCTGGACTTTTCATCAAGCTCTTAAAATCTTTCAGAGTGGGTAGAGCTGTTTCGTCTAAAGCTTTCTGGTGAAAGAGTTGCAGTCGTTGCAAGAGTTGACCGTACTTTTGCGATTTTTCTGTTTCGGACAAATCTTGGCGATCCATCAAGGACTGCAATTCGTGTTGTAACTGGGACATCTCGCTCAAATGGGGATTGGGAGGTAAATGCGGGGTGTGTTGTTCTTGCCACCGATGGTATTCCATCCATCGTTTGTAAGGCACTAAAGCTAGTTTTCGTCCTTCCATGGGGTTGTCTGGGGTCGATTCTGAGATCTTGGAACTTCCGAGGCCTTTTTATCTTGCTCCCACCAGTCCTCCCAACATGGTTCCCAAGACTCCTTTCAGTATGGGGCCTAACAAGAGAGGTAAAATACCTCCACGTTGCACTAACATCTTCTTTTTTCGACGAATGGGAATTTTTTTTTGAACCATTTGGCGAAGAACGTGACGATGTTTGCCTAAGCATTGTTTCTGGTGTTTGGACAAAGGGATCGTGCCTTTCAAAACGTTCAAACAACATTCGCACACGGTATCGATGACCTCTTTGGAGGCCGTTTGAATGAGTTTTTTTCGTAGGGGTGGAGAAGCTTTGGACAGGACAGATAACATGTCCCCATGTTTGGCTAAACGTGGTGGCAGTCCTTTCCTTTTCTTTCCTTGGGGTTTTCTGGAGGGTGACATCTTTGAGTCTTCAGGAGCACCAAAAAACACTGATACCCCGACTTGGTCACAGGCCTTTTTTATACTGGAACGCGTCGCCACTGATTGTCTTGACGTCGTATTAGTTTGAGGACAGGCATGACACGTCGTGCAAGGGTACGTAACGGACTAAATCGAGCCAGTTCTTGCTTGGACAAATCCAGTAAACTTTGTAACATGCCCGATCTTTCTTGAACTTTGATTTTGGGAGAAGGTACTTTGTGAGCAGCAGCCACTGCCACTAAATTGGAAGGTCCTGCCACTGGAGAAGTTCTTTTGGGGGTCATCAACGGAGAAGTTCTTGGTGTGATCAACGTCTCCAAGTACTCTTCAGTTCTGGGTGTCATTAACGGAGAAGTGGGAAAGTGGCAAATTTCGTACACTTCTAACAGTTGGTATCCCATGTCCAGAGCTTTGAACAATTCCACGCTGACCCAGGTTCCCGTCAAGGCCCGTTCTTCCTGGCTGTGATGGCAAGGTTGGTCCTGGTTGCACGTTTCGGCACAAGTACGGCACAAGGGAAACATCAGTTTGCCTTGACAATGGTGAGGTAAGACGGGATGGTATAGGCTCGTGGGAGGCAAAACTTTACACTTGATCAAGCCTTCGTATTGTCGAATGTTTTTCAGGTCGACGTGTTCCGTCAGCAATTGCGGGTGCCCTACAGGAAAGCGACAATATTTGCACACGTAGGGATACAGTGAACACACGTCCAAGTATTTGATTTCTTCTCCTTTCTCTTCGTCGGCTTGGTACAGCAAACAGGTGGCATTGGTCCTTCCTCCGTACAAACTATCCCTCGGGTTCAACGGGTCCATGAACTGGTAACTTTCCACGAGGCGTTTAAACTCGGGATCGGTTTTCATACGGTGATCGTACTCGTGTTCCCACATTTCCACCACTTGGTATCCTTGCTGTTCTAACTTTAGGCGTCGCTGACAAGTGTCCTGGTACAAGTCTTCCATGGTTCGTTGTAAAAACTGATTTTTAGTGCTACGGTCAGGGTAACAGACGGGACATCCATGAAATAAACAGCCGTTAAAATCGTACACGATCTTGGGGTTTTCTAAGTCCCAGCCATCGACCGAATACGTTCCGATGGTCTTTTCGCCTCCTCCGTTGCGGGCATGCTGCATCCATTTGTCTTCCTTGTCGCACAAGTAATGTAACCAGCGTAGGGCTTTGACCGAGTATTGACGCTTGACATAGTGGGTCGTTTGAGGGCTGATGACAGCCACGGTGTTTTCAGGCATGAATCGTTGTCGGTACACTAAGGAACACGCTTTGGCAATGGTGCAAGCTTCTTTCAAAGGATCGACCCCTCCGTGTTCCATGAACAGTTCTCGAAATTTTCCACAGCAACGTCGTGAAATGTCCACGTCGGAACGACAATACTTTAACATTTCTTCCTGAAAGTCGAAAGGGTCCGAGGCGTGAGCCTGGTACCAAGCGTAGAAAGCTTCTCGTTGTTCGGTACGCATGTTGTCGGGGTCGTAATAGTGAGCCTCAGGCAAATGGGGTAGAACGGCATGTTGATTGGCTTCCGTATTGAAAAAGTGTGGAAAGTACCCTTTAGCCATTTCTGTCATTCCAAACGTTTTAGGCATTCGACTCAAAGGCATGGCCAAATAGCTCATCGAATCTTTAAACTGCACTTGTCCCACTTGCATGAAAATGATTTTAGCTCCGTTCAAAGTGACTTTAGGACGCTCGGTGCCTTGTTCCGTATAGTACCTCAAAAGAAACTGTCCATCGTATCCGGAGAAATTGTGAGCCATCACCGTGGCATGACGATGACAATCTCCGTAACGTTCGATGTCCTCTTGGCTCCACGTCTTGTCGATGGGGTCTAAGACCCATCGGGCAAAATCGGCTAACGTGTTCGGTCCCCGAAAGATTTTTTCACGCCCTCCAGTAATCTTGCTGCAGTGAAGGCAATGACTGAAGATAGGTTCTTGAATGCACTTCTCGCACGCTCGATGAGCCACGCAGAAATTAGGAATGTGAATGCCGGTCTCTTGCATGCATTCGAAATCGAAAAAGATGAAATTGCCTTTCTTCTTGTGACCGTCCTCTTCCTCTGGTGGGGGTTGGTATTTTTGCACGTAACATTCGTGTTCCAAGTCCACGATGTGGTGACAAATGTGACATTTTTTCTTTCCTCGACATACGTGTGCCTTGGTACTATTGGTACGTATGCCTTGTCCACACGTAGGGCACAATCTCAGGAGTTGACAAGCACATTTCTTCTGTGAACCTTGTGTTTTCAAATGTTGCTGGTAACAGGTAGGGCTGATAAACGTGCGCAGACAAGTTGAACAAGGCACTGGTTCTTCGCTCAGACAGGGTGGAGAGGCCAAACATCCTGGGCATTTCCATCCACAAAACTTGTGTTGCTATCGATTGTTATAACCATAATCACATTTCTCACAATAATAACCGTATCCCAGGAATCCAGTGATACTGGTAATGGTATCGAAATGTTCATCGTGATAATAGACATGAATGTATTTTCCGTCCTTAAAATCTTGGCCTCGAAACAACAGAGACCCACGCATTTCTTGAGGGTGCACTTTCAAGGTGTAGCGTGGAGCTAGGGCATCTTGCAATTTTTGCATCTCAGGAATGCCACAGGGTGTGTCTTTGGACAGGCCAGCTTGTTGCAACAGGAGTTCTGCTTCGTTTCGTTGTTTGGCTCGGTCCGATTGTTGAATAGTTTTCCAGGCTCTTTTCCATTCTGTCGTGTCGTTCTTGTTGGCATAGGTTCGTCCCACCACGATGGCTCGCGCTAAACACATCTGGTCTTGAGGGTTGTTAATTCGGACGAGACTTGTTTTGGTGTTGCGAAGGTCGTCCACCAATAACATCTTTTTGCGTCCAGTCCCTTGAGGAGGAGAGACGTGGGCCATTTTCAGTGTGGCTTTACCATCGGTGATGTCAAACTGGTCATTAGATTGTTGTACGTGTTGAATCTTGTCCATGACTTTGGAAGGGGTTAGTTCTGCGGGTCTGCTAAACTCGATCCAAACAGGGGATTTCAAACCGTCGTGATCTATGGATAGTGTCAAGCGATCGTCTTCTTTGGCTTGACATTGTCGCTTGAGTGCGGTGAGCAAAGAATCCCACATCTCGGTGATAAACCCTTCTGCTTTCTCTAAGGGTACGTCGGACTTGAAATCTTTAAACTTCACCGTGTAGGTGTAAGCCGTGGTTCTAAATTTTCTAGAGGAGCGCTTTTCCGTCTCTCGAATGGAATAGTACTTTTCAGGGTTGACTAAGGGTGATGAACTTGGTTTAGAGGGTTCGGATTCTGGTTCACTCATGTCCTCTTCAAAATCACTGGCATGAATTTGTGCCAAGATTTCAGCCCTGGTACGAGGCGATAGATCACGTTTCTGCCTCTTACTTTCTTCTTCTTCTTCTTTCTTCTCGAATGAATAGGATCGTTTCATCTTGAGTGCAAAACGTCAAATGACTCAAGTTTAAACACCATAGACTAATTTATAGTCATGACAAACCAGCGTATATAAACGGGTGTGTGTCTTGTCCTTTCACTATTCATTTCACTCTCAAACCGAGCACAACGATGGAAGAGACTACCCAGATGGAACGTTTCGTCAGAGCTTTGCGAGGGGTCATTAGAAAATTCTCTTCAGACCAGCCTACGGACTACTCTCCTTCCTTTCGAGATAAAAGTCAGGATACTTGCTATATCTGTCAGAAGAAAGGGCATTGGTCTTCAGAGTGTCCAGACCGTCAAAAAAGAAAAAAAAAACAGGGGCTAAAAAAGACAAAAGTCAAGATACCTGTTATTATTGTAAAGAAAAAGGACATTGGTCTCCAGATTGCCCAAAAAGAAACAAGAGGAGTCAGAAGAAAAGAAGGATTCTTCAGAAGAAGAGAGGGATTCTTCGGAAGAAGAGAGGGATTCTTCGAAAGAAGAGAGGGATTCTTCAGAGGAAGAAGAGGAAGAAAGAAGACAATTCTATTTAAAAGAGGCAAAGAAACAGGAGAAGAAAAGAAGAAGGGAAGAAAATGAGGAAAAAACAGTGAAGATTTTCAAAAAACAGAGAGACTAAATAATGAGAAAGAAGAAGTGTACGAAATTTTTAAAGTGTTCTGTGGTGAATTGTGAATTGGATTGTAAAAAATGGATAAAAGAATACATGAATGATATAAGGTAAGTGTCTTTGAGTTTTGATTTTAAAATAAGAAGCTACACTTACGCACTCATACACAGACACGTATTATAAGGGTAAAATGGGTAATTTTTTTTTTTTTTTTTTTTTTTTTTTTTAGAGTTATTGGCAAATTGAAATTGTATTTCTTTTCGAGAAATGTGGGTGGCCCTGAAAAGGGCCTTTTTTCTTTATGGTGTAGGAGTGAGTTTAACCAATCAACTTTAACTGCCTTAAGCCTTTGCCACGGCCAAGGCCTACTTCTGATGATTGGGTTGAAATCACTAAGGGTGGTACGACAGGCTTAGTCACAGGCTTGGCGTGTTTAGCTCGGGAAGGTCGTATTCTCTTCGGTCGTGATAAAGAAGTCTGATACATTTGTTTCAGACTTCTTAACTCCGCTAAAATGTCCAACAGTACCGTAGCCGTTTGATTTTCACCCTCTTGTTTCTTTGCTGCTACTTCTTCTTGCTGTTGTTGCTGTTGTTTTTTTCTTACCTCTTCTTGTTGCTGTTGCTGTTGCTGTAGGAGAAAAGCTTGTTCCGCTTCCTTTTGTCGTTGCATAAATTTCTCCAATTCTTCTTTCTGTCTCTGTCTAAAATTCTCCACTTGCGGTAATGACGAAGGTTCCGGAACAAATTCTTGCGAGGTAAGAAAATCCACAAAATCCCAATGTACCTCTTCTGAAAGTAAGTCCGGGTTCCCTTGGGCGGTCTCCCCTGCTGGTGCACCCCAATGGATCGTTTTCTGAATTTCCGTCATGTTGAATCACTGTCGCATAGATTGACTGCACACAAGCGCTAGCGAATCTATATAGACCAACTGACGTCACAGACTAATCTCTTCGGATTGGATGCCGGCTGACTGAATTTTGTAACGCGTGTTTGGATTGGAGAATGAACTCAATCCGTTTCAATCCTACCTCTACCTATAAATAAGCGCAGTTCAGTGCATTGATTCACCTGTTCTCGTCGCTTCAAGATGTGGACCGATGTGCAATCTTCTACGCTTGTGTCTTCCATGATGTTCCGGACGGACATACCCATGTATGTCCGATCCAAGTGGACCGTTGTCCACAGGACAAACACCAGTCTGTGGATACGTAGGATCTACGTAGAAAGACAAGGATGCCTGAAAAGAGTCCTGATTTACGGTCCTACAGTGAAACGTAGCCTAAGGACAAGAAGAAGACCAATGAGGTACCCTTTATGTTAATGGATACATTAACATAAACCCAAAGGCCCTTTTCAGGGCCAGCCATATTTCTCGAAAAGAGTTAGCCTTTCAATTGCCTACCCCTTTTTTAAAAAAATTTTTTTAAAAAAATCCCATGTTCAATTTCCCTTGACGCTATAAAGTCCCACCCTGTTTAAATTCCTTTGACGCTAAACCGTCCCACGATTTTTCTCCATGTTAATTTACCTTGACGCTAGATTGTCCCACGATTTTTCTCCATGTTAATTTTCCATTGACGCTAGAGTGTCCCAGGGGGTTTTGTAATGCTAATTCCCATTGACGCTAGGGTATCCCCATTTACTACTTATACACCATGCCAGATACCTACCGTTATAACGACTAGAATTAAAATAAAGTGAAGTCAAGTCATAATGTAACAGAATTATCGAAATCATAAAAATGTCCAGTAAGCAGGCTAGAGTTAAACTCTTACGCAATGCTATCATAACCAGTGAGAGGACACGGCATCTTGAATCAGCTTAGGCGTTAGATCGAGCGACTTCCCACCCAGGTTTTAAAGCTTTGTCCAAGATCAGAGGAACCTCGAGGGACCGGGGCGTGTTCTAAATCCGTCCCCACGTGGACAGACAGCGAGAAGGACATTGTGAAAGAGAGACCCAATCGGAATTGCGACGGAGGGGGTGATAACATTTTCGAATCGTATCATAACTTCTAACTAGCAAGCGAAAATATATTTCATTCCAACATCATTAACATATCCATTCATTGATTCATTCGGGTTGGATACGTCGACCAGTGAACAACGGTGAGCAGTAGACTCTAGCGACCACGTTCGGCCATGAACTGCCATTTGGAATGGAGACTACTAAGCCACCAGCCCTGAAATGACTATGTTGTAGCCGTAGTTTTCGAGCACTGCTGCTGTATTGCTTCAGTGGGGGAAGCCGCCTGCCTGAAAGAATGAGAGTAGTTCACTTTGGCGACAACGAGGGAGTAAACATAAGAGCCCTGGCTGGTATCTTGACGGAGTGGTATGTGGGTGCATGGGAAACATGCTGCATGTGCGGACACAGGGAGCCACATAATTGGGGAAGAAGAAAGACAGAAGTCCGGTAATACCTGCATATCATCGAATCTCCTTCTATTGTATAATAGAGGAGAGTACTGCTGAAGTTAAAACGGGAAATTTACTCTGCAGTATGCAAGCCAAATACCAGCTGGGATGTTAGCAGTCCAATGGTAAGGTGGACCCTCAAACGAGTTTGTTAGGGACTTGAAGAGTGGAGCCGGATGACTTATGGTTGACTGACGATGGCAGCGCTGTAACCAGGTGCTGACTTACTTCTGATGACCACCGGTTTTATCTCGATGTGGAAAAGGTTGAGCTACCTGCCAAAATTGCCAAAGTGAATTACATGGTTTCCATTTTGGTTGGGAAACCACTTTTTATAATATCTCTATTTTAAACCCTAATTTGACCATTTCGATACCACCAACAAAACATGTTCACTATTATTTTGACATTTAAGCGTGATGCTAAATATTATTAGTCATTTTGACTTAGTTGACTGGTATTTCTTTAGCGTTTCTTGACGTACAGTTTGTACACAAAATTCCAGCTTGAAATAGAATGATGTAGGAAAATTAATAACTATTATTGATTTGACTAATTGCACAGGTGGCTAACACAATATTGGAATTGTTATTGTCCATTTAAATAACTGGAGTAAATTTAGTTAAGTACGGGCTGGCCTTTCAGGGGTATGTGCGTTTGCGCCTGCTGCCGGGTACCATTCCTCCCTTGTTTCTCCTGGACCTCCTCTTCCATGACGGACTTGTAGAACCATTTCGACCCGTCAAATGCAGGTGTCCCGATGTGACGTCATAGTGGCAACCAATCTCAACTGGCGTCACATACTGCTTTTGTAGGCACATGGACTAGTCGATAGCAGCCTGACATCCATTTATTTAACATGAGTGTGTGTTGGGTCTATTCTCACTCATGAAATCCCGTTGTTCCGGTCGTTAAGGACTTACTTACTGTCCTATGACCCGAGGCTAAAATTAACAGTGCTCTGTTAGCACATAAACGCCTGGGGGATGTAGCTCTCATTCCTTCCCCCAGGAACAATTATCATCCTTCGTGCAGGAATAAACAAGAGGCACATGAACAATTGTGCGATGGCCTCTCTAATCCAAATAATCAATCAAAAAGCGAAAATTTAGTCCTCCTGGGAAGATTGCTGAGCAGATAAGGTTTACTTCGAGAAAGTCACACGTAATTTAGCGGTAAAACGTAGAGAGGAGATTCTAAGGAAAGACAATGATTCGTAAAGGAATCCTTTTGAGTGACCGAACTTCTGGTTCAGTGAGTCCCGAATCTCTAAGAAGGGAGACGGAAGTGAGACTAGCAGAACAGTCAGAGTCGACATCCATTACCTAATTTAAGCTAGATTGTATTTGGGCCAGATGAATACATTGCGAGATTCTGGGTAAGCTACAACTTCCGAATGGGTCAGATCCTGGTTATATTTGCAAAAACATCGATGCCTGCAATCATTAGAGAACTGGATGGAAAGATATAGTGAATAAAATTCTTTAATATTCTTCCAAAACTAAAGTTCTTCAAAAGTCTCGGGGAATGATAAGTGAAATGGTGCCTAATGAATACCAATTTAAGAGCCAAGAGAATTCCTGTAAGTATATAGAAATAATCGATATGTGTACTGATATGTTGCGAGTGGTGTACGTACGGTAAATAACGCCTGGGGGAAGGAAGATGATCTAAATGTAAAGATCTTTTCGCGCCCCAAGACCTTTGGCGCTGTGGCGACCTCCCTCCCCCCCCCCCCGCCCATTCCGTTACTTCGCTACTGTATGATACGGAGATATCTATATGAAATATTTGCAGGTTTTCTGAACAGGAGATGTCGAATCTTATGTCACACTACATACCAATACAGATTTGGGAGAAGAGAGGCATCGGACTACAGTTATTTTATTAAAAAAATTCTTACATTGTTTCAAAGCTTGTGGTTTTCACTCTTTCTTGTGTTACCGTTTATTCGAGCTTAAACACGTAAGAATAGATTATGTGTAAACGACTTTCCTAATTCTCGTGGAAAGATACATAGATAGACAGATTAAAATAACATTATACCTATAAAAATGATCTTAAAATATCATAAAATCTTTCTTAGGATCCTGAAATTTTGTGTAGAATTTTGTCTACTAATGTTATGTGTGTATTTGCCATTTGATACATAGCAGTGTTGTTATTCTGGATTTGAAACTTGATCTAGTTTATCGTCCATAATCCTGACCCGTTTTATCTATTCTGTGGAGACATTTCGTGTCGATGCCTTGAGAACTTTATAAGGTTATGTAATAAAATTACCTAATAAACCGGAAGAGGAAATGGCTAATAGTGAATCGTGGCCAACCCAGCGTATTTTTCATGTGATAAAAGCAGTGATTAAACGTCCAAAAGAATCAAACAAAATATAATGTTTCTGCTGAGGCTCGAACTCAGGACCTTCTGCGTGTTAGGCAGATGTGATAACCACTACACCACAGAAACAACTGAACCTGTATTGATCAACGAGCCTATACCTAGCTTCTTCTCCACTCTGAATGCTGATTAACTTCAGTCTTGACACAATTCCAATCTAGCTGAGAAAGATTAATTTCTTCATAACTTACAAATTTCAGACAATACCTTGCGCATATCTTTTGTTCGGAAAAATGTGGTCAACGGCAAGTGCATTGTCAAATCTCACTGGCAACTTGGAGGCATATTTTACTTTCGCAGAAGTTGCCGAGGTGGACCGAATGTGTGAAAGGAATGCTATTTTTAGGAGAAGGAGCAGACTAATGTACAGGAAAGGACGAAAGGGTATGGCGCAGTCTCTCGTTGATCTAAAATAAAATCTTTAGTACATATATACTGTATAGACTATGAACAGAGACCTACCGTTCCAACGGTTAGAATTAACCCAAAGTGCAAACACGATTTACCGTAACAGAATTCTTAAAATCATAAAAATGTAGAGTCTGTATTGGATAGATTCCTTTAGTGTTGTATTTATTTAATTAGAGACATATATCTTGCATTTTGGACACGGTATATATGTTATTTTGTGCAGCTAGCTTATTCGTGTCCTACCCGCCCCCCCCCCCCCCCGCCAATAAAAATGAATTGAACATTGCATTCGCCACTGAAGACTACATTTTACAAATTCCAAAGGTTGGCGCAGGCTGAGCAAAGTGTCGTATGATGCTTGCAACCTCTTACATCTGTCTGAAATATTTGCAGGTTTTCTGAATAGGTGAGATCGGATCTTAGGCCTCACTTCATACCAATACAGATTTGGGGACAGAGAGACCTAAAACTACAGTTACACTTCAGTCCTCGCTGAGGTCAACCAGATTCAGTGTTTGTATGATCTGTTTACTACTGGCTTATTTGGTGAAGTACTTATTTTAATAATTATGAATTGGTAGACTATGCAATTTATTTTATGAAAATTTAAAGAGTTACATCTGCTTGCCGTTTCATGGGCACTGTAACTTGTAAATTGATTGTAAAATTTACTGTTCTTTGGTCATGTAGACGCTGCTTGATTACCTCATCTACTTAGCTCGTTTACATTGGGAACACGAATAAAACGAACCGATCCCGTGCAGGATTTCTTGAAATAAGGTGAATTAATATGTGGCAAAGAAGCGATAGATCAGTTATGGTAGAAGCGGCATACTGCTGAATGCTTCTTTATAAAATAGAAGAAAATTGATTCTGGTCTGAGACGAGACTTATTTAACACGGATCAACCCAGTTAGCGAGTGTTATTGTCTATGTAATAAAGTATGTACAAAGATGAGATGCACAACTCAAATGCAAAAGAAGAAAGAATGAAATGTAATTAATAAGGGAATAAAATGAATATAATATATATGTTAACAACTTTCCGACATTTGACAGAAAGAATAATAGATAAACATCTTAAAATAACCGTGTACATTTGGAAACGACCTTAAGGTAGATAGAAAGAGAATGGAAACATTCTTACGTTCATGAAATCTTGTGTAGAATTATGTCTACTAATGATATTTGTGCATTTTTCATTTAATACATTGCAATGTCGTCTTTGGCGACTTGAAACGCGAGCTAGTTCTTCTACCAGAGTTCTGACCCGGTTTGTCTACCCTGTAGAGAAATTTCATTCCAGGCATGGAGATGCATTTTAGTTTATAAGACAATGTACCTATGAATCTGATAGAGGAAATGGCTAAAAGTGAATTATTGACTTTCCCGTCTACTTTTCACTGAGATAGTAAACGAGAAACGCCTGGAAAAATGTATACCCCGACACAAACAAAATGTTTTTTTTTTCTTAACGTTTCCGGTGAGGCTCGAACCAATGACCTTCTGCGTGTTAGGCAGATGTGATAACCGCTACACCACAGAAACAACTGCATTCCCTAAGGTCAAACAGCCTATACCTAGCTTCAAATCCATTTCGAATATAAATCAAAGTCAATATTGGCACGATTTCAATCCATCTGGGAATGATTAAACTATTCTTAACTTACCTATTTCGGATAATACCTTGTGCCGTCCGCGCGTATATTTGTTTTGGACAAATGTGGTCAACGGCAAGTGCATTGTCAAATCCATCCCACAGCTTAGAAGTTAATACCTCAGACATATTTTTCTCTCGCAGAAATAGCCTAGGTGGACCGAAAGTGTCAAGATAATTCTTTTCAAGGAGTAAGAGCAGGCTAATGTACAGGAAGAGATGCAGTGGTGTGGCGCAGACTCTCGCTCAGGTGTGTGTGTTTGTGATTTGAATTTTTAACCTAACTTTAACAATTGTTCAGTCATATCGCTACGATGTCTGCAGTGTGGCAGTTTATGGTGATAGAATCGGGGTATCATGCCGCAGACACGTAGCATGATGTCCCACCCAGTCACATTATCCTGACACCAGGCCGACCAGTCCTAACAATATCCTATTAATGCTGAGCGCCAAGCGAGTCAGCT
Source organism: Sinohyriopsis cumingii (assembly GCA_028554795.2). Classification (NCBI taxonomy): domain Eukaryota; kingdom Metazoa; phylum Mollusca; class Bivalvia; order Unionida; family Unionidae; genus Sinohyriopsis; species Sinohyriopsis cumingii. Next base: position 114,808,129 of record CM068824.1, on the reverse strand, counting down.
GTTAGTACCATGTTTTTTTACAAGTCTTTGTTATGACTCGGCTGGGCCTCGAACCCAAGACATCCCGCAATCGTTGCCCACGCTCTAATCACTAGGCCACCCTGAGCGGCCTCTCTCGCTCATGTAAATGTAAAAAATCTGGTATATGTATACTGTATACAAGTAGTAAATGGGGATACCCTAGCGTCAATGGGAATTAGCATTACAAAACCCCCTGGGACACTCTAGCGTCAATGGAAAATTAACATGGAGAAAAATCGTGGGACAATCTAGCGTCAAGGGAAATTAACATGGAGAAAAATCGTGGGACGGTTTAGCGTCAAAGGAATTTAAACAGGGTGGGACTTTATAGCGTCAAGGGAAATTGAACATGGGATTTTTTTTTTTTAAATTTTTTTAAAATAGGGGTAGGCAATTGAAAGGCTATCTCTTTTCGAGAAATATGGCTGGCCCTGAAAAGGGCCTTTGGGTTTTCTTCTTCTTCTGCTTCTAGTTTCTTCTTTTTCTCCACCAAGTTCTTATTTTATCTCCAACACTCTTTCTCTTCTTTTCTTTCTTTTTTTTCTCCTGCTCTTCTTTCTTCTTCTCTTCCTCCTCTTCTTTCTTCCTCTTTTCATTTTCTTCTTCTTTTTCAATTTTTTCATTCCATGCTCTCATCCTTATCCTTTCCTCTTCATCCTCCTTCTCCTCCTTTATTTCTTTCAACAGATCACTGATGATTACCTTCATTTTTCGTAAATTGTTTATCTCCATCTTCACTCGATGGGGACTATAAGAATAGTGATCCTCGTTTAGGTTAACCAACATTTGCTCTATCATTCCTAAATTGTCGAGGACGCTTTGCAATTTTTCCATTTTGTCCATTTGGTTAGAAGCCATCTTCTTTTTTTATTCTTTGCAGAATGGTTTGAACGACGAATACTGTGGGTTCTTATACGAAAGCGCGCACGTGAAGGAAAACATCCCCCTACTTTTTCATTTCATATAATAAAACCCAAACTATACTCTCCACATACGCTAAGAAACAATAAACAAAATCCATAATCTACTATCCACACAATCGTACGTGAGCGCTTACAAAACCCTAACTATACTCTTCACATACGCTAAGAAACAATTAACAAAATCCATAATCTACTATCCACACAATCTTACGTGAGCGCTTACAAAACCCTAACTATACTCTCCACATACGCTAAGAAACAATAAACAAAATCCATAATCTAATATCCACACAATCGTACGTGAGCGCTTACAGAACCCTACCTATACTCTTCACATACGCTAAGAAACAATTAACAAAATCCATAATCTACTATCCACACAATCGTACGTGAGCGCTTACAAAACCCAAACTATACTCTCCACATACGCTAATAAACAATAAACAAAATCCATAATCTACTATCCACACAATCGTACGTGAGCGCTTACAAAACCCTAACTATACTCTCCACATACGCTAAGAAACAATAAACAAAATCCATAATCTACTATCCACACAATCGTACGTGAGCGCTTACAGAACCCTAACTATACTCTTCACCTACGCTAAGAAACAATAAAGAAACCCATAATCTACTATTCACACAAACATACCTTAGCTCTTACAAGCACCAACACACAAACACATACCCTCACACTATCTTAAAAAAGAGTTAGTGTTTATATTCACACTACTCTACCTACACATTGGCAAATTGATGGTTATTTCTTTTCTAGAGTATTGGGTAGCCCTGAAAAGGGCTGTTTTTTTGTTTGGAACTTCATGGACACCTGGTTAATGGTGGCACCTTCCAGGCCTGGCGCCGCATACACATCTTATCCCCCAGTTACTTTTTACCTTTTGAGGGGAGAGAGCAGAGGCAGGATATGTCGCTTCAGAATCCCAATTTTCGCTCTCTGGGATTCTGAAATTTCTTCTTCTTCTCTCCTTTTCCTCCTCCTCCTCTTCTTTGTATCTTCTCTCCTCCTCTTTGTATCTTCTTTCCTCTTCTTCTTTATATCTTCTCTCCTCCTCTTCTTTGTTTCTTCTTTCCTCCTCCTCTCTTATCCTTCCCTCCTCCACAATGGCTTCCGCGGCCAGTTCATTTAATATGCGCCTGGCATATTCCAGATGCACATGAAGTTCCAACAGTTTCTCCAGTCTCGTGTTCATTTTTGGTGTTGATCAATCAACAAGGGTAGCTGGACTGCCGAACGAGTTTCAATTTATAGTGAAAGCGCGGACGTGAACGAAAACATCCCCTAAAAACATAAAATTGATCTTACCTAGATCATAACCAAAAAAACAACAACGCGCGGACCTAAAAGAAACACTCACTCACTTTTTTATGCTACCCATCACTATTTTAAAATTTTTTATAAATCACTTCAATGGACTATCCACATACGCAAAGCAATCCAATCTAACTCCAAATATACACCTCAAACACCAAAAAAGACATCATTTTAATCTACTATCCATACCAACTTACTTAACCACTTACAAACACAAACACACAAACACATACCCTCACATTTTTTAAAAAAGAGTTAGTGTTTATTTTCACACTACTCTACCTACACACATTGGCAAATCGATTGTTATTTCTTTTCTAGAGTATTGGGTAGCCCTGAAAAGGGCTGTTTTTTTTTGTTTGCTATGGCATTCTTTTTAGTTTCTAAGAATGCGATGTCCTCTGAGGATAGACTTTCTGGCGATAGGTCTGCTTCTTCGGAAAGAGAAGAAGAACTCTTTGGTGTCGATACGACAATCGACAAAGTCTCTGTCAGCTTCAGGTTGCTGCTGCTGTTGTTGTTGTTGCTGCTGTTGCTGCTGTCTCTGAAGTCTGTACTTCTCTGTCCATTCTTCTTTTTCCCTGTTCATTTCTTCTCTGAAGAGCTCTTCTATCAGGTCTTCAGTGATTTTTAACATTCTCACATTCTCTATTTCTTCTGGCTTCGGTATCAGACTGTGTCTGACCCTATGCAAATTCACGTAGGCTTCGTTGAGTTTAGCTAGTTTGGAGCACATCTTCTTAGGAGGATGAGTCGACAATGGATGGTTAGACTGGAAACAACCCCGGTTCTTAAAGTCAAAGCGCGGACGTGAAGGAAAACATCCCCCACACGGTTTTTGAGTCGCAACGTTTAGTGAGTGTCATGAGAGGGATAGTAAGAAATGAAAGAGCATCAATCCAACATTCTTATAGCTAAACAAAAGACAAAGGCATTTTTTTCAAAACACAACATTTTTTATTCAAAAATCACTTAACACTAAACAACAACAACTCTAACATTTTTTAACAATAATCCAACACTAAAAGTTTCTCCACTAGGTAAAGAGGGATAACAGTCTTCCATGGTTTCTAGTAATCTAGGATGACTTCTCTCAAACTGTTGATTTCTATGGTATTATCGAATTCTGCATACAGGATGACGTTCACCGTTTCATCAGGGTCTCGGTCTTTAAACTGAATTTCCACACGAATCTGACCGGATTTTATAGGGTGGAAATGTCCCTCGTCGCTGCCTTGGTCTGGAGTGAAATCGAAAGCCCACAAAGCGTAGCCTCCTGCATAATCCTCGTACGTAATACCGTGACTGGTATTGGTTCCTAACTGTCCGGTGGCTTCGTACAGGGACAAGTACGATCTCAAGTAATTCTTCTTGGTAAAGTCAGGTTCGAAAGGTCGGGTACACAAGGTCTTGCCATCGCGACTGACTTCGATTTTGGACACGCCAAAGTGTTGAAAGTAGAAAGGATTTTTTTGGGCAGCTCCGTTGAAGGCTGTATTCTCGACGATACCAACGATCAAACGTTTGGGTAACTGTCCTTGGATACTTGGATACGCGTCGTATGGGATACTTGGCAGTCGTTCTGCTCAACGTCTGACTGATGTCGTTTCCCACTTTAGGTAACACTTCCACACGGCGTACGTAGAGTCTGGCTTCTAGGATTTTGGTTTTGTAACCGTCACTATCAGCCATCAAATGGAAAGCGGCACTGCTACGATTCAGTCTCAGGCGGACATCCACCCCGTTCAGCAAATACTTTTCTTGCAACCACATGTCCAAATGCAAACGATCCATCAGTTCTAAACTTGTGTCGGCTCCCGTGATTCTCTTTCTTCGTTCTAGAAATCCATCATTGTTGTCTTTCTTTTCATCAGTTTCCAATATTTCAAACTTGGTAGGTTCGTCAGCTTCCCATACCACACAGGCATTGAGATGAGTGTTCTTGGCATCTATTCCGTACGTCAAGAGATTTTCCAGGTAGGCACGATAAGGGTAAGTATCCATGCTGCTACTGACCAGTTTGTTATTCAAGTACAAGTCCACTCCACTGAACAAGGAATGCATGAAATTGTTGACGGGAGCTACTGCTTCATCGTCTATAGCACCTACAGTCTTATCTAGAATTTTGACTTTCAGGTACAAGTAACTGCTATTCACATCGATGTAATCTTCGGGCTGTCCTTTGATTTCAAACTCGATGGGAGCGGAATCGGTCAGTGAGGAGATGGGGTGAAATTCCACCCACTGGGATTCTTGCATCGTCATCATCGTGGGGGGCATGGCAAACAGATCCAGTTCCGTCTTGGAACAAGCGCAAGATTCTCGGTGCATCATTTTTTTGTCTCTTTTCTCAATAATCGAAAACGTCTAAGTCTCGAACGGTTCTTCTTTTCTTGGCCTTTCTAGCTTGAAGTCTGGTGAAAGGGTGTTTTCTTCGTCGTCTTTTTCTGCCTTGTCCTTGCTGAATGCCTGACTCGGTAGAGTGCAGGGCATTTATATGTGTTTCTCGGTGACCCAAAATGTCTTTGCCCGTTTGCAGCAAGACATTTTTGCCTGCCCTCATGAAGGCTTCTTTAGGGTTTTGTTTGTCGATGATGACATTTTGGAGAAATTCTTTGCCTTGCGTCAGTGCCGCATCTTTCAAGGCGTGCAATCCGCGTGTCACCATCGGTTTCAACACCGGGGCCACCGAACGAAAGGCCGATTTTAACATATCTCCTAAAGCGTGTCCTCGCTGTCGAGCAACCCCTCGGTACACTGGATACATGACTTACGAATCGTGAGAAAACCGTTTTCGAAAATGGAGTTTCACCGTGACTTTTCCTTTGGTGAATGGAATATTTTGTCCCAAATCTCCTTTTATAGTAATGTTGACCGTGACCAAATACGACTTACTGACAGGCAAATAGTGAGGATGTACAAATTCGCAGTGGACGTGGTAAGTGTTTCCACCTTCCTCGTCAGTGTTCGTGGCAGAATCCACTTTGAAAGGAATGACACGCAGTAACGGTACGGAGGTGTGTCCCACCACGTTATACTCCACCACATCGGAGTACACAAACATCAAATTCAGCCCTTGGTTCAGTTCTACCGGGGAACGAAATAACTTGCTAAAAGACTCGTTGTCGTAAACGATGGGTAATTCGCTTTTCTTCATCATGCTCATTCTCAGGTTCATGTCTCCGCCCAACATGTCATACAATTCAGGACAAAATAAAATGGACAGGATTTTACTCCGTTCAAATTTCATCAAGAAGCGACGAGCTGTTTTGTGGTACTCCATGGTGACACTTTTGTTAACATGCTCCAAAGCTTTCAGAAACACGGCATTAAACCTGGAGGCTATGGTGCTGACCAAATGTTGACCACTAAAATAATAGCTGAGGGTCTTATCGATTTCTTGCTTCGTGACCAATTGTTAACAACTTGTGGCAAGGAGTTATATTTATTCTTGAAGGAAAGATCCTTCACAAATGTGCATGAAACGGCCACACAGGCGGATTTGTTCGTCGAAGCTCGGGGAGGTTCGCAGAATGTCATCACGCGAGATGTCAAAGGTGGGAATCAGGTCAACGACAGAAAACCCAGGGAACCTGAAAAATCTGGTAGGAGTAACCAGGGGAAGCGGAGTGACACGCAGTGTTTCATTTGCAAGGAAGTGGGTCATATCTCCCACTATTGTCCTAAACGGAAGGGATCAGTCCAGAAAGTCGCGGTAGCCATTAGAGGCAGAAGATCGGTTAAAGGAAAACTTAATGTTTCCCAGCAAGTTAAGCGGAAAGCGGTGCATGAACCGGTGGTGCGTTCAGAGACCAGTCGCGATGTGATCCAATCAATCGGCACGTGTATTTTTCCAGAAGCACGGGTGCCGACCGCAAACGGCACTGTTAACGGACAAGAAGTCACCGTTCTACGAGACACGGGATGCACTACTGTAGTCGTGAAACGGAGCTTAGTCCGCGATGATCAATTGCTTGGGTTTAAATCACCTTGCATGTTGCTTGACCAGACAATCGACCATGTTCCAGTTGCAAGGATAATGATAGATACACCTTTTTTGACCGGGACTGTGGAAGCTTTATGCGTAGGCAACCCGATGTATGAACTGACGATTGGCAATGTACCGGGTTCTAGACTCCCAACCATAGCAGATTTCCGATTCCCTATCATCCAGGTAGTGCAAACTAGGGCTCAGGTAAAGGAGGAAAATAAACCTTTGCGTAAGTTAAAAGTACCGGAAGCCATTACTGATATATCCCGCGAAGAATTTCAAAATGAGCAAAAACGTGATGCGTCTTTGCGTGCAACCTCTGAGAAAGCATTAACGGGTACCGTGAGAAAATGTAAGAACGGGGGTTCCTCTAAATTCCTTATTCGAAAGGGTTTAACGTATAGGGAATACGCTACATCGGATAGGAAGTTCTTGCAACTAGTGGTTCCCCAGAAATTTAGGGCACATGCACTAAAGGTCGCGCACGAGTCGAGTATGGCAGGTCATTTAGGCTTAAAGAAAACAACGGATAGAGTATTAAGAGAATTTTATTGGCCTGGCGTCAATAGCGACATAGCGCGGTTCTGTCGCTCGTGCGACGTTTGCCAGAAGACGATCTCTAAGGGCAGGGTAACTAGAGTACCGTTAGGTCAGATGCCCTTGATAGATGCCCCATTCAAACAAGTAGCCATCGACATTGTAGGACCAATATTTCCGCATGCAGATCGGAAAAACCTATACATCTTGACACTGGTAGATTACGCTACCAGATATCCAGAAGCCATAGCTTTGCCATCAATTGAAACCGAACGTGTAGCCGAAGCGCTCGTAGACATGTTCAGCAGGGTCGGAGTGCCCGAAGAGGTTCTTACGGATTGTGGAGCGCAATTCACCTCAGATCTCATGGCAGAAATTAGTAGGTTGTTGTCCCTTAAACAGTTACGCACAACACCTTACCATCCTATGTGCAATGGATTGGTCGAGAAATTCAACGGCACATTGAAGCAAATGTTGCGGAGGATGTGTGCGGAAAGACCGAAGGATTGGGATAGATATCTGAACGCCCTTCTGTTCGCATATCGTGAGGTTCCTCAGGAAAGCTTGGGTTTCTCCCCGTTTGAACAATTGTACGGTAGGACAGTTCGTGGTCCTATGCGCATACTTCGTGAACTCTGTCCAGAGGAGGTCGCGGACGAAGAAGTTAAGACCACATACCATTACGTAGTTGATTTGCGCGAAAGATTAGAAAGTACTTGTCAAATGGCGCAAGACGAACTCGCGAAAACTAGTCGTAGGTACGCCAAGTACTACAACCGAGGAACTCGGAGTAAAATGTTTGACGTAGGCGATCAAGTGTTGGTGCTTCTCCCACCGAATAACAACAAGCTGCTAGTCCAATGGAAAGGGCCATATGAAGTCAGATAGGTGAAAGGCGAAATGGATTATATCATTGATGTGGAGGGGAAGTCCAAGACATTTCATGTCAATATGCTTAAACTCTACGTAGCGAGACCTGGACAAACGACTGATAAAGGGATTTTGAATGTGGTATGCGTAGCGGTGATAGAGGATAGGTCTGGTGACGAAGCGGAATTCGTCTCCAGCACAGAAATGCCCCTTGAATACCCCATGGACGTTGGTAAAGAAAGTATTGACCAGATAAATGTATGCCCTGATTTATCTGAGGGTCAACGTACACAGATTATGGAGGTTTTGTCCAAATATCCAGATGTGTTCACGGACAGACCAGGCCGTACGGGTCTAATTCGACACGAGATCAAACTGAATACCACTGAGCCTATCAGGATAAAAGGATATCCGATACCCTTTAATGCACGGGAGACAATCAGCGAAGAAGTGATGAAAATGTTAGACCAGGGAGTGATCGAACCTTCAAATTCCCCATACTCGTCCCCCGTGATGTTAGTCAGAAAGAAAGACGGGACCAACCGGTTTTGCATCGACTTTCGGCAATTAAACAAGATCACCGTATTTGACGCAGAACCAATGCCAGATATGGAAAGTGTATTTTCAAAATTGGCAGGTCATAAATACATTTCCAAATTAGATCTAAGCAAGGGATATTGGCAGATACCCATCGCCGATAATGCCCGCGAGTTGACGGCATTCGCGACTCCCAAAGGACTTTATCAATTTAAAGTTATGCCTTTCGGTTTAGTCAATGCAGCTTCGTAGACGACATCTTTGTTTACACGCATACATGGGATGAACATGTTAAGGTATTACGGGATCTGTTCGATAGACTTCACATTGCAAATCTTTCAGTAAGGCCTACTAAGTGTAGCATAGGGTATTCCAGTCTGGAATGTTTGGGACATCTGGTAAGTGGACTAGGCCGGTTGCAACCTCATCCAGATAAAATAGGAGCAATAAGGGATGCCCCTAGACCAGAAACAAAAAAACAAGTAAGATCTTTCCTAGGTTTAATCGGGTTTTACAGGAAATTCGTCCCCAACTTTTCGGCTATTGCCAGCCCATTAACGGATTTGACTAGGAAGGGGCAACCGAATAAAGTTTCATGGGGTGTATGCCAGGAAAAAGCGTTTAACACTCTAAAACACAAACTGGTAAGTGCACCAATTTTAAAGTTGCCGGAAATAGATAAACCTTTTGTACTGAGGACTGATGCGTCCGATACGGGCCTTGGGGCTGTTTTGCTACAGGAGCAAGGGGGATAAAATTGCCCATTGCTTATGCAAGTAGGAAATTGCTCCCTAGAGAGAAAAAGTACTCCGTGATTGAAAAGGAGTGCCTAGGTTTAGTATGGGGAATAGGAAAATTCCATACGTATCTTTTTGGGAGGGAGTTTACCTTGCAAACGGACCATCAGCCGCTTTTATACTTGAATAAAGCAAAGGTCAGCAATGCAAGATTGATGCGTTGGGCGTTGTCTTTGCAACCATACAGTTTCCGAATCGAGGCAATTCGAGGGTCAGAAAATGTGGGAGCTGATTTTTTAAGTAGGGTGTAATTAGCAGATCATTTCGTTCGGTCTGAAAATTGGAAGTTTTAATAATGATTCATTGTTCACATTCCGTGATTGTTCTAAAAGTGATACCACTTTTTTTTAGGGGGGAGGTATTGTCACGGAATGGTGTAAATGTTGTTCATTAAATACATGTACTCGGGTTTCGTTTCTTTTCGCTGTACAACGATACCCGAGGGTGATTATATATATGGTCTATGTATTTCGAAATCGTGAGTACGATTCGTCCTATGCCACACGTGCAATGTGCTTTCGATACAGCAAAACGAAAATTCTAAAGGTATAAATACGTTACTGCATGTAAAGGACCTTTACAATACTAATGGTTTTGTCAGCAAGCGGCCTGCTAAAAGGATTCGCACTACTCCAGCTGTAGGGCTGTGTTTTTGATGGTAGGAATATCCGGGGTGTCCGGTGTTGTCTGAGAGTAGAAATATCCGGGGTGTCCGGTGTTGTCCGAGTGTAGAAACGTCCGTTTGTCCGGAGCGTTTAAGGTGCCGGAGTGTCTAATGTCTAGCGTCCGGAGTGTCTAATGTCAAGAGTGACTAAGGTGACCCAGCTGTAGAGCCGTCAAAGGATCAGGGGGTCCGGAGGGTCTAATATTTCAAGTGTCCGGAGGGTCTAATGTTCAAGTGATCATAGTATTCCGAGGGTCCGGAGTCTATAGCAGTTGTGAAATTGATTCGGAGGAGCTGTGGAGCGGATATGGTGCACGGGTAACGAAGTGCATCTCCACATATGTATTTTATTAGCTATATGCTAATTTTGGGTTAGTAAGACCCAGTGTATTATTCAGGACTGGAAGGATAGATTGTATATCCGTCCTTGTGTTTAGTGACATAATTTCGCTACCTGAGCGAATACATTTTTTTACTATGTGTAAAGACTTACATCGTTTACTATTTGAGTGAACTATATTCATCTTTCCATTATTGAATCATTTGTGAAATCATTTATCCTGTGTTTTAGGGTTACTGAACTAATTTATTTGTATATTTTTTCCATCTTTGAAACTGTGCGTTTTTATGTTAAATAGATCCAATATTTGGATTATAAATACGCACACATCTTCATAATCCACTGCTCGTATAAATCATCACATTAAACCATATATATGTGTCGTCAAAACGTGTTCTGTTGTTAATCCGAAATATCCCACCCGGTTATCTTGTTACACTGTGCATCATTTTTCTGTTTCTCAATAATCGAAAACGTCTAAGTCTCGAACAGTTCTTCTTTTCTTTGTCTTTCTAGCTTTAGACGTGTGAAGTCTGGTGAAAGGGTGTTTTCTTTGACGTCTCTTTCTGCCTTGTCCTTGCTGTGGCTTCAGGGAAGTAGGAATGCCTGACTCGGTAGCGTGCAGGGCATTTATAGGCGTTTCTCGTCGACCCAAAAGTCTTTGCCCGTTTGCAGCAAGACATTTTTACCTGCCCTCAAGAAGGCTTCTTTAGGGTTTTGTTTGTCGATGATGACATTTTGGAGAAATTCTTTACCGTGTGTGAATGCCGCATCTTTCAAAGCGTGCAATCCGCGTGTCACCAACGGTTTCAACACGGGGGCCACCGAACGAAAGGCCGATTTTAACATATCTCCTAAACCGTGTCCTCGCTGTCGAGCAACGCCTCGGTACACTGGATACATGACTTACGAGTCGTTAGAGAACCGTTTTCGAAAATGAAGTTTCACCGTGACTTTCCCTTTGGTGAATGGAATATTTTGTCCCAGATCTCCTTTTATAGCAAAGTTGACCGTGTCCAAATAAGACTTGCTGACAGGTAAATAATGAGGATGTACAAATTCGCGGTGTACCTGATAAGTGTTTCCACCTTCCTCGTCAGCGACCGTGGCAGAATCCACTTTGAAAGGAATGACACGCAGTAACGGTACGGAGGTGTGTCCCACTACGTTATACTCCACCACATCGGAGTACACAAAGATCAAATTCAGTCCTTGGTTCAATTCTAGCGGGGCACGAAAAAAACTTGACTGCTATTTCGCCTTTTTGTTCTACTTTCTTCCTGATCTCCATATCCCCGCCCAACATGTCAAACAATTCATGACAAAATAAAAAAGACATGATTTTACCCCCGTCAAATTTCATCAGGAAGCGACTAGCTACTTTGTGGTACTCCAGGGTGACACTTTTTCTGGCACTGTCCAGAGCTTTAAGAAACACGACATTAAACCTGGAGGCAATGGTGCTGACCAAATGTTGACCACTAAAATAATAGCCTGGAGGAATGAACAAGTGATAGGTGGTCCACTTTTGAGAATTTGTGCAAGGGGTTTTCTTATCTTATTTGACGTTGGTATCCAAGTACTGTTGCAATTGTTCGTCATGAACTTCCACTGAAAAAAAATTTGATTGGGAAGAACATTGAGGACTTGGGTCGGGTGAATGATTTCTACCAAAGCCACTTCCCAATGGGTTTCGTGATCTAATTGGATGGCCTGAGGTAATTTGGCCGTGTAACAGCACAAAGTATTCTTGGGAAACACCTCCATGGAACTGTCACTGGGTAAGGTTAAGTAAAATTGGTTAGTGTGACTCATAATTCCAGAGTTCTGTGGCTGTGGGAGGGGTTACTAGAAGTCAGAGGCGTGTCTCCGCCCCAAATGGGATTGTTATTGTTGTTGGAGTGGTGACTGGCACTGGCACTGGTCACAAAGTTCCCGTTGTTCCCGTTCGAGGAGAATTTCAAGGAGGGATTGGGAAGCAGGTAACCGATACAACTGCTCAATAAAATGGTCCACAATTGTTTGTCTCCTTGTTGCAAACTCAGATTGGTAATGGCTGCACCGATGACACAATACACCATGAAGATTTGACAGAAAAAGACGATTTGCGTTTTAGGCACACGTTCTCCACACCACACCCACAAGGGGTGTTTCTGTAAATCTTGCAGAGAAGAACTAGGTGAAGGAGTGGTCGCAGTAGCTGAGTCTGTGTGAAAGGGCATGATGGTCACTTCTTTTTCTAGTCGATGACTTGCGAAGCGTCGATCCAAGAATCAAAACTGGGTGGATATTCTTTCTAGCGTACTTTGACTTCTTTGACACGTCGTTTGCCCACTTTACGGGTTCTGCGTTCGAGAATGCTTTCGATGTCGTACACGTCGTATTCTTTTTGGTGACACGTTGTAACTCGGGCAAATAAAACGTCCCTTTCAGCACTTCTCCGTTCATGTCTTCCAATTTATAGATGGCAGGATGACGGCCATGCACTCGTCCAGTGACACGAAACAATTCGGTCGTCCAGTTAGGTAAGTAACCTTTGTCGAAAGTGCGTTTGGTTTTGCCAATGCGTACCCAATCTGCTACGGCCAACACTCCACTTTTATTGGGGACAGCCTCGTCGGGGTACCAAACAGGCGATCAGACACCAGCACTTCGTTGTCGGGAGTCACCTCTTGCGGGGCACGTCCAATGCTTCGATGGTAAGATTGGTTGTACGCTTGCACCAGGTGCGGTAAAATGTCGATGTACTTCAGAGTGTGGTGATGCGTAAAATATTTCCACATGCGTTCTTTCAAAGTGCGTTGAAAACGTTCCGCGACGCTAGCTTTGCTTTCAGGATTCTCGGTGGTAAAGAAATGAATGTCACGTTTCTTTAATTCTTTTTGGAAAGCTTGGTTCAGAAATTCTGTACCTTTGTCCGTTTGCCATCGAAGAGGGTGACGACCGCTTTGTTTCAACACCCGTTTCAGGGCTCGCACTAACTCGCTGCTCGATTTGGAAGTCAACGGTACGACCCAGGCAAATTTGGAAAAGACGTCGATGACACAAAACAAATATTTGTAGCCACGATTGTAGGTGGTCAAATGAGAGACATCGGCTAAATCGGCTTGCCATTGATGATCGATGCCTTCCACTCGGGTGCGACTTCTGGAAAACTTGCGTCGAATGGGTTTGTGTAAAGTGTAAGTAGCCTGTTCTTGTAACCACGGTTGCACTTGAGGTAAACGGAGACTTTTCAGTCGAGTTTTGGCAGCACGATACAATTTTTGAACTCCTGCGTAACCTGCAGGATTGGAGGGATCGTAGTAAATGTTGGCTAACACCTTCTCCATTTTTTTGGGAGGATGCTACTCTTTTTCTCTTGGGGTATTTTCTTGGTTTGTAATGCTTTACGTGTGCGACCGGTAATAGGTGTCGAAGAGAAGGATGTCTGAACAGGGGATATTTTTTCTTGTTTCACTTCTGTCTTCACCTTCGTTTTCTCTTCTGATGAGGAAGGGGTGGTCATCATCTTTTTAATCCATCCAATTCTGGAGGTAGGTGGTGTTGTTAACTTGCGTACTTTTTCTGGTGGAGTTTGAAACCCTTCTTCTTCTTCTCCTTTTTCTGTCTTGGTGACTGGTAGTGGTAGTGGCGGTAGTGGTGATGGTGCTGGACTTTTCATCAAGGTCTTAAAATCTTTCAGAGTGGGAAGAGCTGTTTCGTCTGAGGCTTTCTGGTGAAAGAGTTACAGTCGTTGCAAGAGTTGACCGTACTTTTGTGATTTTTCTGTTTCGGACAAATCTTGGCCATCCATTAAGGACTGCAGTTCGTGTTGTAACTGGGACATCTCGCTCAAATTGGAATTGGGAGGTAAATGCGGGGTGCGTTGTTCTTGCCAACGATAGTATTCCATCCATCGTTTGTAAGGCACTAAAGCTAGTTTTCGTCCTTCCATGGGATGTCGGGGGTCAATTCTGAGATCTTGGGACTCCAGAGATCCTTTTTATCTTGCTCCTACCAGTCCTTCCAACATGGTTCCCAAGACTCCTTTCGGCAATGGGCCTAACAAGAGGAGTAAAATTCCTCCACGTTGGACCAACATCTTCTTCTTTTGTCCGATGGGAATTTTCTTTTGAACCATTTGGCGAAGAACGTGACGATGTTTGCCTAAGCATTGTTTCTGGTGTTTGGACAAAGGGATCGTGCTTTTCAAGACGTTCAAACAACATTCGCACACGGTATCGATGACCTCTTTGGAGGCCGATTGAATGAGTTTTTTTCGTAGGGGTGGAGAAGCTTTGGACAGGACAGATAACATGTCCCCATGTTTGACTAAACGAGGAGGTAGTCCTTTCCTTTTCTTTCCTTAGGTTTTAGAAGAGGGATGTTTTCTGGAGGGTGACATCTTTGAGTCTTCACTAAAAACACTGATACCCCTACTTGGTCACAGACCTTTTTTATACTGGAACGCGTCCCCACTGATTGTCTTTACGCCGTGTCAACTTGAAGACAGGCATGATACGTCGTGCAGGGATACGCAACGGACTAAATCGAGCCAGTTCTTGCTTGGACAAATCCAGTAAACTTTGTAACATGCCCGATCTCTCTTGGACTTTGATTTTGGAAGCAGGTACTTTGTGAGCAACGGTCACTGCTTCTAAATTGGAGGGTCCTGCCACTGGGGAAGTTCTTGGGGTCATCAACGGAGAAGTTCTTGGTGTGATCAACGTCTCCAAGTACTTTTCAGTTCTTGGTGTCATCAAAGGAGAAGTGAATGAACCTGAGGCTACCGGAGACGCGGTCACCGCCGTGGCAGGTCGTGGTTTGCGAGTGTAAGGTTGCGTCATGGCAGAAGTGCCTCTCTTGCGACTAGTTTTTTGTGGGCTTTTCTTTTTCTGGGGACTTTTTTTTTCCGGGGTGGTGACTGGTAAGAGGAGGGTCCCGCCTCTGGAGAAGTTCTTGGAGACACGGGTCTCCTTGGGGACCTGGTCTTGACACCGTGGCTCTTTTTCTTCTTCTTGGAGCTTCGTTTGACTTTTTTCTTGGGGAGAAGTTTGGGAGCATTAGGATCCCATCTTAAGAGAGAGCGAATGATGACCCCTCCTAGAGTACCGCTCCCTCCAGGTTTCAAAATGATTTGTTTTTTGGTTGAGTGTCGATGCGGGGATCGGCCAGTTGGCTCAAAGCAACTTTGTTTCGATCAAAAAAGCGTTTGGTTTGATGAGAAATCTGAATGATCAATTGCAGTAATTGACGTGCTGTCACCGTGAACCATCGTAAGACTTCTTTGAGACTAGCTTCTAAGACACGAGCCCGTATTTGTGGATTTTTTTCTCGACTGATGCCATACAAGGCACGAATCAATTTGACGGGAAGATGCGACTGAAGAGACGTCATGTTCAAACTGTGTGAGACAGACGAAAAGTGTCTGAGGTTTTATAGATTTTTTTGAGTGCAATTAAGTCGAGGACGGAGACGTGTACAGGACAGGCCCTCCGTCTTGACACTAGTGGTGAAACAATTGGGTACGAAATCGCAAATCATCAGGGGTCGTAGGTTTCAAATCGACGAGTAAATAAGCGTGTGGAGTTTGAGTGGCATCGTCGTACGCCTGAGTGAGCCAAGGCGTTCCTAACTGTTTGGCTAAGACTTGCACTTGCGATTTATCTCGAGGGCTTTTAAACAAGACCACGTAATGCGCATTGAGACTGATGGTGCGATGGGCTTTACTTTGTTGAAACAAATTTTGAGTGATGTAAACGACACTGACATTACGATGATGCCCTTTGCGCGTGAACCACAGTTTAATTTCTTTTTCGTCTTCTCCTAACATGTCGTCGAAAATGACCAAATGGGTTTGACGGGAGTCAGAGACGATTCCGTCGTCTTCTTTAGGAATACCTTCCACAAACACGATGGAATCGCCTTGACTTTCTCGCAAGAGGCTGTACGCCGATTGCCACTCTTTGTAACACCACACGATGCGTTGAGGTGGCCGATCGATCAAATGCTGTTTATGTTCGATCAAACGTTTGACAAATTCGGTTTTGCCTGAACCGCTAGGTCCAGCAATGAGCATGTTAAAGGGATGGCGAAGATACAAAGCCTCCCAACTGGCACGATCTAAGTGCTCGTCGATGACTTTGACAGTGGAGGAAGAGGGAGCAGAGACAGCAGTGTAGTCATAGTGTTAGGAATGTCACTTGTGACACGAAAACAGACAAGACAAGAGTTTTTATACTTTTTTCAGGACACGTTTATTGAATGTTTAAAACATGAACACGAAAGACACGCTCGATGAGCCACGCAGAAATTAGGAATGTGAATCCGGTCTCTTGCATGCATTCAAAATCGAAAAAGATGAAATTGCCTTTCTTCTTGTGACCGTCCTCTTTCTCTGGTTGGGGTTGGTATTTTTGCACGTAGCATTGGTGTTGCAAGTCCACGATGTGGTGACAAATGTGACATTTTTTCTTTCCTCGACATACGTGTGCCTTGACAGTATTGGTACATAGACCTTGTGCACGCGTAGGGCACAATCTCAGCAGTTGACAAGCACATTTCTGCTGTGAACCTTGCGTCTTCAGATGTTGTTGGTAACAGGTACGGCTGACAAACGTGCGCAGACAAGCAGAACAATGCACTCGTTCTTGCCCTTCGTTCGGACAGGGTTGAGAGGCTAAACATCCTGAGCATTTCGATCCGCAATGCTTGTGTTGCTCTCGATTGTTATAGTCATAGTCACATTTCTCACAGTAATAACCGTATCCCAGGAATGCGGTGATACTGGTAATGGCATCGAAATGTTCATCGTGATGATAGAGGTGAATGTATTTTCCGTCCTTAAAGTCTTTCCCTCGAAACAACAAAGGCCCGCGCACTTCTTGAGGGTGCACTTTCAAGGTGTAGAGTGGAGCTAGGATATCTTGCAATTTTTGCAGTGTGTCTTTGAACAGACCAGCTTGTTGCAACAGGAGTTCTGCTTCACTTCGTTGTTTGGCTCGGTCCGATTTTTGAATAGTTTTCCAGGCTCTTTTCCATTCTGCCGTGTCGTTCTTGTTGGCATAGGTTCGTCCCACCACGATGGCTCGGGCTAAGCACATCTGGTCTTGAGGGTTGTTAATTTGGACGAGACTCTTTTTGGTGTTACGAAGACCGTTCACCAATAAGACCTTTTTGCGCTGTGCGGTCCCTTGAGGAGGAGAGACGTGGGTCATGTCCAGTGTGACTTTTCTATCGTTGATGTCAAACTGGTCATTGGATTGTTGTACGTGTTGAATCTTGTCCATGACTTTGGAAGCGGTCAATTCTGCAGGGCTGCTAAACTCGATCCAAACAGGGGATTTCAAGCCGTCGTGTTGTATGGAAAGTCTCAAGCGATCGTCTTCTTTGGGTTGACATTGTCGCTTGAGTGTGGTAAGCAAAGAATCCCACATCTCGGTGATGAACCCTTCTGCTTTCTCTAACGGTACTTAGGACTTGAAATCTTTAAACTTCACCGTGTATTTGTAAGCCGTGGTTCTAAATTTTCTAGAGGGACGCTTTTCGGTCTCTTGAATGGAATAGTACTTTTCAGGGTTGACTAAGGGTGGTGAACTTTGTTTAGAGGAAAACTCTCTGGGTTTGGATTCTGGTTCACTCATGTCCTCTTCAAAATCACTGGCATGAATTTGTGCCAAGACTTCAGCCCTGGTACGAGGCGATAGATCACGTTTCTGCCTCTTACTTTCTTCTTCTTCTTTCTTCTTGAATGAATTGGATCGTTTCATCTTGATAGCAAAACGTCATATGACCAAAATTTAAACACCATGGGCTACTTTATAGTCATGGCAGACCAGCGTATATAAAGGGTGTGTGTCTTGTCCTTTCACTATTCATTTCACTCTCAAACCGAGCACAACGATGGACGAGACCACACAAATCGAACATTTCATCAGAGCGTTGCGAGGAGTCATTAGAAAATTTTCTTCAGACCAGTCGTCGGACTACTCTCCTTCCTTTCGAGATAAAAGTCAAGATACTTGCTATATCTGTCAGAAGAAAGGGCATTGGTCTTCAGAGTGTCCAGACCGTCAAAAAAAAAACAGGGGCTAAAAGAGATAAAAGTCAAGATACCTGTTATCATTGTCAAGAAAAAGGACATTGGTCTCCAGATTGCCCTAAGACACAACAGGAGCAAGGAAGAAGAGGAGGAAGAAAGCAGACAGGTGAAGAAAAAGAAACAGGAGAAGAAAAGAAGAAGGGAAGAAAGTGAGGAGGAAGAGGAGGAAAAGACTGTGACTGTGAAGAAATTGAAAAAACAGAGAGAGTGAACAAAGAGACAGAAGAAGTCAATGAACTTTTTAAAGTGCTATGTTGTGAATTGTGAATTGAATTGTAAATATTTATAAAAGAATAAATTATGTATAAAATGTAAGTGTCTTTGGGTTTTGATTTTAAAATAAGAACCTACACTCACAAACTTCATCATTCATACGTACTATAGGGGTAAAATGGGTTTTTTATTTGAGTTTGAATTGATGTCGGCAATTGAAAGACTATCTCTTTTCGAGAAAAGGGCCCTGAAAAGGGCCTTTTTGGTGTAGGGGTGAGTTTAAACAATCAACTTTAACTGCCTTAAGCCTTTGCCACGGCCAAGGCCTACTTCTGGACTGCGTAATGTTGATGATGATGATGATTTGGTTGAAATCACTAAGGGTGGTATGGTAGGCTTAGTCACAGAGTTGGAGTGTTTAGCTCGGGAAGGTCGTAATAAAGAAGTCTGATACATTTGTTTCAGACTTCTTAACTCCGCTAAAATGTCTAACAGTACCGTGACCGTTTGATTTTCACACCCTTGTTTCTTTGCTGCTTCTCTTGTTGTTGTTTTTTTTCTTACCTCTTCTTCTTGCTGCTGTTGCTGTAGGAGAAAAGCTTGTTCCGCTTCCTTTTGCTGTTGTATAAATTTCTCCAATTCTTCTTTCTGTCTCTGTCTAAAATTCTCCACGTGTGGTAATGAAGGAGAAGGTGACGAAGGTTCCGGAACAAATTCTAGCGAGGTAAGAAAATCCACAAAATCCCAATTCACCTCTTCTGAAAGTAAGTCCGGGTTCCCTTGGGTAGTCTCCACGGCTGGTGCACCCCAATTTATCGTTTTCTGAGTTTCCGTCATGTTGAAAAACTGTCGCATGGATTGACTGCGCACAGACGCTAGCGAATCTATATAGGACATGTGACGTCACAGACTGCTCTCTTCGGATTGGACGTGGGCTGACTGAATTATGTAACGCGTGTTATGATTGGTCAATGAACTCAATCCGTTTCAATCCTCCCTCTCCGTATAAATAAGCGCAGTTCACTGCATTCCTTCACCTGTTCTCGGTACCCCGACATGTGGACCGACGTGCAATCATCAACTCTTGTATCTTCCATGATGTTCCGGACGGACATACCGATGTATGTCCGATCCAAGTGGACAGTTGTCCACAGGGCAGACACCAGCCTGTGGAAAAGAAGAATATATGTGAAGAGGCAAGGATGCCTAGAAAGAGTATTAATATATGGCCCTGCAGTCAGGCGCAGCTTGAGAAGAAGAAGATCTCACAGATGCCCTCTATGTTAACATTAAGGGTACATTAACATAATACCAAAGGTCCTTTTCAGGGCTACTCATAGGTCTCGAAAAGACCTTGACTTTCATTGCCTACCCCTTTTTTTAAAAAAAATGTCTGTTGTCTATAGTGTGTGTGTGTGTGTGTGTGTGTGTGTGTGTGTGTGTGTTCTATCTCTCTCCCCTATTCCATTTCCATAGACCCATAAGGTCGGGACCGTATTAAAATAGGGTCCCGTCCCTGTTCCATTTCCTCTTGTCGCTAAACAGGCCCACGATTTATTCCTATGTTCAATTCCCCTTGTCGCTAAACAGACCCACGATTTATTTCCCATGTTAGTTTCCCTTGTCGCTAAACAGTCCCAGGGGTTTTCGTAATGTTAAATTTCCCATTGTCGCTATATCGTCCCAGGGTGGCTTTTAATGCTAATTCCCAATGTCGCCGAATCGTCCCTATTCACTACTCCAATACCATGTAGACTTGGCGATGTTTCCTATGTAATGCGATACAATTTCAGAACTGTTATAATATTTTGAAAAATACATTCTTTGATGGATCGAAAAATGTGTTAAACGTTGATATCATCGTTTAAGAAAACTAGTTTTTGATACGTAAACAGTTCTATAAACCTCGATTTTAAAAAAGAATTAAAAAATCCAGTGTAATATTTGCTGCTGGTTAACAAGTCGTGTCTAAGATCAGCGAATAGGAAACGTGTTTCAATCACCCCGTGTAAAGGGTGGTGGCAGTACAAAGTAGAAAGATATATTATGATTCGCCGTATCATATTTCCAAAATAACACGTATAATAAGGTATGACGACATATAAGATGAATACGTAGTGACCAGGCACGCAGATGTAAATTAAGATCAATTGCCGTTCTTATTGAATGACATCGATATTTATTGTCACGTGATGCATATAATATAACACTGGACAACAAATTTTTACAAAAGTCATGTTACTGAAATAAAATTAGTCAATTCTTATCAATTTTTATGTGCTGAACACGAATATGACAGTCAAATTGCAAAATTGGCTCTAGTTTTTTTGTAATCTGCAAGAAATTAATGTTTACATAACGAAATGCATTCCAATAGTAAAAGGTCAACTGTAATAGCCTACCTATAAAAAATCAAGTCATTGACTACATCTTAGATTTCTTCGCCTGTCTCTTGTACAGCTGTTCGGGAGCATCTCTGAGGAGTGTCCAGTAGTAGTCAGCCAGCATTGTAGTGGACCATTTTCCCTGGTATCTTTGTTCCATTGTTGCGATATCTTGATGAAAACGTTCGCCGTGTTCATCACGAATATATAGCACAGTTGCTAGGAAAGAAATCCAAATGGGAATGAAGGAAGTGAATCTTTAGAGACATATTGCAGCCAAGTTTCTTATACTTCATCAACATGTCTTCTACTAGTTCCTTATAGTTTTCTGCCCTAACATTTCCGAGGAAGTTTGTAGAAACTAGGCGAAAAGCATTCCATGCTTGTTTCGCGTCACCTTCCAGCAAGTTGTTGAACCGGTCATCTTTGAAAAGCTCTTGAATCTGAGGACCCACAAAAACTCCCTCTTTAATCTTTGCTTCGCTGAGTCGAGGGAATTTTTCATGCAGGTATCGGAATGCTGGCAAAGTCCGGTCAATGGCTTTCACGAAGTTCTTCATCAAACCTAGTTTGATGTGAAGGGGTGGTAGCAAGATTTTCTGAGCCTCAACCAGAGCTGGGTGTTGGATATTCTTCTCTGCAATGGCTACATTCTGCCTGTGAGTCCATTCCTTCCTCATGTAGTGCATTTCCCTTGCTCGGCTATCCCACTCGCATAAGAAACACATGTATTTTGTATATCCTTGCTGCAGTCCCATTAAAAGGGCAACTACCTTCAAATCACCACAGAGGTGCCAGCTGTACTTGTTATACTCAATGGAATTCAGTAGCTGCCTTAAGTTATCGTATGTCTCTTTCATGTGGACAGCATACGCTACTGGAATAGATGGAAGAATGTTTCCATTGTGCAAAAGCACAGCCTTGAGACTCAGTTTCGAAGAGTCCACAAATAGTCTCCATTCTTGTGGGTCATGAGTGATTTTTAAAGCATTCATGAGGCCCTCAATATCGGAACAGAATATCAGATTACTTTCCTTTCTGAAGAAAGGCTCCAATTGCTGGTGGCGCTTTCGATATGCAGTAATTGTGACATCTTCTTCTAGAAGATTCCATTGTTGGAGTCTTGATCCTAGCAATTCTGCCTTGTTCTTTGATAAGTCCAAATCACGAATCAGGTCATTTAGTTCTTCCTGTGTTATTCTGTGTGGGGTTGATGATGCACCACAGTGAAAATCTGGATCACTGCATGCTGATGGACCAGGAGAAGAACAGGTCGACTCACCTTTGTCTTCGTCAGATGAATCAAGAGAATATTCTGCTGGAGGTTCTGGAATAGGAAGTCCCTCACCATGTGGAACTGGTCTCAATGCAGACGGAATGTTTGGGTAGACTATTCTCGACTTCTTTCGCTTCGTTATTCCGCCGGAAAGAGGAGGAACCAAGCAGAAGTAACAGTCATTTAGGTGGTTGCTTGGCTCTCTCCACACCATTGGGACTGCAAACGGCATTGATGACCTTTTGCAATTCAACCACTGTGAAAGCTGTGTTGTACATGTAGCACAGCATATATGCGGAGCCCAAGGCTTGTCTTGGTCACCAACCTTGCATCCGAAGTAAAGATGATATGCCTTCTTCACTTGAGAATTGATACTTTTCTTCTGGTTGGCAAATGTCACTTCCCCACAAATATAGCAAAAATTGTCCGCGGTATTAACACACTTTCGAGGCATTACTGTTCTTTAGTGTACGTAAATGGATAAAATAATAAGTTTTATGTAACAGTAGCTTGAACTGTCTCGCACAACGTCTAAAATATTTTAAATGCTGAACCTATCTGATTGGGCTTTATATAGTACACTGCTTACGTCAGCTTCAGCAGCCGCCTGGCATTAGTATAATAGGCCTACACATGTATAGTACACTGCTGACGTCAACTTACTTCAGCAGCCGCATGGCATTAGTATTGCATTGCATCAGAAAATGATGCAATCAACTGTGGATGATGTGAGCATGATGGTATTATGCAATGTTACATCATTATTCCGGATGTTGCTGCAGTCCTACTGGAGAAATTTACACAGTGAAACATAGAAAATGAGGTATATGAATATCTTCAAAACGAGAGCCAATACAAATTTTTCACGGTTATATTCGTGTTCGGCACACCAAAATACTACAGATTAGGGCCTTTTCAAGTCAGTAATGATTTCACTGTTGACCAGTGTAATCTTATGTTGGAGAACATTTCGAATGAAATTAATGGAATACACTGCAGGAGTTTCACTCTTTTGCTGATCTTTTATATTTCAACCCATTTAATCGATTTCAAATGAAATAAACACTCTTGTAAGATCCGCCACTGTTGTTTATATCATTTTACTGTAATTATAATCTTATATTGAAATACACTTTGGTTACAAAAGAGTCCTGTATTGATATTCATATAATAGTTTATTACTTAGTTCATATACACAGCATAAGCAGGCCTCGTTGTTACGACTCTATGGTCACAAACTATGTACAGAAAGAAGAAAAACCAACAAGTTTTGTAAAATATAACAAATAATTTAATTATTAAAGTTATAAAATAAAATGTGAGAGGAACTTAAGTATTATAAACTGAATCCAAAATAACACTGAAAAGGTTTATGAAAATTCAAAAGGTGTACATAAGGAGAGAACTGAGCGAGCAGTTTCATTCCTGTTTTGGAGTCATTCTCATTTATTGTGTTCTTGTTGTAAGTCTGCAGACGTGTTTTATGTTCTAATTACATATTATTCAAGAGGAAAAAACATTTGTTTGGACTGTTCAGTGGAAATAGAAGGTGCTCATTATTTTGGACTATAATATTATTCTGGAACTATTGTGAATTTTGCAAAGAAGTTCTGGACGATGCCATTTTGACAATGGTCTAGCGTCATTATTTATAAAGATAACTCTGCGATAGAGGTTTCAAGATACGCGGAATAAAATTGCCTAACAGGAGATGTGGTTGTCATCTTTAACCTCATTAATTAATTATTTAAATACGTTAAAATGCTCAAAAAGCAATATGACATGGGCATTTAATTAACCTATATATTCAATAATATCGTACTTACAAGAATTGACTCTGCATTTTAAGAAAAACGGCACTCTATATATCATATATAAATAATCATGTTACTATAGCCTTGATGGATTTATAATAATTCATTAATAAAAATTAAAACAAAAAGGACCTTTTTTTCTCCGGTAGCCTAAGTGGTTAGAGCGGCCGCCTTGGATGCGGGAGGTCGCGGGTTCGAACCCAGGTCGAGTCATACCAAATACTTATAAAAATGGTACTAGGCGCTCAAATCAACATTAAGAGATTAGTGTTAGGACTGGTCGGCTGGGTGTCAGAATAAATGTGACTGGGTAGGACATGATGCTACATGTCAGCGGCATGATGTCATAATGCTAGACCACCATAAACTGCCACATGGCTGACATCCTAGCGATATGACTGAATATTTTAAAAATCCAAATCTCCTCTCTCTCTCTCTCTCTCTCTCTCTCACACACACACACACACACACATACGCGCGCGCGCTTTCTGCGAAACTTTGTGTTTTTTCGAATGCAAAGGGAATCTAATTAAAACGAAAAGTGTTGTTTGCAAAAACATATATATAATTATACAGGCTCAACACACTAATTGTGAATTTAATCTAAGTTTTACCGTAAGAACAGCTATTGGTAGGGACAGTTTTTTAATTATCGATTGTTAATAAGCTATTGTAAACAAAGAAGTTAAAATATCAATTTACATATTACCAAGTAATATGAGTTTCAATTTTTATAGAATTGTGACTGTTTGTAAATAAATGAATGTCTGGGTCAGATTTTAGAAGCTACAGTGCTTCATTGGTTAGTATTCCTGACTTGCGACCTAAATCATGTGGGTTCGAATCCTGCCATCGGATTTATTAACAGTTTAGGCTACCTACATGAGCTACTTACAAATGAAATTAAGACTACCGGCACATGGTTATAGTGTTGGGGTTCCAAATAGTTAAATAGTGCAAGACATCGACACCGACAGTTGCAATGGGTGGTGGGGGTGGGGGTGTCTAACACTCACTCCATATCGTAACTATAAAGGTAGGCGTATGGGCAGCCGTCGCCGCCAAAATTACATTAATCAAATGATCTAGTATGAAATCAAATGATTTAACCTAGCAAATGAAATGATCAATCCAGATTCCAAATGATGTAGTGTCACATGAAATGATTTAACGAACGAAACCGAATGATGCTTTTAGATTTCAAATGACGTGGTATTAAATGAAATGATGTAGAGTGAAATGAAATGATTTAACCCATCAAACGGAATGATGAATTCAGATTCCAAATGATGTTGTGTGATATGAAATGATGTAGCATGAAATGAAATGATTGAACCCCAAAAATGAAATAATGAATTCAGATTTCAAATGATGTGGCGTTAAATGAAATGATCTGGCATTAAATAAAATGATTTAAAGAACAAAATGGAATGATGATATATGCTTCCAAATGACGTGCTATTAAATAAAATGATGTAGTCTAAAATGAAATGATTTAACTCAACAAATGAAATCATGAATTTAAATTCCAAATGATCTGGTATTAAATAAAATGATTTAAAGAACAAAACGGATTGATGAAATCTGCTTCCAAATGATATATTATTAAATGAAATTACGTAGTATGAAATGAAATGATTTAACTCAACAAATGAAATGATGAATTCAGATTCCAAATGATGTGGTGTTAAATTAAATGATTTAAAGAACAAAATGGATTGATGAAATCTGCTTCCAAATGACGTAGTATTAAATGAAATTATGTAGTCTAGAATTAAATGATTTAACCCAAAGAAAGAAATGATGTATTCAGATTCCAAATGATCTGGCATTAGTTGAAATGGTCTGAAGAACAGAATGGAATGATCAGCTCATATTCCAAATGATGTGGTATTAAATGAAATGTATAGAATGTAAACGGTCTGATCAAAGTGTAAATCAGCTAGCGTAAATCCAAACAAACACAGGGGGGCGCTGTTAGGCAGACTTACAATCGACAGGCGTATTTGCAGAATTCGGTTGAGATTTTTGCAGACGACATTTAACAGCTAAGGTTAGTGTTTCTTCTCATTTGATATAAACAAAAACTGTGTTTTCCAATCAGGATAAAGTGACTATCCACATTAATGAATGTCTGTGTGTATTTTATTTTAAAATCTTCCTTGTACTGCACGAGTTTTCAATGCTTCATCTCAGCTAGAACTATCAGCTTAGGAGATTAAATCTTCATCGTATTTGATCAGTAGTAATTACCATGTTTAATGACCTAACGTAGCATACGCACTAAACCAACAATTTGTTGTCCGCAACTTTTTGTATGTCTCATGTTACCGGCCATACGTACATAGGCATTATTCGTCCAAGTTCTGTATGTAAGAGATCTTCTTTTTCCTCCATTTAATCTAGTTTGCATTAACATATTACTGTTGAGTGTTTTTTTTCCTTTTAGTTTTCTTCTGGGAGATCGAATATAATTTTATTAGAAATCATGATTCGCGACTCTTAGTGCATTTGAAACACCACACTCCTTTCCAAATGTATTGAAAATGGGGGGTGGGGTGGGTGGGGGTGGGCTTAGTCATACATTTTGAAAGACTAATACGTGAACAATAAACAGTTGCCTCCTTGGAGTGTTTATGGCGAAGAAGAAGCACAGATCATGCTTGAATAAACCCAAAATTTAGCTAATGATGTATGAAAATAACAACGAAAGGCGATGGATTCTATCAAATTTTTAAAAATAAAACAGCATCACCGATTTGTAAGTGATACCCTTAGGGTAATACATCAATGTTAATAAATCGTCATATGTGTGTTCTAGTATAGATCAAAACTTCCGTTGCTTTCTCCCCGAAAAGGGATTGAAATTTTCCATCAGGCGGACGTGATGGAAAAAATGTTTGTTAAAGTGGATATTGTCATCAGTCTGTCGTCATGCCCATATTGAGATCGTCTAGGGGAAGAGATGTCATTTTTGTTTATTTATTGTCATTAGTTCTCAACTGGACGGTTGCAGAATTCTTTCATAAAATCTCATTGGCGTGCCACTTCTGAGTGGCTTGTTCACTGTAGAGTCCTGCTTCCGTTTACTATTATGTCACAAATTGTTTTATTTCTTTATTTCTATATTTTACCATTTTTTTTTTCTTCTATTGTATTACAGTTGCAAGACTCTCACTTTCGGGGAGTCCTGCTCCTGATTTTCCATTTTTCAAATATTTTGTTAGGTATGTAGTTATATATGAGCCAAAGTGGTCACGATGACATTGTTATTAATTACATCAACTCATGTGGGTTCTTTTAGATAGCAAGCTTCGGTTGCTTTTGCCCTGGGATGGGATTGAAATTTTTCCGTCATGCGGACGTGATGGAAAATATGCAGATCAAAAGAGTCTCTGGTGTAATTTTACTAGGCACCTAAGACGGCTTTTCAGAGACAATATGATTTTTTGCTTTGTTTCTTTGTAGGCATGATAAGGAAAAAAAGTTGGCTAAGTTTCGTTAGCTCTTGTTCTGCCCTGTGTTTAATAATTATTTTGTATTTTTTTTTTTTTTGCTCTATTTCCTGGTCATTTACTGCTAATTCTCCCCTGTGGTATTTAATATGAATTACTCGTATGTGTCCTTATGTTAGTCCCTTCTGTGTTAACCGTTTCTCATTACGTTGCAGGTTTATGTGGGCACGCTTTTCGGTCTTGTTTGGTAATTTAATCACCGCCTGCTGTCTTCTATCTGTCATCAGCTGGCGGGATTTCGGTCCAGTTTCTCCCGCACTTTGTTTTAGAGGAACGGTAAATCTCTCTGTCTGAAATTAATTTCTAATAGTCTGGTTTAACGAGTCTATTTCGGCTACATTTGTTTCAAATGCCGAAGTCGGGTCCTTGTCTGTTGGTTGGGGTGGGTGGGTGGGTCTGTCGGTGTCCTTATAGCAAGCTCATTATAAGTGGCTTTTCCGGGGGTTAGTTTCTCAAAGTTAGTTTGTTTTTCTGATGGAGTTTTTGCTAGCCGCTTATAGGCTTTCCAGAGTATATAATTCAGTAATCCAAAGCTGTTATCTTCTATTTTACATAGCATTATAAATGAAGTCTATCACTTCTCTGTACAAAATGTTGTCTGTTATTTTAGGGGTATAAGGAAGATTTTTTGGGCTCAAAATTGCCTAATTTGCTTATACTTTTAGTTTTTATATTTGTCTTTGTTTATTTAAGGATCTGTAGTATAAAATTATGTTTTTTGCTATGTGGTCCCTTGCACATGGGACAAGGAGGGATGTTTGAGATAAGGTGTCTCTTGTGGGCATTTTCACCTGTCCACCCTACATCATGTCGATATTGGTAAATGTTCGTTTGTTTGCTTACCTCTTTTATTTTTTTCCAATGATTTTCATACTGTGTTCAAGTCAATTTCTGAATTTAGTGTTTCCACCTTGTTTGGCTTTACTTTTGTATTGTGTTTTATCATATTCTCCAATTCATTCCTATTAAACATGGTCCAATATTCTTTGCTTGTTTTGTAATTTTGTATAGTTTGTGTTATTCTTTACGCTATTTTGGGGTGCACTTGCAATTTTGTCATGCTATTTTACTGGATAGAAGAAAGCCAAACCAGTAAAGGTATACGCCCTGCCAGTGATATTCTGGATTTTCCTGACGTTTATTCAATCTGGAAATATAATTTACTACTTATTTAAGTCAAGTCCATGAGATTGAGTCCTTCTTTTTTCCTATCTTTTTATAATGTGTATTTTGGTAATTTGTGGATCCCATTCTGTATAAATTTTATTATTAATGATTCAAATGTATTTAGATATATAAATTCAAAGTCCGATACGTCAAATTCGTACCAAATCGAGTTGTATAAATACGATTTCGCAATTTGTATTTTTCCAAATAAATTTATTTGCCTATCATTCCATATTATAGCATGTTTCTCTAATTTTTTCCTAATTTGTAGAAAATTTAGCATTTTACTGACTTTCCCTAGATTTATTCCTAATCCTTTAACTTGATTTCTTATGACTTCTGTAGGGAGCGCTTGATAATTCTCCTTCCATTTGCCTATAAGTAGTATTTCAGTTTTAATTCGGTTTATCTTTGAACCCGAGGCTAATCCAAAAAGGTTGTACTGCTGCATTAAATACTTATACCATCGCTTTGAAGTTATAAAGTTGGAGCAATCGTCCTCATGTTGGAAGGTTTTACACTCCTCCCTCATGTTAGTTATTCTTACTCCTCGGATTCTTTTATGATTTTGGATTGCATTATGTAGTGCCTCTATCCCTGTTTCGTACATTAACACAGATAGTGGACAACCCTGTCTTACATAACCGTTTACTGAGAACGGATTGGTTTTTGCACCATTGGTCTGTACCAATGATTTTATATTCTTATAAAGTGTTTTGATCCAGTTTTGGAATACATTTCCAAATCCAAATTTATGCAATATCTGCAAAATATAATTCATTTCTACCCTATCAAACACCTTCTCCTGATCAATGAGGATTAAAGCGCCATCAATATTAGATGTTTCCGTATAATCTAGTATTGTCTTTATTGAAAGTATATTATTCTGTATATTTCTGCCTTCTTCACCATACGTTTGGTTTGGATCTTTTATGTATCCTTATTATTGGTTTAACTCTATTTGCTAAATATTTACTGAGTATTTTGCAATCAATATTAAGTAACGAGACTGGTCTCCAATATTTTAGGTCTGAAGTCTAGCCTTTGTTTGTGAAGATGAGTGTAATAACTCCTGTTTTCATGCTTTCTATCATTTCTTGATATTTTTATAAATGGTATTGTTGAGAATTTTCATTATTGGAATTAAATATTTTTTGAACTTTTGATAAAACTCGGGCGTTATCCCATCTAATCCCGGAGCTTTATTCCTAGTTAATTGGTAAATCGCTTTATCTATTTCTAATTCTGTTATGCTTCTTCTTCTTCTTCTTCTAATAATAATAATAATAATAACAATAATGATGATAATAATGTTATTATTATTATGATTATTATTATTATTATTATTAGTCGTGGTAGCTCCTAACTTTACTATATGTATAGCTGTACTATATGTACACATTATTTTGCTCTACTGTATGTACATCTTATTGTGCTGTACTATATGTACAACTTGTTGTGCTGTACTATATGTACACATTGTTGTGCTGTACTATATGTACATCTTGTTGTGATGTACTCTATGTACACCTTATTGTGCTGTACTATATGTACACCTTGTTGTACTGTACTATATGTACATCTTGTTGTGCTGTACTATATCTACACCTTATTGTGCTGTACTGTGTGTACACTTTATTGTGCTGTACTGTGTACAATTTATTGTGCTGTACTGTGTGTACACCTTATTGTGCTGTACTATATGTACACCTTATTGTGCTGTACTATATCTGCATCTTATTATGCTGCACTGTATCTACACGTTATTGTGTTACGCTGTATCTACACCTTATTGTGCTGTACTGTATCTACACCTTATTGTGATGTACTGTGTGTACACTTTATTGTGCTGTACTGTATGTGCACCTTATTGTGCTGTACTATATCTATACCTTATTGTGCTGTACTATATCTACATCTTATTATGCTGCACTGTATCTACACGTTATTGTGTTGTACTGTATCTACACCTTATTGTGCTGTAACGTATATACACCTTATTGTGCTGTACTGTATTTACACGAATACTAATCATATTCGAGTTTGTATTAACATACTTACGAAAGCAAAACATATTTAATTTTACTTTGAATAGTCCAGCAGGTAAGTGTGGACATCTGCGCTTCGCAAGCACAAAATGTTATTTGAAATTTTTTACTGAAACTTCATCTGATGTTGTGGGTGAGGGCAACGTTCCCTCTGAGATAATGCTGTTTGGGTAGATTAAGTGTGTTGAGGCAATTTGGATAGTAATTCTTTTCCAATTTTAGCTTTGTACTATATTATGTTTTTTTTCTTCTTTTTTCTAGCTGGTCAAATTGAGAGTGTAAGGTAAATTTTGATAGTAGTTCCTTTCCAAGTCATAGCTAGGTGGTTTCTGATGGCTGTTGGACTGCTGTTAATTACTTGGGGGGAGGGGGGAACCAAACAGATGCCCCCCCCCCATTTCCAAGAAACTGAAAAGGTATTTTATGTTTTTGTGTTTCCCCCTCAGATATGTAGTATGTTTTATTTTAAAATAGAATTTTATATAAAAAATTTAGTCTTAGAATTTTTGATGGGCTATTTATGTTTCCTTAGTGTTATCTAAATGGTTGTTCGTCCAAGCCTGGGTTTTTTCACCTTGTTCGAAGTTCCTTCCCTTGTATTTTTTTGTGACCTTTGCTACAGGTCGCCTAGGTCTCAGTATCTGCTATATGTAGTGGTGCTGTATTGTGTGTATGCTATTTTATATATATGTTTGAGACCGCAATTTTAGATTCAGTGTTATTTTTCCCAGTTGTATTTCTTTTCTACTAATTTGGATCTAGGATCCGATGTATTATATTATGTTATATTCGATTAAATAGTTTTGGTTTTTGAATTTTGACGCTGAAACGGTGTACTATTTTTTTTCCCCTTGTTTTTTGTTGGGAATTTTTTTGTTTGTTTTAATCTAATTTAATGTGTCGTTCCTCGTGGTAGCTCTAGGAGTATCAATAGGTAGGTTACGCTCGATTCAAGGTCCACACTTCTTTATTTTCATTGTGTTTCTCCTGAGTTGAGTTAGGCCTCCTTTTATTAATTTATTTAAATATTTTATTAGAAAGAATCCAAAATTGTTTATTTTCCGCATGTGGGTTGGTCAAACCATACAGTACGGGAGCTGTATGGTTTTAAGATAGATAAAGAGTAAGTAAAATTTTAAACTATGAATTAGCCCCTGTTTGTGTTTTATGTCTGAGTTTGGTCTGTTTATGTTCTACATGGAGAATTTTTTCAAAACTATTTCATGGGCCTGTCCACTTCGCGTAGCGCCATGTGACTTAGCCCCATGATGTCATAGTCTTTACTTTCCCCATGTAGGTTCCCTGTATCTTTGTATATTGTGTCATTAAGTTTTCTAAGTTAGGTAAGAATTATATATATATATATATATATATATATATATATATATATATATATATATATATATATATATATATATATATATATATATAAAGAATAAAGAAAAAAAAAAACCCCAAAAAATCCAAAAAAGATAGAAAGAAAATCACTTTTTCCCCCTTATACTTCTCTTTATCTCTTTACCACAATTATTTGCCCACAGGCCATCATGGTGTCTACTATGTACTCTGTAATTTTGTATAATTTTTTTTTTATTGAAGTCTCCATCCATGTATAATATATTTGCCTTTTGATATCTCCCCCCCCCCTTGTTTATTTCTTCTATCAGTTTCAATTTACATGTTTTCCTGCTCTCGCACTGTATCATTGTGTGTAGTTTACTAAAAGGGGCTTTTTCACACAGTGAACATTTTGGCGATACTCTGACCATGTCCCGTCTCACTGCTACCTCTCCTATCAATCATGCATTGTGCATGTATTTGAAGCAGAGGCTTTGTATTTTTAGGGAGCGTAATTTGGTCCAGTGCCCCCATGCTCTTTTCCAGTTAATCTCTATGTTCTCCTGTTCTACTTTACTTTTAGTTTTTCTTTTGTTATTTCCTCTCTAATGTATCTATATGTTAGTTTTCCTCCTGGTCCCATAAACTTTTTATATCCCTATATTTGGTTAGTATTTCTTTGATATGTCTAAATTTTCTTGGTATTTCTATTTTTCTTTATACAAGTTTATTATTTTTATAAATGTCCCCCCTGTTTCGCATTGTGAACCCAAACCAGTAGATGTATATTCCCTCCCATGGTGATGTTGGTATTGCTTTAATCTTTTTAAATATATTTATAATATTTGCAGTCTTTATCCAAATGGGGTTGGAGAGTGCTAGTCCCCCCTCTCTTGTGCTCTACAGAAAGTTTCCCTCTTGACGTAGCGGGTCTTAAAATCCCATATGTAATTAATAATCTCCTTATCTAGTTTTTCTAAACTTGTATTTTCTATGTCCATATACTTGGTAATACAATTTATATTCGCGTATATGTACGTTTTGGCCACTTGGGCCCGTTCCATTAGACATAATGGCGTAAGTGCCCATGTGTTCACATTCGTTTCTAATTTCTGTTTCATATTTTTATAGTTTTCTTGTTCTCTTATCCCAAAATAAATGCCCAATGCATTCGCTCTTTCTTTAATTAGGTGTGGTGGTAATCCTGAGTGATTTCCTCTCTAGCTCCCTATTTCACTGGACAACAAATTTTTACAAAAGTCATGTTACTGAAATAAAATTAGTCAATTCTTATCAATTTTTATGTGCTGAACACGAATATGACAGTCAAATTGCAAAATTGGCTCTAGTTTTTTTGTAATCTGCAAGAAATTAATGTTTACATAACGAAATGCATTCCAATAGTAAAAGGTCAACTGTAATAGCCTACCTATAAAAAATCAAGTCATTGACTACATCTTAGATTTCTTCGCCTGTCTCTTGTACAGCTGTTCGGGAGCATCTCTGAGGAGTGTCCAGCAGTAGTCAGCCAGCATTGTAGTGGACCATTTTCCCTGGTATCTTTGTTCCATTGTTGCGATATCTTGATGAAAACGTTCGCCGTGTTCATCACTAACAATACCACAGTTGCTAGGAAAGAAATCCAAATGGGAATGAAGGAAGTGAATCTTTAGAGACATATTGCAGCCAAGTTTCTTATACTTCATCAACATGTCTTCTACTAGTTCCTTATAGTTTTCTGCCCTAACATTTCCGAGGAAGTTTGTAGAAACTAGGCGAAAAGCATTCCATGCTTGTTTCGCGTCACCTTCCAGCAAGTTGTTGAACCGGTCATCTTTGAAAAGCTCTCGAATCTGAGGACCCACAAAAACTCCCTCTTTAATCTTTGCTTCGCTGAGTCGAGGGAATTTTTCATGCAGGTATCGGAATGCTGGCAAAGTCCGGTCAATGGCTTTCACGAAGTTCTTCATCAAACCTAGTTTGATGTGAAGGGGTGGTAGCAAGATTTTCTGAGCCTCAACCAGAGCTGGGTGTTGGATATTCTTCTCTCCAATGGCTACATTCTGCCTGTGAGTCCATTCCTTCTTCATGTAGTGCATTTCCCTTGCTCGGCTATCCCACTCGCATAAGAAACACATGTATTTTGTATATCCTTGCTTCATGTAATAGCTTCACTACTTGCGATGAATGTGTGATTTTATAACTATTGAAACATTTATCACTTCCAGTTCATTGCCTCTTCAAATCAACACAATTCCATTGCCTGAAATGACAAATGAACACAATCGACTCTTAAGAAAGTTTTGCCATTCTTGATAATGGGGTACTTTTGAATTCCATTTCACTCTGATGATATGTTACCACAAAAATGTATTCTGGCTCAACAGGATTGGTGTCGTTAGTAAACTTTATCATGGAAGAATTGAGAAAGTGTAAAAAGCGCATGTCAAATAGAATGGAAGCAGAGAACATTATAAGGACTCAGGTACGTGGAATTGAGATTTTAATGGAGGACTCCCTGCAGGATGTATCAGTGCCTGTCGAAGTGATTGAGCTATTTGGACAAGCTCGTAGTATCCTTGATAAAACCGATATCAATTCTATGCCAGTCAGCGAAGACCACCGGTACAGGGCGTCGCAAGTCTATACTGGGCATAGGGGCAGACCTCTTTATGACATAAGAAAGGAACAACTACAATTTTTCATCGGTAATTTCTTAACTCAACTGACACACTAACATGCTGTATATTATATTTACATGTTCCATTGTTATCCCCTAACACATAAGCAGTGTTTACTGCTTCCAACTTCTTTTTTTTTTTCTGATGTTCATGCACAATATTTGATAATGCTTCCGTATGCAAGCAAATGATTGAGGTGTCATTTTTAAGCGTTGATAGTTTTCAATATTGTAAGACATGACATTCTTTCTTGAGTATCATTATCTGTCCGTCTGGCTAAATGATTTCGTTATCCTGAATATTATAAGGTATCGGGATTTAAGCTGTTTATGCAACAACACTTAGGAAATAATAAATGGTAAACATCAGTTAGGTAATACCACTGAGTATATTATTCGCACACCACCCTGTTTGTTTGTACCTCGTTACAAATTTTACAATAAAAAAGTATCAAGAACATAAAGATGCACGAAATTAAGTAATTTCATTCACTGATTTATAATTTCTAACTTACAGTTGATAATAGTTCCCTAACACTGCGGACCTATTGGCATTTCAAATCAAACGTACGCTCTCGATATAAACAAGCGACAGATTGCTCACTGACCTTTTCTGGTTTATAGAACGGTCCATTTCATTAAAAAATGTCTATGTTTAATATTTCGTGACCAAACTGAGCAAATAAAAAGGACAACTCTTGTATACACGTTAGAGACATGTAACACCAAAAATGTCCGGAATTACTGAAATTATCAAAGACGGTGAACTACATTACCCCTGTTGCTTAAAACATAGACTTGCCTATGCAAATATGGCGACTATGTTACTTACAAAACTCCCGTTTGATTCGAAACGCCCACAAAATGACAGTGCATGGCACTCTTTGACAATCAGGTTAGAAATTATGAATTGAATGACTAAGTTTTGTGAATTTTTTTATATCCTTGATGCGTTTTCGTTTTAACATCTGTGTGTGTGTGTGTGTGTGTGTGTGTGTGTGTGTGTTGGCAGGTTTGCAAATAAATGGGAGCATGTACGAATATTTTAGTCCTTAAAGAACCATGTATTGAAATTTAATATATAGTACTGTCAAAGACTTCACATGATATTCTACAATCGATACTTTTACCACCATACATTATAAGAGAAATTGTGTTTTCTTTGGTTTGTTTGCATGATTCTTTATTCCACATGATATATATATATATATATATATATATATATATATATATATATATATATATATATATATATATATAGTCATGTAGTGCATTTTTTCAAAATTAATTGAATTATTTCATAACGCAAAACTTTCCTCAAGTAGAAAGTATAAAAAGATAGGATATTATTAGAAACATATATCCTATGCGTCTCAAAATAACCATTGCTTTTATTTTCGTTTTAATTAAATAATATTTTTATTACCAAATGCTGTAAAACATTTTTTTTTTAAAAAAAATCTGTCTGACAGTTTATATTCATATGGTGTTTGCATCACGTTATAAAACATCACACGTGATTGGGCAATCTCAGCGTGCTTTGACCTCATGTCTTTTTATTGACGTCATCAGTTTTCATGCATCAGAATTACACGCGCAGTTTCAACATTATTATTTTCTTTTACTGTTTGAAACTTCATTCGATGGGTATTTGGAATACAAGTTAAGTGGCTACGACTTCAGCGTGTAAGAATAACTATACTATATACCTTATGATGTGTGCACACGTTTGCCCAAGAACTCAGATGATTTTGAACCATCGTGATCGCGCTCGGGCTCAAAACGTCTTCCTGGTGCAAATTTTGTATTATTATACACATATAATTAAAATGTGTCTATAGTGACTGTTAATGCTTTTTATACGCTGAAATTTTGTGTTTTAGACATTACTAACCGATTTATATTCTCTCTATTATATCCACATAACATAAACCTTTATATGGAAAATCTTTCTCGTGCTTTGGAAAATTATTTGTAATCACGTCTGTATTAATTTTTCTCCAGAAAATTACTTTACATCAGGAGATATGGCAAGTTTGCTTGGGATAAGCAGGAGAACTGTAGAGCGGAGACTAGCAAACTTCCGCTTGACTCATGGGATACGATTCAGTGATATAAGTGATAATGAGTTAATATCGATGGTGCATTCAATAATCAACAACTTTCCTCGTTCAGGTAAGAGTTCTTTTTCTTCAACTAAATGACTTCTCTGTGTACAGTAAAATAGTTGTAATTTATGTTCATTGATGTGTATATTGTTATATCAGTTTTGAAATTTTTATTGGGGATGAGGCTTTGCTTTTCCGCAACTGTTTTTAAAGATCAATTAACGACTCTAACTTTGTAGTGACTCCTGGTCATTTTTCCATACAGCGACTTTGCCCAACATAGCCCAAGCGCCGACTAAAAGATATTTCGGCATGGGGCTCAAACTGTAGATAATAACTGACGTGTGTTAAAAACTCTCATTTTTATTTGCAACAAGAATGGTATTTAAACAGATGAAAACATGATCAGTGCTTTCATAAACTGTGCCGATACCGTTTAACTGCCGGTGATTGTCATAGACTAACAAGTGCAGTTCGATTTGCATGTAAAACGAAATCTTGGAAAGCTTAAAGGCATTTAACTGTCTTGAAAGTATTGGTCCGAAGTTAATCAGATTCAACAAACAAGCGATCTTGCATACATTTATCCTATCATATTTCAAATTCAGTCCAGTGGCCTGCTACTTCTGCAGCGACCTGAACACTACTAAGCTTGAAAAATACAACAACAAAAGCGTGCTTATAGGTGTGAGTATGATTATTTACACAAGCATTTATCATTAACTCTTAAGGCAAAACTGACAACCCTGAAAGTGTGCAACTTAGGTCATGACTTTAGAGACTTTCAAATTCTGAATAAGTGTGTGCTTCCCAATGTTTGGATAATTTTATATGTTTTAAGAATATAATAAATATTTGTTTAGAAATACAATTTTAGATAGTGAATTATGTTAATTGCCCCAACATTGAAAACCTCATTGCATGGCAAACAAATAGTTTATGTATGCAACTGTCATTCTGTGGAATGAGCTACCGAATCACCTAAGAGACCAATCACATTTTAATTCATTTAGATCCTTAATTATATCCTGGAATGGTACCGACTGTAAATGTTATATATGCAAATAAATAAATAATGTTTTTTTTTTATGAAATCAATGCTTGTAGTCATGTTTTAAATACATGTTTCTTTAGGTTTAAAGACAATCGAAGATCATCTCATTTCACAAGGTATCCATGTACAAAGAGAGAGAATAAGGAGAGCAGTTAGAACTGTAGATCCGGTTGGACAATAACTGAGGCAGTTACGGTGTATACAGCGAAGGGTTTATT
This sequence comes from Sinohyriopsis cumingii, assembly GCA_028554795.2. NCBI lineage: Eukaryota > Metazoa > Mollusca > Bivalvia > Unionida > Unionidae > Sinohyriopsis > Sinohyriopsis cumingii. The sequence goes on along the minus strand of CM068824.1, from coordinate 114,770,215 downwards.
CAGTTCCGTCCCCTCTTGCCTTGTGGCATATGGATGGCAATCACAAACTGATACGGTAGTGTTCCACTCAGTTATATGACATGTGCTAACAATAAAGTTGTGTGTAATCTCTAATTCTCAGTACCCAAAGTTTTGTTAATTTAATTTCCTAGGCTCCGAAATCCTAAAATTAAGACACATAATTTTACTCCAAATTTTCTATATCTTAGCATCTCCAAGATAAAACCTTCAATTCTAAACACATTTTATTGGAAGGAAAATAGTTACAGCATAAAAAATTCAATCAGTTCTCTTAAATAGTTCGGACGTATAACATGAAAATTCGGCAAGGACATCATAACATCAGATCAATCAATGGCAGTTAGTTACTTGTTAATGTAAGTATTATTAACGATATTCAATTCATGTTGATCTTGGACGTTGATGATGATTAGATAAGGGTAAATTTGGTGCTTATTTTCCCGATTTTTACAAGTCTATCATGTTGGAAATGACATAGTAGTGGGTCAAGTTGATGAAATAACGCATATACAAATAATCTCTCAGACATGTTTTGTTCCTCGTGTGATCTTGTCGTGTTATATGATATTCATATTAATTGCTTAATGTGCGCAAATGATTTGATAATATATGCATCTAAAAGTAATGGCTTGCAAAATGCCGACGGAGACGGTGTCTAACTCTTTAACACTAACACAATTTGAGGTAATATTTCATGAAGTTGGTAAACTTATCAATAATTGGCAATTAAAATAAAATTAATTGTACTGAGGCTAGCAGAACATAATAATTATTTAATGCTCTGGTAAGCTTGAATATTTTTGTCGAAGTAAAAAGTAGCCATCGCAGACAAATGCGAAGGTAGGGGGCTAAATTTATAAACTCTATTCATCAACCTATTACAACTTACGATCATGAAATTTGACATAATAGACTCTGATTGATGTAAAGAGGTTAAATGACATGAATGTTTATGACTAACTATTCATTAGGATTTTGACATTTTGTTTTTAACATTAAAACGTTTAGCAGCATCGAGTTAGGGGAGTATTTCCATCTCATATGCAATGTTGAACACATAATGCCGGGTACATCTATCGGAACACCTAAAGGACTCCCTTGCATACAAATGTGCACATGAAAACACAAAACAGTGACACGACTATATAGTGCAAGATTCTAACAAGCTTAATCAGATATTTAGAAACAGCTTCAAACATTGGTACAGTTGAAACTCGCGGTTGTCTTACAGTTATTATTCCAAGAGATGCTAAATATTACTCCATTTGTGTAAACAAAGCAGAGGCCGAAAAACATTTTGCCTGCATTGGTTATAAATATAAAGACAAGAGAGAAATATTATTTCACATTTTTGAGGAAACTGGGTTTGATATTCATATGGACATCAATAAGTTATTTGGTCATTTAGTATTCATGTTTAATTAAGATATGACACCAATAACTATGAATCTTACAAATATCTGAGCAATACAATGTTTAATAAGAATGAATCAAGAATGTGTTGACATTCAGTTGCTTAGCAAACTTTATAGGAACACTTGGAGATTTTCTTCAGTTATAATGCATTTCTTAGCTACTTTCAAATATCTTAATAACGTGAGTTTACATTTAACACTTATGTATGTGGAGTGTAAGGTATGATGGTCGACATTCGAGAGTGAGAGATCAAGCAATGTGTTAGTGATCTACTTTATATTAATAATAAAACGCGCGGTGTTATCATTGTTATATCCATCTCTTGCAGGAAAGCAATTCATTTTCTTGTCTCATATAACGTGGAAAGCGATATACATATATTCTGCAGATGGCGTTTTGTAATACACGGATGCATCGATGGTTTCACAAGACTTATTGTCTACCTAGCTTGCAACTGTGATAATAGAGCTTCAACAGTTTTAAACCATTTCACTGAAGCCGTTTCCAAATGGGGCCTTCCTTCCCGAGTGAGAGGGGACATGGGTGTGGAAAACCGTGAAGTTGCTCAGTACATGCTCTCATACCCTCGTCGGGGCCTTAATAGGGGAAGTTTTCTAACTGGAAAAAGTGTCCATAATTCGAGGATAGAGAGGCTATGGCGTGATGTGTATAATGCTGTGCTTTCTTTATTTTATGAGCTTTTCGTATCATTGGAAGTCAAAGGCTCTTTTGATCCAGATTCGGAGAAATATGTCTTCTGCTTGCATTATGTGTACAGAAATGTGATAAACGACAGACTATTCCAGTTTATGAATTCATGGAACAATCATAAACTGAAAACTGAGAACAACAAGACTCCCTGCCAGCTATTTATACTTGGACTGCAGCGTATATTTAACGAGAATCAAGTAATTGCTAACGAATACTTCGAAGAATTAGATCAGGTGAGAAGCTTGTCTCATTTTAAGCAATGTGGCCTATTGTTAAAGAAAAAAAAACAGAAAGACTGAAGAGATTTGAAACTGGGCACTATACAATCTGCACGTTCCTTAAAATACCTACCATTATTTTATCAATGTCTCTGTGTGTGTGTGTGTGCTTCTAATTAGCAGTGTATTTGATTACCAAAGTCGTAACAAATGACTACAACTTCACAGTGTGCTACTTCGTTAAGTGGAAAGTACCTGTATTTTCGAAATATATTCTATCAAGCTCATAAAACATACCAAATTTACAATCAGCGAAACATTACAATAACAATATAAAGCAAAATTCCATGCATGCCAATATAAATAGCATTTAAAGGACATCTGATTGTAACATTTCTGCTTTATATAACTTAACAGACAGTATTCGACAAAATTTTTAGAATTTCAGAAAACTGTTTGTCCAATATCGAGGAACAATTTCTTTTAGCACGGAAAACTTTCGGGCCCCGAGTGGCCGAGTGGTCTAAAGCGCTCTTCGTTACGGATCACTGCCATCTCACCTCTGTCTGCGGCGGTTCGAGTCTAAGATTCAGCCAATGTGGGCATGTGAGAAAGCTTGCCAGTAGCTTCTCGTGGGTCGGTGGTTCTTTCCGGGGTTTTCCGGGTTCTTCCTCCACCATTAATACTGGCCGCCATGTATAGCCTATCGTGCTGATAAATGGCGTTAAACCCCACAACAACAACAACAACACGGAAAACTTTCATGAGTTTACCATGCAGAGACCAAATTACAAATTTGTTTATTGCCGGTTCTGCAAGACAGTATATGCTATTCTCTTAGCCTAACATTTGTTGGTGATATTTGGAAGTTAGAACTGAGCCACCGTAGCTCATTCTCTTAAACGAATTCATTTCTTAAGAGCCAAACTTAATTGTGTCTTTGAATCAGTTTTTTTTAACTATAAAAAATGAATGAATACATTGCAGACAAAATTATTATTAGTATTATTTTCTTCATTTAGGACGCTCTACCAGAGTATGGAATGGATTTAGATGCACCGTTACCTGAGCCAAGTGATGAAGACAATATCGACGTGCCATCAATAGAGCTACTTAATGAGGAACAGTTGCATTCTTTCAATGCCAAAATGCGTGGAATTCACGTAGCTGACCTTTCTGACATTGAACCATATTTGCATGCTTTAGATTCTGTAGATGAGGTTTTGGAAGTTTGAAGTCGATAATTCATGTACTCTACTACATTTCCGTTGATTATATGGGGCGATTTTACTTTCTGCAATTGCTCAAAGCAGTATCTTGTCATCAGTGACAACTTTCTTTCATTCCTCCATTTGTAATTAAATTCATCTTAACTCCCTATTTGTAAGATTACAAATGTACTAATAACATAATCTTTGTTCGTTATTAAATAGACTGTGATCCAATACAGCTCTATGTTTAAAATAATAAATGAATAACTTGCGCAAGACTTCGTCAACTGAAATCTGAGTATCAAATCTACTCCTAATAGGTATGTCCGACTGTACTAAAATCTAATTAATAGTCTTGATAGTTTTTGTATTATAAAGATCCAGTAAGCGGTAATAGAACATGCTTTTGATTTAATTCAACTGAAATCTCCGCAGAGTACGCATCTTACCTGTATTTATTCGTATTTATACAAATTCTGTCAGTATTATCAAGCATTTTTCTGTGTAATTCAGGGATGGCACTTTACGTTCTGTTTGGTGTATATTTGTAATCCTCCATGATTGATTCTATGTACCCTGATTTTTGTCTAAGTTAATTTCAATCAATGAAAATGTCACTTAAGCCGAGTGGAGGCAGTACTTTAATAAATAAATACAAATTAAATAATGTATTTATCAACTGAAAGTTGTGTTCTAGTTCTATCTTTTAGTTTCTTTTAAGTGTAATCATCATAAATGTAATGTGTCCTCTTGTAACTAAACGTAAAATGCGTCAATCTTTCTTAGCAGCTATGTCCTCGCGCGTTTCTCCGAGAACCTAATTAAGTGCCGACCGTGTTTTGATAACTGACTTGTGGTGCATTGAACGAAAAGCTGGCCTCCTTTGTATTATCACGTTAATTATGTCTTTTGAATCAAATAAAAGAGGTCGAATAAAAGAAAAGTTAAAAGGCACAAAAATCCTATAAACTTAAAATCTAGATCCCGGTCGTATGTCATGTGAACTCGCTTCATTTGAATAATCGAACACTGTTATAAATGTTATCGTGTATGTAACATAAACTACCTTAAATTAACAGACTCTTTCATAACTGTTATCAAAGATAGCAATGCAGCCAAGCGAAATGAATACTTCGTAAAATAAAGAGCTTGTTTTCACAGATACGGACCATTGTGGGCAAGCGAGTTTCAGAGAATTTTTGAACTGGCACTTAGAGATATCCTCAAGGATGATAAGAAGTTTCATTAATACTTCCAATGAAATCACGACATCAATATTGTACTAATTGAACAATACAAAAAATGAGTTTCGACATAGAAGATCGTTTCACGAAATAAATGTCGCGTTTTTTTTATTTTGTTTTTTAAAAAAGGATTCTTGTTTGGGGGTATATCAACATTTAGTCTAGTTCCCTGCTCTGTGGACTCCCGATTTGGCAGGATACTATTAAATACCACTATGGGAATTAGACTCATCAATAAAATAAAATGCATTGACGTGTTACACAGATTTTTCACGTGATGGTTGTTGAAACCAGCTGGAACGATCTTTTACAAGTTGGACATTTTGAAAATAAATGTTATGTATACAAAATAACGAACAACTTCATTAGAAAAAGCGCGTTATTAAAAATTGTTATCGACGTGATTGTAAAATGAGGATTCAGTCAGTAAGTTTCAACAATTTTTGGAGGTACCTCGGTAACTCGCGCCCTCGCTTATAATGCGGTCTATGTTTGTGGACTCTGTTGTGTACGAGTTATCGAGTTATCGAGGTATATATATATATATATATATATATATATATATATATATATATATATATATATATATATATATATATATATATTGCTATGTCCGTCTCACATTAAATTATACCTATATTGTTACGTATATATTGTTTTTTTCCTTTTTGGTGCATTACTTAAGATTGCATTGAAGGTACATTAATATATGCTGACTCATTTCAAAATCAATCTTAATAATGGACCTGTTTACAAGTTTGGGGTAATTTCACATTTGATGATTAAGCCTGATGAGCTCTGTCGCAGTGAGAGGTATTGTGAAACATGTGAAATGGGAGGTGTTGATAGATAGATCTATATCGAGTAGGAAATTAATTCAACGTAGAGCCTTAAAGTGTATACAAGGTATAGGAGTTGAACAATGAATTCATTCCGATTTTTCTTTGTTCTTATTTAATGTTATTCTGCAGATATATTTAATGTTTTGTCTAGATATAATTTGAGAGTTGGATTACTCATCAAAATTACAAAGATCTCATTGACTTTTCACTAAAATATTATTCTGTGATTATTGTTATTATTGTGAATTCATTCAAAAGAGTTCTAGACAATGCCATTGTTATACATTAATAATGTTAGTACATCAGCACATTCAGGATATGGAATTCATATGAAACACCCTATTCTTTTGGACTTGGAGTATAACGTTTAGTATTTGTAACGTTTCCCTCTTAGTAAGAGGGGTATTCAATTGGATTTGGCTGGAGTTATCTAGAGGATGACCTCCCTCGATATGATAGCCCGGCGGGAGTGAAAGAAGAATATAATTTCAACAGAGAACTGAGCGAGAATACCTGGAAGAAATAAAGCAAAACGAGCCCCCTTTGACAAGAAAATAACACATTTAATTAGAACAAATTAATAACGTCAATTCCAATTCAAGTTACATTATATCAATAGAATTTAACAGGCGCGTCCAAATTGTATTTATTTCATGATCATAACAAAAGTTGAAAAGAGCGCAATGTCCACGAATGATTTGCATCACCACCTTCCTATCTTGACCGTATATCCACGTCTCCTAGTTCATCCTCGCTAAGCTGTGTGCTTTGACCATTCATGGACTTACTGGTCCTTTTATTCTGACTTCGTCATTCTTTTCCTCAGACTTCTGTCTTCAGACTGTCCAATCTCGATCCCATAAAGATGTTCCTTAAAAGACAAAATTACCCCTAAATTTCTGTATACCCCACTCTCTAGACGTACACAAAATTCCCTCACCTTACTCAGAGCATGTTGGCTATCCACACACTGTGTAAATCCTGACTTAGTATGGTAGGACAATGACCTTGCTTCCAGTTGCAGGTCTTAAATTACTACGCGAGCGTCTATCGAATATTGCCGTATTCTTTTACATATGCTACTACATGTTCGATTGATATTGCATGAAATTCACAAATTGTAACTCGCAGCAATCCTTAACCTACAAGATTATTCAAACATTACAAAATCAGATATAATTAGGTAAGTATCGTCCTAACAAACAAAGGAAGTTATTGCAAATAATCCTTTGAAATCCTACATATATGAACATTTGGATCGCATGCAATCAATTCTACCAATGAACTAATAACTGTAAAATTAAAAGGTAAATTGCATAACAATTCGAGCATAAACACTTTCCATGAAAATGAATAAAAATTAAATCGCATAACATCTCTAGCATCAACACTTTCCATGAAATTGAATAAAATAAATTGCACAAAAACTCTAGCATCAACACATTTCCATGAAATTAAATAAACGATACATATATGGAAACCTAATCATAGAAAACACATTTGTATAAACAAACAATCAAACAATAGAATATTACGTGAAACTAAAATTGCGTACCTTGTTGATGTTCTCTTTCAGAACATACGTTTCCGAGCATTAAAACCTGTCTTTCTTTAACAAGACGGTCTCCTGGTCCTTTTCTTGTTGAACAAGGAGAGCAATATTCTCTTTAGGCCTCCTCGGAAGTCTAGACTCCTCTTTCAGGAAATTCCAGACTTATGAATTTTGACTAGGTCGTCACTTTAAAGTCTGATTGCTTCTAAAGTGCACGCCTTAATTTATTCTGCCCAATCGTAGGCAGCGGTCCCTAATTTTTCCCAAAGAAATAATTCCTTTTATCAGGTTTAGACAGGTCGGAATCTGTGAATGACGGTGCGTAACTATTTCCCTTTGAAAAATGATAAGTGGACATAGGTTCCTACCAAGCGGTTAGGGTTGGTAGCTCAAATGTTTACTTAGTAAGGGCCGTGTTAAGATAGCCCGGTCAATTTCACTTAGTTGGAATGCTGCCCCTTTGAAGTTTACACTGACATGGGCAGAGATGAACGAAGAAAGGTCGAAGTCATCCCTCACAACACTTTTCTGGCTTAAACGCGATAAAATATTAATGACCAATACATTCAACTTTAAAGTTCACTGCAATTCAAACTTCGACACTTCACAGTGTTATTTTCGATTTAATTCATAATACTATAAATTCCTCTTAAAGTTTCATTTCATAACTTATAGAACTAAATTATTTGTAAATTGTCATCATCTCTGTGAAGTTTATGATAAAACAAATATTCAATGCTAGTAAAATCAGACAAATAAATTGCTTTTTTTTCCATTCCCTATCTCCAAGCAGATTTTGACTGAGGTGAAAAATGTCAGATTACATTTTTCCGAAGTATTCGTTCAGAAATGCATAGTCAAAAAAGAAAAATAATGCGGCATCATCTGGTAAATGTCCCAAAGGTAAATAAAGGACATTTATGCAAGTAGAACTTCTAGGAAGCATACTTCCATCATCAAAAGATTCAATCTTGGGTGGCATGTAGTATCCTAAAACTGGTATCTCTGCAGATGCCGTCACAAACTGTAATATTTTCTCCAATGTAACTTTAGCTTTCTCCGTTCCTCTTCTACCACCTATAAAAAGCAATAGAATTATATATATATATATATATATATATATATATATATATATATATATATATATATATATATATATATATATATATATATATATATATATAGGGTGGCATGTAGTATCCTAAAACTGGTATCTCTGCAGATGCCATCACAAACTGCAATATTTTCTCCAATGTAACTTTGGCTTTCTCCGTTCCTCTTCTACCACCTATAAAAAGCAATAGAATTATATATATATATATATATATATATATATATATATATATATATATATATATATATATATATATATATATATATTCAAATATATGGTCTTAAACCAAGTGACAGAACAACGCGAAAACCAGCAAGTTTTGTAAAATTTAACAACTAATTTACTTCTCTAGAATACGAAATGAAAATTTAAAAAAGAAAACTTGCAGTATAGTGAAATGGATGCCAAATAGTCATAAATGTTTTATTACAAGGCCAAAGATGTAGACTAATCGGAGTGAATTCCAGTTTTGAATGTGCTGATGTACCAATAGCCGCTCGCTGATATTGAATGCCGTTCACAGTGCGGTGAATACAAAAATAGGGGATGGTGGTTGCGTGCTGAAGAGTGATTCTTCTAGCATTCTGTTCAGGAGTAGGTTTCATACAATAAACATAACATCAAGTTTGTTATTTAATAAAATTAAAATGTTGTTTTCATGTGTTAATGCCGAATATATTTCATGTGAAACAAAAAGCAATATATTTTATATTTGAACATGTGAAGCTCGCTGAAATGTCAATGTCACGATTTTATACTACACAATGAGATATAACCGGTATTAACACATAGAAAAGGATATATATATATATATATATATATATATATATATATATATATATATATATATATATATATATATCTGTGTTTGTGTGTGTGTTTATCGGTTATGCAAACCTAGCTAGCTGCCACAAAGAAGGACTGAACATATTGTTTTACAATAAGTCGTAGAAATGTGAATGTAAAAGAAGAAAATGTCCACCTCTCTTTAGAGGCTATATAAACCTTTCACATCGAACGTCTCTCAAAATGTGTATGTATTGGAGTCCTAGTAATCATGCTAATCTAACACAACATAGGTACAACGGACTGAACACAGATACAATTTAGATAGTATGGAGTAATTCAGGAGTAAACATGTAATATCATTATGTTAATAATAATCTTTAAGAAACTAGTTCAATTACAACCATGGCGCAAACGAAAAACATTTACCACATATTTCATTTTGATAAATGTATATCTATAATCTATGCAATCAGAACGACCTCTTTCTTGTTATCTTTACAGATGTTATATATTTACCTGAAACTTCTTTAAGGTATGCTATGAATTTTTGATATGTACCATCCTCCTTTAATCTTCTGTTAGATCCGATATCTGAGAATACTGGTTTTAGGACATGGATCAATTTTCTCTGTGTCAGAGTTGACCATGCAGAAGGCCTGAAGAGATATTTAATACACGGCTTTCGGCACATTAACTGAAAAGTAACATTTCAATAAATAAAAAAGTTGTAATCGACCCAAACTGTTTCATTGGCAAGGTTGCAATAACAAAATGGACTTTGTACCATAACTTCTATTTGCACATAAGACTTTATTATCAGTTTGATTCTTATCTAGTTATGCGCGTCTTCAGTTTACCTCTCAAGAATTGGAAAATATGAGGGTTACTAAATTTATAAAGCTTGATGAGATTAGCTGATATTCACATAATCTAATACATGCTAAGCTTATGCTTTTAAAATAACCTTAACAATGTTTACAATCCTTATTTAATAAACAAGCTATATTGTATATTGTGGTCCCAAAATCACTGCCAAAATTTTTAGTGTATAATGATAACAGGTTACAAGAGTTTACAGCTGTAGGTTTGGGAAAGTTTAGATACTCATTTGTGCTTACATCAACAAAACCAAGCCGATTTAAGCCATCTCTAAATTGTGCCTGGACTGGTGTTAAGTTTTGGGACAGGAGAGTTTCCAATTCTTCTTCTGTTAGGAAACATGGTAGAGGCCCGTTCTGCATCAGTGACAAACCTAAAAATATTGTTAACAAGAATAGAATGGGTACTTTAGAAAAGTATCAAAGATGACGCGCGTGTGATATTAAATGAAAGATATATTTAAACCAAATGAATCATTTTTCTGTTTCACGCTTATTAACTCCAAAAACGAGGCACAGCCTCTTAAGCAAGAAATGTGGGTCATCACAATCACATCTTACTAGTGTTGAAATACGTGTGACATATAAGTGCACGCCAAAAATAGCAATGTATTGACCATGCATGCAACAATGTCGTGTAAACTGAAACTGAGGTATAGGAGTTGAAGAATGTCAGAAATATTTTTGCTAAAACAGTTAGGATCGCTTTATATGTCAAGAGAGAGAGAGAGAGAGAGAGTATACTTTCGTTCAATAACAGAATGAAAGACCTATACCATTAATTTACACGACAGACGATTTGCTTTATCGATTGCTTACCAAATTGCAGACCAAAGCTATTTATCACAAAAATTAACATGAAAGCATATTGTGCTCTGCCTAATTTTCACATCGCAGATATGTTGTCCATTGATAGCCGAATTATGACCAGCATAGTAAAAATTAAATCTACAGCAAGTAACGAAAATATAACACTTACCACAAACTAGTCCTGCACCAAAATAGTATTTCCTTTCAAGTCCACCGGAGTCATCTTTCAGTGTGCATGCACCCTCCTCAGCCATTTCAAAAAGTCTCCATTCTTCTTTTATTATCTCTTGCATCATATGAGTGAGGAACTCCTTCCTTGGTCCCCCTAGCTCGGAAGCCTCTTCTCCATAAAATGTCACCTCAAGGGATACCGGAAGGTTGGGCGCTTCCAAGATCTCCTCCATTCCTGTTGCAAACATATTCATCCGCGACACATAGATGGGTTGGGTTTCACCCTCCAGCGGTTCTGTTAATGATGTTTGGTCTAATTGTCTTCCAGTCATTACAGATTTTTGAAAATAGCGCAAGACAACTACTGGGTCATGAATGTCCTTGCTGTGGCAACAAAAAAGAGGAAGTCAAGGTACTTAAATTACTAAATTCAGGTGGAATTTTGTAAACTAAGAAGGCGTCAATATATACTGAAACAAGAGAAAAGAAAAGCAACGGAGTCTAATAATGGCATCCGTCCGTCTACGGGAGACGATGGCATAGCTCCAAAGTACGCTTTTGCTTATCCTTCTTTTTTCTTTTTAGAAAAAAAAAAGAAAAAAAAAAGAAGGATAAGCAAAAGCGTACTTTGGAGCTATGCCATCGTCTCCCGTAGACTAATTCAAAGGGCAAACACTCATTCATGTGCATGTGGCAGTGAGAAATAAAGATATCCACTGTAAACATGTAATTGAAGCCAAGCTATATACATGAATTAATATATTTTACTTGGATAACAAAGCAGAAGATATTCAACAAGATTAACTAGTTAATAGATATATTAGCAATCGGTGCTTATCGGTGTGCGTGTGTTTGTGTTAAACCAGTCTTTAATGTTAAGAAAACAGTTACCTTTTTGCAGATGGAAACATAAACAGGTCACTTGGCACAAAAATACATAGTCCAGCATGTAAAATGAACTAATTAGAGTTACCTGCATCTTATTATGCATTATTATGACTCATCTAGACAAAAGAATTTCCACTATCTCATATAAAGTAGTGTATCGCTGAAAAGGCACAGATTGGCCTCAAGAAGGAAATTTTGTTTTTCATATACTTTGATCAAAGACTTTTGATCAATTTTTTTCTAAGCATGAATGCATACAGCAACCATACAACGTGACATCTCATAATTGGATCTTTCCGAAAAATATTTTTTTAAAACATCTTACACTTCTTCCAAAATCACAGCCATGTTGTCAACTAAACAAGAAGACCTGTAATTTGTCATTACAGTATGATACAGATCACCAATGTTGGGATGTCCGGTTACATCATTATGACGTTCAGTGTTTCTTGATCCAGCACCATGCTCTTCACTGGTACGTTGTACTATTGCTACTATACCAGCATGCTCGCTAGTCCCTGAGTTGGGAAACATGGCCACGACATTATCCTGTTGTCTGATAGTTGGAACTGTGGGTACATTACTGTACATTGCACCAGTGTTGAGAGGTGGGTCTAAGGTACTGGTGTTGTTGTGTGTTGTTACAACACTAGGCTGCTCACTAACGTTAGCTGGATCATCGCTGAAAACACATAAATATATTTACAACATTTGACAAATCAGATGATTATAGATCGATTCAGATTTATGTCGTCCTGTAAGTTTCATAAAAAGCATATGCATTCTACAAGACATATATTTTAGATAAGAACTGTACTGTAATAGTTGAAATATATGTAGGACATAACTGGAATGACTATGAAGTGGCATATTTATTAATCAAGGATGATTAAATTCCATCATCAGACTCTGTAACATGCAAGAGCATTGACAATGAAGCAAAACATCGCGTAAAAATCCACCAACAGGACATTTAGTTAGTTTACATGGGTAGTGACCAGTGGACTGAGTAAAGGGGACAATGTATAATGTATGATCAATCTGCACTGGAGCCTCACTTTCTTTTTCACTAAAGTGATGCTCTATTGTGATGCTTAGTGGATTCCATACATTTATATGCAGTCTACTTCCAGTAAATCACATATCAAGTTTGCAGGAACTGTACGAATGTAAATCATGTATCAGTTGTACGTGCAACTATACTATACTCTACACAAATATGAATCATTTTTCAAATGTACAGGGAGTTAGTTACACACTCTACACAAATATGTATCATTTATCAAATGTAGAGGGAGTTAGTTACACACTCTACACAAATATGAATCGTTTATCAAATGTAGAGGGAGTTAGTTACACACTCTAGACAAATATGAATCATTTAAAGCAAATAATCAAGCATTGAAGGATGGACAGAAGACCGTCACACAAATTGTCTAGTCCTGAGTCAAGTAGATCTAAAACCGAGGTTCAAAGACATACAACTTGCTTGAAAATTTCAATGAAATCTGCATCTTCTCCTGATTTCTGAAAATCATAAAAAATATGTGGTTACGTTTTTAGCAATAACACTCTCAATCCCCAAAATTACGTAAATACTCTGCACACATGATACCATCGCATAAATTTAGTGATCTAAACAACATGCACTTTCTAACCAAACGAAATGCATACCCTTTGATTCTGTCTAGGTATCAGTAAAGTTTGTAAAAAAATACTCTCAACAGAAAAGCAAAGCAAAACTTCATTTACACAGCACTTCATCTTCGCTAGCCAAGCTTCCGATATGATAATCCTATCTACACCTTGGCGGATCGAACATATATACTGGTGCTTTGTCCTAGCGACATCTATTGGATTTCCTGAACTGCCTCCCATCGTACATAATACCAAGTAACCAATAGTGTGGTGCATTCTACACTGGCCGAAAATAATGGAGGCAATTGACCTAAAAGGATACTTTGGATGTTTAACCTCGAAAGTATAACTATGTACCAGAGTGAAGCCATTACAGGTGTATTTGAGAGAAAGGAAATTGTGCAAACACGGACTGGGACTAGAAAATTGCTTACTTATCCGTCCATTCTAGCTGTGTGCTCCCCTTGTCCCAATCATGTAGGAACAGTGTTCACATTTGAACAACTTAATTTTAATTGGATGCGGTGGCTTGCCGTTGCATCCAGTGAAATTCATAGACATGAAACACAGAAATATCTGCCCGATACGCCGAGGCGGTGATAGGTTATCATATCGGAACCTTGCCTTGCGAAGATGACAGCCCTTAGAAATTGCACCTTTGTCTAATATACATGAATTGTATATAAACGGAGGTAACATACTGTTGGATTAATGTTAAAGCTTTAACATGAGCAAAATACCTGATACAATTAATTGATAATCAGACTACCTTACCTGACAAGTTTGCATGTGTTCTCTCAGGTCCTTTATAGGTACCATGCTTGAACAAGACAAACACTTTTCTTGCTCTTCAAAAGAGTCTTCTATGTCAATTATAGCGATACTCTTCTGAATCGGCCTGATGTATATGCGACCTGTACCGAACTCCCTAATGTCTTCTGCACTGCATCTTCCGTGACTTACTGTGGTTAAAACTTTTTTGGAGTTACTTTTTAGCGTTAACAGCTCAAAACCACCACACTGATCTCAAGCCGGAAAAGAGCTGGAAAACAGATAATGAATATTACATTTTTTTATTTTCGAGTACGGATAACACTTTTATATCAATGTTCACTTTTAAACTCAATTTTAAGACAATTATGTAATGTGTTTGTTTGGCGTTAGGATTTCAGGAATAAAGATATGGTTAAATTTATTTAAAAGGTAGGTTCAAGCTGGAAATATTGAATGGATGATGTTGAGTGCTGAGAGGAATCGTCATCGAGTATTATATTTCAGTAATTTCTTGAATATCATTCAATTATTTTTACTCAGATAATATTGTTTTGTGAACGTATCTAAAATTTGGTTTATACTTTTACTTGATTTTGACAAGTAAACCGTAGGACATAGCTTGTTCAACCAAATCTTACTTGTCCGCATAAACGTTAAGAAAAACACCTGGTCTTACAAGTACAGTATTAAAACTAATCGCAAAAGGGGATACAGTTAAGTCTATAAATAAAATAGACAATATCTACTGAATCTGTACATTTCAAATTTTACATAGTGTTTCTGAACTTTTATTTTGTGGAATATTCTATTTAAAAATGCAATAGGAGCTTAACGCATAATTTATGGTCCAACAAATATTAGCTTCCACCACTCCCACTCACACATAAGCTTGATGGTTTAGCAATAAGTACTTAATTGTTTGATTTACCAAGAAACAATATTCTAAGTAAACATTGGAGAAAAACATTTCCAGCTGGAATATTCTTTTCATGTTGAGGCTTGGAACACCTTGAAGATGGGAATTTGTACATGTTCGCATTGTTGAGAGGAATTTAAGTTCTATGACTCAACAGATCTGTATATTGTGAAATAGAAGTGCACACATAGGTACAATTTGAAAGAGACATTTGCATCAAGAAAAACAGTAGATATAACTCACATCAACAAGCGATGGAGTATCTTCTCTATTATGACTTCAACTGTAACTAGATGAGCAACCTAGAGGCGGAAACCGAGTTGCACAGTGCCTACCTGCTGTTGCTTTTTTTTTTTACAGTTCATTCTCTATAGATTTAGAACGTAACATACAAGCATTTATTCGCATGCACTTCACTCGTTTCCTTCATTCCAAAAATTTGCCGATCACCTTTCATTACTTTTTCTAAAACATAATTACCTTAGTATGGCCTGTCTCACTTGGTCATGCAAAGCATCAGCAGGAATAATAACTTTCTTTTCCCCAAGGCCATTTTTACGTAGGATTCTCCTTTCTTACAGAAATGGAATATTTGTAGAAGTATTGGAACTCAGACAAACAAAAGATCGAGTCATAGTGCGACCTAAAATAGAAATATGTATCACCGCAGTTTACTTGTTTTGGTGACTTATCAGGACATAAAAATGAGCAATATTTCCTAAAACTTTATTTAAGTTTATGTTGCATGAGTGAAGCAGCTAGGTATGTGTTTGTGAGACATGGATGCCCACACGTTCCTGTTGAACAAAAATTCAAGTAAGAAATAAATATGCATGTGTTTATAAATCATACTTAGGTTTCATATTCTCTGTTGCAATAGTGTGTGAAAAAATGTGATGAATTCCATTTTGTAAATTTTAAATGTAGGCATTTCATCAAAATCGAACAACGTAAATTTGTGAATCGTCAAACACACTAACGAAAAGACATAGCAGAACAAAAACAACAACAACATAAGAGGGGAGAAACAAACACATAGTAACATTTGTGCATCGTAAGACAGACACACATCACGCAGACAGTCAATACAATAGTTGGGGTACTTATTTTATATTCAAAATAGTACTAGTACAGAATATTAAAAAAGAAACAAACACTCTGCCTTGTTCTAGTTGTTAACTTGAATGTTGAAGTGATGTGGTGCTGGTTTCACATCAAGACAATAAAGGCTATATATTGACTATATATATGGGATAACCTATCTGTGTGAGAGTATTTGTGTGTCTGTGTGTACACGTTCAACCTGATGCATTGTATGAAATGTATTTTTCCATTCATAAGTGTTGTCTTGGGTGCTTAATATGGCAAAAAACAAAACAAAACAGAAATAAAGCAACTATATAAAATAGTGATATATAGTGATAATGAAGGGTACCTTTTCTTCTCCCATCAATCCTGACCAAATTGTTATCAGTCCTACCAGTTCTTGACCTATATGGATTTAATCTCTGTGCAAAACAAAAAGAATATATGACAAGTCTAAATGTACAGAAAAAAAGATTATGTGGGTTTTTCTCATATAACAAAAGATGATGCCTAGGTCATTATATTTTGGGGGAAATCAATAACATTTCATGGTGATATTCGTTTACTCTTCTATTGAAAGAAGACCTGTTTGATACACTAGGCTTCTATGAATGTTATAGGGCTTATGTGTATGGAAACACACTTTATGAATCATAACGTTTAATTAAAGTTTAGCGGATATTATATTTTTACACATTATCAATAGGACATTAGCAAGTTACGGAAAGGCAAAACTATAAATTAGTTGGTGTTAATAGTTTCATTGTTTTTCGCATAGCATTTAATTCAGTTTAGTGGCTGTTGAATCGACTAAACTTAATGAAATTGATTAAATGAGACAGTTGCATAAACTTAAGTTAAAATTCAATTTTAAAATCTTCGTGGCATCAACAACTCAGGACGACAGACAGAAAGACGAAACACCGTGATGACAATGATGTAGCTCATGGAATTAAACAGTGCAAAAAGGAGAAGTTTGTTGAAATTATATACCATTGTTCTACTAAACAAGCGTCTGTGTTCCTCTGATACCGATGAAGATGATGTCTGACTCGCAGATGAACCAGATGCAGAGGATGTAAGTGATGATGGGGTGGAGGAAATCTGGTCTGCGACCCTCCTCAAGATAGATATGGCATCATCAAGGTTTGTACTCATGTCTGAATTAAGAATAAAATTGGTAATAGTTATGGAACGCCATAAACAGTACTTGCGTGCAAGCTGCTTGTATGAATCGTTTTCTGTTCTGTAATATCAATTAATTGGTTGTCACAATGAGGAATACGTACGTGTGTGTGTGTGTGTGTGTGTGTGTGTGTGTATGCATGTGTGTATGAATGTATGTATGTTTAAATTTGCATTGTTTGCTTGTTAGTTTTGTTTTAAAATTTTTATTTCACTTTATACTATTGTCATGTAATATTGTATGTTGGACTTAACCCAGTAAAAATTCAAGTTCATTTTATATTCGAATTTAATTACTGATTGTATTTTAAAGACTGTGAACAAGTAATATATGGCTAAAATATTCTCTTTGTGTATGGGGTTGATATTAAAATCACTATCAATAGAAGTAGACATGTTTATTTGGGTATGGGTCTAGTTTATTGGAAATTCCCCATAAATTGCCAGGTTTTCCTGTTGTTTACTACATTTTGTATTATAATTTTAGAAATAGTTATAAATAATTACAACTAAGATTTTATTTTGTAAACATTAGGAGCCTTCTGTAAGGGTTTGTATGACAAATGGTAATTGTGACCGGAGGTCAAGTAGTGGACTATATAATATTGTCACTGGAAAAATTATTCATTCGTGATTTAAAATCTTAGTAGAATTATTCTGTATTATTGTTGTGACCAGTAGTTCAAATGGGCTGGAATTTTAGTTATTCCAATTATTTCTTCTCTGGAAATACAAACGTGCTCTGATAACATTCTTGGAAATAGAGACTTGGATTTATAGTGAAATACGAAAAAGGATATAATCTCGGATTGTATTATTGTAATCCAACAAAAGACTCGACAAAACAACACTTAACATGCCATCGCAGGCACATCAACCCTTTCAGCGTTGGATTTAATTTGGATTTCCACTAAAGTTTATTCATACCTCTTATCATCGGAACTTTTGTCTGCAATTCTTTGATTATTTTGGGATTTAATTCGCAATACCATAATTTCTTTCTCTTTATTTTCACTTTGTAATCAAGGGAATTAAAATCTTTGTTGACTTTTTCACAGTCTGTTGCTTCTCACACTTTTCTATTACATATATAAAACGACAGAGTCGTAATAATGTATGTATGTATGTATGTATGTATGTATGTATGTATGTATGTATGTATGTATGTATATGTGTGTGTGTGTGTGTGTGTGTGTGTGTGTAGCGTCATGTCTATCAAATCGGATAGTAAATACGTAGAATAGTGTAGAAAAAGTGTCAAAAACGGAGTGCTCATGGCTAGAAACGTGAGGTCTTGGAAGTGGGGAATCTGTAGGTAACTCTGAGTTACTGTAGTGAACAAAATGGCATCGACTTTCGACGATTGAGGAGACCAGTATAGAAATGCTTTACATAATGAATAAAGCTCCTGAAGACAGTTACACAAAGGTACATATGAACTATCTTGTGTAAATGCTGTCTAACCCTAAGGCATAATGTAATGATGCGGACAAGTTGTAGCATTGTCTGATATAATGCACAGAGTAAAGGCATCGGCGACTTTTGACTTGTTTTACTAAGATTCTTCCTATAAAACATGTTAGTCGGGTCTTGATGCTGAAATTATGCATAATTAGACGTGGACACGAAAGATTTAAACTTTATAAGAAAGATTGTTGGTAAACTGCATACAGTAAATCGCATACATAAGAAAGTCGGGAATATTATCCTTCACTTAGTAATGAAAGGTTAATTTCTAGCCCTGTTAATTATATTTTTCTTATTTATTAAATTATGGCAAATTGTTCCTTGTAAACAAGTTGGTATTGAAAGAAATCAACACACTCTACATGTATGTATGTATGTATGTATGTATGTACAACACATATACAAATAATGACAAGAATGCTGAAAAAAAGACAGACGATCCTTACAAAACTATTTTGCCATTATCGTGCAACATCATTACTGAATGGATACTGCCCTGCTGAATTACTACTGATCGGAAGAAAATTACTTTTTTTTTGGGGGGGGGGTGACCAGACAGATCCCCCCCCCACTTAACCAAAGAGGAAATTGTTTATGTGTTTGTGTTTCCCCCCATATATGTGTTGTATCTGTTATTGTTTTTGAAGGAATTTAAACTTTAAAATCAAAGTTTGAATTTAGAAATTTTGATCGGGGTATTTCTAAAATGGCCTTAGTGTATCTATAAGGTTGTACGTCCGAATAAGGTTTCTGTCACCTTTTCCGGATTTCCTCCCTTAGTTCTTTTTAAGTGACCTTGCTACAGGTCCCCTATGTCCCATGAGTGCTATATGTTGGTGCTATTTGTTTTGTTTGCTATATTTGTTTACGTGTTGGGACTTAGCTCTAAATCATCTTTATAACCCAGTTGTTCTATTTCTCCCTTGATGGGATTTTTGTTTTGTTTTTGAATTTTGACGAGAATGCGGTGTGTTACTCTATAAGTTTAAAACCTTAGTGGTTTGGGTGTATGTTATATAATACCGCTCTCGTATGTCAGAGATAAGTAAATGTACTCGAGATGGGGTCCATACTTTATTTATTTGGTGTATTTCTCTCATCTCGAGCAGGTTATCTTGTATTTATTTATTAGCCAAAATTTCCGAGACATTTTTTGATGAAAGAGTGGAAGGAAGCAAAGCAAGGTAGAAGAATAGTAAGTATTTAAATTTTTTTTTTTTTAATACAAAGGAAAGAGTGTTCTGGCAGGAGAGCGTCCGTTAGTCTTTCCCAATTTTTATTATTTGTCCACATGATCTCATTGTGTCCACTATGTAATCCGTCACTGTATATAAAGTCATTTTGTCAAAATTCCCGTCCAAGTATAGCAGATTTTGTGTCTTATGTGTAGTTGTCTTTCTAATCTCGTCGATTACTTTTTGTCTTTTAGTTTGTCTTTGTTCACACTGTAGTATTGTATGTGTCTTACTGAAGTTACATTTTTTACACAGTGGGCATTTAGGCGATACTCTGATCATATGCCGCCGCACTGCAACCTCTCCTGTTAACCACACATTATGCATGTATTTAAAGCAGAGGCTCTGTATTTTTAAAGATCCTAACTTAATCAAATTCCCCCATGCTAGTTTCCAATTTACGTATCTATTTTCCAACTCTACTTGGCTCATTACTTTTTCATTACTTTTTCTGTTGCATTTTCCCTAATCCACCCGTATGTTTTTTCCTTTCCTATACCCCATAAATCTACTTTGTCTCTATATTTAATTAAAACTTCCCTAATTTCTCTCAATTTTCGCGGTGTTTCTAAAAGTCTACTTAATTTATTATTTGTATATATATCCTTTCTGTGTCTCATGAGCAAGCCAAACCAATATATGTATATGGCTTCCCATGCCATATCGGGAACTGCTTTTAAAATTTTAAATCTATTTATAAAATTACTAGCTACTTTGCCACCGGCACCAGAAAACTTGCAGCAGAAAATGGCAAGATTTAAAGAAACTGAAGAAATCGGAAAACTATAGACATTTAATGCTCATGCCTACCACAGTATCAGAGCTTGTCCGAGTGATTTTTTTAAAACCCTGATACTTGACTCTTGATGAAAGCAAATCAGCATCTATCAAGCAAACTTGATATTTCACACGTTTGGGAAGACTGCGAAACCCACATGAGAGACAGAACCATTTTAAATGTTAACATACGCAGGATTTGAGATGTAGCGTTAGCCTAATTCTAATTAGCTTTAAATATCACTCAACAGTGCTTGACAAAGAAATTAATCAGACATTCTACACTGGACTAGAACTGATTTACATCAACAGCTGGTTGATGTTATGCCCTCACAGGTTTTAAGATCAATGAGAAAAATAGTTTGAGGGCAATCGTGTCTCCGCAGCTTTACTGGTGTCTTGTAATTAATAAATAATTAGTATGCGTTTAATACAAATACGCCATATAGATTAAACCTATTAGTTCATATTATCATAAGGAAGCAAATATCCATTAATGCGCTGCTATCCTTTTCACCATCCAGGTTAGTATGCAGAATAAAAGCCGACTTTTACCAATTGAGTCTAGTTCACCCTTCATTGATAAATGGTGCACACCTGGAATATTCTGTTTCATTTATAACTTCGAACTAGCAATTGATAGCAGCCTATAACAAATCATTATTCCTCACCACATACTTTACTTCTTTCACACTGTACCTTACCTTCTCAGTTAATAATCGCCGTCATATTCTATATCCCATCGTTCATTCAATGATTCTACATTGCATTTATCTGGTAAATCACTAGACTCCATTAAAAATAAACTTCAAATCGACCTCAACAATATATCAGTTTGGTGTCATCAAAATAAAATGCATATTAACATCTCTAAAACGAAATGTATGACAATTGGAAAAAGGCAGCGTCTATCTACTAACATGGATTTACGTCTAACTCAAAATGGCTTAGACGTATCTATTGTCAAAAATCAGAAACTTCTTGGTATCTACATTGATCAACACCTCAGCTGGAATGCGTATATCGATCACCTATGTGCAATGATAGTCAAAAGAATAACTGTTAAAATTGCTTTCGAAATTTCTACCTTCCCAATCACTTGAAATTTATTTTTCGGGTTATATACTACCACTGATAGATTACGGCTGTACCATATGGGGAAACACATCCAATTATAATCTGTCCAGAATTGATAGACTCCAGAAAAGGGCAGCCCAAATCATACTGAAACTTTCTGTTATGACTCCCACAAATGTTTTGTTTTCACGTATGAAATGGCTACCTATACAAAAACGTATTCTTTATTTTAAAGGAATCATGACATACAAGTCTTTCAACGGTCTTTCTCCAGATTATATCTCTAACATAATTGAACTAAGATCATCGAATACTGAGCGTAATCTCCGATCGACGACTAACAACGATCTCCAGATTCCTCTGTCGAAAACCAAGCATTACAAAAGCTCATTTTTTGTATCAGCACCTACTATATGGAATTCCTTATCAATGACGATACGTAATTCAACTTCCCTTGCTTCTTTTAAAATATCATTAACGAAGTTTTTTCTTGACCAGCTGGAATGACATACTAAAAGCTCTGAATAGAAAAATTTATAATCATATCCATGATTGATATATCCAGATCTAATTATATATATATATATATATATATATATATATATATATATATATATATATATATATATATATATATATATATATATAAAGTAAGACTTATGCTGAAATGTATGTACCTGTGTATTGTGTGTACTGAATATTGTTCATAGTTGTATGTTTCCCAGTATAGTCACACATAGTCAGAATGAGTGCGACGATACCTGGTTATGTGCATGATCTTATATTTTTATTTTGTACATTTTTTTTTCTTCTTATTTTGTTTTAAATATTTAAAAAAAAATTGTAACATAGCCGATTAAAAAAACTGAGGACCAGACGGCAGATGGGTCAGCCATCACCAAACGTGTTATCCTCGTTAAAGATAGGTAATTATTATTATTATTATTATTATTGATGCATACTTCACTGATCGCGTAACTCATATCCACGCCTGAGTTTTACATATTAATTTCACGCGTTTCTCTTTGTTTTCCACCTTTGGTTCAATGTTAATTTCTCTTTGCATAATAATAATAATAATAATAGTCTTATGTGATGATGGTAACACAATTAGTACCGAAACTAACCTCACTTGTGGCACTTTATTATCTACATATGTAGAGGCAAATATATAAAATACAGTTGAGAAACAAACATCGTACAGAAAAGGTTTAATGATTGATATACACAGGAACAATTAAGTGTTGATATAGCACAGAAAGCATTGTGTACACCAACATGCATGATTGAAAACTTTTCATTCACAGAGAGAGAGAGGGGGGGGGGGAAGCTGACCATAACCGGTTATAGACATTATTTAGATTGTATCCATTTCAAACGCCTGTGACGAAAGGAATGCTCTGATGGTTCTTCTTTAACATTTATAGGTAGACAGTTCCAAATGATTGGACTCATGCTATTTTTATACAATTCCATTTCGGGCTTAGAAAGAAGAAAGTTACAATTTGGCATAGAGCGTAGTATCGATAGACCAGAAACTGTATTGACATTATTTGTCCTTTTACTGAACATATTGTTTATATAGTTTGGCGTCGAATCATTAGGAACTAAGTCTTTATACTGTGAACAAATTTCTTTTAGAAAAATTACCACGTATGATTTTGTCACTCATATTTATACGTAATATTAATTTCATGTCATACGCTATCATTATTCTCATCTCGTTCTAAGTCATACTTGCTGTACACATATTGATTGGAATGCATCTATCGCTCTCCTTTTCATAATGTATTTTCTTAGTGCGCGCCTGCGCATGTGATACTGCTGACATATATACATATTTTATTGAATAAAATCTATGAGAAAAGTTATAGACCGCTACTGGAGTTATTCTTCAATAACAAAACATTACAATCACCATCACTATTTAGCACCACTTAGTCCAATAACTGGTGGCGCCTCCAGTCATGTCAGAAAAATGCGGAGAAGTGCTTGTAGGTGTGTACAGCACCACAATAAAACAATATAAAGAGAATAAATTAAAGACACCAGCATCACAAATATCATGTTCAATAATGATAATAATAATAATAATAATAATAAGAAGAAGAAGAAGAAGAAAACTTTACTTGACATAATAAATCTGTTGATGGTGCACAAAGTTAGATTTTCTTAAACTTTACGGTTTCGCTTGTTTCTGTTACTTAGTTTAACACCATAAAGTTGTAACACTTCATACAGACCCAAACTTAAAGTATCAAGGGATGCTAATTGTTGATACACGTTCCATGTTGATTTGTTTGATATATTTGGAGATGTGAACAGTTTGTCTTTCTAAGGGCTCATCACATACCACTTTACAAATATGGAAGTCCTTGTAGTGTTGAAACATATATCGAAAGAAAGACAGCGATGGAATCAATTTTTTTCTTCTTTCTGAATTATCCCAGGATCATGTCTCTATGATTCTTGTAAAATATTTTCTGTTTTCACAATTTTTCAAGGAACTTTACAAAACCATATATTACCATGAAGGTTCCATCTTCGTTTTTATAAAAAAATGTAGACGCACCAGAAATAATGTGCAGATGGAAACTGGAATGGAATTATGAAACTAACTCACATTAATAATTAATTCAAACTAGATATTCTTATAAAATACAAAGTTATTATTTTGATACTAGGTTTTATATATATTGGAAGATAAAAGACTAAAACTTGGGCTTATGAAAATAGATGAAATGTGGACAGAAATAGAAGCTACAAAAGAATAACTATTTAATTATTATGCAACTTGATAAAACTTGTTGCACGAATGTTGCATGCACAAGGTTCGTGTAAATTTTAATCATAAACTTTTATAAACTTCCATGTTAATATCTTTTCAAAAACTTTATTTTAATTTAATTTTTATTATTATTTTAAATTATTTATTTTGATTTAATATTTTATTATTTTAATAGCCGTAGTTTCTTCAGTGTTACTTCTAATATACATATAGCCATATAGTATTACCGTTTACTGGTAATACATTTAAAATATAGCCCAAAAACAATGTCATGCCTAAAGTACATCCTCCTTTATAGTGACCAATATATAAGAAATAAAGCAACATATACACCGACTTTCTTGATATGTGGAAGCCTGTAAAACTGACAGGATTATACAATTTTGGAGAGAAAGCTGTTATTGGTTGATCTTAAAATTAGTCAGTACTGAAAAGTTATAAGCTACCATGACAATAAATAAACAAATAAATCTATTTCTTCTTCTTTCTATTATTATTATTATTATCATCATTATTAGAAGAAGAAGAAGAAGAAGAAGAAAAGCAAGAACAAGAAGAAAATGAATTATCTAAACTGATATAATGGTATGGTGATGACAACAATGATGATAGTGCTGCTAATGGTAATGATGATGAGCTGGACGTTGCTTATTTTTTGCTTCAACATTATTTTTAATCTGATTGTATATATTTGTGATCATCTAAAAAAAACTGTTCTGCTAAAACACTTTTGGGAACCGATGAAAATTGGACTTAAATATTTGATGAAGAGGTACAGTGCTTTTGTGGAATTGGTTTTTATATTTGTGTGTCAGTGACACAATTACACAAACGTGTCATTTTTTTTCTCACTTCCACAGATTATCACATCATCAGCTAAGGATGATTTACCCTAGCTACCTTATGTTTCATCGTCTCGGAATACACAACGATGATAATGTCCTACTTTAATTCTAAGTTTGAATCTCTTCTGACTAAAATGGACTATTTTAGTAATAAACTAATATCGCTCATTCGTTTTATCTGATATTAAGTGGCATAACAAAGAGATCTGGGGTGGGGTGGGGGTGGGGGTAGGCTCAACTGAGCTGAAGGGCTTGACTTATATTTGGAAGCATACGATTAAGAAACGTTGATTTTAGGTCTAATATGATGTCAGGAGAAGAAGTAGATAATATAAGCTTGCATGCAGTAGTGTTGTAAAGGAGGGTTTGGGGTACGGACGGAGTGTTTGCTCCGTACGCTAATGGCATTGGGGCACCAAAACCACGGATGGGTGCCAGAGGTGTTGTGGCGCCAAAAAACCCTTGGGCTATCATCGTCGTCCCGACGCCATTTACCTTTAGGACGCCAATGCTTGCATGCAAAGTTAGAATGTATTTATGCTTTAAAACAAACATTGCTCTTGTGGCAGTGACAATTTGTTACTTTTGACATGACATATTATTATTATTATTAATTTTGATATTTTGTTCTTGTTGGCACTGCCAATGACATCAAAGTAGAAAAGTGATAAAATATACCTCGCTTCGGTAAAACAAGATGTCGAAAGTTCGAAACTCGCTGTGGCATCCCAATTCTTTTGCAAATACCTTTTTTGGCATTTCTTTCAAATTCGCTCATCCCAATTTTACTTTTTCAAATTTTTTATCTTGAAAATGAATGGCTTTTTTATATTGATACCCACATTTATCTTTGTATGTGTCAGGCTGCCAAACAAGAGGTCGCAATTTTTTAAACACTTTTTTGTATTTTTTAATTCAATTTTTTTAAAAATTTGCTCATCCCATTATTATTAATTTTTGTTTACTTTTTGAGATGTTTTTTATGTTGAAACAGGCAATTGAGCTAAGTACAAATACATACCAAATAGATACTACTTAAATCGATGGATATCAGGTAAAATCTAGCATTGGTTCAGCAGTCAGCAGAAAGCAGAAAGTACAAGCTTCGACCTTTCTATTGGAGAGAGAGAGAGAGAGAGAGAGAGAGAGAGAGAACGTCTTTACCCTAAGGGCTACGTGGTATCACTTACAAATCGCTGATGCTGTTTTTTTTTTTTTAAATTTTGATAGAATCCATGGCCTTTCCTTGTTATTTTCATACATCATTTGCTAAATCGTGGGCTTATTCAAACATGATCTATGCTTCTTCTTCGCCATAAAACACTCCAAAGGAGGTAACTGTTTTTTGTTCACGTATTATTCTTTCAAAATATATGACTAAGTTCCCCCACCCCAATTTTCAATACGTTTGGAAAGGAGAGTGGCGTGTTTGAAGTACACTAAGAGTCGTGAATAAGGGATTCTAAGAAAAATATAGACCTTGGACGAATAATGCGTATGCACGTAGGGCCGGTAATGTAAAATATACCAAAATTGACGGGAAACACATTTTTTGGCTTAGTGTGAAAGGTCATTAAACATGGTAATTAATATTGATCAAATAAAATCAAGATTTAATCTCTTTAGTTGATAGATCTCGCTTTGTTGAAGTCTAAGAAATTCGCGCAGTACAGGGCAGAACTTGAAAAAAAAAATACACGCACATTCATTAATGTGGATAAAATCACTTTATGCTGATTGGAAAATACTGTTCTTGTTTATAAAATATGAAAAGAAACACTTACCTTTGCTTTGCTGTCCAACTGTCGTCTGCAAAAATCTCAGCCGAATGCTGTAAATACGCCCGTCGATTATGTTTCGGCGTGCTGACATCATACGTCACAGATAACAGCGCCCCCCTGTGTTTGTTTGGATTTACGCTAGCTGATTTACACTTTGATCAGACCGTTTACATTCCATACATTTCATTTAATACCACATCATTTGGAATATGAGCTGATCATTCCATTCTGTTCTTCAGACCATTTCAACTAATGCCAGATCATTTGGAATCTGAATACATCATTTCATTTGTTGGGTTAAATTATTTAATTCTAGACTTCATAATTTCATTTAATACTACGTCATTTGGAAGCAGATTTCATCAATCCGTTTTGTTCTTTAAATCATTTAATTTAATACCACATCATTTGGAATCTGAATTCATCATTTCATTTGTTGAGTTAAATCATTTCATTTCATACTACGTAATTTCATTTAATAATATATCATTTGGAAGCAGATTTCATCAATCCATTTTGTTCTTTAAATCATTTTATTTAATGCCAGATCATTTGGAATTTAAATTCATGATTTCATTTGTTGAGTTAAATCATTTCATTTTAGACTACATCATTTTATTTAATAGCACGTCATTTGGAAGCATATATCATCATTCCGTTTTGTTCTTTAAATCATTTTATTTAATACCAGATCATTTCATTTAACGCCACATCATTTGAAATCTGAATTCGTTATTTCATTTTTGGGGTTCAATCATTTCATTTCATGCTACATCATTTCATATCACACAACATCATTTGGAATCTGAATTCATCATTCCGTTTGATGTGTTAAATCATTTCATTTCACTCTACATCATTTCATGTGACACCACATCATTTGGAATCTGGATTGATCATTTCATTTGCTAGGTTAAATCATTTGATTTCATACTAGATCATTTGATTAATGTAATTTTGGCGGCGACGGCTGCCCATATAGGCGTCTTATATTGTGGGACTGTAAATCCGATTGTTATAATGTTAGTCTTTGGACCCCCTTCCTCCCAATCCCTGTATCCATGTACCTAGTTTAAATTCATTTGTAACGAGCTGCAGTGAAAACGCTCTTGTCCAGATGTTCTTGGCAGATTTTGAGTGACCCAGCTTTTCTTTTTAAAATCTAATCAAATAAAGAGTTATTTATATTCAGAAAGAAAACAGCAAAGATGTGTTATTTGATCCTGTTAAATCAATATACTCAGTTTTCTAAATAAAATATAAACGCATCGTTTTTATTTCGTTTTCAAAACATGCGGTGTATATGCCTTCCAGTTCAGTGTTACATTCGTTACTTTGTACATGACTATTTATAGAAGTTTGTATAATGTAGCTCTCCGTACAGTTTATACAGAATTACACGCAACTGAGTCTGATCACATGATTATGTTTTGTTCAATGGAAATTTTCCCTTCATTTATCACCTAATGCATTATATGCCAATACACTGTGTCGAAGAAAGGAACGAATTTAAATACTGTGTTAGGTACGACTGCTTCATGCTAGTATTAAGTATGTAACACAATGGTATATACAACCGTCCGTGGTTCTTTATAACATTTACGTTGTTATATGAGTAATTGTTATTGTGATTGATTGTTTGATTAACGTACCGATATTAGACTTATTATGACATAACGCGTTTTGTATATCTGTGTTATTAGGATCTTTAACGTAGCGTTAACAATTTTTCAGTCATATCGCTACGATGTTTATAGCTTGGCAGTTTATAGTGATGTCTAACACTGGGGCTTCATGCCGCGAACATGTAGCATGATGTCCCACCCAGTCATTTTATCCTGACACTAGGCCGACCAGTCCTAACACTAACCTCTTAATAATGCTGAGCGCCTAGCAAGGCAGATGTTAGTACCATTTTTGTAGGTCCTTGGTATGACTCGGCCGGGGTTCGAACCCACGACCCCGCTTCCAAGGCGGACGCTCTAACCACTAGGCCACCTGAGCGGTCAAACACGTTTTGAAATAGTAACATAATATGTACTGACATAGTGGCATAACACGTATTGATATAGTGACATAACATATTGACATAGTGACATAACACGTATTGACCTTTTGCAACGCTCTGGAGATCATACAAGTTAGCTCGATTTTACCCTTTACGGTGCCTGATCATGAATAAATATTTTTGTTGACAAAAAATTATGTTGTTAGATAATACATATATGAATCATCTCTCTCTCTCTCTCTCTCTCTCTCTCTCTCTCACACACACACACACACACACACACATAAATTTGCAAATTAAATGTTGAACACAGAACCGAATGATTATATTTAGTATTACATACTATTTCATGGTAGTTGAATAAATCATTAACACATACAGCATTGTTTCTATTTGTACGATGTGGAGTTTTTTATATTCATCTCAACACAAAAGAATACTTGGATACTAAATCAAAAATATTTATAATTAAAGAAACCCCCCCAACATGTATAATTTAACCGAACGAAAGTCTCTAGCTATAGGTAGCCTTATCAATCTGTAATTCTAAAAGTGAAGTACAGGGGTCACACTGATCTACTATAGTACATGTATGTATTCTAGGCCAGAGTACGCAATGAAATGGCAGTGGGGTCGCTTTTTGAAACTACTCCAAGGCCACAAAATGCCAAAACATGGTCTTTTATGTATCGAGCAGGTGGATGGGGGTATTTTTTAATACACACTTAAAAACAGTCTAATCCTATGCGTTGTTTTGATGATACTAATGAGAAAGACACTCTTTAATGTTACACTACTCTAACAACTCACTTTCCAGGTAACTTAAATTATAAATTTGACAATTCAAAATAATTCAAAATAGCTTGAAAGGGTGTTTCGCATCGCTGATTGCTGCTGTAAAGGCATGGCGAAGAGATTTAAAAACAAATATCTTTCTGATCCCAATGTCTCATTCTGTGTAACACTTACTTAAAAATAACTTGAATAAACAAGAATATCTAATTACGACATATAGGTTTGTCCCAAAAACGTTCTGTGCCCAAGCTATCATTAAAATCCTATTTTAATTTGACTGACATCTCTGTACGTGGAGACAGATTTGTTTGGTGTGTTTATATTTTGTTTATATTTTGTATCTTTGTTTAATGAGACTCCCTTCACAACAGAATTTGTAATAAGTTCAGTCTGTGGAATTATATACTGTTGATTTCAATTATAATCTGACAGGTATTATCTATTCAAATTATTCACTGCAATTACAAAGTGCTCAGTGATTAATTGGAGTAATCTACTTTAGGATTATTGAAAACCTTTTTTATTATATCATATAGATACTTTAATAACTTCAATACTATTGGTAAATCAGTATATTCAAGGCTATTGGCACATCACTATATTTAAGACTACTGGATATATATTATATACTTTTGGACTTGTTGGGATTTAACTCACACTGCTATAAGTTTCTCTTTAATTTTCACTTTATAATTTAGAGAAATAAATGTATTTGTTGTTGCTACTAAACTTGTTGGTTCCGCTTCGTGCTGCTTCATAGTTTACGTCCATAGAGTCATAACAAAATGTATACATCAGTGTATGATTTGGTTGCACATTTTATTATGGGATTTTTCAACATTTTAGATCGTTCATTTACCTATGTTAATTTACATCACATTCATATATCTGCAGGTGTCCGGGGTGCTGCACGTGCAGCTGCGTAGCATTGTATAGAACGTTATTTTTTGATCAGTCAGTGTTAAATTTATTGGCAAGTTCAAAGAAAGAACAAAATAGTCAGGACCTTTTAAAATAACTTAAGTATCTCGTCAAAATGAGGGCAACTTAATACTTCTACAAGATTTAGTTACTTGAGTGCAAACATTTTTATATATCTTAACTGATTTTAAGATTTCTTGCTCCACACAATCAACATGTGAAGATAAAATGAAGAATATCATTAAGAAATTGCATGGATGATCCACATCTTTGCCTCTTCTGATACAGACTATAATATTACTGTTAAAATATTCCACAATAATTTATCGACTTTTGGGGCTAACGATACGATCTGCATGGAAGTAATTACTCGATATTGCGATCACTTATGTCACATGCTTTTCAGATTAACCCTAATGTTCTTTTTTTTAATTTACTTTCTAGCTAAAGAATTGGCGGTCTGGACAAAAATGGAATCGCTTGTAATCAGGGCCGGCGCCAGACCCGGCCAGACTATCTGCCGCCCTAGGCAAGGTTAGATTCTGCCCCCCCCCCCCCGAAAATATCAATCTCCAATTTTATAAACAATAAAAAAAAATTAAAAATGCGCCCGCTGAAATCAGCGCCCTAGGCGGCTGCCTAGTTTGCCTATATGGTAGCGCCGGCCCTGCTTGTAATACATTTCCAACACATATTCAGGTTTATTTATATGCTTTTCGTTAGAGCGTGTTCTAAACCTATCCATATTGTGAATTTCAATCCATTTGGCATTCTGCAACCTAAAATTCAAACTCTGATGTGTAAATGTTATATATTTCCATAGCATCTGCATCACTCACATCTGTTATTAAAACAAAGTTTGTGTGTGTGTGTGTGTGTGTGTGATTTGGATTTTTAACGTAGCTTTAACAATTCTTCAGTCATATTGCTACGATGTCTGCAGTGTGACAATTTATAGTGATGTCTAGCACTGGGGCATCATGCCGCAGACATGTAGCATGATGTCCCACCCAGTCACATTATCCTGACACGAGGCCGACCAGTCCTAACACTAACCTCTTAATGCTGAGCGCCAAGCGAGGTAGCTGTTAGTACCAATTTTGTAAGTCTTTGGTATGACTCGGCCGGGGATCGAACCCACGACCTCCCGCTTCCGAGGCTGACGCTCTAACCACTAGGCCACCGGAGCGGTTTTATTATCTTTTATTATTATTATTATTATTATTATTATTATTATTATTATTATTATCTTTTTCATACAACGGAATGAATGAACTGAAGCTTCGGTCATCAACAGCTGGGTAAGATAGTAAGTATTCTTTAATTCCGTATGTGTATCTGTTGAACCGATGGACAAGATTGCTTCCCTCTTTGCATCACTAAAGGTGGCAAATACCCTGTCTGAACTTTTGTCTCTTCACTTAGACCGTTGCAGATAAGGAAAAGAATAAGTATTCTTGTACCAATTAACTTTAATAAAAAACTGAGTTGTTGTCTTCGTTTTCAAATATTTTTTGTTTAACCACATGTTACACAGCATGTAGCATTGCGACTGTCTAAAGAATTAGTCCGATTTCAGTGAGAATACACGGCGGCATAGAAAATGCCCCAGCAAGTCCCATATGTATCCTAGAGCCATGGTGACCAACATTCCCATGACATAAGTTTTCATTTGGTAAGGAGTCCCAGAATTAAGTTTTGCGGGGGTGGGGGGCGTTTCTTGATACACCAATGGGCATACATTTATTAAGGTATTTGCAAGTAGGACCTGCTACGAATCTTAAAATTTGCAATTTGACCAGTCTGGATCAGCTGCCATGGTGTGTCCATGTACATGACTTTTTGCTCTACTTGTCTTGGAATGACTGAACCTTTTGTGTTTTGTTATGCCATAGTTACCAAAAATCAAACCAGAAATAGTTTCGTGAACCTCGAAAAGAAAGTATGGAATATTTGTTGCATGAATGGATTACAAGCCACAGTACATCGTGAAATGACTATAACAGTACACGATGTTAGCACAGACCATTAAACCTTTCTGCTTCGAGTTCATGATAATTATTTAAAATATGGGCATTTTCCCCTTTTCCCTGATATGGCCTTAATTACAACACTGTAAACAAGTTTAATTATTATTATAGAAACACACAATGACTATAGATAATTATCCGATACTATTTAGCTCGCTAATACTATTCCATAGCTGCATCCACTATGGTCATATGCATTTGACGTAGGGCAACTCGAGTGACCTAATGGTTTTACATGATCGTTGCAGATAGTAGTAAACTGTAATATGCCAGCCCACTATTGCTGTTTTGGTTGTAATCACTGTCCACCATTTTTATTAATTAGTCTAATGGTCTTAGGGTATTTTTTGCAAAATTTTCACCTAATGGTCATTTCAAGGTGAAATTTGCACACTATTATGTATGTTTTGTGAACATTAAGCTTTAAGAATAAATTCACTTCTTCATTGATGCCTTTTTGTGCCTCTTTTAAGCACTCCTCCTCCACTTTAGCATGAAATATCATAATGTTGAGTCATACACAAGTTGAAATTATATTTTACTCTTAAAAATAATAGTGCCTATATATTAAAGTGGTCTTGTACATAGATACATTGATCTGAAATCACAATTTAGTAAACAACAATTGTAATTTCAGAATTTAATTATGATAAGATAGTTTTGGACAGTTTTTGTATCTTTAGAATAAAAACAATGACAAAAATTAAACAATATTAAAACAACTGACTTTGAATACTTCCAAAATTCTACAAAGGAGGTCATATTGGCAATAATTCTTGACAAATTCCTGATTCACTTTTTCTATTATACAGGTTTTTTACTAAATGCTAATTACAGTAATTCTGCATTTATATGATGTAAATTGTGTATGTTGCAATATTAAATTTTGGATGTCAATTTTTTTAACAGAAAAAATATTCACACATGATTTGTCAAGATACTATTCCTGTAAATAGTGAAAAGATGTAAAATCTTTGTCTTTGTCAGAATCTTTCTTCACTAACATACACAGTTAATGACAATTGCCTACTAGTTGCCCTATGTTGATTGCACGTTTTAAATACTTGCATGGAAAAAAACCCAGATCTGACTTCTAGAAAAATACATGTAGAAAGAAATTCATCCAAGATGTTTTGTTCTACAAAAGATTATATTTTCTATAAAGTGTGCATATTATTTTTCTCCATTTTACAGTTTTGCAAAACTAAAATTTAATTTCCCTAACTTTAAAGAAGACAAATTGTATAAAATAATATATTCCATTCTCAGCAAATTGCAACTGTTTAACCAAAAGATGTTTAACTGCAAAGCATTGGAGAAGGAAGCAGAAAACTACTACAGAGAAGTAATACATGTGCTACAAAGATAAAGTCGAACCAACTCTATTTTGATAAAGAAGATAATGTTCTGTGTCCATTGCGGATTTTGTTGTATTGTTCATTGTAATGCCAACATTTTTTGTTTTTAAATTCAACATTTCTGACTTAACAGATAAATATACTTTACTATTAAAAATTAGCATATCATTTGCATACAGATTTTTGGGCGCGTTAGTTAAAAAACTGAAATGGAATTTGTTGATTACTAAATTTTCCTACTCATTTTTCAGATGCACTTTTTTCTGTGCTCCTTTGCAGGTCCATGTTTGTATGGCTGATATGTTTGTATTCTGTAAGATTTGTAGTAAGCAGATCCAACACAGAATGATTTTTTAAAATTTTATTTGTCTATTTAGGAAATATGAATGTGGAGGCAATATAAAATATTTCAACAACAAATAACATTGGTATATAAAATTTTCATAAAGAAAGAAAAAGAATATCTGGAATGCAAGAGTAAATAAACTTCCTCCCATAAGGAACTGCATTTTGAAAGTATTACACAGTATCTATTTATACTAACAGCAAGACATGTTAGAAACTAACTTTGATGTAACAGCAAAACACTATCAGATATGACCAAGATAGCATGCATTTGTTTGAGACATTCACAAATTAAGTAAAATTTTGATGCAACAAATGCATCAACAGGTAAAGTAGGACTAACTTTAAAAAACGAAAAGAAAAACAATTCAATTAGCATTTGATCTGAAGTGCTAAACAATACAATTCATTAATCACTGTGAATACTTGTTATCATTATAAAAGACAATCAGCAGATCAAGGTAAATATTTCACTGGTATCACGACAGTTTGGGCCATTAAAATACGTTTAATATCTTTATCATTTTCCATCATTTATTATCTTTTCATCTCACTGAAATGGACTAATGTATAATAGTCTAGTCCATATTATTTTGTTACAAGCATTGTTGTTGTTTTTGTTGATTTTCTTCCAAAATAAAAAATATTCACATGAAATGGACACCTTCTGAATGTGTAAGTACCAGTAAGAATACAATAATGTAGTTGCACATCACTATATTCCAGGACTGACCGCTTCCTACAGGTATGCTGAAAGGTGGGCTATCATAAGGTTCTACACCATAAACTTTATTGGATGGCTACCTCCATAGGAAATTTTAAGGAGTATAAATGAATTCTATCAGTATACTTTTCTAAATATAATCCAGCACAGACTTTACAATATTAAGTTTTAGATAGGATGACAATGGAAGGTCTTTTGTTCTTGTTGGCTTTAATAGCACTTTTACCACATTATTGGTTATATTGTGCCAAAGAAATGGTAGCTAAATGCCTTTCCCAAGAACACATTGAAGTAGTCTACCCAGGCTGGCTGGTGGTGAATTGAACCTGCCTCTCCTGGGTTATGAATCTTCAGCTCTTCCAGCTGAGATCATAATGACTGATTTAAAGAAAGTTCTATTGATATAAAAAAAAACGTAATGAATGAACTCAAAAACCAATGCAAAAAAGAACTCTGAGACTAAAATCTGGCTGAAATTCTCTTCTATTTGCTATTGAACTTGGGAAAATATTTAAAATATATGTAATATGAAAATTTCATTTACTACTAGTCACAATGATTTTAGCATAGAGACCATACTAATGTCATGGATCAGTATATTGCCCACATTAAAGAACAAAATATGCAACAGAACACAAGGAAAGCACCAATCCATTCAAAGCTATAAAATAAATGGTTGAACTTTTACCATTTTTAAAATCGTACATTAAATCATTCAGCTTCCAATGACACACGCTTTTATGCATGGTATGAATTTCAAAATATTTAAAACTATACATTAGGAATTTTTTTTGCAAGACTTTTCTCTAATGCATGAAATGTTTTTGACAAGGATTTTTTTGTTGTCATGATTGTCAAGACACTATACAAGTTGGTAATGAGATGTAGCAAATACTCCTTTGATTGTAATGGTTGTAATGATAGCCTGTGTATGTTTCAGTATATAAAATTATCTACCATATTTTATATATTATTATTATCTAAATCACTGTACTTAGTTAGTTGTGGATATTCAAAAGAAAAGAGAGAAAAGAAAATGATAACATACCATGCACTTAATTTCTGAATACCAGGACTTAAGGAGATGATGGCACAATATGAGAAATACTTGCAGCCATTTTAGAACAAAGAAAAGAAATGTTAATGTTTTAATATTGTGTCTACAATATTACTCCTAAATTGATACTGTATGCAAACAATTTCATAACAAGTAAAAGATCTGCACTATACACTTTAGTACCTATGTACTGGATAAATGTGACTAAATAAAAATACTCATTTAATCTTTAGTACCTATGTACTGGATTAATGTGACTGAATAAAAATAGTCCTTTAATCCTTAGTACCTATGTACTGGATAAATGTGACTAATAAAAATAGTCCTTTCTTTAATCCTTGGTATCTAAATACTGGATTAATGTAACTGAATAAAAATAGTCCTTTATTTACTCCTTGGTATCTAAGTACTGGATTAATGTGACTGAATAAAAATAGTCCTTTAATCCTTAGCACCTATGTACAGGATTAATGTGACTAAAAAAAATAGTCCTTTCTTTAATCCTTGGTATCTAAGTACTGGATTAATGTGACTGAATAAAAATAGTCCTTTAATCCTTAGCACCTATGTACAGGATTAATGTGACTAAATAAAAATAGTCCTTACTTTAATCCTTGGTACCTATGTTCTGGATTAATGTGACTGAATAAAAAATAGTCCTTTAATCATCAGTACGTATGTTCTAGATTAACGTGGCTTAATAAAAATAGTCCTTACTTTCATTTGGAGTCGAAACTCTATACACACTTTCTTTTTCCTTATCATAATAAAGCTGCATGATATGAGATACAAAATATAAAATTATAACATCAATTAGACAAATATCTAGAATGAAGATTATGACACAGGGATGCTCTGAACACACACATGTACATTTTTATTACCTTGTACTATTTATTCAACCACAATATATAACAGTATTGAGTCATATATAACAGTATTGAGTCATATATAACAGCACAATATTTTGAAAGATCAAACTCACATCATGTACATTAAAATTTATATATCCAATATGTACTCGCTTACAAGTCGAGTCAAACTGCAAATAATAAAGATCCCAATCTGTTGTTGCATAATGCGCCAGCAGATCAGGTTCACTGTTGTTTGTTCTTCTGATTTTCCTAGCTAACTACACAGACCCAGATCTGCTGGTGCATTATGCAATTACAGATCTGGGTCTGTGCAGTTTGCAGCTGGACTTGTCTTATAAGCATATATAGACGGTAACGAAGCACAAATGACATATCCACACTGTAATGAATGGAATGGTTCTCTTGTCAATTAAGAAAATGTATACAAATAAAATGTGAACAATTCTATATTTTACAAATATCAAGATGTATATTATTAAAGAAAATAATCAAAAAGAAGTATTTTTCTGAAATTTGTTTCAAAAGGTCGATAACATACTTGTTTGAAGTGTTAATTTCATTCAGATTCAAAGATGGACGGATCTGTTTCAAAAAGTTACTTCAGAAACATATTAACATTATATGGGTGAGACATTTGATTCTAAAAAATGACAATTATTTTTGCAATATAAAAACAATGCATTTCAAAGATATTGCTAAGGTGACAGCACTCTACATTTACTTGTTGCTGAGACCTGTATGTATTATGATTTGATTTGGTTTGGTTTGGTTATTCATGACACAGCAACATAAGTAGGTCATTTAGTGTTGAGTCGATTGAAGTAAGTGCCTTGCCCAAGGGCACACCATGGTAATGGACCCAGGCAAAGTCCAATAGTAGGATTTGAACTCAAACCTTTCTGGTTGTGGGTCTGGCATGACAACCACTGATCCAATGTGACTCCCTATGTGCTTTTCATGGATGATGATACACTTAGATGAATTTCTTGAGTATGCCAATTAATCAGAAAGTGTACAGTATTCATTCAGAAAAACATCCTCATTTTCATGAAGGTAATCAAAAACCGTTCGGATGCAAACAATACAATTTGATTTAATTTATAAGACTGTATATAGTTTTAAGAAAAGAAAAAATTATTTTATGGTCTGTACGAATTAGGTCCACATGTACAATTTCAGTATATTAGAGGTGTATAGCACAACAAACATTTCATAAACTTCAACACTCAAGAAGAAACATTAATATTTCTAACATAATGCCCAAAATTACACAAAACAGACACAGACAAAAAGTATACCCAACTATAAAGATATCTATAAAATCCTGATTTCATTTCAAATCCAACTTAATAATTAAATATATGACCTCTCTAAAACTTTTAGAGAAAACATTAATGGAGGAAACAAATTCAGACTAAATTTATCTTAACTTAGACAATGTTGACCCATGTGACTGGGCATAAAAGTAAAAAAACAAAACAGAACATTCTTTTCTATGATATCAAATTTAAGGTAATATAATTAGTTGATGAAAACAAGACATTATTTCTTTTTCCCTCTACAACATCATTTTTCATAAGTTCTGTTTCAGAAGCTATCCTCATTGCTTATACCTAAGTAAGATTTTACTGGACAGAAATTACAGGCCTTGAGTAAACTTGAAATAAAAAGCCTGTTGGACCTCTATTACAAACATAGCTCATATGTAATATCAATTACAAAATTTGATAATGCCACAAATTATTTCAAGTCTTGATGTCCACATCTGACTGATGAGGAATTCTACACCAAAGGATAAAAATATTGAAGAATGAAAGAAGAAAAAAATTGAAAAATAGTCTTAAAATGGGAAAACTATATGTCTATCTATTTCATGCTGCCAGCCAAACAAGCTGTATAAGAAAAATCAAAGATGGGATTATCAGGAGTTTGACTTTTTTGACCTAATTCCATCTGTGAACAAATGACATACACTATAATATGCATCTACCTTATCAAATGCATATTGTTTCCTTCCAGCAACTGAACTTATCATATAATTGCCTTCTGTACAGACAAGAATATATGGGAGAATATGTATGGTTAAAACACAAATACTTCACTCCTGTTAGAAAAACATAATAATGTAGATCAGGGTGACTTGTTTTTGTTGTTAAAGATGTAGTACTAATAGAGGAATGCCATTTTATTCAGCTTCATGATTCTAGCATGAACAGCACCCAAGAAATGAATTTCAGATGCAAAATTTCAACGAAAGTTACTCAAGTATGCAATATGGGTCTCCAAGACCTTCTTTTGAGATAAGAGTGTAGTACACTGGCTCCCAATCCCCGAGTCATGACCTAAAACAAGGTTGTAATGATGTTATGGAGGGTCACCAGGATTTTCTTTATGGTGGCAAAACTTAAAATGTGGAAATATGGTCATGAAGCTCAGAAAATAGATTTTATTTGGGGGGGGTCATGGCCACCCACTGGTATAGTACTTATGATCAATAAACATACATGTATCTGAATTTAATCCACATGACTGTGTCCATTGGGGGGGGGGGTAATTAATATTCTACATCAGTGGTTCCCATCCTTTTTTGGCCATGACCCCTAAAAATAGTTTTTCTGAGCCTCATAACCCTATTTCGACATTTTTGAACAGTTTTGCAATCCTCATAACAAAATCCTGGTGACCCTCCAAAATGTCCCCGATTTCGACTGTGATCTGGGGGTTGTGAACCACTGTTCTACATGAATATGTCCAGTTGGAGGGGAATTAATCTCCTACAAGATAGTGTCCAGTTAGAGGGGAATTAATATCCTAGATGACTGTGTCCAAAGGATTTCATCCATCACTCCTCTAGTCTGTTACTTGAAGGCACGAGTGTACTATTCAATTTCTAGACTGTTTCTCTGTTTCATAATTATTTCTACATTTTCAAAACAGTATGAACAGGGAACCAAAAGGTCTTTTGTACACATAAATCATCTGAAGAGTTTGCAGGTGGGTATGATGATCTAATTAGAATTGTCATGGAAAGTCAATTTCTGTCATTATCACTTCATGATCTTTATTTTCATTGATGCAGTTTAATTCTATCATAAATGTTGATTCATGTGAATAATGCCGCACTATGTCATCATCCATCCTAACAAGAATGCTGCAAAAATATAAAAAAAAATCATGTTAAAATGAATATTGATAAAATATTTATTTGATTAATGTACGAGCAATTATTATTTTTGTTTAACTGGAGACTTTTTTTGTATGGTATGTGGATTAATTGTGAATGTATCTCAGTATTTGATGCAGTGCTTTTCATATTTATCATGTGGAAATTGCTTTAAGAAGCTTCCTTACTTGCTCAATTTTACATTATTTACTACAACAAGAGGCCCAAGTGGCTCTCAGATTGCTAAACTGGCTGGTATATGTTTAATAACTAAATTAAAGAGCAGCTGACCAAGAAATCCATGTGAGTTGCATGCTCTCTGTAGAAATATCTTCCACAGATTTTTGTTACATATGCCATGAATGTAACTGTTTAACATTTTCTCTAGTTTTCATATCCTCTTCCATATTTGATATCATATCAACACGATTTGTCCAATACTGAGATAAACCCATATGCCAGGATATTTTCTATCCAGGTTGGTTAAACTTTGTTGATTTTTGGGGGATAAAGATTTTAGCAATAGCAACCATATTTAATAATGGAAAGGCCTTCAAGCTAGGAGGTTTTCTATAAAATTTGTCTAAAGTCTGTAAAGTGTTTTAGAAATTATTAGAAACTTGTCTATTTTTAGTAAGTTTGTCAATATTTGATGGCTTATTAGCATTGTTTTTACCAAAATTAAAACATTTCAAGCCAAGTTGCTTTCTGTCGTATTGGGTTAAATTCAGTAGAGTGTTCTTTCAAAAAAGTCATTCAAAATTGTTTCTATTTTTAGTAACAGCTGCCACATTTTATGATTAATTGACATTATTAATACATCTGAAAGCCATTAATGCCAGAAAGATTTTCTTCAAGTTTGGACAGACAACTAACTTATGAGAAGTTGTTTACATTTTTGTTTATCGTTAGTAATGGTGTTGGATCAGCAACATCTGTAGCCCTCTGTGCCAGGATGATTTTTTTTGGGGACCAAATTCTGTTCAGCAACTTATAGAAAGTTTTAAGGTTTCTAATTTTAATAATACTAACCAAATTTAATGGCAGATGGATATCATTTGTACACATATGAAAGCACTTCATGCCAGCATGTTTTCCTTCAAATTTGGTCATATTCTGTTATGTATTTATTGAGAAGAAATCCTTTAAGAGTTTGTCTATTTTTAGTAATGGCAGGCAAATGGCACCCAAATCTGATGGCAGATTAGCATCTTATGTAAAATGATTGCTTTCTTTCAAATATGGTCAATCCTGCATGGCAGTTTCTTGCAAATAATTCATTTATAGCTTTTTCTATTTCTAGTTATGGTAGGTTGTCATCATTTGAAACCCCGTTTATGCCAGGATACTTTCCACTAAATATGGTCACATTCAGTCTGTGAATCAGTTATTGTGAAGTCATTTCAATTGTTAGTACTGGTGGTCACATTGGATAACAGATCAGCATCCACTGAAAAAATCTTTATTACCTTGATCTCATTATGCTTATCTCTGTCACATTAGTCAAACAGTTTTTGAGAATAGCATTATTGTGAATGGATGACTGGCACTGAACAATAGACCATACCATAAGCTCACTAGTCCATGCCACAACATGAGCTGTATGTGTGTGATTTGGATTTTTAACGCAACTTTAACAATTTTTCAGTCATATCGCTATGATATCTGCAGTGTGGCAATTTATAGTGATGTCTAGCACTGGGGCATCATGCCACAAATATGTAGCATGATGTCCCACCCACTCACATTTTTCCGAGACCAGGCCAACCAGTTCTAACACTAGCCTCTTAATGCTGAGTGTCTAGCAAGGCAGCTGTTAGTACCATTTTTATTAGTCTTTGCTATGACTCAGCCAGGGTTTGAACCTGTAACCTCCCGCATCCAAGGCTGATGCTCTAACCACAAGGCCATTGGAGCAGTAATCACAACATGAGCTAAAAAGGTGCTTTTTTGTTTGTTTATTTTTACAAACTATTCTTAATCTAAATGAGGAATTTACTTAAAAATGAAAGACAAACATCAAATAAGATGCACCATTTTTTGTAACAATCTGCTCATACATTAATAATCACTTACCATTTATATACTTTGCTTACATTTCTTGACTTGTTCACTTGAAGTAAGGTCCAATTGGAAATGACATAGACCCTGATCTGCTATCCCATAATGCATCAGCAGATTATGATCTGTGTTGTTGTTCAACTGATTACTCTTAACAAAATGTACAAAACCCAGATCTGCCAACACATTATGTGACAGC
The DNA here is from genome assembly GCA_028554795.2 of Sinohyriopsis cumingii. Taxonomy (NCBI): domain Eukaryota; kingdom Metazoa; phylum Mollusca; class Bivalvia; order Unionida; family Unionidae; genus Sinohyriopsis; species Sinohyriopsis cumingii. The sequence continues at coordinate 114,727,245 of CM068824.1, read as the reverse complement.
AGATCTTGGTCTATGTAGTTTGCAACTGGACCTGGCTATAAGTAAATATATATGGTAATGAAAAGAGTACCAATTAATCATTTATAGGTATTCAAAGACAAATTAATCAACCTCATACTGCATATGACAATGAATGGATTCATTTATACACATCTTAGCCTTACCCTTTCTTTGATCTTTTGTAGCAATTTCGTATCTTACTGGCTGGAACTTTATATTTCTCTTCAATCTGTATGGAAAAAGAAGAGTTGCAAAACTTTCATTGTCCAATCATGAATGAAAAAAGTTACAAACTAATTAAACTGAATTCCATTTTGAATGAATCTGACATTTAATAAATATGTTCACAATGGTTGGGATCACATACTGCCCAAAAATGCTGCAAACATTTAATGAGAACTAAGGATTTACTGGTTCTAGATAAAGAAATAACTTTCAACTCAAAGAAACATGTGCAATGGTATTACAAGTTTAAAGAAAAACCTAGGTTTTTTTAGAAAAAGAGGAGCAAACATTTTTGAAAAAGAGTACAAATAAAAAGAATATTAAAGAAACCAATCTGGTAATAAATGATTTTTTTAATTAAATATATATTAGAAGTTTTCTATTAATGTAATAACATTTTCATTTTCTTGTCATTCACAAATTTGTCTGTGATAAGGCATTGTACGGTTCTGGATAAGCTTGACAAGATGTTCATCTTCATGCCTATTTGCTAATGCACACAGTATGGATTTCATTTTGTTCAAAATGGGACTCTTTCATAAACAAAAATAAAATTTCATAAATTAAACAAGTTAAGAACTTACTAACCCTATTTCTCTGCATGAGATCTAAATGAATATAACTGTAATATTACAAAACCTATCCTGAAGAAATGCAACCATAAACATAAATCTGTTTAGTGTTGTGATAGTACAAGAACTTAAAGATGAATTTGAAACTAATGAATCACTCAGTGTGCATTTAAATCCTAAACCTCATCATCTATTTGACTAAAGTACTTGTCCATCTTATCCGTGATTTTACCACTGCATCATCAAGTGCATTCAATCAATCATAAACAGCATTTTGGATTTTTCTATTCATTTGAAAAGTTGACTGATTCTGTGTTTATCCCTTTAAGACCTTTAATGATTAACAAATTATTGTGCACCATTTTCCTTTTAGGACAAAAAATATATTGCTAATCTACTTAATTATGTTTGCTTTCAATATTATTTGAGATGTTTCAATATTTCTGATAAAATGTGTTATTATATTTTTCTTAGAATCCTATGGCATGGTGGAATATAAGACTCAAGTAAAATAAATGTTTTGAACCACTGGAAATAATGCTCTGGCACGTGTGAAAAATTAATCACTGTACTTACTGCTTGGAGCAGACCTTGGACAGTTGGAATTCGAAGCATCAAGGCTGTGAAGACAGTTTCATGTTGCTCACGAGTATACAACAACACTAAAAATAATTAAGAAAACATGTAGCCATTTTTTTTAACAATAACTGATATAATTCTTAAAATAGGTTTACACATTTTAAAAAAGTTGCAGCTTATAAGTGTGCACTTGTAATTATAAATGAAGAAAGATTTTTATATCTGTACAATGCAAATGCTAACCACTAACTGTTGATGAAGACCAGATTTTCTCATTTTAAAGGAAATCAAAGCTTGCTTGGAAACAACGTTTTTCTCTCATACCATATATACTTACTTATAAGTCGAGTCAAACTGGAAATAACAAAAATCCTGATCTGCTGTAACATAATGTGCCTGCCGATTTGTATCTATGTTGTTTATTCTACTGATTATTCATAAGAAACTGAACAGACCCAGATCAGGCAGAGCATTATACACCAGCAGATCTGGGAATTTGCAGTTTGCAGTTGGACTCATCTGATAAGCAAGTACATATGGATATAAATGTTTTGTATCAGAAAACTGCTGCTGACCACAACTATGACTCTGTGGTCTTAAACTAAGAAACAAAACAGCAAAAACCAACAAGTTTTATACAATTCAACAATAATTTATTTCCCTAGAATACAAAGTGAAAATTTAAAATGAACTTGTATTTTGAAAATTACATCACATATATAAATTTAAGTTCCAAATGAATTCCAGCAGTTCCCAAATATATTCTCATATTGAATTTGTTGATGTGCCTGTAGTCTTGATGTATTAATGTGCCAGTGGTCTGGTTTGTGATGATGTGCTAACAGTCTTTTGCTGTATCACAATAATATAATCCAATAATGTCCTTTTCTGAAATCACTATAATTCCAAATTAATGTTCCAGTCGAAGAATATTATGACAGCACTTTGTATTTCCAATGAATGATAATTTGAATAAATAAATGAACACTACAATAAAACTTATTCTGGTCCAAAATATTACGGTATGAATGTGTAATTTTTAGACAAGATTAAATATCCCTCAACTTGACCATGGTCACAATTAAAATTTTCTAAAATTACTCTGTCACTTAATGGAAACTTTCATTCTAGAAGTCTCAAAGGTAAGAATCAAGACTCTCTCTTAACTCAAATTCAGGTAAACTGGTTTACATTAATAATGATCTGAAAATTTAATCCACACTCAAAGAGGATTTTTAGCTATGTACTCTGTTGTGTACAAAAAACAAGTATACTTAAATCGTTAAGAAAATCCAACAAATAATACAAATTAAATATAAGCAACGCTGCAGAGATAACATTTTGGAATAAATCACTGACATATTTTGCATTGTAATTTCAGCTAATAGCAGAAGCAGGTGAAAGGGGTAATATAAACACAGAGATTTATGTTAATACTACTCACACTGATCAATAAAAAACATGCATGTACCTGAAGAGTCAACAGTACCCAACACACTGATCAATAAACATGCATGTACCTGAAGAGTCAATAGTATACAACCCACTGATCAATAAACAGTCATGTACCTGAAGAGTCAACAGTACCCAACCCACTGATCAATAAACATACATGTACCTGAAGAGTCAACAGTACACAACAGTGATCAATAAACACACATGTACCAAAGAGTCAACAGTACCCAACACACTGATCAATAAATATAAATGTACCTGAAGAGTCAATAGTATACAACACACTGATCAATAAACATACATGTACCTGAAGAGTCAATAGTATACAACACAGTGATCAATAAACATACATGTACCTGAAGAGTCAATAGTACCCAACACAGTGATCAATAAACATGCATGTACCTGAAGAGTCAACAGTACACAACAATGATCAATAAACATACATGTACCTGAAGAGTCAGCAGTACCCAACACACTGATCAATAAACATACATGCACCTGAAGAGTCAATAGTATACAACACACTGATCAATGAACATAAATGTACCTGAAGAGTCAATCGTATACAACACACTGATCAATAAACATACACGTACCTGAAGAGTCAATAGTACCCAACACACTGATCAATAAAGACACATGTACCTGAAGAGTCAATAGTATACAACACACTGATCAATAAACTTACACGTACCTGAAGAGTCAATAGTACACAACACACTGATCAATAAACATAAATGTACCTGAAGAGTCAGTAGTACCCAACACACTGATCAGTAAACATATATGTACCTGAAGAGTCAATAGTACACAACACAGTGATCAATAAACATACATGTACCTGAAGAGTCAATAGTACCCAACACACTGATCAATAAACATACATGTACCTGAAGAGTCAATAGTATACAACACACTGATCAATAAACATACATGTACCTGAAGAGTCAATAGTACCCAACACACTTATCAATAAACATACATGTACCTGAAGAGTCAATAGTATACAACACACTGATCAATAAACATACATGTACCTGAAGAGTCAGTAGTACCCAACACACTGATCAATAAACATGCATGTACCTGAAGAGTCAACAGTACACAACAATGATCATAAACATACATGTACCTGAAGAGTCAGCAGTACCCAACACACTGATCAATAAACATACATGTACCTGAAGAGTCAATAGTATGCAACACACTGATCAATGAACATACACATACCTGAAGAGTCAATAGTACACAACACACTGATCAATAAACATACACGTACCTGAAGAGTCAATCATATACAACACACTGATCAACAAAATTACACATACCTGAAGAGTCAATAGTACCCAACACACTGATCAATAAAGACACATGTACCTGAAGAGTCAATAGTATACAACACACTGATCAATAAACATACACATACCTGAAGAGTCAATAGTACACAACACACTGATCAATAAACATACATGTACCTGAAGAGTCAGCAGTACCCAACACAGTGATCAATAAATACTCATGCACCTGAAGAGTCAATAGTACCCAACACACTGATCAATAAACATACATGTACCTGAAGAGTCAATAGTACACAACACACTGATCAATAAACATACATGTACCTGAAGAGTCAGCAGTACCCAACACACTGATAAAAAATACATACGTACCTGAAGAGTCAATAGTACCCAACACACTGATCAATAAACATGCATGTACCTGAAGAGTCAGTAGTACCCAACACACTGATCAATAAACATACATGTACCTGAAGAGTCAGTAGTACCCAACACACTGATCAATAAACATACATGTACCTGAAGAGTCAATAGTACACAACACACTGATTAAATCAGCTATGTACCTGATGAGTCAATAGTACACAACACAACACTGATTAATTCAGCTATGTACCTGACGAGTCAATAGTACACAACACACTGATCAATAAACATACATGTACCTGAAGTCAATAGTACACAACACACTGATCAGTAAACATGCATTTACCTGAAGAGTCAATAGTACATAACACACTGATCAATAAACACACATGTACCTAAGGAGTCAGTAGTACACAACACATTGATCCAAAAAAAAAGCATCATGAGAAAAGTTGATGGAGCTTGAAATATAGCTTTCAGTGACCTACTTTTGGAATGAGGGTGTCATGCATACCACTAAGTATCCAAACAATATTACAAATCATTACCTGTAAAACTAACCTAAATATCTGACTAAAAGTTAGGTATGTATGAAATATTTTGGGTTTTTTGTTGTGTATAATGCTATTTTCAGCATATGGTACATGTCAGCCAGTATATTTGGGGAGAAAGAGCCTTGGAGGATCAAGGATGAACCACTAACCAACAGGAAACTATGGGCAAGCTTTCTCATATACCTATGCTGGCCAAGCTGAGACTTGAACTCAAATGGATAGAAGTGAGATGAAAACCAAATGATTGTAAACTCACAATGAACATATGCCCAAGGTAAAAGTCACTTGTTATATGAAATATAAGTCCTACTAACCTACTTATGCATAACCATTTAGTTATCTCCAAGCTGTATCCAAATACAAAACTACATCACCATATAAATGAGAGTGCCTGAAACATTTTACCCAAAGTAATCAAAAAATTAAACCAAGGTTTGATTGAGAGAAGGGCAGACAATGAACAGACACACAGATGAGGTTAACACTAAAATGACCCGTTCACATTATTAGTGGATCATATGAAAATGGGTTGTATCTTCTGAAAGCTATTTAAAGTTGGTTTTAGGGTAACAAGAAAGAGGATTCAAAAGATTTACCTGATAAAACAAATATAGCACTTTAATCTGCTCTATACATATAACAAATATACAATGCAAACATGTTACTAATTAGGACAATGAAGTGAAATATAAATGCATGGTTCCATCCTAAAAGTCATAGACAAAATTTTTAATACAAACTTCAACCTGCTGTATACTAAGAACAAACTTGAGCCTTATACTCAAACTTCTCCCCATAAATTGCAAAAAAGTCAGTAAAATGAGATTTATAACAAGTATGAAATAAAGTCATGCATTTCTTAACACAGAAAAGTGAAATTTAAATGCATAGTTCTTCATATGTCCCATTATCAAATTCTTAGAAACACCCTCTAACCCCAATGATACTCTGGGGACTCTTAAAATCAAATATTAATCTGATGCCTACACCCTCTAATGCCAATGATACTGGGATCATAGAAGAAGCTATGCTATATGTTGTACAGGCCAGATAACAATGACAGCTTAAGTTGTTTAGATGAATACAGTGTGAGTTACCTGTTGGGATATTTGAAAGGGGACAGTAGGAATCTTGTCGTGGTTTTTTGACACCAGAAATATACCCATCTTCATAACCACCATCATACTGCTCCCCAGTGCTCGTCACACTGTAGAAAAGTAACATTTTGCATCATATTGGCAGAAATACATGAACTCAACAAAATCCTCATCATATCCAACATTTTATACAAAGTCCATTATAAATATTTTGAAGAAATTCCCAGGTCAATCTACTGAATAAATTCTTGCTATGATTATCTTTTGTTTAATTCATGAAAACAGATCATAATATCAAAAGCATTTAGTTTCTGTGTCAGCTATTAAGATGATATCAAATGTCATTAATTTATATGTTTGCAACCTTGTACTAAAATATGTAATTTATTTTCTATGCATAAATTGTTATATTCGAAATTTGGAAATAAAATTGCACCCAAATACTTTTACAATTGTTTTAATTAGTTTACACTGCTTCCATTAACATACCTGGAACTTCCATCCTCATCATTTGATGTCATCTGTACTGGACTGGCCTGAAAGTATAATTCAGTAATTTTATTAAATATGTTTACTGTGGGTACAGAAGGGTCATTGTTCACAAATGTTGTACACTGATATTGTCTGATTTGAACACAGGACCTACCCTTTGTACACTGATATTGTCTGATTTGAACACAGGACCTACCCTTTGTACAATGATATTGTCTGATTTGAACACAGGACCTACCCTTTGTACACTGATATTGTCTGATTTGAACACAGGACCTACCCTTTGTACACTGATATTGTCTGATTTGAACACAGGACCTACCCTTTGTACAATGATATTGTCTGATTTGAACACAGGACCTACCCTTTGTATAATGATATTGTCTGATTTGAACACAGGACCTACCCTTTGTACAATGATATTGTCTGATTTGAACACAGGACCTACCCTTTGTACAATGATATTGTCTGATTTGAACACAGGACCTACCCTTTGTACAATGATATTGTCTGATTTGAACACAGGACCTACCATTTGTACACTATCACTGTCTCATTCAGTTACAGGACTGACATCATCTGTATCACTTTGTATCTAAATCAAAGCCCCTTTTTGCAGGCATTCTTAGTTGTTTTCAATTTCTCTAAGGAAAACCTATAATCTGTACACTGTCATTGTCTCATTCAAATACAGGACTGAAATCATCTGTATTATTTTTTATCTGTACCAAAACTGCTTTTGCAGGCACAATCAGGTTTTTTTTTAATTTCTCTAAGTAAAACCTACCCTCTGTACACTGTCATTATCTCTTTCAAAGCTTGGTGTGAACAGGATTGGCATTGTCCGTAAGTCTGCCATGGGGTAAAACTCTGATCTCTCAGTTGCTGGATGGTAGATTTCCTCACCCTTTTTCCTTGCTGATAAGATATCAAAAATATGTATATAATCATACAGCTACAAAGGAAATACTCTTGGGAACACAGTGTAGATCAAAAATCAACTTCTAAAATGCACTCTGAAATTTACATCCTTGAGAAAATCTTGCTTTGACATGAAGATCTGAATAGAAAAGCCATTTTTTAACCTATCACTAAGAAACTGAACAATTATGAAAGAGTGAACAATATTTGACAGACAAGGTGTTCATGCACGATATATACTCACTTAAAAGTCGAGTCCAACTGTAAACAACACAGACCCTGATCAGCCATTGCATAATGTGCCAGCAGATCTGGGTCCATGTTGTTTGTTCTACTGATTATTTTTACCAAACTGCTGCATAGACCCAGATCTATATGCAAGTGTATATATATATATATATATATATATATATATATATATATATATATATATATATATATATACCTCTCCCTCGATAACTCGCGCACAAACATAGACCACACTATAAGCGAGGCGCAAGTTACAGAGGGACCTCCAAAAATTTTTAAAAATTGCTTTGACATCGAGATAACCGTAGGGGGGAAGGGGGCGGCATTAGGGAACTGGGCTGTTTAATAACTGAAACCTCATTTTACATTCACGTCGATAATAATTTTTAATAATGCGCTTTTTCTAATGAAGTTGTTTGTTATTCTGTTTAAATAGCATTTTTTTTCCTTCAAAATATCCAACATATGAAAGATAGTTCCAACTGGTTTGAACAACCATCATGTGTACGCGAAAAATCTGTGTATTACGTCACTGCTTTTTGTTTTCTTGATGAGTCTGGTTCCTGCAGTGGTATTTAATAGTATCTTGCCAAATCGGTAGTCCACAATTTGGGAACTAGACTAACTGTTGATACACCACCAAACAAGATTCCTTTCTTTTCAAAACATGCAACATTTATTTAGTTACACATCTACATCGAAACTCAATTTTTTATTGTTCAATTAGTACAGTGTTAATGTCATGATTTCATTGGAAGTAATAATGAAAGTTCTCATCATCCCTGAGGATATCTCTAAATGCCAGTTCAAGAATTCTCTGAAACTCGCTTGCCCACAATGGTCCGTATCAGTGAAATCAAGCTCTTTATTTTACGAAGTATTCTTTTCGCTTTGCTGCCTTGTTATCTTTGATCACAGTTATGAAAGAGTCGGTTAATTTAAGGTAGTTTCTGTTACATACACAATAAGGTTATTACAGTGTTCGATTGATCAAATGAAGTGAGTTCACCCGACATACAACCAAGGCTGCTAGATTTTAAGATAGTCTGATTTTTGTGCCTTTTAACTTTTCTTTTATTCCACCTCCTTTTCTTTTTATTCAAAAGACATAATTAACATGATAATATAAAGGAGGCCAGCTTTTAATTCAGTGCAACAATACAACAAATACTTCCGCAAGTCAGTTATCAAAACACGGTCGGCACTTAATTAGGTTCTCAGAGAAACGCTCACGAACATAGCTGTTACAGTAGATTGACGCATTTTACGTTTAATTACAAGAGGACACATTGCACTTATGACAATTACACTTAAAAGGAACTAAAAGATGGAACTAGAACAAAAATTTCAATTGATGAAAAAATTATTTAATTTGTATTTAGTTATTAAAGTAATGTACTGCTCGGCGTAAGTGACATTTTCACTGATCAAAATTTCCTTACATATCATCAATTGCGGTGTACTAGGAATGTCGTTTGGAAAGAAAATGTAAAACAATTGTATGAGTCATTTTTAAATTTGATATTTCATAGTGTTGATTAAACTTTCCAGGTCCTATCTACCATTTTCAATGATAAAATGAACAATACATCAAAGCTTCTGTTACCAATTTTGGGATAAATTTTTTTGTATTTTTGGGTTTAAAAAATGGGATCCACGCCTGATACCACATTATAAGCGCGTTCGCAAGTTATCAGGGCGCAAGTTATCGAGGGAGTGGTGTATGTGTGTGTATATATATATATATATATATATATATATATATATATATATCATAACATAGCTCTTTACCATAGGGCATAAAATAGAGACAGAAGACAGTCAACTTAAAAAAGGGTACATGCCATGTGTAATTGAGATTTTAAAAATCAACCAATTTTAAGTTTTAGTTTTACAGTATACAATAGTCTGAAAATTAAAATGAACAAGTATTTAAAGATTCAGATTAAATAAAAAGTAGGTCATCAACTTGAATAAATTGACATTGGTAAATACTAACATGCAGTACCATCGCCTTTTGCCCTGTTGCTTTTTCGTTTTTCTTCATCTCTGGTTTTCCTTTCAGCACCCTGGGGAGAAAATTACAATCAATTACATGTACAAAGTCTAGCTGTTATTATTGTAATCAGCTTTTGTATCTACATAATGATCTTGATATTGTTTCAAATTCTATATTTATGATTTTAAAAGAACTCTTATGACTTTAGTATGCAATGAAGAATCAAGACATTCACATGATGAGGCCTTCCCTGGTAACATTTCCTCTAATTATATCTATTTTTCTTCAAATGTAAACACTATGATTCATACAGTGACCAATCAATATAATATCAAATACAAGTACAATATGTATATTTGTTTTAAGATGGTTTCATATATTTTTGTAGAAATAGGAAGATAAATAATACAGTCAAAATCACAGTGGAATATTTCACGACTTCTGAGTCCCAGTGATAATTGGTGATATATAACACTTGAGTACAATAACCACTGTAGACCTTACAAGTCCCATCATAATTGGTGATATACAATAACCACTGTAAACCTTGTAAGTCACATAATAACTGGTGATATATAACACGTGAGTACAATAACCACTGTAGACCTTACAAGTCACATCATAATTGGTGACATATAGCACTTGAGTACAATAATGATTGTAGACCTTACAAGTCACATCATAATTGGTGATAGCATTCCACTTGAGTACAATAACCATTGTAGACCTTACAAGTCACATCATAATTGGTGATATATAACACTCGAGTACAATAACCAGTGTAGACCTTACAGGACACACGGTACTAATTATACGGAAGAACTGTGAACCAGTCTAGAAATGGGTGAAGAATAATAGAGTATTTACAGGTTTGGTGGTCCATAATTGGTTAATAATGAAAATTAAAATTTTAGGAAAAATATCTTTTGAGAGCTTATCCTATATGTAATGTAAAAAAAATATTGACAAATTTCTACTGATGCAATTTTAGCATTTTTACAGGCTTGACTCAGGAGTACTCAATACTGAAAGTAGCACCTGATTCATTTGGTGCAGAATCAATAACACGTGTTTCATGCACATGTATGTAAACAATGTGCTGCGGGTCATATGGTGTTCTCCACACATAAGCTTGCACCAAGGTTAGATGTGCATGAAGAATTATAGGTGTCATTATCAGCACCCATAAATTTTAAGTTATTGAATTTTGAATATGATAGTGTTTCCATATGTTTACCATTGGAGTGGAACTAGTACCGTGAGTCCTATATGCGACCTATACCATAATAGGAGCTTGTTGTTTCCATGGTTACCACGTGCATCCAGGATATCAATTTGGTGGTTTTTACATATGACAATCATAATGGAGTCTTTTTATCATGGTTTGCATGTGATATTGGAGAAAAATTCTATACAAAAGACAGATGGGGATGGTTTTATACACTGGAGAGTGGAAGTAGATAGCTCAGGCCATAGGGAAAAGAGCATAGTATGGCCTGATGGCAGAATTTCATATGATTGTACCCATAGATTGGCCTATATGGTCAAATACCATTTAACACATGCAACAATTCCCCAAAAGGGGGTGGGGGGAGATTTTATATGTAAGCCACTTATGTCACAATCACTTATGTATCAGTACTGATCATTTAACTTTAGAGACACACTCAGCAGATCAAAGCAGAGAACATTGTAAAAATAAGGACTGTGCACAAAACTGCACATGCTGCATTGCCTCAGCCTGTAAACTGAATTATTATATCGAGTCACACTGAATATCAATTATACCAGTCTTTTTTCTTATCCTAGAATTAAATTCATTGACACCTATTCTATGTTCAGCATGTTTCTCATATTGGTACATTACATTTTTGGGCAAACAGTATTGGAACTTTTCTGCATCCCTTTTGTTGAGGGAGCAGGGAGGGACATTTTCACTTAAAATAATAGTTTTCAACCCTTCATTCCCAATATAAGTCTGCAAAAGTCCTATCTGTATTGCATTCTTTACACGGGCAGTTTTTCTTCCCCAACCTCTCCTCATACAGTTGAAACATTCTTGATGTATAACTGCATGGTGAACATACTGCTCTCTCCCTTCAAACCAGATCTCTTTTTTCTTCATGTACCAAGTCCCATGATAAAAAACCTTTATACTCAGGGTGTTGCAACTTGTGGTCTCAGAACACATTATTCCAAATCTCAGCATTTCATTACTGTGTGCACTAAGCGATATGTGTTTTGTTCACCATATATGTTGTTGTGAATAAATGAAAACAAGCTTCATGTCAGAAATATGGTTTCATATTTGAAACAAAAGCTATTTATAAAACCTACATTGCTCTGTTCTTACCATCAAGTAATAGTAAGGAATCATTTAGCTGTAAATTAGAGCTTGCCATTTGGTTTGCCAAATCAAGGTGTATTACCTCCCCTTTGACTGTAATTGAGTGATTGCAATGTTTGCTTTGTGTCTCTTTTGTTCAATAATGGATGCATTTTTTTCAGCTTTATATTAAAAAATAAGTAATTTAACACTGCTTATAGTGGAAAGTAGCCATAGTAATGATTTTGAGACTTTTTCTTAACCTTTTATGAGCTTTGGGTAAATGTAGGTGTATATTTATGTATTAGACAACTTCAATATGCAATTCAATTCTATTACTTAAATTTAACAAGCAGTTTATTCAGTGACAAGTTTTATCAGTGTCTGCATATTGCATAGAGACATGAACTTGTCTTGGCATAGCAAAGTTTTTCACACATTTCTCCACCTCCAGTATACTTAATAGCTCGAGTCATAACAGTTGGTGCATACACTTTCTGTCTCCAACATCAATGTCAGCATTATAGGAACTTTGGATAGCTTTTTCAAATTTGTCTCTTGTTGTCCTTATGTAACATACCTCATGTTGATGTGTTATTTGGGTTGATACACATTTGCCCCCCTTGTTGTGGGAAACATTACCAGGTTTGAAGAAATTACTCTGTCTATTCTTTGCTTATTCACCCTTCCCCATAGTTTTATACTAAAAAGTGGCACTATGTTATTTAATTATTCAGTATAATAAAGCTTATGGAACTCTTCCTTGGCTTTTATACCTTTTTATTAACATTTGGGGGTCAAGAATCACATGTGATGATAGTTTAAATAAGTTTGGAATGTCAGCATCTCTTGATGCTTCATGGGTGTGTGTATTTGTTTTAGTCACAAAAGGGCAATGACCTCTTATCATTTTGACCTGTCATGTGGCACACTTATTTGTTTTGTTTGATTGATGTGAATAGGGATGCACTGCATCTTATTTCTGTGAGAGTCAGCAAGAAAAGAAATGCAATTTTGAAATTTAAAACATTTAAAACTTGTCTTATAGCCAGTGAGAGATGAAAATACAATGCGTCATGTAATTTGATACCCTGTGATGTCATACTTGCCGATGTCAGCATGCTTGTGTTTCTTTTGTGTAGCATGCATGCCATAGAAAGATAACATGAAGATACAAAGGCAGAAAACAATTATTTTAATAACAAGAATAAGCCGCTAATAAGTACAATACAACACAGCAACATGTAATGCGGATGCAATTTAACTATAGATACTGGTATCACATAAAATGCTATTGCACTATTATCCATGCACAAGCATGGCCAATTCTTTCTTACAATTATGCTCTAATATCAAGGAGTAAAATATAACTTTTTCTAAAAAATTTAAATCTGGTTATAGGACACATGGTACTAATTATACGGAAGAAATGTGAACCAGTCTAGAAATGGGTGAAGAAATAATAGAGTATTTACAGGTTTGGTAGTCCATAATTGGTTAATAATGAAAATTAAAATTTTAGGAAAAATATCTTTTGAGAGCTTATCCTATATGTAATGTAAAAAAAATATTGACAAATTTCTACTGATGCAATTTTAGCATTTTTACAGGCTTGACTCAGAGTACTCAATACTGAAAGTAGCACCTGATTCATTTGGTGCAGAATCAATAACACGTGTTTCATGCACATGTATGTAAACAAAGTGCCGCGGGTCATATGGTGTTCTCCACACATAAGCTTGCACCAAGGTTAGATGTGCATGAAGAATTATAGGCGTCATTATCAGCACCCATAAATTTTTAAATTATTGAATTTTGAATATGATAGTGTTTCCATATGTTTACCATTGGAGTGGAATTAGTACCGTGAGTCCTACAAGTCACATCATAATTGGTGATAGCATTCCACTTGAGTGCAATAACCATTGTAGACCTTACAAGTCACATCATAATTGGTGATAGCATTCCACTTCAGTATAATAACTATTTTTGGACTTCTGAGTCACAGTGATAACTGATGACTTTATAACTTTTGAGTAACACAATAAACATTGTATATCAAAAGGGCATTATGATGTGAGAAAATATAGATACTTACTTTGTCACAGAAAACTTTAATTTGACAGTATGCCCGACTACATGGATAAGAATCCTTCTGGTTTTCATATGTATCTATTTGGATGTGTAGTGGGAGACCCTGCAATGAAGATACATTTTATAATTTTACTGAGAAAGTTGTGTTTTATATCAGACCTTACAACATAACAGCAACACTTTGTCAAAAAGAATGTCAAGTTTCTTTACAAATAAAATTCATGGCTCAAATAATAATTCTTGGAAAATAGCTTTCATTAAGTGTCATAGAAACACTTATTGGTCCCTTAAAAATCAATCTTCTATAATTTGTATCAACTGCTCCTGTAGGACAAAGGCATACACTAACTAAATATATCAGACATATGAACCCAGTAGAAAACTAAACATATCAATGCTGTGAATCCAGCAGATGACTAAACATATCAGAGATATGAACCCAGCAGATGACTAAACATATCAGATATATGAATCCAGCAGATGACTAAACATATCAGAAATATGAACCCAGCAGATGACAAAACATATCAGAGACATGAATCCAGCAGATGACTAAACATATCAGACATATAAATCAAGTAGATGACTAAATATACCAGAGATATTAATCCAGCAGATGACTAAACATATCAGATATGAATCCAGCAGATGACTAAACATATCTGATATGTGAACCCAGCAGATGACTAAACATATCAGAGATATCAATCCAGCAGATAGCTAAACATATCAGAGATATGAATCAAGTAGATAACATACCAGAGATACAAACCCAGCAGATGACTGAACATATCAGAGATATGAACCCAGGAGATGACTAAACATATCAGATATATGAATCCAATAGATGACCAAACATATCAGACATAAATCCAGTAGGATAATAGACATATCTGAGATATGAACCCAGTAAATGACTAAACACTCCTGATATGAACCCAGTAAATGACTAAACACTTCAGAGATATGAACCCAGTAAATGACTAAACACTCCAGAGATATGAACCCAGTAAATGACTAAACAATTCAGAGATATGAACCCAGTAAATAACTAAACACTTCAGAGATATGAACCCAGTAAATGACTAAACACTTCAGAGATATGAACCCAGTAATTAACTAAACACTTCAGAGATATGAACCCAGTAAATGACTAAACACTTCAGAGATATGAACCCAGTAAATGACTAAACACTTCAGAGATATGAACCCAGTAGAACAAATTTAAGGATTTTAATAATTAAACTTGGCATTTGACAAAATATTAAAGAAACAAAACCAGACAGAAAATTATGTTATTATTCTTGCTGTTGTTGTTGTTGTTATATTATTATTATTATTATTATTAGTAGTATTAGTAGTATAATGAATATCTAATGATATGCTACACAAGTGTCAAGGGTAAAGACATACTTTTCATAAATGAAGTTTTAAATTTCTAAGCCTCAAATATTATCAATACAAACAACTTATAATTTAAATTGTTGGCCTCATGTACCTTTACTCCCTTTTGATTACTAAAGTCTGTACTCAGGCAGTGGATGGCAACATTCATCTGGAGAAAAAAGTGATCAGGATATGATTTTAAACTCCTAAAGGTTTTAAAATGGATGTCAAAAAAGAAACAAAATTAAAACTTTAAGAATAGATGTTATACCTTATTTTCTTGTATGCTCTTTTAGATTGATACATGATGCTTCAATTTAATTTACAGGCTTATTTTAATTTGCTAATTCTGTTAAAAATTGAAACAATATAATAACACTATTTAAATTTTTCTTGTTCAAAAACTTTCATTAGATCAGACTTGTATCTCATTTACAAAAGACGTATTTTTTCATACAAAACCGTAACAATAGTTTGCCATACTTATTCTGGCATTTTCTGTCTCAAGAACTTGTAACAATCTTACAGAATCTATTATTCCTAGCAAAGCAGATTCAAGCTTTTGCCTGAAATGGCAAATAAAATGTATCTATCATAAATTAATTTTAATGTTGGCAAGATCTTGGCAAGCTTTGAATTTCTGTCTTGTATTCTTCATATTAAATATATATTTCAACTGATGGAAACAGATAAGTTCAAAATGTATCCTAGCCTTCACTGTAGGTGTTTCTTGTGGTGTCCATCGAACTGCAACTGCATTGTAGGCAATTTCCTCCACATTGCTTGGTAAAACTCCAATGCTATTTTTTGTATCTAAAAATTGTAAAAAACAATACAAATTATACTACTGACCATGGACTCCAAAGACAGACAAGTCATAATGGTACAAAAATGCATTAAAAACATGCAAAATACCATGTAGTTTTTGTGACAAGTCATAATGGTACAAAAATGCATTAAAACATGCAAAATAGCATTTAGTTTTAGTGACAAGTCATAATGGCACAAAAATGCATTAAAACATGCAAAATAGCATGTAGTTTTTGTGACAAGTCATAATAGTACAAAAATGCATTAAAAACATGCAAAATAGCATTTAGTTTTTGTGACAAGTCATAATGGTACAAAAATGCATTAAAACATGCAAAATAGCATTTAGTTTTTGTGACAAGTCATAATGGTACAAAAATGCATTAAAACATGCAAAATAGCATGTAGATTTTGTGACAAGTCATAATGGTACAAAAATGCATTAAAACATGCAAAATAGCATGTAGATTTTGTGACAAGTCATAATGGTACAAAAATGCATTAAAACATGCAAAATAGTATTTAGTTTTTGTGACAAGTCATAATGGTACAAAAATGCATTAAAACATGCAAAATAGCATGTAGATTTTGTGACAAGTCATAATGGTACAAAAATGCAATAAAACATGCAAAATAGCATTTAGTTTTTGTGACAAGTCATAATGTTACAAAAATGCATTAAAACATCCAAAATAGCATTTAGTTTTTGTGACAAGTCATAATAGTACAAAAATGCATTAAAAACATGCAAAATAGCATTTAGTTTTTGTCACAAGTCATAATGGTACAAAAATGCATTAAAACATGCAAAATAGCATTTAGTTTTTGTGACAAGTCATAATGGTACAAAAATGCATTAAAACATGCAAAATAGCATGTAGATTTTGTGACAAGTCATAATGGTACAAAAATGCATTAAAACATGCAAAATAGCATGTAGATTTTGTGACAAGTCATAATGGTACAAAAATGCATTAAAACATACAAAATAGCATGTAGTTTTTGTGATTCTGACATTACTTTGAACAGCATAAATGCAAAACTTAATATACAAATACTGCAAAATCTGAATCATTCATGGGAAAAATATGTGGTTTGGGAGTATTGTTGGGGGATAGATTTAATTTTGTCAATATTTGTTACATATGTACTCAGTTTTAAGTAGAATTCAGCTGTAAACTGTATAGTTACAGATCTGCCACTGCATAATGCACTGGCAGATCTTTGTCTATGCACTTTATTAGGAGTAATCAGTAATAGAAACATACAGACCCTGATCTGCTGGCATATTATGCAGTTTACAGCTGGATTTGCTTAAAATCTTAACATTTACAATGCTAATATGAAAAATTAAGTATCTTTAAGTATATTTTACATATCACGTTTTTAAATACAAAAATGTATTGATGATATGTGGTGTATTTATTGACAGCATGTAAATTATGCTCTAATTCTTGTCCTTTCATGATAGACCTGTGTCTTTAAATCTCCTTTAAAAAGTCTTTGTGTGTGTGTGATTTGGACTTTTTAACATAGCTTTACAAAAATTTCAGTCATATCACTATGATGTCTGCAGTATGGCAGTTTAAAGTGATGTCTAGCACTGGGGCATCATGCCACAGACATGTAGCATGATGTCCCACCCAGTCACATTATTCTAACACCATGCCAAGCAGTCCTAACACTAACCTCTTAATTGTCCCACCCAGTCACATTATTCTAACACCATGCCAAGCAGTCCTAACACTAACCTCTTAATGCTGAGCACCAAGCAAGGCAGCTGTTAGTACAATTTTTATAAGTGTTTGGTATGACTTGGCTGGGGATCGAACCCATGACCTCCCACATCTGCTAAGAGATGCTCAAACCACTAGGCTTTCAGAAGTCAAACTTAAATGTACATTAAATGAACATACCACCCTTGTGTTTGTGTGTCCAAAGGTATACTCAGACATCGTAAGATTCCAAATATGAAACAAAGTCAAGGACTGCTTGTTGGGCTCATGATTGAATCATGTGATCTGGACACAAGGTCAAAAGACTGAGTGAGTATGTTGCAGAATGAACTGTCCTAGCTTCATACTGATTCAGCCAAAAACTTTAATCAAAATTTTCAAGGTCATTAGGGTTGGCCAGCATATCATAGAATGAATAATCTTACTGTAATAAGGATTCTTCAATGTATATAGAAAATCCTTGATGTGATGCAAGAAATATAAGTATATGAAAAAACAAAAACTTTAAGTAAATTTTCTATGACTATGACCATTACCACATGGTTGCAGGTGTGAGCAAGAATGTTACAGAATGAACAATCTTTAGTTTCATATGACTCATACCAAGTATGAAGAAAATCCATTAATGGATAAAGTGAATATTGGCAAATGGACTAAAAAATAAATCAGGTTTATGCAGAGGAGAAATGATGAAATTTCTAGTTGCAAGGTACAACAATCAATGGAAAATGTGGATATAAAGGAATACCTATGTCCATAACCCGTTGTTTGAAGCTGTGCTGCCGACTGTGCCAGAAATCCCAGGCCTTTCTCTCATCCTCCAAATGTTTGTCTTCTCTGAACACTGCCATTATTACTGACTACACAAGAAATTGTCACAATTATATACAAATTTTAGTACTCAACCAATCAACAATAATTAGGTTTGCATTTATTTTTTAACAAATTAAGAATTTATCTTTTCATCAGTAAAGCTTAATATATTGATCATGTGGACATATTTTCTAAATTTGATTAACCTTCTATGGTACATTTCCACTATGTTTCACTGCCCAAAATTTAAGCCCTGCAACCACTTAAAATAAAAATCAAGACCATTACATAATATAAAAATGAACACTGTGACCCACTTTAGGGTGATTTTTTGGATTTTTAAAGTAGCTTTTAAAAAAATTCAGTCATATCGCTATGATGTCTGCAGCATGGCAGTTTATAGTGATGTCTAGCACTGAGGCATCATGCTGCAGACATGTAGCATGATGTCCCACCCAGTCACATTATCCTGATACCAGACCAACCAATTCTAACACAGTCTCTTAATGCTGAAAGCTAAGCGAGGCAGCTGTTGGTACCATTTTTGTAAGTCTTTGGTATGACTTGGCCGGGGATCAAACCCACAACCTCCAGCTTTCAAGACGGACGCTCTAACCACTAGGCCACCAGAGCAGTTGGGTGATTTTTAGTACATGTACTTCTATCATACCATGAACCATGAAGAAAGTATAAAATAATATTCTTTTGTATACCTTTGACCACTTTATCATTACCTACTTATTGCATTCTGAGAATAATTTGCACTTGTAGCAAAAAGGACTAGTTTGATTGGGTGTTTTTCAGCACAATAACACAAGTAGATAATATTGTGCCAAGGCAAATGACTTTCCCATGGCAGATAAGGTCTAGACAGTTTACCTGTGAATCCAACATTTATGGATTCAAATCTACAGTAAGGAACAGTGAATTGCCAAATTCAATGGTCAACCTCAGAGATCCAAAAGAATAGAAAGAGCTACAATTAAGCAATGACTGATTCTCACAGATGCGTGTGGCTGCAGGTAAACAGTTGAGTGCAAATTTACACTGACTATCTAAAAAGAAAAGCACCACAGGCATTAGCACAATTTAAAACCCAATTGCCCTCTTAAGGGCATAATTTTCAACTTAAAGAAATAATGTAGTTTTCCTCTTAAAGGTATAAAGTAGTTTTCCTTTTAAAGGCATAAAGTAGTTTTCCTACCAAAGGCATAAAGTAGTTTCCTCTTAAAGGCATAAAGTAGTTTCCTCTTAAAGGCATAAAGTAGTTTCCTCTTAAAGGCATAAAGCAGTTTCCTCTTAAAAGCATAATGTAGTTTCCTTTTAAAGCCATAAAGTAGTTTTCCTCTTAAAGGCATAAATCTGTTTCCTCTTAAAAGCATAAAGTAATTTCCTCTTAAAGGCATAAAGTAGTTTTGCTCCTAAAGGCACAAAGTAGTTTTCCTTTTAAAGGCATACAGTAATTTCCTGTTAAAGCTATAAAGTAGTTTCCTGTTAAATCATAAAGTAGTTTTCCTCCTAAAAGCATGAAGTAGTTTCCTCTTAAAGGCATAAAAAAATTTTCCTCTTAAAGGCATAAAGCAGTTTTCCTTTTAAAGGCATAAAGTAGTTTCCTCTTAAAGGCATAAAGTAGTTGCCTCTTAAAGCATAAAGTAATTTTCCTCTTAAGGCCATAAAGTAGTTTCCTCTTAAAGGCATAAAATATGTTTCCTCTTAAAGGCATAAAGTAGTTGTTTCTTAAAGGCATAAAGTAGTTTATTTTTAAAGGCATTAAGTAGTTTTCCTCTTAAAAAAATAAAATAGTTTTCCTATCAAAGGCATAAAGTAGTTTTCCTATCAAAGGCATAAAGTTGTTTTTCTTTTAAAGGCATAAAGTAGTTTTTCTTTTAGAGGCATAAAGTAGTTTCCTATCAAAAGGCATAATGTAGTTTCCTTTTAAAGGTATAAAGTTATTTCCCATCAAAAGATATCAAGTAGTTTCCTCTTAAAGGCATAAAGTAGTTTCCTCTAAAGGCATAAAGTAGTTTTCTCTTAAAGGCATAAAGTAGTTTCCTTTTAAAGGCATAAAGTAGTTTTCTCTTAAAGGCATAAAGTAGTTTCCTCTTCAAGACATAAAGTAGTTTCCTCTTAAAGGCATAAAGTAGTTTTCTCTAAAGGCAAAAAGTAGTTTCCTCTTAAAGGCATAAAGTAGTTTCCTCTTAAAGCATACAGAATGTTTCTCTTCAATGCATAAATAGTTTTCTTTTAAAGGCATAAGGTAGTTTTCCAATCAAAATCATAAAGTAGTTTTTCTATCAAAGGTATAAAGTAGTTTTCCTATCAAAGGCACAAAGTAGTTTCCTCTGAAGGCATAAAGTAGTTTCCTCTAAATGCCATAAAGTAATTTTCCTATCAAAGGCATAAAGTAGTTTTCTCTTAAAGGCATGAAGTAGTTTCCTCTTAAATGTATAAGTTAGTTTCTTTTAAAACTATAAAGTAGTTTTCCTATTGAAAAGCTTAAAGTAGTTTTCTCTTAAAGGCATAAAGTAGTTTTCTCTTAAAGGCATGAAGTAGTTTCCTGTTAAATGTATAAATTAGTTTCTTTTAAAACTGTAAAGTAGTTTTCCTATTGAAGGCTTAAAGTAGTTTTCTCTTAAAGGCATAAAGTAGTTTTCTCTTAAAGGCATAAAGTAGTTTCCTCTTAAATGTATAAATTAGTTTTCTTTTAAAGGCATAAAGTAGTTTCCTCTAAAGGCATAGTTTCCTTTTAAAGGCATAAAGTAGTTTTCCTATCAAAGGCATAAAGTAGTTTCTTCTAAAGGCATAAAGTAGTTTCCTCTTAATGCCATAAAGTAATTTTCCTGTCAAAGGTATAAAGTAGTTTTCTTTTAAAGACATAAATTAGCTTTCTTTTAAAGACATAAAGTAGTTTTCCTATCAAAAGTATAAAGTAATTTTCCTACCAAAGGCATAAAGTAGTTTCCTCTAAAGGCATAAAGTAGTTTCCTCTTAAAGGCATAAAGTAGTTTTCTCTTAAAGGCATAAAGTAGTTTCCTTTTTAAAGGCATAAAGTAGTTTTCTCTTAAAGGCATAAAGTAGTTTTCTTTTTAAAGGCATAAAGTAGTTTTCTCTTAAAGGCATAAAGTAGTTTTCTTTTTAAAGGCATAAAGTAGTTTTCTTTTAAAGGCATAAAGTAGTTTTTTTTAAGGCATAAAGTAGTTTTCCTATGAAAGGCATAAAGTAGTTTTCCTATGAAAGGCATAAAGTAGTTTTCTTTTAAAAGCATAAAGCAGTTTTCCTACCAAAGGCATAAAGTAGTTTTCCTATCAAAGGCATAAAGTAGTTTCCTCTAAAGGTATAAAGTCGTTTCCTCTTAAAGGCATAAAGTAGTTTCCTATTAAAGGTATGAAGTTGTTGCCTCTTAAATGCATAAAGTAGTTTCCATTTAAAGGCATAAAGTAGTTTTCCTCTTAAAGGCATAAAGTAGTTTCCTCTTAATGACATAAAGTAGTTTCCTCTAAAGGAATAAAGTAGTTTCCTCTTAAAAGCATAAACTAGTTTCCTCTTAAAAGCATAAAGTCATTGCCTCTTAAAGGCATAAAGTAGTTTCCTCTAAAAGCATACAGTACTTTCCTATCAAAGGCATAAAGTAGTTTCCTCTTAAATGTAAAAATTAGTTTTCTTTTAAAGGCATAAAGTGGTTTCCTCTTAAAGCCATCAAGTAGTTTTCCTATCAAAGGCATCAAGTAGTTTTCTCTTAAATGTATAAATTAGTTTTCTTTAAAAGCCATAAAGTAGTTTCCTCTTAAAGCCATCAAGTAGTTTTCCTATCAAAGGCATAAAGTAGTTTTCTCTTAAAGGCATAAAGTAGTTTCCTCTTCTATCTGTAAACAATGAAGAAGAGACAATATATTAGATTTCCGGCTCTGCATTACTGGATATGACCTTACGTAATGCATTCTGTGTATGCAACTTACAAGTACTTTATCATTACAATGTAGCATATTTCAACTCACCTTCACTGTTTGATTTTTTAGTACCCTGTCTCCATTGAACTGTAATGTCAACCCATAATATTGGCCTGTACAAAAAAGGAAACAGCATTGTTCATAAATACCTGATGAGAAGAGAGGAATTTATGTAATTTCTGCTGATAGTATTTTGCATACTGGTGTAACAGATTCATATACAACAATCCCATTTTGATTTTGTTTTTCAATACAGTTTATTCCACTGGCTAGACATTTTACAACAATGGAATAAAATGCAAGAAATTTAATATGAAATTGTAAAACTGTCTCGTCATTCCATAAATGGGGAAGGGGATAAATGCAATGTTGATTCTGATTGAGACATTCCTATACTCTGATCTGGAGAGGTTAATAATAAATCTTCTGTACAGCCAAAAAATGTTTACTTTTAACATGTACCAATATTTTAAATGCGATATAAACAAATAATACTTGCTTTGCATAAAATTAAGCTTCTCTTTTACATCTACTGTTCAGCGGAGTAAATTTATGATACTTGCAATTCAAGAAAAAGAAAACCTGAGCCCAGGGGTTCTGATATTTCAATGAAAAGGTCATCGCCTACATATGTAGTCAAGTGAGACTCTGCAACTTAAACATGATGTTGTCCTGACTGTTGAAATAGCTATTCCTTGCATTTCCAATGTTGCAGGATTAACAAATACTGTAACACAGTCTCCTACTGTAGTAAGGAGATTAGACTGGGATACTTATTTAAGGATCATAAATAGGTATTGAAACCCATGACTGCAAGAAAATTAGAAATTTAAACATATCTCAACAAAAATATACATACATCCATGCCTACATACAAATATACATACATCCATGCCTACATACAAATATACATACATCCATGCCTACATACAAATATACATACATCCATAAATACCATATATACTCACTTATAAGTCCAGTCATGCTGCAAACAACAAAAATCCTGATCTGCCATAGCATTATGTGCCTGCAGATCAGGATCCATGTTGTTCTTTCTACTGATTACTCCCAACAAACTGCATAGATCCAGATCTACTGGTACAGTGTGCAGTTGGACTCACCTTATAAGTGAGTACATACAGTAGATTTAAGGTCAGATCCAAGCTTGGCTATAAGTGTTAGTGACATGACAGATTTATTTGCACTGATGTTAGAGGTTGTATGTCATCAAACCTTAACAAAAATCCAAGTCATCACTTGTATCAGGTAATTATGATTTCATTCTTATTATAACAGACAAACTCCTGGCAAGTGAAAATCTATTATGACAGATGAACTCCTGGCAAATGAAAATCTATTATGACAGATAACTCCTGAAAAGTGGAAATCTATTATGACAGATAACTCCTGGAAAGTGGAAATCTATTATGACAGACAAACTCCTGGCAGGTGTAAATCTATTATGACAGATAAACTCCTGGAACATGGAAATCTATTATTACAGATAAACTCTTGGCAAGAGGAAATCTATTATGACAGATAAATGCCTGGCAAATGGAAATATATTATGTCATAAACTCAATGCAAGTGGAAATATTATGACAGATAAAACTCAGATGCAAGTGTAAATCAATTATGACAGATAAACTACTGGCAATTGGAAATCTATAATGATGTTGTTGTTGTTGTAGGGTTTAACGCCATTTTTCAGCACACAATAGGCTATACATGGCGGCCAGTATTAATGGTGGAGGAAGAACCCTGAAAAACCCAGGGAAGAACCACCGACCCACGAGAAGCTACTGGCAGGCTTTCCCACGTACCCACGCTAGCTGAGCCTTGGACTCGAACCCACGCAGACAGAGGTGAGATGGCAGTGATCCGTAACGGAGAGCGCTTTAGACCACTCGGCCACTCGGGGCCCCGGAAATCTATAATGACAGATAAACTCCTGGCAAATGGAATTTATTATGACAGATAAAATCCTAGCAAGGGGAAATCTATTATGACAGATAAACTCCTGGCAAATGGAAATCTTATGACAGATAAACTCAGTGCAAGTGGAAATCTATGTTTCTCAACATAAATGGACAGAAATAAGCAGAATGTAGTCAACAAGTACATACTACCCACTTTTAGAAGTCTGCATTAGTTACCAAAACATAGAAAATATATTCTGACTAAAGTGATCTTTGACAAAGAAAAATTCTGGCTCCTTTGGAGATGGCATAACTTGGATATAAACCAATAAAAACAGACATTCTTTTCTGATATCAAAATTAAGGCACTATAATGAACTGGTATGAACAAGTGACTAATTTTGTGGGATTTTTTTCTCTCAACTTTTCAAGAAAAAGAACTTCTTAAATCTGGTGCAAAAGCTGTTATCCTTGTAAGTATGACCATTATTATAAACATAGTTCTTGCACACATAACTATATATTATACTGTTTTTGTACTGTTGGATACTTTGGTGAGACTAGAAGTAAAATGGGGCAAACTGCCTTATGTACTTTGGTCTTGTCCACAAAATTCAACTGTACAATATAATGTATTTATGTATTACATACACTTATTAGGAAAGAATAAACTGTTTTACCACCAGATTTAAATGTGAACAAGTATTACTGAAATAAATTTTGATGAAATTATTTTTGATTGAATATACATATCATAAATATATGGTATGACATGATGTTACATCGTGACAGACCTAGTGGGACGCCACGCTACTTGGTAACAGACTTATCGGGTTCTGTGACTGCTTGTCATCTTCCAAAAAAGTGAAAAATGTACTGGATCATCCCATGCATAGGAAGCCATGGGCCGAGTATATAAAAATTACCAAGAAGCATCCCCTCACCAAGTCACATGATTCTAGGCAGGAGAGTATGCTTGTTGTTGTTGTAGGGTTTAATACCATTTTCAGCACAAGATAGGCTGTAACACTGCATCTTCTCTCCAAGTTTTATCAATATAGGAAGAACAATATGTGTGCAAAAGCCTATGTGGACATGAGATAAATGCTACAACTTAATCTGAGAAAGTAAACTGTGAAATGCAAGTCAGTTACTTTCTTTTGTTATAGGGATGTGATACTGACCGAGGTCACCAAAATCGCCTTGTTTCATGAATCAAGTACCGGAAGTTGATTCGGGAGGGAAACTAATGTGTAATCTCGCCAGTTAACACCAAGTGTTAATTAGTGAGTGTACACATTAGTTTCCCCCAGAATCAAGTGCCTGTGATCTAGTATAATAAGCTCTTGAGATATATTCAAGAAACACAAAATTCAACCAAAACCAGTGGAGCATGAAAATGTGTCACTGTGATCTATGAAGGAACAATGGTTGCAATTTATAGAAGTCACATCTATTACTATTATATATATATATATATATATATATATATAATGTATGAATAAATAGAGATAAACAGTTTTATTAATATTTTTATTATGTATAATGCACATTTTAAAAAGATTTTAAAAAATAATTTAAAAAATCAAAATCAAAAATATTATATTATATCTTGATATATCATTGACGAATGTTCAATATTTCATCAGAACTCAATTTATATAGTAAAAAATTATGGTGTGCATAATACTTATTATCAAGTATTTTATAGATAATTAATCATAATGTATGAAATTAATTGAAAAATGCACTTTCACTTTTAAAGAATTATAAAAATTGGACAAACCAGTCAACAAATATCTAAACATATGAACCAACATAGATCTGACATAAAAAATTATATTGAACAATCATTTTCATCTCATGTTGCCGTGCATTTTAACAAGAGTTCCCATACTTTGCAAGATTTCTCCTTTCAACCTATTGGATTCATTCACTGTCTTAATATGGTATATCCAAAAGGTCTAAATTACAAAACACTATACGACATTCATTATTCATTTTTTTCTTCTTTTTTTTAAATCAAGACCCCCTGTTTACAATTAGTTAAGAATATTTTTATATTATTCTAATTTACAGAATAACTTAACTAGTGAAAGTATAAACTAATATCATAAAAATAAGTTTACTAATTCTTTAAAAATGAAAGTGCATTTTTAAATTAATTCTCGATATATATATATATATATATATATATATATATATATATATATATATATATATATATATATATATATATATATATAAACTGATGCCAACACCAGGGGTAGCACTAATGAGCTCATCTAACTAAATATCCAATCAAGTAATTTCTTACCTTTGTTAAGGTATGTAATTCTGTCATCATCTATTCTTTGAGTTGTAGAAATAGGACTTTCCAGGAAATATTTGTAACCTGCTGGGTCCACCTCCCTGTAATACAAAAAGACAATGTTACGTATAATAATACCATTTCCCGGTAATAAAATTAAAAAAAAACAAACATGGGCTTCACTCGTATCATATACCTGCATTTAAATAAGTGTCAATTTCGAGGGTATTCACCCCTGCTGGGGTGGAATTAATTTCTGTTTTGTAAAGTTGTTGACTCTAGTGTACGATGTTTTCTCCGTTTTCAAATTAACAATAAATACCCATATACCAAGCTATGTGACCTATTTCTTTTCAAATCTGTGGATTCTCGTAAATCATAATAAGAACGGAATGATAATTATCCTTTATTATTATATTTACCGAATGAGATGAAAATTATATGAATACACGTTTTCACTAACATATCTGATAAAAATCGGTTATTGTTATCAATTATCATATTTTACAACACTTTCGTGAATTTAAATGATGAGACTATACATTCTCACCTGAGCCTAATCCTACAATGTAACACACATCACCTGATATTTTTGTTCGGGGTGGGGTAGGGTGGTGGTGGTGATAGCACTTAAACAAAAACATGTGCTCTGTCCTACATTGTAGGACTAACGTGAGTCAGCAAAATCCTAGTCACACTCCCCCCAACAGAAATATCCGGTGATGTGTCTTACATTGTAGGACTAATAAGATCATGCCATTTGTTACAGGTTTTTGCTCCTGAAACAGCAATATTTAATTTTTTGCGAATAATGCAAAAAAAAGAACAAACTATTCTGCTACAAATTCGAGAAAATCAATTAAATTATGATTTTTATTTTTAAGATAAAAGACCCAGATAACAGGCCAAATTTAAAAATTTCATCTCACATTAATAAATATGGTATTTTTGAGAAGGTCAAAACATCAGAAATAACAAATTAGCAAATAATGGATAGTCCTTTTCATCGATTTTGCTCATAGCAAGTGCAAACAACTTATTTTATTGCCTGCAAAAAATAGAATTCTCCAAAAAGTGAACATTTTTTTGCACAGTGTATATATTAAAAACAAATCCAGTAACTGAAAGTTGTTTGGGGTTAATTAATGAAGCAGTCACTAGAGAATATAACCAGACTGTTCTGGAGGCATAATTTACAAATGTATGTGGTATATAAAAGGAAATTTTGGGGAAATGTGCCTCGGCCAATGCAGAATTTGCAGCTTTAATTACTCAGAATTTACATTTATGAGTGTGTGTCCAATCCAAAAGCCATATTATGTGTAAAGCTTGTTTTTATTCATGTTTTATTCATGTGAAAGTGAAAAACAAAAGGAATTGTTAACATCTGCTACCTTTCTTTTTAAAAGAAATCTATAAGGACAGTGTAACAAAACAATCCAGATATTTATTCCTTTTAAATGCCTACCTGTATTAGAATTTGCTTAGACTAATTGATCGAAAAATATTGTTTTCATGACTGAAAGTTTACATAAAATATTTCTTTTTCTCTATTATTTTCTGTGAAAAGTTAAATACAGTACTGTATATACTTTTTATTTTTATTTATTTATTTTGCAGTTGCTTTAATGCATAGTTGGATTGTGCTGGCATTTTTTGTCATAACAATATTAAGATATTTTTTAAACAGTGTAAAATAACGATAAAATCACAGACAAAATGAAGATGTTTATGAAGGGGGTATGGATGCTACAACAACCTGAGTTGTGAGTAACCTTAAAAACTTCAAAAGTTTCGGACGATATTGCGTAATCTTAAGATTCAATTAAAGCATGAAAAGAAAATATGTTTTAAAGTAACTAATGACATAAGGAGAAGAATCCGAAGCGTAATGATTCCAATAAAGTAAAGAAAGAAAAAGAAACAACAATCAGTAGACGCGTCTGGCGCTATAATGCCGAAAATAATTTCCATGCATTCAAGAGAAGACAAATAATTTATTCATTTTAATTCCTGAGTGTGGAAAGAATCTCTTGGTGGAAACCCTTCATCAGTATAACCATCCATCCGGGAAGGGGGGAGTAGTTTCAAGGAGATTTTTTAAGAAAGCCGATAAGGCGGCCATTTTTATGCCACTATTTTCATTCAGGACCAACTAGGTATCATAAGATTTATATAGGCAGAAACCCCATGTTGATTAAGTCAACAAGACATCATAAATTTCTGTTTTGAAGGAATAACAATAACTAGATTATCAAGATGGCTTTCACAGTGGTCATATTGAATATCAGTTTGGCACCCTTTTCATTTCTTATAACGGTACCAATTGTACATCACTGGGTGGGCGGAGTTTAATTCCGCCCCCCGCCCCCACACACACACACACAAGTTGTGCATTGTGTAAGAACTGTAGTTACTATCAGGCCTTTAAAAAGGTGAGTCTCTTGGCAACTTATCAGATTATGTTAATTCATATATAGATCTTATTTTGAATATTTTGATTTTTTTAAATTGTGATACGCATCATTGAAAATGCGTTTATTGTGACTGGAGAACTATTACCCTTGTTTAGTTCAAGCAGAGTTATCTCTTTTAAATGCAAAGAAGTACCCAGTATGACACGCTGAGGTAGGATAGCAAGTATGTTTATTTCCCAAAACACTAGCACTGAGGTCTATGGAAAAACAATTGGTACCGTGATACCATTTAGGATCAACAAGGAATTATAAGAAGTCTTCTGGTGAAAGCACAATATCGACGTCACCAGCCAAGATTTTCCCGATGGCAGTTGTGGAGGACATATTGGAGGTCAAATAAGCACCATCGTCATTTCTGACCAATTGGACATAGTGAAAAGTCCTCCAGTCAAAATCTCATGTTGAAATGACGATCCGTCCTGGAGTAGCGATTACCACATTTTCAAAATGGCCACTGTGGCAAGCATCCTGGATGAACAAGCGACCCCTTTTTCATTTACGACCAACTAGACATTATAAGTCATCTGGTGTTGATAGGCGGAGTAACATTAACTAGATTTTCAAGACAGCTGCTGTGGCGGACATATTAGAGCTCAGACCGACATAATTTTCGTTTAGATTAAAATAGACAAAAGAAGTCTTCTAGTGAAAACAACATGTCAATATGACTTTCCGTTCAGAAGAAGAGGTTGCGGCCATATTGTACCACAGAACGGAACCTTTTTCATTTAGGACCGGCTAGACAACAAAAGATATTTTTAGCGAAATTCCCAAGTTGATATGATCATCCATTTAAGTGGAATAGCGATAACATAATCTTCAAGATGACGACCGCAAGGCCACATTAGACATGAGATTGTCAATATTTTCATTCTGAAGTAATTATACATCATAACGAATTTAATAATGAAAACCGTACGTCAATATGACTTTCCATTCAGGTTGAGTTACAGTAACAGGATTTTCAAGATGGTTGTCGTGGCAGCCATATTAAACAAACGATTGGCACCCTTTTTTATATGGGACCAATCAGACACCATACAAAGTCTTTTAGTGAAAGCCCCAAGCTTACATGAACATCCATAACAAATAGCGATAAAAAAATTTCATGATGGTTACAGTGGCTGTCACAATGGATGTCAGAGCGGTACCATCTTCATTCAGTAGGAACTAGACCATGGGAATGCATGTTTAAAGTTTCATCGCAATCCTTTTAGTAGTTTAGGAGGAGTAGCGATAACAGCGTTTGCTAACGGTTTGGTTTGCTTGGGTTTTGTGAGGTTTAACGGCATTTTCAGCACACGACGGCCAGTATATATTTTTGTTGCGGAAGAGGAACCCGGGAAAACCCTGAAAAAAGTACTAACCCACGAGAAGCTACTGGCAAGCTTTCGAAATGTGTTGGTCGAGTCGGGACTCGAACCGATAGTGAACAGAGCTGAGATGCGAGTAATCTCTAAAGGCTAGCACCTTAGACCACTCGCCAGCCAGGGGCTTGTTCTTCTTTACATCATCGAGTGTGGCTTTAAGAATCGATGATCCGAACAGAGCCCTGAAGGAAGCTGCACATGCCTGCCATGAGATCTTATCTATGACCAGTAGAGCTAAAATACCAACTTGGGGCTTACAAAAGCGAGACAAGTCAGAATATTTTCTCCCTGTGATTGATATTCGTGATCAACATAATAAGTAACCATTTGTTCATAGGGCTGCAACTGCCGACTTTCCTGACATTTTCTCTTCGCGTAGTATAACATATCATCATTGTCTCTCTACAATAATAAGTCCGTTAAGGTGACACTTGGGATGATTTATACCTCTTGCGGTCTGTCTTCCTTTCAAGGCAACAGGTTCTTTAGTATCACGTACGTGGAAGATTATATATATATATATATATATATATATATATATATATATATATATATATATATATATATATATATATATATATATAAGTTTGGTTCTGAGAGATATATACAAAAACAATGATAGTCTGTCCTTACTCATAATGGTAATTTATTCTGCGCAAAAGTTAAGATGAATTACATATCTCAAGTTATCTTGTGCATGTTTAATATTCATAAAATGATTGTCAACCAACTACATGAAGCATTAAACAAATGAGACTTGCGGTGTTTTACATTACATTTCACCCACACTGTACATGTTAAATTCTTTTCACAAAATATGAGCATATTCTCATACCATTTAGCCCCCGACCCCCTTCCCATTTAAAAGTGCTGAAGATACATCCCGAAACTATACTCAGATCGTAAGTAGTTCAAACGCTTCATAAGGCAATTTTGCAACACTAGCAATGCATTCATAATTTTGTTGACTATCATCACAACGAAAACAATTCTACTTACAACTTTGGAATCACCGGAAGATGCGTTTTCTCCGCCGAGTTCCAACATTGCTTGGTGTACATAGCCGGAATGGATCGCCGTCGTTTTTGTATCTTTGCCGTCGATCTTTCTGTCTCGTTAACATAACTCTGCTGACCGTCTTGGTACATCTGATTTACAAAAAAATATACAAAAATAAAAACTTCATAAATAACCAATATAACGTATATACTCTCTTACAAGTAGAGTCAAACTGCCAACAATAAAGATCCTGATCTGCCATAGCATAATGCGCATGCAGATTAGGATCTATGTTGTTTGCTCGAGTGATTACTCCTAACAAACTGCACAGACCCAGATCTACCGGTGCATTCTGCGCCGGCAGATCTGAGTATGTGCAGTTTGCAGTTGGACTCGTCCTATAAGTGAGTTCAGACGTAGCATTCAAGCGGTCTATGAAAAGCTCAAAGCAGTTTTATACCCGATATATTGCAAAACATTCACAATTTTTTCATAACAATGATACTGGATTTGATTTGAAATCACGTGACGAGTATTGTTCAAATCGTTGACGAAGAAAGAGGAGGATAAGAATAACACTTTGTGTTACATATTTAAATAAAAACACGAGATAGATTTTTAAAAAATGCTAAGGCATCTTTCGAGGTCAAAACGTGATGCATCCCAATTAGGTTGTGCTTTCTATAGGACTGTCCACGGGGTTTGTTTCTGAACATGGTTAGAAAATCCCAATTATGTGTTTATTCATGTCAGTGTTAATTGGCACTGTAAATCTCAAAGCACTAACGCAGCTCTTTGGCATGCAATGTATAAAGTGAAGATTCCAATCTGGAATTTGCTTTTGTTAAATTAAAATCTTGAGTTCGTTTTTATGAGTCTTTATTTCAGCTGCACAAAGCCGTCTTTGATTAATCACTGTAGCAAATGAATCAACTCGCAGACAACCGATTATTTTAATGCTGACTTCAGCAACAATGTTGTCGTATTGAATGACAGTTCTGTAGCAGGTGTCCTCCGAATGAGGACAGGTAATGAAACTACTATGGGACCTTCGAAACACTGCATATAAATGTATCGTCCCATAATGGAAAATAGATGTGAAAATGTGCAATAGGTCGGCATTAATTCATTGAATGAACAATATGGCATTAATCCATGGAATGAACAATACGGCATTTATTTGAACTCACGGTGTGAAAGACGCTACAATAATTTTCCTGCGTGTCACATTTTACCAATTTTTACGACTGATTACTTTCAATTAAGAAGTACGCGATGAGCTATGCGCCGTCAAACTCTAACATTTCTTGTCACAGTGATTGTTAAGTGCCAAAAATTCCAAAAAGGCCAACACGTTCTCCTTACTAATTATATGTTTGTACGTCACACTAAACACAGAAACGACAAACGTGTGTGCGTATATATATATATATATATATATATATATATATATATATATATATAATCAAACTTCATTGTTAAAACAGTAAATGTTCTGCCATTAGGGTCATATCACGTGGTACCTTGACA
This sequence comes from Sinohyriopsis cumingii, assembly GCA_028554795.2. Taxonomy (NCBI): domain Eukaryota; kingdom Metazoa; phylum Mollusca; class Bivalvia; order Unionida; family Unionidae; genus Sinohyriopsis; species Sinohyriopsis cumingii. Next base: position 114,693,717 of record CM068824.1, on the reverse strand, counting down.
TCACCTCAGATGAAATATCCACATTGATTATACGCAGATGAAAAGATCTGGCTATGACCTATCAAAAAATAATGATTATTGTGAGTAAATCGTTGATACTGCGATTGTTGTCAGTAAATCGTTGAAAAAAAAATGTTTGACTGTTTGATAGTAAATCGTTGATACCACGATTATTATGAGTAAATCGTTGACACTGACTGTGATGTTTTACCCCAACCCCTTGTATTATACATGTATTTATAAGTCTGTAAGTGGAGCCAGGTAAGCTTTGTTTTTCCAAGTGCCTAAGTTGGCTAATCCTCTTACGTAACCCAGTCTTTGTTTGAGCTCTTGAGTGGAAATCTGGCGGGAATCTTTGTACATGGGAACACGTGACGTAGACAACTTCAAAGAGCCGGAAGCCGACAATGGTAGGCTGGACAGTACATGGGGACACACAGACTGACATTTTTATGATTGACAGTTCGATCAAATGACCAGAGTCCGTCGCCATCCAATCGGGATGCGTTGTAGGTGGGACTTGATTCGAGAAGCTGGAATAAGACTTGTACAAGCCTGAAATTCGTCAGTTGGTGTTTAAGAGTCGCAGTGACACACACTCCGTTAGCCATTCGTAAAAATTGGCGGAATTTAGGAAATTCATGAAATAGCTTCGATCAGGTAAGTTTGATGTTACGTTGATTCTGCTTGATACGACTGCTGTTAATTGAAGAGAATTTGTCGTATGTATACATTTTACTTGTATTGAAGTATGAATAGTTAATTATGACCTTAATATTTTGCATTTTTTTCATGACTTTAGCTAGTACTTTTGTTTACGATTGATTACGATGTTGATTCGTTGCATCATTATTCATAATGTTACTATGTACACCTTATTTTGTGAGGCGAAAATGTTCTCTTCTTTCGCTAGTAATATGTGTGCATATTATTTCGTGGATTATTACGTTTACGCCCTTTTGAAAGGACGATTTGTATTTGTGAAGAATTGTATTGCTCGCTAGCCGCTATAAGAATTAATATTTCTTTGCGTAGTTATATTTTGGTAGACAAGAAATTTGTTTACGTAATGATAGATTTTGCCATTGAGTAACGGATTGCCGTTTATCACCATTTGAATGTGAATACTGTGGATTTGGTACGCTTGTGTAGGAAATATATATAAATATATATAAATATATAGATAGTCATATTACTAATCGTAGTAATATTTTAGTACAATCATATTTGAAATATTTTGTATGTATATACTGATAGGGCTCAGTATGTAGATATTTGAATCCTTTGTGTGATTGTGTTATGGCGCCATTTTTGTAAGCGGCGGAAGTGTATGGGAATTTCGATGTGTGCGCATGCGCGACCCAAATGTCCCGCCTTAAACTGATGGTTCAGTTCAGTGACGTAGTGTGAGGGAAGATTTTTATAACCCTATGCTAATGCATTATACCTTTCAACAGGAAGCTTTCGGGGGACGAAAGAATTTCAGAGAATTTCGGGGGACGAGAGAAGTTCAGAGAATTTCGGGTGACGGTGAGAGATACCGAGTGAATTTCGGGTGACCTCAAGGGTTCCGGATACTAGAAGAGGAACCGGAAGTCAAGATAACGGCAAGGAACAAGGATTATAGAAGAGGAAGCGGAAGTAGAGATCACGAAAGGAGAGAAAGACAAGGGAACGAAGAGATTTAGATGAGTAGCACTCAAGAAGGGAAAAATCTCCTCACACTGTGAACTCAAATGATGATCAAAGGGATCATTGGGTGAAAGAGAGACATTGATTACTTTAAATTCTTTTAAATTTCATTTATTAAATTGTTATTGTTTAAATTTCATCTTTGTATTTCTTTTAATTTAACTGTCGGCATTGCTGACTGGGGGCTCGTAGCCATAAATATATTTAGTCAATAAATAATATAGTGTCCAGAATTAACTTTCTGAATAAGGACCAGGGGAACTTCTCATAATTCGTTAAAGTCTATAAGAAGAACCCCACCCCTAGACAACCACCATACACCCCCACAGTGGGCGCTTCGTCCGGGATATGAATTAGACATATATATTATTTTGGGACTTAAAGTTATTGGTAGAAGTATTAGTGAACAGTGTGAGATATTTTCCATTCTTTGTATCTGAAATTTTGTGATTTTCTCATCTTGTATTTTTATTGTCATATGTGCAGGCTTTGTAGATCTTCCATTCATAGCAGTACGTGTGAAGCAGATATCGAACAAATATCTTACCTGAACGAAACTAGTTGTTGTCGACAGGTAAGTATTTAAACTGGTATTACAAATATCTGTATACTGTTTGAATTTTGAGACAAGGTATCACTTTACATTAGTATAATGGCTACCGAACGACAAATGATAAAGGAATACCGCGCCATGGGGTCGGAAGATCTTGGATACGAGGGAGATCGCCTGGCAACCTTTATAGAAGAAAGGATCAAGGAATGGAAGGCCGAAAAAGCAGCGGAAAGAGAAGCCCAGAGAGAACTAGCCAAGATAGCAGCGGACCAAGAGTTAGCCAAGATCGCAGCGGATCAAGCCAAGATAGCCGCGGACCGAGAAGCAGCGGACCGAGACGCCCAGAAAGAGCTGGAGCTAGCCAGACTCGCTCACACTCTGGAGATGGAAAAGGTCAGAGTTGAAGTTAGGACCAACGGACGGGACGACGCCAGTACAAGCTCTGGAACAACCGGCCGACCTTTCATCGACCACCGGATAGTCCAGATCAACATGTCACGCTTCAATGATAGGGAGGAGGCTATTGACGATTTTCTCGTCCAGTTTGAGAAACTCGCACGCGCTCATCAGGTCCCTGAACAGCACTGGGCCATTAATGTCTCAGCCTTTTTGCAAGGTGCAGCTCGGGAAGTCTACCACGGCTTAACTGCAGAAGAGGCTGATGACTACACTGCCCTCAAGAAGGCGCTTCTCTGCCATTATCGGCTGACCGCCGAGACTTACCGGAAACTTTTCCGGGACTCGGTGAAAAAGGTAACAGAGACCCACTCTCAATTCCACAACCGTGTTCGAGGTTTATTTGAGAAGTGGATGAAAATGGCCGAAGTCGAACGCACGTACGAAGGGCTACGCGAGGTAATACTCAAGGAACATGTCCTGGGTACTTACCGTCGCGAGTTGACAGTTTTCTTAGCAGAAAGAGAACACCGGACGCTCGAAGAGATCGCTAACATGGCGGAGCGATACGAGCAGGCGCACTCGAAGAGTGGAGGTTCCGGGGTTGCTGACCGACCCCGACCCTCTGAGTCGCGTCGTATGGGGGAGGTTGAGCCGGCTGTCCGTAACCGTCAGGGCGACGGGAAGGTCGGAGGGGCACCTACAGGTAGGGCTGCCGCCTATCGACCTGGACAGGCCTCACCCACGAAACCAGGACTTGCAAGTCGGCGAGGGCCGCCGACATGTTTTAATTGCAAGCGCCTGGGGCATTTTGCCAGGGACTGTCCCAAGGGCAGGCAGACCCAGGTGAATGTCGTAGCTAAGAAGGAATGTGTGCCGGAAGCGAGTCGCAACCCAGCCAACCTTGCGGCCGCAACTGTCAATGGTGAAGGCGCCACCATCTTGTATGACACTGGGTGCAGCGTCCCCGCGCTTGTCGACAAGAAATATGTCAAGCCGGAGGACTATACAGGGGAGGTAATAGAAGTTCAGTACGCGAACTGCGCGCGTGACTCATTACCAGTAGCTGTCATTGACCTCGATTCACCATACGTGAAGGGGAAAATTGAAGCTGCTTGCTTGGAGGGGCTATCACATGACGTCATATTGGGTTGCCGTTATGTGTTACCCCAGCCGAACCCCGAAACCTGTACACCTATGCCAGTGAGTGCTGTTGAAACCAGGGCCATGAGTCGACAGCCGAAACAAAAGCCAATCCAAGTTACATCGACACCGGTTAGTAATGTTATTCCAGCGGAGTTAAGGAAGCTGCAACAGGAGGACGCAACTCTGGCGCAGTTGCACAAACACGCAGAAGCGGGAACAGAAAGGGAAACTCCGAACGGCGCGGTGAAGTTTGTCTACAAGAAGGGAATCTTGTATCGCCACGCCAGGAAACACAACGAACACTTCAAGCAAGTTGTCGTGCCAAAGGAAAAGCGTTGCGAAGTACTGAAACTTGCACACGAGAGTCTCATGGGTGGACACATGGGAATTGCTAAGACGCGTGACCGTCTTGTAAAAGAGTTTTACTGGCCAGGGGTCCAGGGAGACGTAAAACGGTTCTGTCTCTCCTGTGACATATGCCAGAGAATGGCACCGAAAACGGATCAGCGACCCATCCCTTTGGGGAGTACGCCCCTTATCGATGAACCATTTAGACGTGTTGCCATGGATTTAATCGGACCGATAAAACCCGCGTCTGCGCACGGAAATCGATATATTTTAACGGTTGTCGATTATGCTACACGCTATCCGGAGGCCGTTGCGTTGCGTAACATTGACACGGAAACCGTCGCGGAAGCTCTGTTTGCGATCTGGTCAAGAGTCGGAGTGCCCGACGAGATCTTGACCGATCAAGGAACACAATTTATGAGTCGTGTGATGGCGGAGGTGAATCGTCTCATGTCGATTAAACACCTCACGACTACACCGTATCACCCCCAATGTAACGGATTGGTCGAACGGTTTAATGGGACCTTGAAAAACACGCTCAAGAAATTGTGCGAAGGCCGCCCCAAGGATTGGGACCGGTATATTCCGGCCATGCTTTTTGCATACCGGGAAGTACCGCAAGCGAGTTTGGGGTTCTCTCCCTTTGAACTCTTGTACGGGAGAACCGTACGCGGCCCAATCGCCGTACTGAGACAGCTGTGGACAGACGACCACGCTGTAGAGGAAGTACGCACTACCTACCAGTACGTCGCGGACTTGCGCAACAAACTGGAAGAGGTTTGTTCTCTCGCGCAAGAAAATCTCAAACGAGCTAGGGCGCAACAGGCGAAAAATTACAATAAGCGCGCAAAACCACGTCAGTTTGAGGTAGGGGACAAAGTGTTGTTGTTGTTGCCCCAGGAACACAACAAGTTGCAAGTTTCCTGGAGGGGTCCATACGTCGTCACCAAGAAGGTCGGAGGTCAAACCTACCGGATACAGCTACCGACGAAAGAGAAATTGTACCATGCCAATTTGCTCAAGAGGTACCGGGAAAGGGAGACCGCCAGCGATTTTGTTGTCGCAGCGATAGTCACCGAGGATATCGAAGGCGATACGGAAGGTGCTAACACTGTCCCGAGCTGTCCATTAACGAGGGCCGAGACTCCGTCGGACGTGGAGTGTGACCCCATGTTAACTGAAGGGCAGCGGAACGAGATAGAGACCTTGCTGGCCGGATATTCCGACGTGCTAACAGAAAAACCCGGGAGGACGACGCTTGTCGAGTTCGGGTTAAAGATGGTGGACGACCGACCAGTTCAGCGTAAACCCTACCCCTTGCCCCACGCGAAACGACAAGTTGTAAGGGAAGAAATCGAGCAGATGATTGCTCTGGGAGTAATCGAACCTGCCGACTCTCCGTACAGCTCACCAGTAGTCTTAGTGCAGAAGAAGGACGGCACCCATCGGTTCTGCGTCGACTACCGGAAGCTGAATCAGGTGACAGAATTTCAAGTTGAAATGCTACCTGACCCCGAACATATCTTCGCTTCGGTCTCGAAAGCGAAATATTTTTCCAAACTGGATTTGTCCAAGGGGTATTGGCAAATTCCGGTAAGGAAAGAAGACCGACCGAAGCTTGCTTTTGCTACTCCCGACGGGACATACCAATGGTTGGTGATGCCGTTCGGGGTACAAAACGCGCCCAGCGTCTTTACCAGAATGATGCGGAAGTTGTTGGAGCCCTTGCGCGATAGGGGTGTCCACAACTTCATGGATGACCTCTTGTTAGCTACAGAGACATGGGGTGAACACCTCGCTCTGTTAGCTGACGTTTTGGAGCGGCTACGTCAGGAGGGCTTGACAGCCCGCCCTTCCAAATGTCACCTTGGTTTCAGGACATTAGACTATTTAGGACATACCCTGAGCCAAGGCACGCTGTCTCCAGAGAAGTCGAAGGTGGAGCAGTTGAGAAACGCCGCACGCCCCACCACGAAAACGGAAGTGAGGTCATTCCTGGGACTGGCCGGATATTACCGGAGGTATGTCGCTAATTTCAGCGCGATTGCGGGCCCGTTGTCTGACCTAACCAAGAAACGGACCCCGAGTAAGTTCGTTTGGACAGATGCGTGTGAGCACGCATTCCAAACGCTAAAGGATAGACTTACATCCGACGCAGTTGTTCGTCTACCGGACTTGGATAAAGAATTCGTTCTGCGCACCGATGCATGCGACACGGGACTGGGAGCAGTACTGCTCCAGGAGCATGACAAGACGCTTTTTCCTGTCGCATACGGCAGCCGGAAGTTGTCTGCTGCCGAGAAGAATTACTCAGTATCGGAGAGGGAATGTCTCGGAATCGTGTTCGGCATATCACGGTTCGAGCGATACCTATATGGACGTAAGTTCATATTGGAGACCGACCACCAACCACTCGCCTATCTGGCGCAGGCAAAGTTGTCCAATGGTCGATTGATGCGATGGTCGCTGTTTTTACAGCAGTACCAGATGCAGATCAGATACGTGAAAGGATCTGAAAACGTAGGCGCAGATTTCATGAGTAGAAGCGCCGAAATGATATAGATCATTTGTTATATTTTCGTGTTCATACTCGGTTTAGCATTTAGTTCATTTTGCTGATTTTGTTCTTTATATCGTGTAACACTTTTGCTTTTTTAGTTTGAGTGAATAAAATCCTGATTTTATTCTCAAGCGTGGGGGGATGTGATGTTTTACCCCAACCCCTTGTATTATACATGTATTTATAAGTCTGTAAGTGGAGCCAGGTAAGCTTTGTTTTTCCAAGTGCCTAAGTTGGCTAATCCTCTTACGTAACCCAGTCTTTGTTTGAGCTCTTGAGTGGAAATCTGGCGGGAATCTTTGTACATGGGAACACGTGACGTAGACAACTTCAAAGAGCCGGAAGCCGACAATGGTAGGCTGGACAGTACATGGGGACACACAGACTGACATTTTTATGATTGACAGTTCGATCAAATGACCAGAGTCCGTCGCCATCCAATCGGGATGCGTTGTAGGTGGGACTTGATTCGAGAAGCTGGAATAAGACTTGTACAAGCCTGAAATTCGTCAGTTGGTGTTTAAGAGTCGCAGTGACACACACTCCGTTAGCCATTCGTAAAAATTGGCGGAATTTAGGAAATTCATGAAATAGCTTCGATCAGGTAAGTTTGATGTTACGTTGATTCTGCTTGATACGACTGCTGTTAATTGAAGAGAATTTGTCGTATGTATACATTTTACTTGTATTGAAGTATGAATAGTTAATTATGACCTTAATATTTTGCATTTTTTTCATGACTTTAGCTAGTACTTTTGTTTACGATTGATTACGATGTTGATTCGTTGCATCATTATTCATAATGTTACTATGTACACCTTATTTTGTGAGGCGAAAATGTTCTCTTCTTTCGCTAGTAATATGTGTGCATATTATTTCGTGGATTATTACGTTTACGCCCTTTTGAAAGGACGATTTGTATTTGTGAAGAATTGTATTGCTCGCTAGCCGCTATAAGAATTAATATTTCTTTGCGTAGTTATATTTTGGTAGACAAGAAATTTGTTTACGTAATGATAGATTTTGCCATTGAGTAACGGATTGCCGTTTATCACCATTTGAATGTGAATACTGTGGATTTGGTACGCTTGTGTAGGAAATATATATAAATATATATAAATATATAGATAGTCATATTACTAATCGTAGTAATATTTTAGTACAATCATATTTGAAATATTTTGTATGTATATACTGATAGGGCTCAGTATGTAGATATTTGAATCCTTTGTGTGATTGTGTTATGGCGCCATTTTTGTAAGCGGCGGAAGTGTATGGGAATTTCGATGTGTGCGCATGCGCGACCCAAATGTCCCGCCTTAAACTGATGGTTCAGTTCAGTGACGTAGTGTGAGGGAAGATTTTTATAACCCTATGCTAATGCATTATACCTTTCAACAGGAAGCTTTCGGGGGACGAAAGAATTTCAGAGAATTTCGGGGGACGAGAGAAGTTCAGAGAATTTCGGGTGACGGTGAGAGATACCGAGTGAATTTCGGGTGACCTCAAGGGTTCCGGATACTAGAAGAGGAACCGGAAGTCAAGATAACGGCAAGGAACAAGGATTATAGAAGAGGAAGCGGAAGTAGAGATCACGAAAGGAGAGAAAGACAAGGGAACGAAGAGATTTAGATGAGTAGCACTCAAGAAGGGAAAAATCTCCTCACACTGTGAACTCAAATGATGATCAAAGGGATCATTGGGTGAAAGAGAGACATTGATTACTTTAAATTCTTTTAAATTTCATTTATTAAATTGTTATTGTTTAAATTTCATCTTTGTATTTCTTTTAATTTAACTGTCGGCATTGCTGACTGGGGGCTCGTAGCCATAAATATATTTAGTCAATAAATAATATAGTGTCCAGAATTAACTTTCTGAATAAGGACCAGGGGAACTTCTCATAATTCGTTAAAGTCTATAAGAAGAACCCCACCCCTAGACAACCGCTACACCCCCACACTGACTATGAGTAAATCGTTGATACTGTGTGCAAAACAGTTTAACAGTGTGAAGGTTTAATCTGTTTTCAAGGAGACGAAAGATACTAGTACCTAACAGGGGCTTTATCTGTCTCCTTTCTGTTGAGTTAGACCAGACAAGTTTGACTGCCTCGAAAGAGGCTGTGGCTCATTGGTTATGGCGTTGGACTCGGACTATTAAAACATCTCGAACTGGTAACCTTGGTGATTACCCAAACAACGCACTTTACGCTATTTACCTCGGAACGATATAACCTTCAAAGGGTTAATGTGCCGTAAAACACTAAAACAAATCCAATCCAACATCATGACATGATTTTGTCAATGTTTGGCACCAGCCTGTCATTTGTATGCAAGATAAAACGGTGGAAACAAGAGTATTTCATTAATTTATTTGCTAAAAGGTATTAATAAACGGTAGCAGGTTGAATTTACAAATATTCAGATGTACGAAGGCGTAAGCACAGTTGAGGCCAGAAGCGCTTATAATTTTTTCTCAAGTATCAGAAACTTGCTCTTTTAGCGTTGTAGGCCAAGCCTTAAATTCAAAACTTTTTTTGAACCACACAATGCCCTTGTTAATAAATAAAATCCCATTTTCCAGCTGTCTGAATGAAATTAATACTGCAATGCACCAAAGTTGGGAGACGTTTTGTATTTTGTTTCATTCTACAACTGTTATCAGCTCAAGGGCATCGCACAAAAGTTGGTGTATTATTTTCTCTGTATTCAGATACCAGCGGTTTATATAATGGTTCTGTCAGTCAAAATAATTACTATATCAATTCACAGCAACTGCATGGACGTACTTTCAAGAGATGTGTAAAACGCACTGTCCCTACCCACCCCACCCATCCCCACCCTCAGAAAGTACAGGTCCGTCACAAATTCGGCTACAGGATTAATGCCTTCGGGTTTATTGGCCTATATTCTAAATATGCAATAAGAACAAATTCAAGAAAAACGTAGAAAATTCACTCCAAACAAACAGCTAAACGTGCCAACATTTAATCCACGCTCACATTATCATATTTAAACATTACGTGTATTTTCTGTTAGACAAAAATCACATATTCTGTGTGTCATCTATGCAAAATGTGGTATGTCATAAAAATTTGGAAATTTCTGTGTTCCAGAAAATATGTTTACGCCTAAAATAATAGGGCTTACATCGGTTATAGGTGATTACCCAAAGATTAATTAAATGCAGGAAGAAAATCTTTCACGATGAGAGTGTTTAGTTTTAGTGAAGATTCTCCCATGAAACTATTACTTTCAAAACATTTTTCTTAATAAGAAAAGGAAAGCTTCATAATAATATTTTCACATTTTCTTCCTTGATACGTCTTGTGAACGTTGCATATGCAAAGATTTCATTTTCTGAGATTGATATTTAGCTCGTTCAGCACCGACTCCTATATCTACAAGAAATGATCTAAATAAAAACACACGAAAAAATAACAAACACAAAGTTGAAAGGGAATGTTGAGAGTATCTAATCAGCACGAATTTTTACAAAAGACAACCCGACCCTTAATACAGTTATTACCAATATATATGGATTTAGATAAATTCATGGGACTATAAATTTGCCGCTTGTAATGAAGCACGTGGGTCAAGACGTTTATTCAGTTTTCAACTAAGCTAGAGTTTAGGTTTATTGTTGTTTTTGTTAAAGTAATGAAATACTTTGCACGTGGTGATATTTCATATAGAATATTATTCAACTGGAGAAACGGTTTACAGCAAACAAACGTTAATCAATGGGAGGATGGGTTTATACAGTACTGAGCAGTAACATATATCTGTTGGAACTATTACTTGCTGTTCTTCAGTTGAACCATTCATAATTGGAATGTTTAATTTAAAATGTACACCATGATCATTTATCAGTCTATTAACACTGCGATGAAATTTAGTCTGACTCTGATTCATAGAAGTAACATAAGAATCAGCTACACCCGCTTAAAAGTCGAGTTCAACTGTAAACAGCGCAGACACAGATCTGCCGTCACGTAACGCGCTGGCAGATATGGGTCTATGCAGTTTGCAAGAAGTAATAAGTAGAAAAAACAACATAGGCCCGGATTTGTCAGCGCATTATGTGACGGCAGATCAGAGTCAAGCACGTTTGCTGTTGGACACAACTTATAAGCGAGTACATACAGCACACCTCATTTTGTAGAAGTTGTTTAATAGTACCATTATATGCGGTTTTACCAGACTGGAGGTATAAGTTAAAATTTATATTCCATTTTATATTCTAAAGCGCTCTCCGTTATGGATCACTGCCATCTCACCTCCGCCTACGTGGGTTCGAGTCTCGGATTCGGCTAATGTGGGTATGTGAGAAAGCTTGCCAGTAGCTTCTCGTGGGTCGCTGGTTCTTTTCGGGGTTTTCGCGGGTTCTTCCTCCACCATTAATACTGGCCGCCATGTATAGCCTATCGTGTGCTGAAAAATGGCGTTAAACCCTACAACAACAACAACCAAGCCTATCTAAATTTCTTCGAATCCATCTTTGCATTAGCAACTTAGAAAAGAATGTAATACCAACTAAAAAAGCGATATCAGTAACCGTTTTCATTAAAAGATAGTTACGTTAGAGCCGTTAAATTTGTTAAAGGAATTTTTTTAAAAAAATTTTTAAAAAAAATCATACTCAGATATAAAAGGCTTGCCATATGACGACTATTTCGAGACCTGTTGTATCTCTTCTTTCACAAATTCTTCGCAGGGCATAATAGACAATCTGGTATAGCCACTAATGGGCAAAACACATGACACCGGTATAAATATCAGCTATTTATTACAAGCCAGACTGTGAATTACACTATTATTTTTTTTGAGAAATAATCTCGACCTGTCACTGGAGTGCAACAATATCATGCATATTCGCTGTCCGTCAAAAGACAAGTATAATATTACGACGATGAAATTCGAAGTTACTTTTAGACGCCAACAAGCGGTGAATATGGACGCCTTCCGTTAAAAACCACCCCAATTCAAATCAAAGAAGACGCAAATTATTGTTTCTCTTAATGTGGTATTTTACTTTGAATTAGAAATGACAGTTTTTACTGTTTATATTTTGTTTGCGAATAATCACAAAACACTGCAGAACACAAACGGTAAACCGCTAACATGGCACGTGATCCAGTAAGAAATATGTTATTTCAGTCTCTCTTGAAAGCCACAGTACGTTTCAGCATAAAATGAAAAGGAAAATTCATTACAACGAGTGAATAACGGTTCTATTTCGTCTCGTGGGTGAAAAACGTTGTAGATGTGGATCTGCAGAAAGTACAAACCACTACTTTTTATATTTAGTTTGTTACCAAGAAATACGCACCATCAACCCTCACTACTTAGGCAACTGAATTTAACTTTTCTTGTGGTAATACAACGCTTGCGTATGAAGTAAACATTGGTATTTTCGATACCGTTCATAAAGTGATTGAAAATTATTTTTTTATGTACTTAAATGCACATATTACTGTGTTTACCTTGGCTTACTGTTTCATCAAAAGTCTATAGACAATTACAAAAATTTAGCTTTTGTCATTTAAACTTAATATTAACGGGCGTATATTCATATATGTTTACAGTTTTTGTATCGTAAAAGGAGAACATTATAAGCCATTTGAGTTTCTCTTTAATATGTACATTCTTTAATTTACTTGTAATCTCCAATAACAAATTTATGAAATAATACGTTTAAATTTAACATTATTTCGAGATCTTGCTGTACAATATACGAGATGAAGTTGGAACTCGTTTTCGTATGTATGTATGTATGTAAGAACCACCGACCCACGAGAAGCTACCGGCAAGCTTTCTCACATATCCACATTGGCCGAGCCCGAGACTCGAACACGAGAAGCTACCAGCAATGAATGAATGAATGAATGTATGTATGTATGTATGTATGTATGTATGTATGTATGTATTATAGTATGTATGTATTATAGTATGTATTATAGTATGCATGTATGTATGAATGTATTTACGATGCAAAAATAAGAAAAGATCAGTTTTAAGCTTCAATCAGCTGATTAAGCAGTACATCGATCAATCAACCGATCAATCAAACAGAATGGTATGATACAAGCTGATGTGCAATGACACTTACGAAGATTATTTGCAGTGGCAGTTTCGTGACTAATAAAATTATTTATACATTCAGAACACTGTAAAGTATTTATTTTAATTTTGTAAATTTTGTAACGAAATGCAAAATACTTGGCTGAAATGTATTCCATAGATATACAGGTGGATAGATCAATGTAATTATCTATTTACACACACACACACACACACACACACACACATACATACATACAAACACATGTGCAGTCGCAAAGGGGAAAGCGTAAAGGGAATTTTGAACTCGTGACACCCCCTCCATTTTTAAAATCAATTGTGTTGTATTAGCCTGGTCATTTGATTTTGGCTTCCCCACCCCAAAAATGGTTTTGCCCCCTCCACCCAACAAAACTGAATAGTGAATTTATATTCCAAATGTACTAAATGGGATGATTTGAAGAAGCAAAACGGAAAGAATTCTGGTTCAAAAATATTACCTGAGAACATCATTAGACTAATAATACAGAGACTAGCTGAAAGACATACAAAAACAGATAATGCATACAAATATGTACATAAAAAAGATAGATGGCTACGAAATACGACCTAGATAGAAAACACAAATACACATATCGGGTCTCACATCTAATTTAGGTATGTCACACTCACCAGATTAGAAGCGTCCGACGGTGAAATACATGGTTCATGGAAGCCGCTGTCCGGGGATTTGAGATTATACGTGTCTTTGACTGCCACAGGATACGGGTAATTTTGTTGGGTCTGAGCCTGGTGGTAGAACTGCTGCTGCTGTATATACCGCTCCAGCATTATGTCGCGATCCGTCGGCGACAGTGGCGTCATGCTAAGCGAAATACATTGCTTGTTTGAAGGATACTGGTAGCTGGTGTCCTGGGAAGAGGGTGGGGGATAGTAATATGTTTGATGAACGGCATTTTCTATCTGGTGTTCCTCCATTGTCTGAACACACTGCACTGGTTGAAGCATCTCGTAACATTGTCCATTGACGGGCGAAGCTGACAGCTGGGACTGTGTGGTTGAAATTAAACCTTGCGATACCTGGGAAATTGATGAAACAGCAATGCCTACATGTTGAATTGTGTCTACAGAAATGGACTGTGTGGATGGGAGTGGTGGTAGGGCTATGTTGGAGGAATTACTCGACAAAGGAATGCTGACACTAGTTTCCAAAGCAACAGATGTCAAAGCACTATGCAATCCATCTCGGAATTCTTCTTGTTTCACTGAAATGTCCGTCAGTTTGTCTGTCAAGTTACGATTCTCCACGAATCTATTCACGTCTGCTGTGGAGGTAGAGGACAATAAAGTCGTTCTTGTCATTGCAGCGCATACGTTACCATTTTGTTGCTGACTCATCTTCTTTTTTAATATCTTTTCAGTCAAAGCTTTTATCAATTTTCTGGATATGTCCTGTGTCTTTTCTCCCTCAGCTTTTGCATTCTTATCTTTCTCTGACCTGCACATAAGTTTATTATCAGCCGTACTGACATTGTCTACAATGTACTGCCCGTTTTCGCACATTGTTTTCGGAAAGTCCGTCGTCGGGGTGACCATGGCACATTTAGCCACTGGATTCAGGAGAGGAATCGTCGTAGAGCTGCTCGCCTGGACATCAACAATACTGGACTTAGAAGAATATATTGCGTTTACTTCGTAACATGGAGTCTGTGGTGAGATCGGTTCTTTGGAACTTGCGACTGGGTGGACGTAAAGCTGAAGATAAAATGACGTAGATAAGAGTAATGTATATACGACTCGCCTGAGCAGACCATGACAATACACCACATAGAAAGACTATCTTTAGGAATGTGATAAAATGCTAGGTTTGAGGGACGGCAAATACGAGTCTTGTGAAGGTAGTAGAAATGAGAAAACTATGATCAGATATCGGACGGGTTATCGCCGATACTTGAGGACTAACACTGTCAAAGGTCTTGACATGCAGAGTTTTCGAAATCTGATATGCAAGCTCGAAATTCTCATTGAATATCCGGTATACAAACATAGTCATCGTATAATTTAAGGTGGGTATATAGAAAAACGGAAACTGTTGATGGGTTAAATGAGAAAGAGTTTCTTTTAAGGATGTTCGAGGCAAGTTAGTTACTTTTTCTCGTTAAATCTTCCTGTTCATTTCCATTAAATTATTTGATATAAATGTTCATCTTTTATCGTTCTATCGACATAAACTGTAAGCTCATACCACTGACCTGGAACACAAGTACAAGTCGATTTTACGGTAAATGCTACTAGCACCAGAGAATGTCTGAATTTACAAAATATTGATGCAAACTAAGCATAATGTTCTGAAACTCATAGCCCAAAACTCGCCCGTGTTGATTGCAAAAATAATGGGTAAAATTCGGTGAAGCTTGGATGATAATAGTAATTACAATCTGAAGTTGTTGTTTTTGTGTTTTTTTTCGCCAGAAAATTGACCGCAAGACGTGCTATATTTCCGCAAGAAAATGAAAAGCAACTGAGATTTATCTGCAAGATTTGCTGAAACGCTCCTTTGTTGGTCTACACCTTACAAAAGGTAAAATCCAACTAAACATTGTCTCGGGTCTTCTGGTTTTCTAAGCATGAAAGAGGGGCACCCATTAATATTCGCAGGCTCAGTACATGCAAGGAAAAGATGATTATTTCAAATCCAGTGTGTTTCCTGTATTTTCTCCAAGGACATCTGGCAATATCAAATATAAACAAATATCCATGTCATGCTAAAAATAATACCATAAAACGTTGAGTATACACACGTCCTGTTTTAATAATACTGTCAAAAGATTGCCAAAGATATGTGAAGTTAAATTTCACAACCACGCATAAAACAATTTTACATTTGGGTGACACTGATCTTCCTTTCTTTTCTTATTAGGAAACCAATAATGAATTTTGCTGATAGAGAATGGTGCAGAGCCCTTGATCTTTAAGCTTTCTTGCCCATCTCTAGCTTTCTTAACCCGTCCATAACAGCAGCATGGTTCTCTCTTACAAATGTTACACATTCAAAAAGCTAACACAGATTCCAACTATTACACCTAGTTCAGTAATGTAAATAGAGAGAGAGAGAGAGAGAGAGAGAGAGAGAATATTGACTGCATATTAGGGTTTTGTGCTAGAGACAAATTATTTGCTTATAGTCAACGTGCTCTTAATTTCTGACCATTTGATCCTATCCGTGGTTTCTTTCTTTATTAAAGGTATGGAACGGAAACAACACGGCCACTTATAGTTTTTATGGGATTCAACACCATTTTCAGCACAAAATGCCATACAGATGAACAAACCGCTTGACTAAATGATAGACATATGAAAATAAGATAAAATATGCCTTATGATGGGTATGTAAAAATAAAACCAAGTGCTGAGATTCTGGAAATCAGAGGGTTTGACTCAAATGGTTAATTTGGTTTTAGTTTGCGAGACAAGAATGTTTTCCCATACTAAGGCAAGTCACAAAATGGTAGATGATACCGGTTGAACTGATCGTCGGACCGACCAAGTCAGAACAGCCTTTTCGGTCAAAATCATACAACAATATAGGAAGTAAATGTAGCAATTCTCACAAGCATCATGTTTTTGTATTATTCGCTTCCAGCAGAACGTACCAAAAGAGGATACGACGGAAAAGGCTGACAATATTCCGAATGTCACCCTTTAAGGTGCATATTTAATAACTTCGATTTTCTGAATGACGTAATGATACTTCCCAACTGTTAAGTTTCTGCAGGAGGAACTTCGGCTAAATGTATAAAAATGGAGTCTTATAAAATGATGGCTATTAAAAATAGCATTCGACGTTTCAACAATCAATGATATACTTTAATGTTATTTCTGGATTTTTAATCAAATAAATGAGGACAGTTCAAAATGGTAATTATTTATGTAAGATGTTTTTCCTAGCATGCGATGCAAAAAAAAAACAAAAAACAAAAAAAAAACAAAACAATAGGGACATTTCAACTGTCTCTTTCCGCCACCTTATTATGTCAATACTCCACACCAGGGGTCTCAAATACTCGGGTCAAAGCCGCATGCGGCCTGTGAAGTTATTTCCTGCAGTCCGCAACCATACCCGGAATTCTTAACATAATTCATAACGCAATTCTTTTTCTTCACAGAGAGCCAGTTTGATAAAAATTCGATTCTTCATTCACTATTTCTTGCTTCCAACCTTTCAACTGGCTACCATTTATATGAGCCACTTTCGCTGTATGAAAAGGTTTCAGTAATGCGGTCAGCAGACCGATGTAGTTACTAGTCATCATGTAGCCCTAGTGGTGTTTTGAGTTTTGAGACCCCTGCATGGTAAACTTACCTACAACTGTAGCTTGGCTAACACGACTGCCAAGTTGAAATCGGATATAAATTTCCTGAAAGTTTTGTTTTTCTCGATTTCACCATGATTTTGAAAGAATGCGCTAAATGTAACGGGTAAAAGAGAAAATGTAATGCTAAAGCATGTTATTTTTTAATAGGCTATATATCCTCCGACTGACGTCAGTCCGTGCATTCAGCACTTATACCTAGCCAAATTTCGGATTTAAGCTTTTATTTTTAAGAAGAAAAGAAAGAAAGAAATATATTCCTTTCTTACCTCCTGGTCTGATGCTTTTTCTGGACTCGGGTCACTTGACGTTTCTGAACCGTTCGCTTCCTCCCGATTGAAAAATTTGTCAACTTCGCCATTCAACTCCACCATGTATTCTTCCGATACCTCCTCAATGGACTCAATGTTGTTCTTTTGATCCTCATCTCTGTCATAAAAATTTCCCCAGGTATAATCACGCAGTTAAACAGCGGTCAAAAATTTACTAAAGATTTAACTCACAATTCCTTCAGATTACCTAGCTTAGTAGTAGATTAATAAATTCAAAAAAGGCATTTATTAAAAACGACTAGGTAATTCAAGTGACTATTTTTTTATTAAAAAAAAGTCTTACGCAGAAAAGCACTGAACATACAAAAAATAATGTTCCCGATGACAAATGATACGCAGAACTTCAATACCTGATAAGCAGTTGGCTGGATAATTAGGGTACAACCCAAGCATAAGAAGACAAATGTTACAACTTCAGGCACATAATAATATCGATGAATATATTTCCCACTATGCAGGTGGGGATAAAAAGTTTGCATGTATATATTAATGATATAGATAACAAAATACAGTAAGATTAATTTTCTATTCAGATTACCACAGAAGAAAAAGCATGCGAAAAACAAAATCAAAATGTGCACGTCTTTAAAAAAAATCACAACTCTGACGAGAATGGTACGATTATTTGTCCATATAATAAAACTAAGTAGAGGAAGGAAGTTGAGGGAGGATGGTTAAGTTTGGCACAAATTTAGTGTTCCATGAAAACAACTTAAAACAGAATTACTCTGTACGTCAGATGCTACATCGATACCGTCAATGTTGAGATCTCTTATCTGCAATTTAGGCCACGTCACACTAGTGAGTTTAACTAACATGTTATTGATACAGACTCGGGTCACAATAATTAATTCCGGTTCATTACCCATGAATGTAGCCCCAGTCTATTTGTAGAGCTCGTTTCATCTCTCATTTTGGTGGTGATACAAGAGTTAGATTTAGGTCGCTCTCTACATTTTTGTATTTTGCATCGGTTAGAATTTTAAAGAAAAAGATTTCCCCCGGCTTTCCTCACTGGTTATACTGGCTGTTTAAAATAATGCCTTGTATATCTTAGGTATAGTTCAAAGAACCTTTGATTCCCTTTATTTTGGTGTATGACGGGTGTAATATGGGTTATATAGTATACAGCTTGGCCTTACTCCAGATATGCACCTTTCAAAAAAAGTGTAAGCTCCACTTGGTCATTTTCACTTATCTTATATTTTATATATTTGGTCATTCATTCATTGCACTTTCAGAAGCTGGTATTGTCTAGTCTGGCAAAATTCATTTTCCCTATTTTAATACCTGCTACAGATAGGGTACTTTAGACTAATTCGGTTTGTTCTTTGGAGCACAAGGGAGCAGTCGTTTTAGTTAGCAGTGTGCTTAAATCATGTACAATTTCCACAAGTACAATATCCAAAGAAATGTCAGCCACATTACATTAAAGCAGCATAGAGGTATGCCAACATTCTCTCCACTGTGCATGTTTTAAATGCAAATAACTTCACCTTATATACGTCACTCTCGCAAAAGTACATAATAACTGGGGATAACCCCCCTTAAGCATTATTTGCGTTTATATAAAATTAATTGGTACTGCCATTATGAACTACTCTTAGTTTTTGTCACGTGATACCATTTTAACCAGTATAAATGCTTTTTATAAAGGCTTCGTATAAATATGCATTTTATGTAAACAATGCTTCAGTTTGGAATGAATGGAGACACTTTTTGAGCACTAGTTAAACATGCTGTATACAAAAATTGTATTGACATCCCTTACCTTGAATTTTCAACGTCACCTATGCACCATGATATTACTATTTCAAATAACATAATGTACAGCAGTAGGCGGCAATATAATTCAACGTAATTTCCTGTACATTACACTGAAACGGTATCAAAAGCTAAAGTTGTGGGTAATCGTTCCACAATATACAATCTTAAAGGTCAAAATTTGAGGATTACTGTTGAAACATTTCGGGAAAAAAATCTTGAATACCCGAAAACTCCATAAGTGTTGACATTATACGTTTATATTGCAGCGTTTATAAATAACTGCGTTAAAAATATATATGACCCTCACAAACGTTTATGTAGGTATTATGTGACCTTGCTTTGTGGCAGTGACGTATCACTGGAACAGAGAACTCGCTTACGTTAAGATTATAGTGTTGGGAATCTGCGACTGGTTGAAATGAACAGTTATCATGTGGGAATTTAAGAAACTGAAATGAATAATTTTACACTAAGTCAGTATGGTTATCAAAAGAACGAGAAGAAAAAAAAATTATTACAAGTATTTGAATTTTTAAAAAAATAATTTTTGGTGCATTCAAACATATAAACGCGATCTTGCCGAATTGTCCAGCTTTGACATTATATAAACCATACTGAGAAGACAAATACGACAGGTCCCCATTTTAGTCAAATTATCGATAACAACTCTTGGAAAATATACAGCAGATTCTTGAAATGGTAAATGGGGACCAAGCCCTTTTTAAAGTAACACCACATCTCCTATCATAATATTTCGCCATGTTCTGCTTGATATTCACTGCTCTCATTTCTCCAACATTAATCTATAAAGCATGGATTTAATGAAGATATGTATTTGCTGTTCAAATTTATTTCAATATTAAACAGGACGACGTATGCTACCCTCTCTCTCTCTCTCTCTAGATGATTGTCTAATGATATGTTTAAATCCTTTCTGCGAAGTTTTTAAGTATGTGCGATTATTTTATCTCGTACTGTGCTTGAGGAATAAAAACCCTCAAAATGCTATTTATAATAAATACCTGTCTCACCCAAAATGAGCGGAAGAGCCAACTCGGAAAGCTTTTTATAACACATACCGGTCTAACACAAACTGAGCACTAGGGTCAACTCGGAAAGCTGTTTATAATACATACCGGTCTAACACAAACTGAGCAGTGGCCAATCCGGAAAGCTGTTGATAATACATACCGGTCGAACACAAAATGAGATGTGGCAACCCGGAAAGCTGTTTATAATATATATCGGTCGAAAACAAATCAGATGAAGGACCACCTCGGAATGCTGCTTAAAACAAATCCCGGTCTAACACAAAATAGGCATTATAGTCAACAAGGAAAGCTGTTTATTATACATACCTGTCTAACAACATGAGCAGTAGGGCCAACTCAGATGATTTTTTTAATATACGTACCAGTCAAACATAAAATAAGCAGCTCATGTTTAAATTTTTTTTTTATAATTACATCCCAGTCTGATACAAAATTAGCAGCAGGCATACTAGGCTTTTTTAAAATAAAAAAACATCCCGGTTAATCACAAAATCAGCAGTAGGGCCCGCTCATACAGCCTTTATAATATATCAAGGTGCTCCCGCACAGATAACTCTGTAATATTCCGGTGTTCCCGTTCATATAGCCCTTCATAATATTCCAGTGTTACCACGCAGATAGTCCTTTATAATATAATCCGATGTTCCCGCTCATATAGCCCTTTATAATATTCAGGTGTTCCCGCTCAGCTCTTTATAATATATTCCAGTGTTCCCTCTCATATAGCCCTTTATAGTAAACCGGTGTTCTTGCTTTTATAGCCCTTTATAATATTTGCCGGTCTAACACAATCTAATCGGTAAATATCTGTCCGGCTTCTTTATTTATTTTGATTTTAATATCATCTAATGACGGTTAGAGCGTGTGTCTCAAATGCGGGAGGTCGAATCCCGACCAAGCCTTACCAAAGACATAAAAATGGTACTAACAGCCTCGCTAGGCGCTCAGCATTAAGAGGTGAGTGTTAGGTCTGGTCGACCTGGTGTCAGGATAATGTGACTGGGTGGGACATTATGCTACATGTCTACGGCATGATGCCCCAGTGCTAGACATCACTATGAACTGCCATACTGCATGCATCGTAGCGATATGACTGAAAAATTGTTAAAACTACATTAAAAATCCAAATCACAAACACACAATCACACATACACATCAGATAATAATAATACTTGTTCTTTATTTGCTCAACGTTTGTGACAGTATACTGCCAAAATCCTCCATTCTTCTTCATAATGACCGTGCAATCATCATACTTCTACATAAGATACGGAAATGCATTCTGAGTGTCAATATATTATCTGAAAAAGGCATTTAGACAGACATAATATCAATCAAACGACACTGCATTTTACACCATTTCTTTACTACTTATTAGGACTATCACGTCCTTATTAGGACATGATATAACAGTTTTTTGAACAATTAAAAATAAAGTCGATACAAGAACGATTAAATCAGATTAAACAATTAACTCAGATTTTCCAAAGCTCGGCCATAATGTTAACTTTTTAAAATCGTAATCGTTATTAGACTGCAAGCGGTGTGCGTGGTTTTCTCGGTACTTGAACCGAGTTCTCGGAACTGATAGCCTGATCCAGTCCAAAGAAATGAATACCCTGCTGTATGATGGTGTCATTCCTGTTTCCTGTGACTCGCATCTACACAATTGTCAAAACTCTAATTGCTTTAACTGTATTACCATATACGGACAATATCCCTGTTTAGGTACTACAGGCATGTGAAACCTGCGACTCACGGCTAGATCGGGCTCGCGATCTGGTTTATCCGCTTAATTACATTATAGTGTGGCTTTAAAAATCACATACATACGATTTTGGAGAAGTCGCACAATGAACGAGGCAGGGTAAAATGTTCCGGATACTAATGCCTGATCGTTTATTCTTGCCTTAAAGGACAGCAGTGCATTAAAAGTAGAATCTCTAAAGAAAGTATTTTGGAAAATCTTCGTAATTTAAGTCAACAAGATATTTACGATACTTTTTTAGGTTCTAAAACAAATTTGGCACCACTTTTAGGTTCTAAAACAAATTTGGCACTACGTTTAGGTTCTAAAACAATTTTGGCACTACTTTTAGGTTCTAAAACAAATTTGGCACTACTTTTAGGTTCTAAAATATAAAGGACAAAACACACGAGTCCGTCGACCCTTCAAATATACAAGCAAATCTTAAAAGCAATATATGATTGGTTGAATGGTAAAATATGGATGTTTGCATATTTTGCAGACCAATGAAAAGGCCGTGAAAACTGGAAAATGCATTCTACGATCGCCTTTTTTCCCCATTAAATTAGTAAGTATAATTTGACGCGCTAATCCAAAGATGTGTTATTCTTGCACATCTGAACATCAAGGCAAGCTGACGTAACAGCAAATATACATTGTATATTCAAGTATCCAATAAAAAAGGTTTGAAATTCCATTCTTTGGTTTACCGTGTTTAAATACTTCATTATATTTTGCAACAGAAAGTGCAGGATCATAATTTTTAAAATAACTAGTTACTGGGTTGTCTCAACGTGACAGTTCCCATATGCTGATGATTCTGAACTTCTTTGGGATTTATGCAAGGTTATGATTTTCCAATTTGTAAAACTTTGCTCAGTTGTTGCATAGACAATGGAAATGCATATGATGCATCATAAAACATTTTGAAACAATGCTGTGTTTTGCAGTAAAGGAATTATAAATTAATTGATGCAATGTATCTGTTCTAATTAATGCAGTGTATCTCTGTATCTAATCAACGCAAAGTTTCGTGATCTGTTTAATGCAGTGTATCTGTCCTAATTAATGTAGTGTATCTATTCTAATAAATGCAGTGTATCTGTTCTGATTAATGTAATGTATCTGTTCTAATTAATGCAGTGTATCTGTTCTAATTAATGCAGTGTATCTCTAATCTAATTAACGCACTGTATCGTGATCTGTTTATTGCAGTGTATCTATTCTGATTAATGTAATGTATCTGTTCTGATTAATGCAACGTATCTGTTCTGATTAATGCAACGTATCTGTTCTGATTAATGCAATGTATATGTTCTAATTAATGCAGTGTATCTCTAATCTAATTAACGCACTGTATCGTGATCTGTTTAATGTAGTGTATAAGTTTTGATTAATGCAGTGTATCTATTCAAATATGAATAATATCCTTAATTTTATCTGCCAACAATTTACAGCATGCTAAGGGTTCCAGGAACGTAATTGATGAGGATCCTAAAAACAGTGACCATAAAGCAATGTACTAAGGGCCCAATTATACTTTCTACTTTTCGCATATACTAAAATCGAATTACTAAGGGCCCAATTATACTTTTTAATTCGCATATACTAATATCAAATTCTAAAGGCCCAATTATATTTTCTAATTCGCCTGTATTAAAATTGATTAACAAATGGCCTCATTGTATTTTTAATTCTCATATATTAAAATCGATACACTAAGGCCCCAATTATATTTTCTAATTCGCATATACTGCAATCGACTTTCTAAGGGTCCAATTATATTTTCTAATTCATATATACTAAAATCGATTCATTAACAAGCCAATATTCTCATACGTTTTTCATTGCACAATCCATATATCTGAATTCTCTATCGAAAGTGACATTGATTATATAAATTTTTAAATGCACGTAGCGAGAAATTCTGAGCGAAATATGAAAAGATGCACTTGGAGACACATTCTTGCATGTCTTCCAATTCCCCTGACGTCATTACATGGGTTAATATTAATTGACTCCTTTAATTCTTAAAGTGCACCCCCACCCCAAAGAAACTGAGATTTTCTGAACACTAGAATGTTAAACATGGGTTGTCTGGGAAATTCAAATCAGAATATTTATCCTTAAATTCGGCCCAGACGAAAAACAAAACTTTCGGAAATATTTCAACAAAAAAAAAAAACATACATGCATTGTACACAGATATGATAGAGATTAACATTATTTACGACAAAAGTAATCGCCGTGTGCTTTCAACTATCTGTGCATACGTATTTCATGCCTCGCAGCTTGTCCTATAATGTTTGTGATAAATAAAATATATTTAAAAATATAAACCTACCCATCCCCAAAAAAACCCACACTTGGGGACATGGGATATGATTGGTCGTTTTCAAGGTCTGCACGACATGTTTTGAATTACAGCCATAGAATAAATTGGTAAATCGCAAGGACATGCTGCAGATTTGTACATTTGAATTTCATACTTTTCAGACATGACAATTATTGCATAGCATAGCAAAATTATTCACTTCTTGAATCGAACAACATGAATATTTTCTATGCATGTTTACATACTTTTATATTTTAAATGGTTTAAATTTCTATTCAGACCCACGGCCTTTTAAAAAGAAAACAAACAGCTCGTAATAAACCGTTTATATTAGGTGTGGAAATTCGTTATTTGCCGAAGTTCTTAACACTCTTGTAGGGAATACCTTCTCCCTTTTTTCCGCAATAGACGAATTTCCCTATGCATGGGCTATATATGCCGTCGCCATATTTGTAAGCTCTTTTACAATGAAAGCAATAATAGTAATAAGCAACAAGTTGACAGTTGGCTAAACTGACTCAATGTTTGGTAGATGCATGTAAGTTTCGATTTAATTTGGAAATAATTTGATTTCATAGTAAAATGTACAAGTATCAACAGTGTCTCGGAATTATTAATAAAAGTTTAAAATCATCATTGTAAAGGGCACAATGGTATATTCCCGGAGTGGGTTGAACAAATTTTACAGCCATATAAATTGGTTCCACGTGTATGTCAATAATATGAATTCATCTTCAT
This sequence comes from Sinohyriopsis cumingii, assembly GCA_028554795.2. Lineage (NCBI taxonomy): Eukaryota > Metazoa > Mollusca > Bivalvia > Unionida > Unionidae > Sinohyriopsis > Sinohyriopsis cumingii. The sequence goes on along the minus strand of CM068824.1, from coordinate 114,668,613 downwards.
TATTTCCATGCAGTTTAGCATAGTTTTTCTTTGATCTCTATTTACAATATGTGTATTCACTATCTTCATAAGCTTATTTTTCGTCTTTATTTTAGACGCATTTGTTCATATCTGTATGTCGAAGTGTTGCTGCATTCATGCACAACGCTAGCAGGTAAACTCACCTCATAATGTCATAGATGGAATGAAATTTATCGCCTATTTTCATTCCACTCTTGTCCAATGCGGGAAGGTTAATGTATTCATGCAGCAACGCCACGGCTGACGCATTAGTGTCCTCTCCATTTATGGCGGTCGTTGCTGCTGTAAGAGGGTGGCCAAAAAAGGCCCGGATGTCATCTGGGGGCCCTTCAGATGTCTTATTTCCATCCTTTTTCGCATCTTCTTTCGAGTCATGTTTCAGGGGTTCCCCACTGTGAATATAAAGCAGGTGATGTTGTTAATAAGAATGATGATGACGATTATGATGGTTGTGTGATAATAATAATAATAATAATAATAATAAGTAGTAGTAGTAATACCATTAGTATCAGTAGTATTAGTAGCAGCATTAGTAGTAGTACCGTATCTACTTGTTCAATGTAAGCATCACGTTAAGATGAAAATACCTTTACATGTCTCTCATAAGTTATATTTCCCAGTTTTATACAAGTATAATACTAATAAACCGAACTGAGTAGTTAAATAGTTTCTGTATTACAGTGTGTACAAGATTTGGCTTGCGGTCTAAATTAACACAACTCCCCGTCTCCCGTCTTACAAATTTGGTCTATTTAGTCCGACAGTTTCTGTCTGTCTAGTCTGTCTATGGAAGAAAGAAAAAAAACCCCTCATGAATGCAGTAATGAAGTATTAATCTTCTAGATGAGTTTTGTACTGTATATTTCATACCAAACTACCACTTGATATACCAGGCGAGTTTTGTGCTGTATATTTCATACGAAAATAACATTCCATATCTGTAATACCAGACGAGTTTTGTGCTGTATATTTCATATCAAATACCGCTCCATATAAGTGATACCAGACAAATTTTGTACTGTATATTTCATACCTAAATACCGCTTAATATCATGTGATTCCATAAGAAGTATCATGTGTGTCTAGTGTTTACTTATCAATAGCTATACATGGATCGCATTATTATATTTTATATTGGCATTAGTGGACGTCTGAAATGATGCTATCTACACAAAAAAAAAAAAAAAAAAGACTGTATAAACCAAATCTACCTTTCCAAGTGTTCTAAAAGCAGTAACAAGTCTTCTGAAATATAGTCCAACATCACTTGACAGCTTGTTTCAACTAAATATCAAACTTACCTTTAACTACCTGTTATACACATACGGGGTGGAAGCAACGCCCCTTATCGGATATGCCAATATATAAGCGCAACTTTCATAAACATGTATTCAAAGAACGAGGAGGAAATCATTGTGTTATTGCAACAGAAGGATAGGAGTTATAACCATACACACATGCCATAATAAGATAACATAATCTGCCAGAAAGACAGCCAATGGTTATTCCAATTCAAAGCTTAACTGATAAACGGATATGTGTGGTAAATCTTTTTATTTTATTTAAAAAACCACAGTCTACACCTTTCTTCTGCATGATCGATCGGTGTTTTCAAGACGCCCGATTTTGTACATTCTATGTGCACCCACGCAGGTTGAGGGTGCTCCTTCAAACATCTCCAAAGAAACAAACACACAAATGCGACAACCTACAAAACGCTTAAACAGTAACCCATGGACGACTGTACTATTCTGCTGTAAAGGCAATATAACTCAGTTTGACGGTAGTATTAATGATATTCAACACACAGATAGGACTATATGAATGAGTACTGGTATCATTTGAAAGAAAGTAAGTTAACCCTGACAAATCAACACAAATCTTTGGTAAACTCGCTGATTTGCAACGAAGAAACTTATGCAGTCTATTTACACATCGTTTAAACTCCTCACTATTTATAACTTTAATTTCAACTTAAAAATAAAGCAAAACAAAATTATGAAGGAGAGATTGGGAACATAGTACAGTAAAAAATAAATAATACACAATAAAAATGCAATGATATACACGAGCAATAATTGTGGCCCCTGGGTGGCCGAGTGGCCTCATGCGCTTGCCTTTACATATTACTGACATTTTCCCTCTAAGTTCGAGTCTCAGGCTCGGCCAAATTGAGTATGTGAGAAAGCTTGTCAGTAGCTTCCCGTGGGGTTTTCCCGGGTTTGTCCTCCACCAAATATATTGGCCACCATGCACAGTCTGTCTTGTGTTGAGAAAAGAACGACACATTATACGCCCCTCCATGTTCAATAATCACCTATGTCGGCGCTAGTACGACATGACTGGTTCCAGAAATTGACAAACTGGCCTTAATGACCTAGACAGATGGTCAAGTCTTTGAACAAAACTTGACTTAATGAGCATGAAATCTGTATTATTTATTAGATTTACCACGGCCATGACCACTAAACCCTACAAGTACCAACCATGTCTAAAGTTTGCTAACTGTAAATGTGGAAAACACGAGAAGTACATATATCATAACAAAATGATCTTCGCCTTATGGCGTGCGTGAAAGGGTAACTTGTAATTTCTCATTGTATGGCGTTGATATTCACGTCAAATGAATCCGATAAATTAATACTGATCATTTTAGTCAGTTTTATTTTCAGAACTCCGTATTTGTTTTATAAAAAATTCGGTGCCTTTGGTCTGATACAAATAGTTTTTGATTTAATTTTCTTCTTTGTTTTCCGAAATATCGGTATTCAGCTACATCGTGAAATTCACCACCCTCGCAATTTTGCCCGCAAAGTTGGCATACAAATTTCATGTCCGGGCAAATTCTCCAATTGGCCCTTCTTTATAGGTAAACGATGGTTGCAAGACAAGATTGTCTTTTTTAATTCTGTTTGACGGCATAAACTGATGAACGGGAATGTCATTATAGCAAGTTTTTCAATCGCACCGCCTACCCTTTTTTTCTGCTGATGTTATCAAGGTGGTTTGGAGACGTCTGATTTTGTGCATTCTTTGTTTATTCACGCGCGAGTTCTGTGTGTTTCTTCAAACAATTGTAATATATCTCAATTCAACAGTCTAACCTTCCCAATTCAATCTTATCAATACTGAAGCGAAGCCAGGAGTGAGTTTATCAGACGTACGAAATTTTCGTAATATTCACTCCAAAAATATTTTGTAACTCTTTATTATTATTATTATTATTATTATTATTCTGCCCCTAGCATTCCTTTGAGGAGATCTCAGGTGGCCGAGTGGTCTAAAGTAATCCCCTTTACCGATCACTGCTATCTCACTCGTCAGCATGGGTTCCAGGTCTCGGGTTCGGCCTATGTGGGTATGTGAGAAATATGAGGCGCGTAGCCGACAAAAGCTGGTCCGATGAGAAAGTTGCAGTTGAAATTTCTATGTCGTATGTCGAGAAATCCATTACCGCGTGTTGCATCAAATTGCATGTCCTGAAAGTTCCATTTCCTAGAACGAGATTTTAGATTTTTATGTTGACTTATGCAGTGGTGGTTTAAAGTTCTATTTCCTATGTCGATGTTTTACAGTGTATATTTTGAATTACACAACGGCGGTTGAAATTTGAATATCATATGTCGAGGATCCCTAATTCACACGTTGAAAGTAACTGCTTGTGATGAAAGTTCCATTTCATATAGCAAGAATTTAGATTTCATCTGTTAGTTTCACAGCAACGAGAAGCAGCCTCCTGGTTTAAAAATAACTCGGTCCGTTCACGAGAGCGACCTCTAGCGAAGAAATTCATACTAATTTTCGACCCGTGAATGGTAACTTTCAAACTGTAAATGTATGAAATGTAAGTGCGCCTCATAATTGAGTACACGAATGATGTCTCTTAATACTCGATATTATTTTGAATTGTTAAAGTGGACATTGTGTAATGTTACTTTTAACACCAACACATCTTTTCAGCATATAATAATAGTAATTCTGACAAGCACAATAAAATGTCCAACCACCGCTGTGTAATTCAACAGATACAACCTAGAAACTCAACATATGAAATGGAACTTTCAGCAAAATCAATGTGATTCAACATTTTAAATTTAAACTCTCGACATATTACATTAAAATTTCAACAACCGCCGTGTAATTCAAAAGATACCATTTAAAAACTCGACACTGGATATCGATTTTTCAACCAGTGCTGTGTAATTCAACATATGAAATATAAATACTCAACATATGAAATGCAACTTTCAACATAAACTCTTTGACCATTACGAAAATTAGGAATTCTCGATGTAAGCCATTGAAATTTCAACCACCGCCGTGTAATTCAAACAAAACAATCTAAAACCTCGACATCGAAAATATAACTTTCAACCACTACCGTTTAATTCCACACATAAAATCTCAAATCTCGACCTAGAAAATGAAACTTTAAGGACAAGCATTTTTGATACAACACGTGAAACTGGAATTCTGGATATATGACATTAAATTTTCAACGGCAACTTTCTGATTGGACGAGCCTTTGTCCGCTACGGCGCCTCATAGAGAAAGCCTAGAAGTAGCTTCTCGTAGGTCGGTGGTTCTAACCTTTTTTCTTTTTCTGGATTCTACTTTCACCGGTTATACTAGCCACCATCTATAACCTATCATGTGTTGCAAAATGGTGTTAAGCCCCAACAATAACATTATCATTCCTTTTACATATTTCCTTTGGCAACCCCATGCATAACTTTACCGGAATATCATTTCTTTTGTAAATTTTGAGGATCGCGTTGATTTTTCGCAACGCATAGTTTCTGTATCTTGTCCACAACTGGTGATCAGAGTACTATATTGATTCTCTGTGCGATAGGTACTATACTCCCTTCTTTTATTTCTGTTTTACAACTTTGGTGGGCTGATTGCAGCACCAAAATAGACACGTAGTTTAACCGCTTTGAGGCCGCTTAAAATTTTGTTCTTTCTTCTTTCTTGCCCCCCCCCCCCCGCGGCCGTAAATTCCACTATGTCATTGAATATGTAGTGGTCAAGAAATTCTACTGTGTTTAGTGTTTGTTCCGTTTATATAAGCTGTTCCTTCTTTGACGAAGACCTTGTTTAGCTAGAAACATGCGAAAACTGTTTTGCATTTTGCACCTTTATGAGTTTTTGCGTCTAACCACCCCTACCATCATACGTTTCAAATATATTCTTAAATGCGATTTATGTACTTTCCCCCAGAGCTACCACTAACTACGACATTTAGGATACAAAAGATACTACTAAATTTAGTTAGTATGGCCATGTTCATCACCTTAAAACAGTAATTAGCAACATAAATATTAATTGTTGGGATTTTCCGTCCTTAGTGGGTGCTTTCATGCCTCTTACTATTTTTAGACTCTTTTTAATCATCGAATAAGTATATGTGCATATAGTGTCAGTCCTAAGTGTGGGTTATATCAGACTAATTGCAATATTGAAAATATTTCACTATTCCAGAAAATATCTTCAGTCGTATAATCACCATCAATGAACTAAGTTCCACAAATTTAAGACAACTACAGTTTCTGCAACTACAGCTGTTCGTCGTGTTGTTTCCTTCTCTTGTGCACAAGTCGCATTGTCCGTCTCATGCAGTACTTAGTGGTAGGTCAGGAAGGTCCTTAACCTGTAGTTTGGTAAGGGCAAAACATTAATGGTTTGGGTGGAATATGAAAACTGCCAAAATTGAATTCTGCAAAATATGCGTCGCCAAATTTGACACGAAAGCTCGTCACGCACCAGTAATAAATTCGTGGGATACACTCGCGTCACAACAATGGTCATTTAATGGACAGGAGTAAAACTGTATGTAAATACCCAAAATAGCTCCAAAGTACTAATTTTTGTGTGGATGTGTTTCTTATTGACCTCTTCCCGCAAACGTAGTTTTGCTACAAATAATAATTTTACTAGTGACGTACATGTTTGCGTTAAGTGTTTCGTATTGTACGTATGTATCTGATGAAATTACGAATAAACCTTTGCAATAATGAACGTGTCATTATTATTTTTTTCTAGAATAACTAGAGTCGATTTTGCAAATTAAAACTTCTAGTAACACGGCTACACAAAGCTGGATCAAAAAAAGTAAACAACTAGAGATCGACATCAGTCCTCTCATCTCTTTTTGAATTACTAGAATAGTATGATATAATTATTTTATGAATAGTATGATATAATTATTTTATGAATAGTATGATATAATTATTTTATGAACTCTCTCGACAGTCACAACCTACTTCATGAAACCAATCTGGCTTTTAAAAATATCACTTCGGTGAAAATGCGTTTTTTGTTGTTGAAAAAAGCTGAAATCCTAATATGAAGGAAATTTGGTATGGACTGTATTGATTAATTTCGAAATGCTTTTAATCCAGTAGATCATAAAATTCTTCTAACAAAGTTAAAAATCTGCCACTGTAGTGAAGAAGTGGTTTACATATTACTTGATTCAACAGGTAACATCAACTGAACAGCTACCTGAATATAAAACAAAAGATTGTTCAGTGCCACAAAGCTCTATCTTAGGTCTTTTATTATTTCTTCTGTTCATGAATGACATACCCATGTCATCAGGAGATGCGATTTTATCAAATGACGTGTATGCTGATGACACGGTCTTGTCTGATGCTCAGAAAAACGAAGTGAACACGAGAAAACCTTCAAAACAACTATTAACACACTTCAAAATATAGTGCATGGAAACTGACATAATCCTCAAACAGGACTTTTGTTTTAAAAGTCTTGCTGATAACTACAGAAAAGAGCAAGACTGCAAACTGATATGCTGCATGTTATGTGATAACAACGTTCTGAAATTGACTTTCTTCGATATGCTGCATGTTATCTGTGATAACTACAGAAAAGAGCAAGGCTGCAAACTGATATGCTACATGTTATCTGTGATAACAACAGAAAAGAGCAAGACTGCAAACTGATATGCTGCATGTTATCTGTGATAACAACAGAAAAGAGCAAGACTGCAAACTGATATGCTGCATGTTATCTGTGATAACTACAGAAAAGAGCAAGACTGCAAACTGATATGCTGCATGTTATCTGTGATAACTACAGAAAAGAGCAAGACTGCAAACTGATATGTTACATGTTATCTGTGATAACTACAGAAAAGAGCAAGACTGCAAACTGATATGCTGCATGTTATCTGTGATAACTACAGAAAAGAGCAAGACTGCAAACTGATATGCTGCGTGTTATCTGTGATAACTACAGAAAAGAGCAAGACTGCAAACTGATATGCTGCGTGTTATCTGTGATAACTACAGAAAAGAGCAAGACTGCAAACTGATATGCTGCATGTTATCTGTGATAATAACGTTCTGAAATTGACTTGCTTCGATAAACTACTTTGCATATTTGCGGACAACTTGCAATTGTCTAATCGCATAACTTATATTCCAAAGAAAACAAACTCTTATATCTGGATCGTAACGAAAATCAAGACCTATAGTTTTCAGACTTCGATGTTCACAATAAAAGTGCGTTTTAGAATATTCTTGAGACATAACAAAATGACGAAGAATGGCGTCTGCATAAGATGTCCCCGTTTTACCCGATCAACATTTTCCAGCAAAGAGAATCTACTGGTACCCCAAATCTAAGATCATTAAAATGTACCAATTTAACTACCTAAGCCAAAAAGGAGCTCTGCAAAAACAGCGTTCAATATTCAGGTGCTCTTGTTTGGAATAGCATTCCTCGTGATATTAAATCAGCTCGAAGTATCTCTTTCTTGTACATTAGGTTGATTAGATAAACATGGGATACATGCTACCGTATAGCATACGCCTCCAACCTTCTGTTTTTCACTTCTGCAACTCTGTAGCATTTATAAGAATATTCATTAATGCATTGTGTCTTTGTTTATGTGACATTATTAATATTATTATTAGTTTTATATGTTCTAGTGGGCAACAGGGACGTCATTTCAACTTTTTTCGGGGGGTGGAGGCAAAACTTGATGGGGGGGGGGACAAAACTTGACGGTCTTGTTAATTTTTGTATATAGGCTACATCAATTTTGCAGCACATGCAAATTCGTTGGGGGGGGGGTTGAAATGACCCCGTCCCCCTCCCAACTACGTCCCTGGTGGGCAACCATAATAGTTCTTATATGCAACCGAGTCATCCCTCTGAAAAATAGAGTCTTTGTTATTAAACTTTTTGAGATCTAGTTTATGCTCGCCCACTCTGCTGGATCTCAAATGACAATTCTTTCCTCGACTCCATTCACTTTCCCCCATATTAATTTCACCAAGGATTAATATGTGAGGTCTTTCAAACTGGGATAGTACCAGATAGAGACAAGGTATCCATTCACGGAGCGCAAGTAGTTCAAATCTAGAAAAGGACAGAGACGTGCTTTGCACTGTTCATCAATACATCACATGAAGCATTTCACTCCAGGCAAAATTAGGGGGGGGGGAGTCATGAAGAGAATCATTAACTAAACGGAATTTAAATACTGTCTTCGTTCCTTTCCCAAAGACATGACATTTATAGTTGTCTTACAAACGATGGATTACCTCCTCCCAGAGCACATTAATGTAAATACCGTATCAAAACCGTAAAAGGGATATTTGAAAAGCTCTGAATACTTTGCTATAACATTTTTGTTTTTGTTCTGTGTCAATATGTTTACTGTCTCCCGATCCACAAATTAACGTCACAGGTAAACGAAAATGCCGTAGAAATGAGGAAAGAGCATACTGTACAAATCGGGCGTTCTTATAGTACTCTCCGAATGACATCAAAGCAGACTTGGATGAAATTTATGGAGGTGATTCTCTGTCATATCTTAACATTTTAGATGGTTTCATCGTTTTAAAGATGGTTGCGAATCCACGGAATATCACCGTTGTCTGTAATTGGTGAGCGAAGTGTAGATGCTGTAATAGAGGCAATTGATGAAGATGCTCAACATACAGTGGAAGATAGTTCTAGTATCAAAGACATTCATTTGTCAACAGATTGTAATGTGCTGAAAATATATTTGAAGCCCGAAAAGGTTTGTGCAAGATGGGTCCCGCATTTCTTGACGGCTGATCAAACACACGACTCAAGAGAAAATAATAAAGTTTGGACCAGATAATACCACCAGAGACCACAGATCATTCGACATGGTCCGACTGTCAAGAAAGTTTTCACCGCCTTCTTTTTCGATGCATAACTCCGGGTATTCCAGGCACCTTTGCGTAACTAAGTTAGTGTCGTTGGAAATTTTACCTTCCAAAATGTTTCGATACCACCCCTCCGCCCACCATTACCCAACGTGTCCATCTACTCCACGACAAGGCAACTGCGCATAAATCCGCCGTCCTGACAGACTTTCTGTAGTAGTTTAGCATCCAAAGATGAGTTTCATCCAAGCCCTTAAAGATGAAGTTGTACGAAGTCCTGGATAAGTATCACGTTCTTTTCATGCTTTCATCAAAAACAGAGGCTGTCTACGTTTATTGAGTAGATATAAGAAAATATTTCACTTGTAAACTAAGAAACATTTTACTGTCAAGAGTGACGTAGGCACTATAGACAATACAACATGTTTTCATTCCACGGATAAAATATTTCCTTTTATCTACAAGAAAGTGGCTCTTCTCTTTATTTTTTTTATCTTTAAGGCCAAAACCGTCGATTTCCATAGAATTTCTACATTATGTATTAGTGCGATTAACGGCTGCATTACTAGACCGATAAAAAGGAAGTTCACAAATTAGGTCAGCTACCTATAACAAATTTAGCTTGCACAACTAATGCCTCAAATTGTGTTTAGTCAAATTATTGACTCTTTCAAAGGAAATTTAACAGATTTATATTTTCGTGAACACGTTTCTCGCGCCGATTGCTACAGTGAACACTGTTTTAGCAGGGTTACGTGCAGCCAGTCTAGTTCGGTAACAAAAACTGCACTCAAATTTCGATTGTCACTTAATTTCCGTCGGCACTCAACACTCATCAATTCCCAATATCTCTATCATTTTTTCAAGCATAATTATAATTGTGTTGACAGAGTCTCTACAACAACAATTTTATGACATTTTTTAACCGAGTGGTTTTTTAATGTGTCCGTTTGTCGAAGAGTGTAAGAGACATAAAATACTATATGGGTGACAGAATATTGGATAGAAAAGAGTTCATGCAAGTTCAGTCACTAATATTTTTGCAGGATTTTTAGAATCTTTTAAAATTAAAACAAGTTAATAATGCAAACCTACGTTTTGTTGTTTGGAGTTTGTTACTAGGCATTTTAGTGGCGCCTGCTTATTGATCAAATAAATGGATACTAGAGGGTTTACACTCTACGGGAGAACTGCGCCGGTGGCCTAGTGGTTAGAGCGTCTGCCTCGGATGCGGGAGGTCGCAGGTTCGAACTCCGACCGAGTCATACCAAAGACTTACAAAAATGGTACTCACAGCTGACTCGCTTGGCGCTCAGCAATAAGAAGTTAGTGTTAGGACTGGTCGGCCTGGTGTCAGGATAATGTGGCTGGATGGGACATCATGCTACATATCTGCGGCATGATGTCCCAGTGCAGACATCGTAGCGATATGACTGAAAAATTGTTCAAGCTACCTTAAAAATCTAAATCACACACACACAAACACTCTACGGGGGGGGGAGTGGTTTAAAGCGCTCGCCTTTACCGTTCACTGCCATCTCACTTGTGAATATAACATTGGTACGTCACTATGAAATAACAAAAATATTAACGGCGCATGTTTTCTTTCTCTCGCTTATGAGAGATAAAACAATTCTCCTAAAAATCCTGCAATAAATAAACATTTGCCATTTGTTTGCTCATGGCTGCAAGTACGAGCTCATCATAAATATCCAAAAATGTAGTTGTACATGTCAGACGGCATGTCCGACTTGTGTCAGAATAGAAATATTCATATTTATGTAAATAAAATAAACTCCAGATGATTAAAAAAAAAAACAACACTCACTTACAGCTGCCTATGACTTGCAGGAATCGATCAAATAAAGAGTCCCGCTAACGTGTCTAGGTTCAGGCACGCTATTGCTTTCATGTGTACTTTATTATATGCAATATGTACTTAATTCTATGAATATCTTCATTCAAAAATATAACACAAATAAACCCCAGACAACATACTGTTTTCAGTCTAAGCTCCTCGTTCACAGATCTTGCTTATGGTTGAAAACTGGATCGTCAAATCAAGAGTCAAGCCTGTTATGTATTCGTTAAGTCATGCAAGACGTTTTGTACAATTTAATCATAAGTTTAAAATCCGGGTTTTTCCACTTGGAGTAGAACTAGAGGGAAATGATATTTAAAACGTAGCGTAAGAAGAGGCTGCTGTGTTAAAAGTTGTCTAATTTTAAAGTTTCTACTACAGCTGTGAAATATATGGCGACAAATACAGGAAACCAATCAGACAAGAACTTGGACTTTGACTTTCTAATGAGAACAGTTGTTATATTAAAAGAAACCAACAACTGTAACTTCGTATTTTAATGTGTTTTTAATGTTTTTGTTTCATTTATCTTTTGTGGATACCCACGCTTAACTGGCACAATATAGTCAGGATTGTCATGATGCACAGTTAAGCCCTATAATTACACACCTCATATATTTATCGGTATTTAGGTATTTTGCGAAATAAATTGTAAGGATTTTACCGTGGGCTCATTTGGTAAACAGTATGTTTTTTTTCTTCAGACCGGGGTATTAAAAGATAAGCTTTGCACGTTCATGTCACATGCTGTGGAAGAGGAGGCTAACTCTCATCACTATGCAATATTTACGTGTATTGATATAATTCCTATATGACATAGCAAAAATAGTGACCAGACATAAGTAGCACCACTAAAGACAATCCAAACACGTGGTTATTTTTTATTTTTACTTGTTTGCTTTTTTGCATTTTTTTACTGTCCCTTTCTTTAAGATTTGTTGTTTCATACCTCAAAAATCGAGGTATTATTGAACATGTTCTGTAATACAGACGACCTTAAGAAGGCAAATATCAATGAGACGAAAACACAGTCATTAACACTGGAGCACGAATGAGTTCAATCGGACTATTTTTCATCAACACAATACGGGGCTAAATTCAATTAATCCTTTTATTGTGTGACCCCGGTGCTATCATTCAGTGCGGTTCCCCGACACTTCACATTTTAAAGCTGCATAAAAGCTATCAAAGCATTCAACTATCGAGACTTAATCGCTTTTCTACAGATGAATTTCATCCAAGCCTAACGAAGGAGGATACATAATCGATTGGCCCGCTACCATGGTAACATGACTCTTACAAAGACCTCACTGTGGCGAGGCCTTTCCATCCAATAACCTATCGAACTAGTCAAATAATTGAAAATAGTCTAGCTGAATTACATGTTTGGGTTGATAAATATGGGAATGACCGAGACGTAATAATAAAAAAAATTAATTGTAATAGCTGACGTCATGAATACAATCATTGTATTAAAGCCATCGACTTGCCAATTTGTGCAATAGGAGAAGACTGTCCTTCGATTAAAATGTGGCCACATAATTAATTTTGTACTAATGTGCTGCAGAACGATCAATATTATCGATTCAATCAATGGTAATTCGTGTTCAAACTATCGTCTGATGTGACTGGTTGAATAGGTTAGAACTACTTGTAAACAAAACACTTATACATTCAAATGGGAGGCAAACTAACCAGTGCAGCAGCGATACTGTGTGTGGACTAACCATAGTGCATGCACATTATTGGTTCCTAATATAACCCGTAACATGTTTTACTCAGTCAGAAGAAAAGTAGGTGCCAAATGCACACTTAAAACTACACAAAACACAACTCTTCTTCAACAAGGTACAAACAGTGAATATTAAAAGTCAGCTTACGTCTTATCGCGTTAAGTTTTGTTCCATTTCGTGGGGTTTAGCGTAGTTTTCAGTACCATAATATTGGATCGAAGAAGATCTTGGAAAGACCCCAGAAAGCAGCACCGACCCACGGGAAGCTAATTACAAGCTTTATAATTAACGTACCCACGCTGGTTGAGCCCAGACTTGAACCCATAGGTGATAATATAGATATTTTTCCGATCTTCTGTATATATATATATATATATATATATATATATATATATATATATATATATATATATATATATATATATATATATATATAATCTCCAAAAGTTGGGAACAGCATTAGTAGTGCGATGGCACCTTCTTATGCATCTTTATTTATGGTGAAATTAGAAAATGATTTTCTAAATAAATGCCTCTTGAAACCAGATGTTTGGTTAAGATTTTTAGATGATATCTTTATGATTTGGAGTTATTCATTAGAAAACCTTTATTATTTTATAGACTGTTTAAACAAATTACATCCAACAATAAAATTTACATTCAATGTGTCTAAAACAAGTGTCATTTTTTGGACGTAGAGGTAGTGAAAAATGAAACTAATGACATCACTACCATGGATCATGTTAAAAACACGAATAATCATCAGTATGTGGAATATAACTCACGCGTTATCCTAAATCATGTAAAAACGGGATATCATATAGTCAAGCAAAAAGATATAGAAGAATTATATCAGATGACACTGTTTTTAAATCATCTTTGACAGAGTTAGGTCAGCATTTTTAAAATAGAAATTACCCTATTGACATCATTAATACTGCTTTCCATTAAGTATCTTCTCTTACACAACTTGAATCACGTAAAATCAAAGATAGAAATAAACATATAATTCCTTTTGTTATTGAATATTATGCAGGTTTGTCTAATATAGGTAAGATTATCAATAAATATTGGTATTTATTAAAATTATGATGTAAAGCAAATGTTAAATCGCAAACAAGTAAACCCACACTTGCTTATAAAAGGACTAAAAATCTTAAAGATTTCCTAATTAATTCTAAACGAGAAAAAACATCAAATTAAAAGAGATAATCGACTAAATGTAATAGACCTAGATGTTCGCACTGGTCTTTTATTAATGAAAATACTTCTTTCAACAGTAATAATAGAAAGAAACTTTAAATGTGTTGTGATACTAATTGTGCAACATCAAATGTTATTTACTTGATCACATGCAAAAGCATGTGGCATCCAATATACTGTACAAACCAGTCAACAAATATAGATCAAATATAAAATATATATCGATCAATCATTTTCATCCCATGTTGCCGCACATTTTAACAAGAGTTCCCATACCTTGCAAGATTTCTCCTTTCAACCTATTGTTATAGCTGATTCCAAGACTGAACGTCTGCTAAAGAAAACCTATTGGATTCACCGTCTTAATACGGTATATCCAAAAGGTCTAACTTCCAAAACACTACGACATTCATTAATCAAATTTTTTTAAAATTGTGTCCCCTGTTTAAAAAATTTTAAAATTCTAATTTACAAAATAACTTAACTAATGAAAGTATAAACTAATATCACAAAAATTGGTTTACTAATTCTTTAAAATAAATGGGCATTTAAAAATTAATTCTCATTATGATTAATTATTTATAAAATACTTGAATGTAAGCATTATGCGCACCATCATTTTTTTATTACATAACTTGGGTTCAAATGAAATGTGGAACATTCATCAATAATATATCAAGATAATAGGGATGGACGGGTACCCGGTCCGGCCACACGGACCTGGTCGGGTTTTGCACTCCGAGAAATACCTTGTTGACCGGGTTTTAAGGTAAAAATGTGATATTGCCAGGTTGGGTCCATCACCCACCCACCCCCGTTTTTCTGGGTGATTGACTTTATAGTGTGTCCTTGTTTTAATAGCAGTACTAAAATTTAAAAAAAGAAAGAAAAAAAAGAAGAAAAAAACAGGTCTTTTTTCTGGCTGACAAAAATGGGTGTTAAAGAGGAGGCAGAGAATCCCGACACAGCCGGGTAGTTCTTTGCCTGCAAAGTTTTCCTACCCGTCCATGCCCATATGTACAATTTTTTCGGCGTTTCCGAAGACGCTGATTATTTTGCTACGTGTAATATGGTTGGAAATCGAAAATAAGCAATATTAAATCCCGGTTGGACAGTTTTTAAAACCACCGATAAATTGTGTGGTACTTTTCTTTTTCAAAACTGAAAAATGGTGGAAATTTTGTGTCTCCCTTTTGTCAAATTTTTTAACCGAATGCCTTATAAAAATTCAATTTTCATCTGAAATAAACGTTCCATATACATCAAATGTAGTGGGTGATGCTCTCTTCTAGGTGACGTCACACATGCCAAGCCTAATTCAAAAGGTAGTCTGGTTGATTTTTAGTTTTATGTGTTTAACTCTATTTGTCAGCACACGATACATGATGGCCAGTATACATTGTTTGAAGGAAAACACGTGAAGACCCAAGTAAACTACTGGCAAACGTTCCAATATTCACTCTTTGGTGGAGATTCGAACTCGCAGTCGCTGAGTTGAGATGCGAGTGATCTGTAAAAGCTGCCTTTGGGAGCCTTAGACTCTAATACAGTTGGTAATTTGTCGATTCAGTTCTAAATTAACTTAAGAGATGAACCGTTGAAATATAGGAGGAGTAAATTATACCCTAGAAGTAAATTATTTATTTACATATCTTACTCTACAAAAAGGATGAGCAGTCTAGTTATTGAAAATTTTCTCCTTTTTTGACCATAACATAATTATCAGTGTCGAGTGATAAACTTTAACCTTTAATCCGTAATGCTTTCCTCGTGGTCTAAATAAGTTTACAGTATATTTAAGTATTTACAGAAATCGTTCTGTCCGTCGCATGATGGGTTATTTATGTGCGATGCTTGCAGATAATGTGTAACACAACATATGAATGCATGCAAGCGGTAAATTATAGCAAATAACAATTGCATATGTTGTTCTGTTTGAATGTATAGAGATATATTTACTTGGATTTACTTACAAATTTACACTTTACAAACATCTAATTGCGTTTCGAATACAGACTATTTCTCAAAGTCCGTGTCTATGTCACCCGGTTGCCTATTCCTGCTTGAAACACACTTATGACTATTGATGTGGCGCCTGAACAGAGCAGTGATAACTCGCAAGGACTGGACCCCAGTAGTAAGTTTCGACAACAGGCACATATATATACAAGGATATATGTGATCTCCCATCACAGCTTTCTCCGGATTCTCAAGATTCTCCACCATAAGACACCAAATTATGTCGATACCTGAGTCGTAAAAAGCGCACATTTTAAGTTGGAAGAATTTAATGTGCACTCAAACTTTATTAAAGTTTAAACGTCAAACCTGTGTATTACAAAACCTGAGAGAACTATAAATCATAAATTAGCTATTCCAAACATAAGCGTATGAGGTTTGTGACGTTTGGAACCTAATGACGATGTAGGATATTGAGGCAAAAAATTAAAAAATATTGGAAACAGGAAAAATTAAAAAGGAAAATTGCCTTTAAAAGTAAAACTATCGAGCAAAAGCTTGTAGTTTATGTCAGACTTATGCTGAAATTATATATGGAGAAAGAATAGTTGGGTGTTGGTTAGATATTCCTTAATGCGTCCTTTACTGAGATTCGAACCTTATTCCCACCTAGCCTCCTGATCAAATGTACATCCCCCAAAAAAGAAAGGTGGATAATCGTGAATAGAAGTATTCATGCTTAGATGACATTGCATTTCAATTCAGTAATTATCTCTCATCTACACAGCAACGCCAAATTCTTCTGGCAAAACGTCCGTACTTATTTCCTAATTCTGCAAAAACAATTCGCATTTCTAGAAAACAGACGACAGTGTAATGAACGATTACAGAGATCGTCTAAATAAAGCTGTAAGTATTCCACAATAGCCATTGTAAATATTAATTACACCGTTAACAATTTTTTTGTTGTTCCTGGATAGCAAGTGTTTATTCATAATTGTGTATGCCTCAAACGTACAGAAAATGGCTGCTATTTCCCACAAACTTTGCTTTTGTGACCATGATAATGACATTTTGAAATTTACATATTTTCCAGAACATTCCAGACAGATTCAGTGAGTTAACTTGGAGTAACTTTTAACTTTCCAGTAATATAAATAGTAGTATAAATACAGGGGCGTTAAGCCCACCAGTTCAGTTTAGTTCCAGCTGCCTAAGTGGACACATATCTGCATTTTTTCTGAGACGGCATCAAGAGGCTGCAAGCATCCGGCAGACGCATTTTGCTATGTCTGCGGCCAATTTATCAAGACAAGAGCGAAAAAGTACTTCGTGGAAGCATCTGCTAAGATGTGTGAGGCCTACAAGACATATTTCGGTATGCCTGTCGGGGATCAAGATTCACCAAGTTCAATGCCGAGCTTTTGACATCATGGGTCAAGCAATGCAACTTGTCGGATGAAAGTGTGCAAGTCGCAGATCAGAGGAAGCATAACCAAGCTTTTTCCAGCTTCTTCACCCATCAAGATGGGTTATGCTTCTGCCACAATGTGACCAGTCTGTTCCAGGCAATCGGAATCGCCTTTAACCAGAATGAGTGGCGCCTCTTCATTGACATTTCATTTAGGAGTCTCATAGCCGTGCTGCTCCATAATGGGAACAAGTACCCGTATCTTCCCCTGGCTCACTCGTTGCACTTCAAAGAGGATTACAACAGCATCAAGACCTTGCTGGACGCCTTGAAGTATGATGAGTACGGCTGCGAAGTCATCGGAGACTTCAACATCGTGGCATTCCTGATGGGTCTCCAAGGTGGTTTTACCAAGTTTCCCTGTTATATTTGCCTTTGGGACAGCGGGACACCAAGGTGCACTGTCACAGGCGGGACTGGCCATAGCAGACCGAGTTCTCTGTGGTGAAGAACAACGTCAAGTGGGAGCCACTGGTGGACCCCCGGAAGGTGCTGATGCCACCACTGCACATCAAACTGGGCCTTATGAAACAATTTGTCAGAGTGAGTCGACAGCCTTCAAGTACCTTCAAGACGTCTTCACTAAGCTGTCGGAGGCAAAGGTCAAATCCGTTATCTTCGTCGGACCACAGATAAAGAAGCTCATGGAGTGCAATGAATTCCCCAAGAAGCTCACTAATAAGGAGAAAGCAGCTTGGAACAGCTTGTTGCAGTGGTTCGGAGCTTCCAGTGCAATCACAAGGCCGGAAAATGTGGGCGCTGGTTGAGACTCTGGTGAAGAACAACGGCACAATGAGCTGCATGACGTCCCTCAAAGTCCATATCCTTGATGCTCATCTTGATAAGTTCAGGTAGAACATGGAAGGAGCAAGGCGAGCGCTTCCAACATGATATAATGGACTTTGATCGCCGCTACCAGGAACAGTATAAAGAGAATATGATGTAAGAGTACATTTGGGGGATGATTCGTGAAGGTGATTTACAGTATAATCGTAAATCTCGAAAAACTACTCACTTCTAATTCTGTTGTGTTCATTTTTGTATTACTTAACTATAAATACGTGTCAGTTTTGATTCATATGTTGTTTTCTTCTGACTTTATGTGAACAAAAAAACCCACTAATTTGCCCATTTTCTCGTTGGAAATAGATAAATTTCAAAATATCACTTTCCTGGTCATAAATGCAAAGTTTGTGGGGAACAATGGCCATTTTCTATACTTTTAGGCATAAGCAATTACAAAATAACACTTATTACTCAGGAACAAAATTGTGTTACATAGAGTTATCATGCAAAAATAATAAAGTGATATCGACATGGAAATGTTGGCCCCGATGACAGGGCAGACAATTTCAAGAAGTTAACAGTCGTATTTATGATATCAAAAGTAGAGGTAGAACCAGTTGACAACAATCAGAGAGTAAGTTTTATTTCTCTATTTTAAATCATTGTTCTTAAATTCTGCTTCAGAAGCCATTATCACCGCCCACACATAAGGGCCTGATCTGACGGGATGAAAGTCATATGCTTTGTTCGGCCTTGTAGTTAGACCCAGTTGACTACTGTTAGAAACACACGTTATGCAACATTGATTAATTTGATTACTCACTAGAATACAGGCATCAAATGAAATACGCTGTCCACTCGTTTAATTCCTATACTCATTCACATGTACAATATACACATAACCCCGAGCAGGGTAGTCTTGCATCACATGCCAAATATGTATTCCTACTTGCACCTGCACTGGAGGAATAAACGGATGTATATTTAACTTGTGTCAGTAAAATATACAATATAGGTCACAGTGACCATGTTTGAATTGCAAGGGTTTAGTACTAATAAAGATGCATCAAAATTATTACGTTTCATTATTCTAAAATAAACAGCACATCACCACCCCACACCATGACACTTAAGCATACAATTTCATCAAAGTAACTAACGCATTAAGTCATTGTCAAAAATGAACAAAAACCAGTATAATGTGAAATGTTGGTCACAGTCACCTTTCTGTACTGGTGTGGTATAGCACAGAGATATACAATCATCTGTTTTAATGAATCAAACATGGAACAGTTAATATAAAATTGAACCGAAGTCAGTGAAGAGTGAAAAATGGACTACGGTGGTCTACTTTTGTGATGAGGTTGCCAAGATGGATCCCTTACCAAATTTCATGACTCCGGGTATAAAAATATGTATATAGAATGCAAAATAAACTTCGAGCTAAACGCAAAAACTTAACCAAGAATGTAGAACCAATGTACATGGATATACCCAGTTATCCCCGCTCGCCATGGGCTAGGTGCTATGAAAATCACTCCAAATTGTTGCCTAGGAGAAGGGACTTGATAATGGTTTTGATGTTGTGAGGCAATGCATTTACATGTGCGCACTCCAACACTTATGTTGACGCAATCGAAGGGGCTAATACAACAGCTGTCCTCTACTTCCAAAAGGTGACCTAAGAAAAATAGTATCAATGTGCCAAACAATTTCCCGAGTGGTCTAAAGCGCTCTCCGTTACGGATCACTGCCATCTCACCTCTGTCTGCGTGGGTTCGAGTCTCGGATTTAGCCAATGTGGGTATGTGAGAAAGCTTGCCAGTAGCTTCTCGAGGGTCGGTGGTTCTTTCCGGGCATTTCCCGGGTTCTTCCTCCACCATTAATACTGGCCGCCATGTATAGCCTATCGTGTGCTGAAAAATGGCGTTAAACCCTACAACAACAACAACAACCAAACAATTTCATAGTATTTCCCTAAAAATTAATCCCGCAGCATACAATATTTTCACATATCAATGATGTCACGAGGCAAAAAAAATCTTAGTTGCAGGATTCGAAAGAAATTTGCAGTATAACAGTATGATTTCAATGGCAGAAAAAGAGAAAGTATTCTTGAATTATCTGCGACAATAATGCGGAAAATCAATACATGTCGTCGGTCTTAGAAGGGGCGGTTTTTGAGTAAAGTAATATTCCTGCACTTCACTTGCTTGTCAATAGCAGAGTATGTAGTTTAATGGTGCATCGGTTTACGTAGATTTTCATATACAAGAACTTACATTTTGTAATGCTATAACAAAGGATGGATACGGTGTTTCGTTTACCTGTTTAAATAAATTGATACAATATAATTTACCATCGTATTAAGTTGGTAAATTTCGATGTCAATTATTAAATTTGGAAAAGAAAACCACTAAATAAGCGACATGCATGTTTGGCTGTTTTGAAGTTTAAGGGAAATGATCTCTGGCAAGTAATATGAATAATTTTCTGAATTTGCAAATCTCATGCATATAAATTATTATTTACTAATTTTTTAGATATGGTGTAATAATTGGAAACATGAGCATTACTTGCCATTCTAAGATGTGGATATGTTTGCATCAGACATTATTGTAAAGATACACCTCAGGTGCAGTCGTATAATCACAGTTGTATTGAAATATTGTGTTCGTTATATTGACGTGCCTACCAATCACGCCCACGTCCTCTTTGTGGTAATTTGAAGAGACGTATACATGTATCTAAAGTAGCTACCCAATTTGACGTCCTTATGAACATTTTCATTTTCAGTGTACCAATACAGAGAAAACTACGTTAATAACTATTTTTCTCCGCATGTAGTGTGTTGTGGCGAGGATGATGAATATTTCAGCTTTCCAAAAGCACGAGTGTATGCATACAAATTGATGGCAATTGATTTTATTATGTTTGCCGCTCAGCGATGTATTTATTGTGTGGGTCCTCACAATTTGTGCTGTCCCACTGAATGTAGAATATAGATACCAGACATGACTAACAGCAATGGCAACAACTATAACCACAATGACAATGACATCAATAACAACCAAATCATTGTCATATGTTTTAGATCACGCAAAAACCACAACAACGACAACATAACATCCATTACCATCGTCCCATCCAATAGTCCAATATGAAAAATCAAATCGTTCAAAATGGATGATCTCCAGTTCACACTACGATCTTTATATCTCACCCGACGAGCCCTCCATGCTCATCCTACGATCTCTCCAGTTCATCCATTGTGAACGACTTGGCGTTCCATAATATAAACATGATAAATGGAAAACAATTAGCTCAAAATGGGGATAGATGATGTCTACTCGATTGAACTGAAATGTTTTTGCATTTCTAAATTCTTATATCTCCAAGCCGATATCACCTTAAAATTATTAAAATTCGCACGACGATTTATCTATGAAAATTGTTTGTTTATGTTTGGCCCGTTAGCACCTCAGCCCAGCCCAAACTTATTCTTCACGGCCATATTCTTTGAGCACAATGCAGTCGCCTTTGGCTTAACGTGGCTGCTCAAATACTTGTATCCAGAATGAAAATAACCTGGTTTAGAACCAACCCTCCAAACATTATGTGTACGACAATAACTACTGCTATATACTGACTGATGTGCAGAATGACATAACAAAAATGGGGAGACGCAAGCGATGGTTTCTAAGCCTTCGCAATATTTACGAGCATTTAAAAAAAATCAGATTGAATGAATTTTCCCTCAAAAGATATTCTTCTGCAGAAAAACAATGACGTTTATAATATCTTTCCAAACTGTATTGGTGATTTTGAATTATTTATGTCTCAAGGTCGATCGTATTATTTCAAAGTAGATTGTATGATATCAAAATATGCGTTTATAACTTGCTAAGCCACATGCTCCTTTCAGTTCCTTTTCTTGAAAGCATACATTTCTCTTTTTGTTTAGAATTTAATTTTTCTTACACTCTCCAAGTTAGGTCGTCTCTCTATCAGGAAATTTGTAAACTTTACTTTCATTATACAAAATACAAGGTTCATAAAATCTGAAGCTATGTGCGGCTCATATTAGATAACCTTTCCTTCGATCATGCTCATTTGGAAACAGTACACCAAACGCTTGTGGGACTTGGTACAACCTGTGCATGCGTTATTCTACAGAATGCGAATCCTTTTTTTTTTTTCTTTCTACTTTTCTTTTGCTGGAAAATAATTATGCGTATCGAATTCGCAAGGTCCGTTTGGGTTTTAGTGTCGGGATCATATGTGGAGTTGTGAGAAAGCTTGTTAGTAGCATCTAGTGGGTTGGTAGTTCGTACTGTCGTTTTCCAGCGGTTCATCTTCCACCAGTTATACTTACAGCCATGTATAACCTATTGTGTGCTAAAATTGGCGTTAAACCCAAAACACCAACCATAATACTCAATGTCTTAAATTATCGCCATCCATCTAAAACGCTGCGTGTGGTTTTAGTGACATTGATGGAGGGCAATACGAACAGTCAATACATTCCACCGTACATACCCGTGTACAATGTACTCCTTAATGTGAATAGTGTTCATCCATATGCGCCTTAGCAAAATGTGCTAGCAGATTAGCTGTTTTCACAGTAGCCACAAGTGAATACAATAAATGGTCATGTAGTGACGAAACATTGGCTATTAAATCTATTAAAGTTGAAGGCTTGAAGAAAAAACAAACAATATCTTATCAATTTATATAACTTTGCTTTTAAGGAAAAGGAGAAAAAAAGGATTTAATCATGAAAAAAATGAGATAGAAGTAAGGAAAGTTTCCCATTTACTTCGCTTGTTGCAGCTTCGTGTACCTTTCCTGTTTAATTAATGCCTGTACTTTTGTGCGTAAATGTTGACGGTTGAAAAATGGTAAAACGCACTGGAAGTACTCTGAAAGAAGTGTTTATACTATTATCCATCATTTCATAAAAATCCATTAATATCGCTTTAAAACAAAAGGAAAATAAACCATATCATTATTGATCGTGTTATCTTTATCCAAACTATAATTCCTTGAAAATAAATAAAAATGCGCGGACCCCGTGCAGTACATACGGTAATGTTGCTCTTTACCAAATCGTTTCATTCTATTAAATGTGAATACCCATGAAATGTGAGTACCCATGAAATGTGAGTACCCATAGCCGACAGCGAAAGAGTATTTGACTTTTAAACTAAAATCCTACATCATTGTAATGTACATTTATTTTACTAAGAACTAAGGAAATGTGTTCTAAAAATGTAAGAAAGGTAGAAAAAAACAACGAGAAGAAAAACGTATTGGTTCTCAAAGACCTGTGTTGCTGCAAGTGAAACATGTGACATCTGGTATAAGGAGATGATATAGAAAATGTGTTATCTGACAAAATCAATGATAAAAATGTGTTACTTAATACAATGCAATGATAGTCATTAGTTATGTTTAGCAAGTTATCTTTCATTTAAATGAGTTGTGTACTCTTAGAATAAACTTAAATTTGTGTCAAGTAACAAAAGTCGATCATTCTAAACTTAAATGTGTGTCAAGTAACAAAAGTCGATCATTCTAAACTTAAATGTGTGTCAAGTAACAAAAGTCGATCATTCTAAACTTAAATGTGTGTCAAGTAACAAAAGTCGATCATTCAAAACTTAAATGTGTGTCAAGTAACAAACATCGATCATTCAAAACTTAAATGTGTGTCAAGTAACAAAAGTCGATCATTCTAAACTTAAATGTGTGTCAAGTAACACAAGTCGATCATTCTAAACTTAAATCTGAGTCAAGTAACAAAAGGTGACCATTCTAAACTTAAATATGTCAATTAACAAAAGGTCTTCATTCTAAACTTAAATGTGTGTTAAGTAACAAAAGTTGTTCCTTCTAAACTTAAATGTGTGCTATGCAACAAAAGGCGATCATTCTAAACTTAAATGTGTGTCAAATAATAAAAGGTATTCCTTCTAAACTTAAATGTGTGTTAACAAGAGGCGTTCCTTCGAAACTTAAATGTGAGTCAAGTAAAAACAAAAGGCGAACATTCTAAACTTAAATGTGAGTCAAGTAACAAAAGGCGATCATTCTAAACTTAAAGTGTGTCAAGTAACAAAAGGCGATCATTCTAAACTTAAATGTGTGTCAAATAACAAAAGGTGTTCCTTCTAAACTTAAATGTGTGTTAACAAGAGGTGTTCCTTTGAAACTTAAATGTGTGTCAAGTAACAAAAGGCGATCATTCTAAACTTAAATGCGTGTCAAGTAACAAAAGGTGTTCAGTCTAAACTTAAATGTGTGTCGAATAACAAAAGGTGTTCAGGACCGACCTATGCAGTGATCATAACAATCAGAAATACAAATTCGATGACAGTTAAGATCCATTATGAGTGCAACCCCAAAGATGTAACAAATAATATAATATCAAGGTTGTAACAAAGACTATAATCTCAACGTTGTAACAAATGGTATTATCCCAAGCTTGTAACAAAGGGTATAATCCGAAGATTGTAAAATCATAGATAAGATCGCAATCTCAACCCAGACAGAAAGCGGGAGTCCATGCTACATACAGTAATTGCAGTCTCGACCCATGCAGAAAGCGGGAATCTAAGATACACCCAGCAATAGTCTTTAGATTTCTATCAGACACAAAATAAGACCGACATAACACAGATGTGTCGTACCAAATAGGTGTGTGATTGATAGGTCGTTTTGTCAGTTGTCTGACCGATTATTTAAATAGAAATCGATCTGTGTTGCATCTTTAACAGTTGGTAACAATCTAAAAATAGACAGCATGCGATCGTTACATAAAAAGAAGGCTAGTGCATTAGTACTTTCAAAGTAGGTGTTGATTTTGTTTCTGGTGTGTCCAACGTGAAAATTGTGTTCCCCCCGTGATTGTTGCTTTAAATTGGATATGATCACAGTGTTAATGTACTTTCATTTATTACAGCTGTAACGAAGGGCCAAGGCTCTATTTTAAAATCTTGACTGATGTACACTATACAGTGTTGAACAGCACATCAGCACAATCTTGGCTATGTAGAGTTGAGTAAGTTTGTATCATAAAAAGCAAAGACAAACTAAAAAATATCGGGATCATATCCATAAAATTCAGTTTAAGTTGTTCATTTTGTATAATCTTAACTCGTTTAGAAAGTCCAAGATCTTCTCGGGTTGAAAATACTCACAAGACGCATCCCAGTGAAAAATTATCGCCTCTACTAGACGTTATATGTATGAGGGCGTATCAGATCTTTTCCACAAAACCGAGCTCGAACTTTGAAAGCTCGGATTTACCTGATAATTAGTTTCTGGAGGGCTTGGCGTCAACCAAGCGAAAATATGTTCAGAAATGGATTTTATCACGCGGTGCTTTTTCTCTTGAGCAACCATTCAAGGTACATAACGATAGGGGAAATGAGTATAAACAGTACATTCCCACGGGGGTTGAAGACTTTTGTCAATAACATATCGACATTAAACGCCTTACTACACAGCAGAGCTTTTAGATGAAGTGAGACGAGATGATTTAATCTGATATATACATGCCGCTCAAGTCAGAGCGTTTACAAACACAATTTTCTTCAAAGTAGCACATACATTAAGAGCATTCCCGCGAGCACAAATTACGTACAATTTAAATGCCATAGGTATGTATGAGGCGCCTTAGCGGGCAAAGCTGGTTAAAAAAAGTTGCAGTTGAAATTTCAACTTATATGTTGAGAATTTTATAATCACGTGAAGTGAAGCTGTTGGTGTTGAAAGTTCCAATTTCATACTTCGAGTTTTGAACGTTCTGTCGATTAAAACAGCTGTGGCTGCAAGTTCCATGTTCTGTGTCGAGTTTATCGGTTGAATTACACAGCGGTGGTTGAAATTTCAACAGTGTATGTTGAGAGAAATCCAGTTTCACACATTGAATCAACGCGTTTGCTCAGAAAGTTCCATTTTATATATCGCGTTTTAAAAAGTTTTTTGTTGAATTACACAGTGTGGTTCAAAATTTAATTTTGTAATTTCAATGGCTGAAATTTCAGCTATGTCCAAAATCCTAGTTTAACGCGTTGAATCGAATTGTTTGTACAGAAAAAGTTCCATTTCATACGACGGGATTTTAAGTTTTAACAAAGCGGCGGTTAATAGTTCCACTCTTATGTTTAGAAATTCCCATATGATTGGAAGACATTGTCTTATGTTGACTCCTGTATTTATTCTTGCACCTTTTTTATTCTGCGAGACGTTGATTCTATTACATGCATTTTGTATTGATGTTTTGGTATGAACACCTGAACTATGCAAGGTCAACAGTGACTTTTATTATGTTTATAATTCGTCTATTTATTTATTGTACTATATTTCATACCTTGAAATTATGTTTATAATTCGTATATTTATTTATTGTACTATATTTCATACCTTGAACCTTTTGGTTTAGTTGTCCTGTTGTGTGTGTGTGTGTGTGTGTGTGTGTGTGTGCTTATTGTACTAAATATCGTACCTTGAACCTTCTGGTTTAGTTTTACTCTGTGTGTGTGTGTGTGTGTGTGTGTGTGTGCTTATTGTACTATATTTCATACATTGAACCTTTTGGTTTAGTTTTCCTGGTGTGTGTTGTGTGTGTGCTTATTGTACTAAATGTCATACCTTGAACCTTTTGGTTTAGTTTTACTCTGTGTGTGTGTGTGTGTGTGTGTGTGTGTGTGTGAGTTCCTCTCGCATTGTAAAGTCCCTGAGTAATACATTTTTTTATATGTATTGTCATCTAGGTGAGTACTACAATGGTTGTGGGAATCGAGATTTAGCAATCCCTTTTCAGATGGCGGCACTTGCGTTGTCAACACTCAACATTTGTGTTACAATATTTATTTCCTAAACCCCTTTGTATAGTTGCTACTGATGAATAATTATCTCTCTAAGTCGACTCATTCTTTGACAAGCTTAATAGCCCCTTTTACCTTGGGTTCAGGTTAAAGAAATTTTGCGATTAATATTTTGATACGCATCACAAGCATCCTGCTTGGTGTTGCGATATGGCTTGGTGAGTCTAGTACACTAATATGACCTTTTAAAAGAAAGCCTGTAGCAAAGTTGTATCAAATAAATAAGCCCATTAGATTTGTGCAAAACAAAAGTGAACAAGAATGTCGCCATGAACAACAAATCTCCGTCTAACCTGATTAACATTGCAGCCCCCACCCCCAATCCCGGTCCAGCCATTTTTGAATGGCGTCGTTATAGGCTTTTATTTGCTCCCCCACCTCCGTGTACTTTTTCATTATTATTTTTCTTTTTACATGGTGTTAGGCTATACGGAACAATCTCGGTTATTTGTGAGACAAAATTATGCATCGGATGTATGTCGGCGTACTAACGTACAGAAAATCATATTTTGTTCGCCGAAAATTTCTCCACAAAAATGAAACCTCAGCTATTTCTACGATTGGATTGACCGTATGACCGTGGGTTGTGAATGCGAACTATAGATCATTCGTAACATTTTGATCAATCCTTGTTTCGTAAATAGCGAAAGTAAGTTAGAATTGCAGCTATCGATATACATTCGATTTTTTCCTAAAAAAATGTACCATTTCTTCAACTGCTGGATGCCGCTTTCATTTCTTAGGAAGGTAAACGTGAATTTTCTTTGCAAAATATGTACTACATATCATTGGATTTTTCGAATTTTACAAATCAACCACTACCTTTCGAAGATTTCCTTATTCAATAATATAATAATAATAATAATAATAATAATAATAATAATCAGCAGCAGCAGAGAAAACAACAATTCCGGCGCAAACGGTTAGACGGAGGTTTCAACCCCACCCCTCCCAAAATAAAACGGAGAGTTAAGCAACTGCAGAATTTCATATTGCAAGTGTTGTTTATAGTCATATTGTTGAAATTATTCCCTGGAAACGCTTAAAACCCCAAATCTCCCGAGGACTATAATATTTAATCTGCCCGTACAGTTCGTGCTAAAATGAGGTGCTATTTTGATCGTGAGATACACGTTTGAGGTGCCCTTTTTGTAGGATAATTACTATGCCGTTATTTGATCCCAGGGGAAATACTTTTGAGGTATACGAGTTCTTTCTTGCAACAAGTGCGCAACAAAGCAAAATCATAGCTCCAATATACTTGCACACAGACTGTCAAAGGTCACAATTGCTTTAACAATTCTGGCGTTTGTTTTATCATCGATGTGGACTGTACGTGACACTGTACTACCGAGATAGGCGAAATTGTCCACTCTCACGAGGGTTTGTCCATTTACTGTAACGGTAGGATCTACGTATGGTATAGGCTGGAACACCACCTGTCTCCTTGATACTGATTGTGAGGCCGAAATTGTCACAAGCTGAAGAGAAATTGTACATACGCACGTATCTACTCAAGCATAACAACACTAAAAAAAAGAGCTTGTGATAGCACCCACACCACACACAAATAGACAAGCTGAAATAGTATACACTACCTTCAAATATTTCTCAGTATATTTGGAATATCGTGAGTGCAAAAGTCCTCTATCGCATTTCGTATAGTTCTTCTTAATTTTGATCGTGCAAGTGTTTTAAGTAAAATCTTATCTGTAAACTTGAATAACAAATTGTAGTCAGCGGTGTAGCAATCAACCAAGCACCCCACCCACACTCCCGTAACCCAGTTTGATGGAAAGCTCATCACGGATAAATCGCCATTTGAGGAGACCAGGGCATTTATTACATTTAAAACAGAGTTTACAAGCAAAGAAACAAGAAGTGTGTCCATAATACCGCCCCTGTCTGTTTGAATGAGTGGTGCAAGTAGAAAAGACCAACAACTTTGGCAGAAGGGGTGTGTGTGTGTGTGTGTGTGTGTGTGTGT
This sequence comes from Sinohyriopsis cumingii, assembly GCA_028554795.2. Lineage (NCBI taxonomy): Eukaryota > Metazoa > Mollusca > Bivalvia > Unionida > Unionidae > Sinohyriopsis > Sinohyriopsis cumingii. Next base: position 114,639,531 of record CM068824.1, on the reverse strand, counting down.
GTTTGTGTGTGTGTGTGCGAGATTTGGATTTTTAACGTAGCTTTAACAATTTTTCAGTCATATCGCTATGATGTCTGCAGTGTGGCAGTTTATAGTGATGTCTAGCACTGTAGCATCATCCCGCAGACAGTTAGCAAGATGTCGCACCCATTCCCATTATCCTGACACCAGGCCGACCTGTCTTAACACTAACCTCTTAATGCTGAGCGACTAGCGAGGCAGCTTTGAGTACCATTTTTATAAGCCTGTGGTATGACTCAGCCGGGGTTAGAACCAGCGACCTCCCGCATCCGAGGCTGAAGCTCTAACCACTAGGCCACCGGGGCGGTTTGGCAGAAGGTATTCATGCGTTTATGGACAAGCGAATGAACATCCACAACAGATACAAGTAACAGAACAGCATACTCAAGTTCACATGATGCCAAAAATACACACAAAAGAGCAGGACAAAGCAATACTATATTCAGATGCAGGAATGGTCACCTTTCACACGACTATGAGGACGTAAGTAATACGTAAGCACGTTAGCGTCAGAAGGGCAAGCATAACGCAACATGATCTTGCCATATTCATGGTGGAGGCATAAAAAAATGCAGTATATGAAATACTTGTATATGCAATTAACTGCTTTCAACTCATAATATTTGTTTCATTATCAGTTTCGTAAAATAACAAATGCCTCTATTTCTTTGGCATGCATAAATAGAAAGCTATAGAAACTATAGCAAAGTCGGGTTTCCTGGTCTCTTTGTTCTTGGTCACTGAACATGGGAAGATTTTTTAAAATCTTAAAATAAATACATTAAAAGCAGAATTAAATCATTTAAACGAGACTGATATTACAGATGAGTCATACAAGGACTGACAAGTGCTGCTAACCAGCCTACATGAAGAAATCAGATTGCTTTTCATTTTTCTACTTTACACAATTTCCAGACCTGGCATTGTATTATCAGAATCTGGGATTAATTATCACTGCCTGGGACTGTATTATCACAATCTTTTGTGCCAGAAAGTCAAGGTTATATATATATATATATATATATATATATATATATATATATATATATATATATATATATATATATATATATATATATATATACGAATTAAGGGAGTTCGGCTTGAGATCTTGAGATTCAGTTTATTTCTAACAGTTTTATGTGTGCCCAATTTATATGCTAACGGTAACATAACAACTTCAACGTATCACGACGCTGTAAACAGTCCAATGAACATACTTCTCATCGAAATAGCTTTTGTAACTAATACTAGCTGACCTATTCGGAAAACATACAATCGATTGAGCGTTATTGATCCGGTAATGCATTGTCATATTGAACACCGAAAATAAGTATTAACAGACCCCCCCCCCCCCGCTATTATAATTTTATTCCTTCAAAATTACCCAGTACATGCATGTACGTATCTCAGCTTGCTTTGTTCAGATCAGGTATGTCGAGTATTGATGTATTTTGCTAAGGTGCATGTGCCCGTTTTAGACATTACGCGATGTTATGTTGGCCCACGACATAAAATAAGCACACTAGAAATTAAAAATTGTAATTAATTCTCAATGATAAAAGTACTATTAATACGTTGTTGTAATTAGAAATGGGTAAAAATATTGAATTAACTGCAGCCAGAACAAGCAATTTAAGTCTTTTTAGTTTAAAAAACTACACCAAACATTAATCTTTTAAACACTTAGTCGCCAAGTTTAGGTTACTTACTGGTAATTTTAGTAACAGCTATGGTTTGAATAGTTGTTGTTGTCCTAGGGTTTAACGCCATTTTTCAGCACAAAGTTGGCTATATATGGCAGCCAGTATAAATGGTGGAGGAAGAACTCTGGAAAACCCAGGAAAGAACCACCGACCCACGAGAAGCTACTGGCAGGCTTTCCCACGTACCCATGCTAGCCGAGCCTTGGACTCGAACCCACACAGACAGAGGTGAGATGGCAGTAATCCGGAACGGTGAGCACTTTAGACCACTCGGCCACTCGGGGCCCCCATGGTCTGAATAGATCAGCATTATAATGACAAGACATTGTAGAATGTGCTCACATTTACCTTCATAGTGGTTGTTGCAAACGAGCGTCGAAATGCTTTTGACGTTGCCGTTTTTGTCAAGATTTAAAAAACGAAAATTTAAAGCACAATAAATATCGTAATGAGAATGTACAGTTTTGCTTATCTGAAGTCATGTGTCCCGAACACGTGCTGCAATAAGCATAAACCTTAAGTTCATTTAAAACACACACACACACACACACACACACACACCGCTATTAAGGAACATTGTCATGCACTAAAAATCCCCAAGTTTAACAAGGAAACAGGTTCATCAAATATTTTAATCAATGGATTAGATTTTAAAACTCGCGCTCGTGTCTGTTTCAAAACAGTATAATTAAACATGATATCATAACAATATAAATGGCCGACAAATTAGACATGGCTGACAATCACTTGTGACAAACTGGTGACATGAATTTGTGACATAAGAACCACTGATCATAAGGTAAACTAGTAATCACATAAATAAAGAGGTCGTGTCAGAAATAATGGCATCAAGAAGAGGAGATCAGCACATTAATTGGCATGGAATGATGTACACGATTCAAAATGTTTATTAGATGACATTTATGGGATTTGTAAAAAAAGGCTAACTCTGAAAACGATATTGTCAATGAGACATTAATGATAAAATTGACATCAATAACAAAATCAATCTTTCGGTCTTTCGGAATATTAAAGGGTAATATTGCACGGAAATTTTTTATTTTTTTTTTACAAACCCCACTAACCTCTGACTTTGCCTTAAGAGATGTTTCCCACAAAATACCTTTATCGAAATTCATCCTGCATTATTATATAGTAAGAATTATTTCAAAATTATATTTGCCTACTGGAGAAAGGTAACCATGACTACAAACGTTCATGAAATATTGTATTGTAAAAAAATCTAGCAACAGAACAACAAAACAAGGAATATTTCCAGACTAAAATTCTTCACTATTCTGCCCTCTAAGTTTCATAAATTTGTTAAAATATTTCATCTGCTTTGCCTTTGATACAAATCTTTTCTGATCTTTACCACAGTATCATCGAATCAAGAATTTTTTCAAAAGTACATCTCTGCTTGCAGTAAAATAAAACCAAATGAGTAAAAGAAGAAATGAAATTCCTGGATTCCGTGTGTGTGTGTGTGTGTGTGTTATTACATGTATTATATTTTAACTTTTATATAAATCAAACTAGAAGTCAGGCTGGATCTTGAAATAAGTCAGGCGTGAAGTACTGTAGTTAATGCAAGAGCCGAAGACAAATTCCTATACCTCATTCTAAGAAGATGATTACATTATCGCCCCAAAAGATGAGTTCATTATCGTACCAAAAGACCGTGCTTGTTTAGGATTGTTTTTTTTCTTCTTCACTTTCAACAGAGAAAATGACTGAGAAATCGAAAGTCCATATACGTACAGTTCCCTTTTATTTGTCCATGAAAATCAGGTAATAGCTATGTTTCATTCTGTGAATCTGTTCCATAGTTTTGTATTAGCGTTAAAGAATCGATAGACGTCTGGAATGATTTGAAGACTTGTTGCGTCTGTATCGCCGGAAAGTCATGGAACAACACATGGCTTGAAAATCATATGGCTGAAATTAACACGAATGTCAAAGCTGAAGATGTCTTAATATTAGCTCCAATGACGTACCCGTCTGTAAAATTACATGAAAACGGTGCACGAAGATTTATTTAACCTTATTTTTTCTAGGTTTTATCGACACATTTCTCACCATAAATCTTCAGAGATCCCACAGAATAATAAGGGACATGACATTCTTAAAGCATACATATCAGAGTTTGAAAAATTGCAGATTTTAAGCGAAGTTCTCAGACATTCATACATTTCTTTCACCGTTAGGCTGCATTGATGTTATCAAGCTGAGAATGAAAACAGCTTGACCAGCGTGTTGAGGATGCGCGAGAGCCGGTGTTGGGTATGGAAACTACGCAACTCTTGAGTATGAGGTTTTATTTCGACCAATCAAAAATTACTTTACTTTTGAAAGACCGTTCTTGATTGGCTAATAGTGGAAACTCAATCTCAAACTTAAATTCAGGTTTAGTTTCCGCGTGAAGGCCATTGAGTTAGCCAAGATTTTACAGACATATTGAATCGAATAGTTGTAGTTGCAGCAGGTAAGAACAAAAAATAAATGAAATTTGAAGGAAAGACAGCGAGATTCGATAAATTCAAGTCGTCTTGGGTTTGTTGTTGTTGTTGTAGGGTTTAACGCCATTTTTCAGCACACGATAGGCTATACATGGTGGCCAGTATTAATGGTGGAGGAAGAACCCGGGAAAACCCCAGAAAGAACCACCGACCCACGAGAAGCTACTGGCAAGCTTTCTCACATACCCACATTGGCTGAATCCGAGACTTCTTGGGTTTGTAACTAGATAGGTTAATGCAGGCTACTACGTGCAGAAATATAAAAGTCAAAGTAATCTAGATTCAAATGACAAAAGAATGTAGTGACCCAATTTTGACTGAAGGATATAGTTCTCCTGATGATATTTTATCTCAGTTTGAATTATTATCAAAGCAACAGCGTCAGCGAAAATGAGCTGAACACATAAACCGTAACCTAGCAAAATGCGCCTCAATAAGCACAATTCAATGAATCATGAAAGATTGGTCATAGTGACCTGACTTCCTCTTATGACTATTACTCGTGAAACTGTTACGTGACTCAACGAGCAAGAGTGTCCGAGAAAATGACTAAACGCAAATTTTAACCTCAATGTTGACAAGCGACGGACGAATGGACATATATTATCAATCTAACAGCCGGAATTACTTTGAAATCTGCCCATATAAACAATTAGATGCTAGCTCCATTGACATTACTAAACCGTCATTTCCAGTAAGATCTCTGTGACCATATTTCTGGCCGACATGTACCTAACATACAGTAAGATAAATGTTGCACAAAGCCGTCAGCCACTTACATAAGAAATTTTAAGCGGGTCTGGTACATTATAGTGGGCAATGTTAAAATTATTTCTATTTTAAACATACATGTGCATCTTTTCTAACATGTAGCAAGGCAGACCTGACTAAAGATGAACGTGTTTATCATACTAATTATTCAAACTTCTAAAAGTTTTGGATAATCCGTTTAAGCTGTCATATGTACAATTGTTTTGGTGGTGCGATGTTGATGGATTACTACCAAATCTCAATTCATATAACAACGCATAACCAGTCAACAAGCTAATCTAGGTAAACACAGATAATAAGCACATAACAAAAACGACGCCATTTTAAAGAAAAAGATTTAAATGTCTCCACCGACGAACTTAATTATATGATAATAGCAACAAGTTTGGTAGAAATTAAAATTTCTAAAGACAATGATACTTGACGCATGTTTAGTTTTCAATGAAAATTTTTATAGAGAGCGATAACTAGCTGCTATCACGCAATGCGTATTATGTGGCTTGAATACTTCATGCAAATATACATTTCAGAACCATTACTTAATTGCATACACAAAATACGATGTCACCGCTCCGGTGGCTTAGTGGTTAGAGCTTCCGCCTCGGATGCGAGAGGTCGTAGGTTCGATCCCTGGCTGCTTCATACCACAGACTTATAAAAGTGGTACTAACAGCTGCCTCGCTTAGCGCTCAGCGTTAAGACGTTAGTGTTATGACTGGTCAGCCTGGTGTCAGGATAATGTGACTGGGTGGGACATCATGCTACATGTCTGCGGCATGATGCCCCAGTGCTAGACATCACTATAAACTGCCACACTACAGACATCGTAGCGATATGATTGAAAACTTGTTAAAGCTACGTTAAAAATCAAAATCACACACACACACACACATAGACACACAGATACGTTGTCATAGTTAACAATTCAGTATTTTTCAAAGGCAAAGTATTTAGTGAATTTTTATGACGTATTCCTTTACTTTAAGCTGTACAGTAAACATCTACTCCATAGAACATCTTTCTCCATATTTATTGATTTGGGTTTAACGCCAGTTCACAGCACAGGATAGGCTTCACATGGCGGCCAATATAATTGGTATATGAAGAATTCGGGTAAAACCCCCGGTAAGAGCCACTGACCCACGGGAAGCTACTGGCAACTTTCTCACACTGGCTGAGCCCAAGACTTGAACCCACGCGGACACAGATGAGATGACAGTGATCAGTAAAGGCGAGCGCATCGACCAATGAGCCATTCAGGTACTTCTTTATCAATGTATTGAAAGACTTTTTTAAAAGATTCTTGAAAAAAGAAAAAATATTTCCATCGCTGTTGATGACTTCTCTCTCAAAATGGATTTGTATATTTTGATCTTCAAGTTGTCCCAATTTAGAATTATAGTTCTGCGGATTTAAAGACAAACGGTATCAGGAGAGTCTACGTGTATCCCAAACAATTTTGTTTATGACGAATTAGAGAAAATATCTCTAAGTAAAATTAGCTACTATCGTACTTTGAAGTACTGGACCAAAGTTATTTGTGTTAATTATAGGAAGTGTATTTCTACGTTCTGCATGTATACCATGTCTGGGGGCCCCGAGTGGCCGATTGGTCTACAGCGCTCACCGTTACGTATCACTGGCATCTCACCTCTGTCTGCGTGGGTTTGAGTCTCAGATTTGGCCAATGTGGTTATGTGAGAAAGCTTGCCAGTAGCATCTCGTGGGTCGGTGATTCTTTCTGGGTTTTCCCGGGTTCTTCCTCCACCTTTTATACTACTTCAAGCCTATCTTTTGCTTACAAAAATAGCGTTAAACTCTACAAGAACAACATCAGTCATCTTTGTTCAAGAACGGAATACCGTGAAGAGAAATTGCGCATTTTCGATAATCCAGTTACAAAAAGACGTAGTAATTGGGTAAATTAGACTGTTAGCAATATAAAGGTATTTTTTTAATTAAAAAACAGGGTATGTGTTATCTTTATTTACGTCTCCGTTTACAGCTTTTGTTTGTGTTTAGTGGTTATTTGTTGATTATGGTGTGTTGGTGTTTGGAAAATATTTCTCAATCCTAGTAATTAGTTACTAGGAGCAGACGTTATAATGGCCAGTATTCAAAAGATTTATAACAGCTTAGATTAGTTTTGTAGAACGGACAAGTTCTTAACATAAGGAATTCTGCGTGTGTGTGTGTGTGTGTGTGTGCTGAGTAATTTGAATTGGCATACTTCCTTTTATTGGTGTTTGGGTCGTGTTTTGTTTTCCCTGCTACCATTGGGTTTAGAAAGTGTTATTAATAAGTCATACAATGTGAAAGAAGTAAAACAATGCAAGCGTGAAGTTAGAGCCGAGATGTGTGGCCTTAAGATGATTAGAGACAGTATTTTGTAGCATCTGCGCGTTGAAACCTTTCAGTTGACAACGTGCGTTGCCTTATGGTCGTTGGAATGACATTCAAAGATAATCTAATCTTCAATATCAAGGTCATATGTAATTTGTTTTTGGATATAAAAGACATTTAAATTTGGCTACAAAAACAATATTTTCGAAAATGTATTTCAAACTTCAGAACTGCGTTAAAAAAACGGTAGATTTAACAGATAATTTTCTACTCTTGTTGAACATATATTGTGTTATTTTTTAATGTTCTCGAAGATTATAAATTCATTATTGATTATGGAACATAATCTACACCAATAATCCATTTTGGGTTATGTACAAATACAATGAATTATTAAACTGTCAGTGATATAAACCTGGGTAATTGTGTGTGCAAATAATTTACCTAAATTGTGATTTAATAATTTGTAGCAATGCAGCAGCTTCTGTGTTATAAATATATACCGGATTGTATATATTCATAAGAATCATGCATGTTTCTTCTGGTATCAATATTTGTCGAATCAAGAAGGGAGTCACTGAAGCCAGAGCCCCAATGGCGATGGATTCTAACACACCTGACGGACTCGACGAAAGTTTACACCAAAAATAAGAGTACGATTGCTATTCTTACGTAAAAACTAAAACAATGAAATGAAAAGGTGCCAAAGAAAACCCCTAACAAATTCATTTTCCATATTCAGTGTACAGTTTCCTACCCCGATACATTCGTTTTAGTTAATTCTTTTCTGGACAGACTCGAGGTCTCCATCAGTTGATGTAAAACATACCAGCGTCTGTATCAGTTGATGTAAAACATACCAGCGTCTGTACTGAGCGTCAGCTTCTAAGATCTACTCTGAAATAACCACTTTAATGTTCAGCCTACTATGCCACTTCTAAGGTATAAAGTAACTATTTGATGTAACTACATGATATTACTGCGATTCTGAATCGTATTTTCACTTGTAAGCAAAATGAGAATGCACACCGGTTACTATGGAGCATACTGACTGAGAAATCTCATTTGCGTGCATCGTTATTTCTATCGCTCCGAATAAACAAGTTGTACTATGGCTAGAAAGCACATCTCATTTCTCTACTCGGATAAACTGTCTTTTCTTGGCGACTGGAGAACTTAAGTGTATCAGTGCCACCTGAAAAATCATACAACCAAACTGACAAACCTGTTCTAACAAAACTGACAAACCTGGTCTAACCAAACTGACAAACCTGGTCTAACCATGCTGACAAACCTGGTCTAACCAAACTGACAAACCTGGTCTAACCATGCTGACAAACCTGGTCTAACCATGCTGACAAACCTGGTCTAACCATGCTGCTCACCGATTGTATGTAGAAATGTTTATTGCTTACTACCCATGGCTAGTTACAAGAAAACCTCAAAGTAAAATCGAAGATTCTGATTTATAATATGACAGCAAATCTTTATAGAAATAGATTAAAGTGTGCGATAATATTATAGTAAAATAGTAGTTCCCATGGTGTAAAATCTAAAGTCGATCAATTATTAAACAGCGTAATTATAGATGTTTTGGTTTCGTTTTGTGGGGTTGAACGCAATTTCTCAGCGCATGATAAGCCAGTATATATGGTGGGGGAAGAACTCAGGAAGACAGCGAAAAGACCTACCGACTCACAAGAAGCTACTGGCAAGTTTTCCCACATACCCAGCCGAGAATCGAACTCGCGCGAGCAGAGATGAGATGTATGAGTGACCTGTAAGATCGAACTCCTTCACACGCATGTGTGTGTTTGTGTGTGTGCGTGTGTGTGATTTGGATTTTGAACTTTGGTTTAGCAATTTTTCAGTTATATCGCTAAGATGTCTGTAGTATGGCAATTTATAGTGACGTCTAGCAGTGGGGCATCATGCCGCAGACATGTAGCATGATGTCTCACCCAGTCAGATTATCCTGACACCAGACTGATCAGTCCTAACATTAACCTCTTAATGCTGAGAGCCTAATGATGCAGCTGCTATAACCATTTTTATAAGTCTTTGGTATGACTTGGTCGTCGTTCGAACCCGCGGCCTTCCGCATCCGAGGTGGACGCTCTAACCACCTTGGCCACCGAAGCAGTCTCGCGGACATGGGTGATATGTGGGTGACTTGTAAAGATAAAGCGCCTCAGAGAAATCGGTCCCTTTGTGTATACAGTAATTGTTCGGTAAGTAACTTATTACATCCTTGTGAAAACACAAGTAAATAAGTGTGAAATCAGTCCCAGACAGCATGTCATTATTCACAGTGATATTTGAGTCCCTGGACCAAAACTGTGTAGACATGGGACTAAATTACAATAATACGTGCAACTCATACATAAAGAAATTATTCAAGATAAAACATATTCAATCACATAATAAAATACATTGGCAAAACTAGTATATTTCAGCTGTCAAAATAATGTGTTAGCTTCAGTCGTGTTCAAAGTATGATCACTTATATGAAACGGACTCCATATTATAAAAAGCCCCACAGGATACGCAGTAAACCTGCATCAATCTGAGTTTTACAAGAAACCAATATAATTTGTATAAATTAATATTAACGTTTAGACATTTCTTGAGATTTAATATTTGTTCAGAGTTACTATTATTTTACGTCAGTACATTGGATTTTCTTTACAACTGGCACATGTTCAGTGTCATGTAACAAGTGAAAGACCGTTAATACTGATCATCTGTATTCATGTGTTAGCATTATAAACAATCAAGCTACAGTTAAGTACCCCCTAAACTGACCTTCAAGACCTCTGAAGCTGTAGCCGACAACGACGTTAATAAAGTAGTCTCAACGTAAAACGCTCACGAAGTAGTCCCGACGTACAAGCTAACAAAGTAGTCACATGTCCCACTCAATACAGCAACTAAGACAATATGTTGCATTCGGATGGATAGAAATATATCGTACACACCAAAGCTGGTGTCCTACACCATCATTATTACATTCATCAGTTTCGCCTGTCACGAAGGACAATGAGACCCGTCACATTGTCAGATATGGTGTAATTCAGTTGACACCTTTATGCTTCACGAAGTGAGCCAGTATCATTTATCATTATCAAGGTAGAGATCCACTTCAAAAATTGCGCAAATGCACAATTGTCAAGAATAGTTGTACATCTTAATCTATTTTAAGAGTGTTCATACATGATAGTTCTAATATCCCCTCCCCCAACCAAAAATAAGAAAGAATCCTGGTACTGAATTCCAAAGGAGATATAAATCTTTTTCACACGCCAACAAAGGTCAACCGTACTGATTTGACTATATAATAAAAATCGGCAATAAATCCGCAGGTCGAGAAACTCTGCACGTGATTGTCGTGTAGCACGACTATGAAAGCTCATGATGTCCCGCCGAGTCTGGACTCGGTTAGGTTATCAGTCTTCCACAACCTGATGTATCCATGTTTTTTTCTGATAATCTTAGAGTATTTCAGAAACTTGCGGAACAATATTACAACTTTGACATAAGCAATGGCAGGCAACAGACTGATTACAACTGACATAGGATAGGATCAAATTCTTGTCATTTACAAAATGCTGTGGAAATGTCAAACAATGTATTGCCTTACAAAGTTTCAGGCATTCACTTTATATGCAATTGACGTCTAATATCGCTCTGGCATTTTCTTGGCATAAAAACAAATGAATGATACGCTGGCATATGCTATTGATTTACATAAAGCAATAATTGTATATTTATTTTTATACTTCTAATCTGCATGGGAAAATAAAATATGTTCATGAATAACAAACATTTAATGTCGACGTGAGATCAATCACATTGGGTCGAACAATTAACTTCTAAATTTGCAAACGCACTACTCCGCTACAAAAATAAGTGGAAATAACCGAGAACGAGAATCACACTAATGTGTTATTGGTGGTATAACAAAAATGGGCATCGACTGCCTGATGAAAATATGCTAAGTGCATAGCTGAATGAGCGGACTTCTGTTCCAAAAGGTAGCGGATTTCAAAACCCTCACAGGCTGTATTTGGTATGTAATTGAGAATAGTTCCTATACCACTGCATGATGCCAACACGCTTAACATGTATCCAGCAATGTATTAAAAATGCAGTTAACACCAACAAACACAACAGACAACAATATCGTTGATCGCGTTCATATTTCTTTGTCACCCAAAGACAGCGTAACGATAAACAGCTGCTGTATGATGATAACGAGAAACTGTGATGTGAACAAGTTATAAGTTAGTAAAAAAGCTGGTAAATACAGAAAAGAAAAATAAATTAGCATCAGAAAGTGTGTAAATAAACAAATGACTTGTTGAACAAACAAATGTTTAAATTGCCTGGCAGTTAAAAAGAAAAGCCAGCTTTTGGTCACGAACACAATTGCAAGAAATGAACGAAGAATATAAGTCATGGAAATCAATGAACTTTCAATAGCACTGACACAAAGAGGAAAATAAAATCGTTCAATAGAAAAATCTATTTTTTTTTAAAGAATATGTAGACTATACTCACCAAATACAGAATTGATAACTATGAATACAATCAGTATTATTCCATCAACCAATACACGTATTTATCTTAAATAATATTTACAATTCCAAGTACGGTCAAGCACAGTGACAGACATATAATCCAATGTATTTCAAGTGCATGTAACAGAGGGACACAACTCACACTCGTGGTAAAATGACGATATAAATAAAACAAGTCATTCTACCACTGATCTATCTTACCCTTTGGTGTTTTCCAAACGTGAGTCCCCGTCCAAACTCATTCTATAATCGGAGCGGAGCCGGTAGAACCCGTTCTTCAAGTTAGCAATGCTACTATTGTCGTCCTCAAAACCTGTTCTTTCCCACCTGACGAGACATGTAGCACAGCCAGCAGACCGACAAAAGTCTGTGGTGGTGGCTATTGGAAACACAAAGCTACACCGGCACTGTGAGCGCTGTCCTATGTACAGGTGCTAAAATTATTGGCAAATTCTACTTGGAAAGAGATAGGTAGCTTGTATGTCAAAGCCAGAAGCATCTGGAAGCTAATCCATATACAGGCTAATACCACAGCCAAGACGGGGGAAATGTATTGAACAAGCAAACAATGGGATAATATACACTGGTTGGGAAATTCTTCATAGAAAGTTTTAACAGCGTGACAATTGAACCAGATTGGCCTAGAGCGTCATGTCAAGAATGAATGAATGGGGTTTGGTAAATAGATGATTAATTAGCATACGCAGTCCAAGATTTAACCTTTCAAAAGAAATCTCTGGAGCGTGACACATTTTAAAAAAGAGAATCATGATGGCAATCAAGCGACAGGTACGTGCTACACTTTAATGACGAAGGTTACAAAGCGCGAACAGTGGGCGTGTTTACAGATACCTTTACTAAAGAAATATTACAAAGAGTTGGAGTAATAATTATCAACGAACCATTCTAGATAAGCCAGAGGACTTGATGACCCTATTTTACGTTTGTATGGCAAAAAAATGAGAATTCGTATCTCGAGCCAATACATTTTCACCGTTGTGATGTTTCTGTAAAGGCTATGTCCCATAATTAAACTAAATCATGCAGTGAATTACTTTTGGTTGATGGAAAAATATCGATAGACCAGCTTTTGAATCTAAGAGAACACACACACACACACACACACACACACACATATATATATATATATATATATATATATATATATATATATATATATATATATATATATATATGATTTAGAAAAATGCACGCATCAAACTGCAAATGAATTGGATGGATCTGTTTGAATGATTTAGGATTAGCGCTATTTTTCGCTACATGATATGGACCGCTCCGATGGCCTAGTGGTTAGAGCGTCCGCCTCGGATGCGAGAGGCCGTGGGTTCGATCTCCGGCCGAGTCATACCAAAGACTTAAAAAAACTGGTACTAACAGCTGCCTCGCTTGGCGCTCAGCATTAAGAGGTTAGTGTTAGGACTTGTCTGCTTGGTGTCAGGATAATGTGACTGGGTGGGACATTATGCGATGTATGCGGCATGATGTCCCAGTGCTAGACATCACTATAAACTGCCCCACTGCAGACATCGTAGCGATATGACTGAAAAATGGCTAAAGCTACGTTAAAAATCCAAATCACACACACACACAAACACACAGACTACATGATATGCAATGCATGGTGGCCAGTATATTTTAGTAGAGGAAGAATCTGGGAGAACCCCGGGGGAATCACCGACCCACGGGGAGCTTCTGGCTCACTTTTTCACATACTCACGTTGGCCGAGCCGAGTCTCTAAATCCACGCGAACAAAGATGAGATAACAGCGATCTCTGTTCTCAAGCGCTTTCGACCAATCGGTCACCCGCAAATGTCGTGGAGAACAATTAAATTTTTGTCACTGTTTGCTTCACTCCCCTGGTGTCTTCTCCTCGGATTATCTCCCTTAAGTTAACAAGCTGTTGTAATCTGTTAAAAGTACGAATTAGTGTAGTTTTTATGTATCGCATATTAAATTCAACTTATATTTTTCATTTGCGTCTGAAACTAACATATATGCACCCCTCAGCAAACACCGTAATAACATCACACTAAAGCAGAAAAAGTTATTTGCAAGAAAAGAAGCAGTTAATTTCGCAAAATATATTTTTGGCGTGACTAGCTTGTTGTTACCGAAAAACACCAGACTTAAATTAAAGAGCTTTCGGATAAATCTTTTTTTGCTTTACATTATAAATCATATGATAGCCGATGGATTTCAAGGGAGGTAAATATAAAATCATTTGATGTCAATGAAAAACAATACATTCTCTTTCTGAAGAAGGAGCAAGGCAGTCGCCCATTACTACAACATTCTTTCGAGTATGGTCTTCTGCATTCTAAACACCAGAACTGTGATCCAAGTTAAACATACCGTCCTGCGAAAGCCTAAGATTAGACTATGTTATTAATTTCAATGTAGCTACATTCTTTAGGTTAAGACTCGTAAATTGTCCAAAAGTATAATAACTTTGTGCACGAGTAAATAAAGGACGGAGGATTTACACGAAGCGGTTAAAATTATTTATTCCACACAAGCCGCGACATGAAATCCTTTGCCTTTTATCGGGAACGTGCAATATTTTTAAACTCAAATTGTTGTTGTTGTTGTTATGGGGTTTAACGCCATTTTTCAGCACAAGATAGGCTATACGTGGCGGCCAGTATTAATGGTGGAGGAATAACAAGAGAAAACCCCAAAACATCCACCGGCATACGAGAAGCTAATGGCAAGCTTTCTCTCATACCCACATAGGCCGAACCCGAGACTCGAACCCACGCAGTCCGAGGTGAGATGGCAGTGATACGTAACAATGAGCGCTTTGACCACTCGGCCACTAAACTCAAATTGATTATAGTAGCGATGGAAGCCGTTGGAGCGCTTATATAATCCCTTGAAAGAGGTACGTGTTGCGAGGATTTCTCAAGCTTTATATGTCAAAACGGCACTTGGATGACAAAAATAAAACAATAGTTAACGTATCTATAATTGTTACGCGGGTTCTGATTGTTTAAACTTTACAAATATTTACGACAATAACATCCACGATATATAGTTGGAAATTTTGAGACCATTGTTACTTCACGATGTCGACATCGTTTTTCAAACAAAATGACGATGGTAAACAACGCCACTGCCTTCACATGGCGTTTGATCTCAAGACGTGCCTAGTTTTCAGTAGTCATTTAAGTTATTTTGAAGGAAAAAATTGAGAAAATAAACGTTAATGTGCTAGAGCGGCTCTGTCAGGTCTTGAAATTTCAGTAATTTACTTCATTTTTTTCCCCAATTCCTTTAAAAAATTATAGAAGAATAACTAGCGTTTCTAGAAAAATTTTGAAATAAGCTTTTCGTGACAGAACTTATTCGAGAGAAGCGAGATTGCCACAAGTGGAACAGTTTTCTGATACGTGACTGGAAGGGCCACCACATTTTCGTCTTGCTTTGGACAAAACTTTCTATACTCTACAGTTTATATATAATAGGGGCAAATGCACTATGTTTTCCTATACGCTGACGTATATAGGTAGTTTAATGTCCGAAATTGTATATTTGCTCAACTATTATGTCGCCCATAAACCATTAGATTATCAACCGTATAAACCACCGATGTAAGTAAAAAAATATAAAAATCTACGAGAGTAATCTCTAAAGTATAAATCCATCCTTTCTCCTATATGCGCAATGATCTTCTAATAACAAATTGTAACCAAAAACTATCTAAAAGGAGTTTTCATGATTCAGAAAAAATACGAGTCTATACAAGAAAGAAGGTTGTACGAACAAACTACGGTTTCTATTTCACACGCTCGAACATTTTTGAAGTATATTAGACAGCTCCTCTCTAGTGACGAAGATTTGATTCATTACAGACAGGAGTTGGTTATATATCTATCTTTTCATTAAAACCACAATCGATTCCTGGCTGAGTGGTGTAATTGTCTAAACATGGGGTTGATGTTGGCTAATATTGACCTTTATGGAGAGTCGGAAATCATTAGCGCAGCTCAGCTGAGTATATTTGTTTTTTGAATTACAGTGTCCATGATTAG
The DNA here is from genome assembly GCA_028554795.2 of Sinohyriopsis cumingii. NCBI lineage: Eukaryota > Metazoa > Mollusca > Bivalvia > Unionida > Unionidae > Sinohyriopsis > Sinohyriopsis cumingii. Next base: position 114,623,537 of record CM068824.1, on the reverse strand, counting down.
GAAAGACGACTGAAGGATAAACAGAAGTATAAAAGTCCACTTGGTTTCGTATTACATTTCACTTTAAATACTGTAATACTACCTTCGTTTAGGGGCCATACATTAGGACGTACACAAAAATCTGGCAAAGCTTGACCCCTCCCCTCCGTACACATGCGTACATTTTTACACCCAACCCCACCTGCGTACGTACGCTTGCCCTCCCCCCCCCCATTCTATAGAACGTCCTATATTTAATCTACGAAGAAATGATCAAGGATTAATACTTTTAACGTGTTTAATAAAACAGATAGTCCACCGACGTTGAATATCTGGCTGCATCAAAGAAATAATTTGCGTAACTTTAAAAAGTTTGTCTAGTGTCCGCTAAAATTAAAACGGCAACTGAACCCATTCGAACAGGTTAGATATTAGACAAATTATTATCCAGGTTTCACCCCTCACCCCCCACCCCCGTTTCCTATGTGTACGTACAATATCAGTAGACGCACACCCCATACGCAAGCGTATGCATTTGGGTTAACTCCCCTCCCCCTCCATGCGTACGTACTAAATGGACGGCCCCTTAAAGGCCGTTTTCAGAGGATTTCACAGTCGACACAATTAGAGGACCACTAAAAGAGATTTTGCTCTAAATTAAATAGGGTGAAATAATTGAAATTATGTACATGAGTCTGAGGGACCATATATAAAAACGCCTCAACCCTCCGGCTTTGAGTCAGTTTATATGACATTGCTGTAACAGTTTTAGTATATCGCTGCGATGACTGCATTGATGTCTAACACACGATATCATGCCGCAGACATATAGCATAATGTCCCATCCAGTCACATTATCCAGACACCAGTCCGACCAGTCCGAACACTAACCTCTTAATGCTGAGCGCCAAGCGAGGCAGCTGCTAATACCATTTTTAGAAGTATTTTTTATGACTCGGTTGGGGTTCAATTAGATTAAAAAGCCTTATATTTTAATATCACAACATTGTCATGGCCGACGATGAGTAAAACATAAAGATTGGCTCAATATACTCCCAAACATAACAGGTGGCAGAGGTGGGCGAGTAAGGACTCTTAGGAACAACAATCCTCTGCGCCAGACGATCCGTGTTACGCTATTTGCTCGCAATTTTAAGAAACGTACAGCGTAGACTCTGATGTACCTTCGTATTATGCGACCACGGAGATGGGTCTGTCTTGTTTGTTGTTCACGGGCTTATTATACATAAGCTAGTGCGGTCAGTAGGCAGATGCGTACTAACATGGGGGTGGGGGGTGGAGGGGCTGTCGTCTCGGGTGCCAGACGTCTTGGCGCCAAAACAGCAGATGCAAATTAAATTGTAAGAAAATCGTTGGCGGGGCCATCCTCGTCGCTCCTGGCGCCATTTACCCTTAGTACGCCACTAAATACTTTGCAATGGTAAAGTTGCCACTGTTTTAGAAACAAGTTTGAATTTAAGTATGTATAAGCACGTGATAAGATGCGTTTTACATATAAATATTTCCATATACATGTATAACAAACATGGTAAGATATAGGCATGGTTTATACGTCTCCGTCGCTATCTGTCTCTCACTCATTTAAATACCACATGTACAGGCCAGTTAATACCTGTACCTCCATCATACGTCAATATCTATTAGATATTATTACGGTACTCTTGCCGTTGGTTTTGTGTGTGTGTGTGTGTGTGTGTATATATATATATATATATATATATATATATATATATATATATATATATATATATATATATATATATATATATATATATATATATATATATATATATATATATATATGTGTGTGTGTGTGTGTGTGTGTGTGTGTGTGTGTGTGTGTTTGTGTGTATGTATGTATGTATATATATGCGTGTGTGTATGTATGTATATATGTGTGTGTGTGTGTGTGTGTGTTATGTACCTTAACAGTTTTTGCTACTTAACATGGTACACAAAATTTTTTATTCATCAATATTTCCAACAATCGTTGTTTTCAATTCGTGTAATTTTATTTATTCCGTTTTAGTAACTTTCCTTCTATTGTTTACTTTTGCATTCTTTTATACCAAAGCATGTCCAGCTGACAAATTCAAACCCAAACTTCCAGAAAATGGGAACAAGCGCTTTGCATTCTTTACTCTACAGTCTTCAGTCCTAAGTCGCATGGGTAACACCATTCTTTTACATAGACTGCATGTAAGGATTTTTCTTGCTCGAGCTAGACGTGCTCCAAAACAGAAAATATTGCTACATGACGATGTTATATTTGCAAATCATGTAGGAGGTAAAGCTATCCTCGTCGTGCTTGCGAAATAAATTCAACACAAGTGTTTGGTCATTTAATATAATTGACCTTTTCAGACTTAAAGTTAAAATGTTCCCTGTCAAGTTATCTTCACTTAAAGCAACCTCAAATGTATACTGTTACAGCATAGTCCTCTTTTGGATTACTTTCATTTTGTTACTAGCAGGTAATGTCAAATTTAATCCAGTTCTTTCCCACTCAGACTCATCCGATACACACAGCTTATATTCATTTGGCACGAACGGATGACGCGCTTTCTTTTGTTCAGTTAGAGATATCCTTGAATTTCTAGCTGAACATCCCCATGATTTTTTTTTTTATAACTACCTTGACAGAGACTCATCTTGATCATTATTCACAGTGTTATTAAATTACACGGATACTGTAAACCCATTAGACATGTTAGGTCTAATCGCAGGGGTTGAATTATGTCCTATATATCAGAATATCTAGTATTCAAATACGTAACATATATACCTGTGCAAAACAATGAAATACTCTGAATTCAAATTATTGTAAAGAATAGATGCTATTTACTAGCATTTGTGTATCGATCTCCATCGGAGCGAGATGATTTCTGGGTTTCCTTCACAATGTTTGTAACGAACGAGTGTCCGTATTTTTGAAAATCTAATCATTCTTGGTTATCTAAATATGGATTTGCTAAATTCCAATCTGAGAAACCTCAGGGAAATTATGTGTTACGTATATTGGATCTAATCTATATTTGATTTAATTTAATTGTCTGTTTGTAAGTTTTCAATTTTTTAAAATTATTTCATTACATGTTAAAGTAGTGTAATTTGGTTTAATGGAATTTGATATTTTCCAGATATTAGTTTGACCTGACTGTTTAGTCGCAAACACCTAATAACAGAATTCTGTATCTGAAAGCTGACCTAGTTCCTGGTCTTTATCGAGAATCAAGTTAACAACTTTTTTTTTATTATTCATTCGTCATGTGGGATTAATAAGAGTGAAATCGAGGCTCACTGGGAGTACGTGGTTTTAAGCACTTGAAGCTTCAGTCTGTTTCTAGAAAGTGATCACTTGACCCTCATAAGTGTTTATATTTTGCGTCTTACTTAGGCTGTATAATCGTTTTCTTGAAATGAACCATCCAGTTGGGCATTTTACCTTTGACACTGAATGGTGTTTTTTTTTTCTGTTGTGTCCATTTGAAATTACATTTTGATTTTTTTTTCTTAAAATTATTTGGATTCTAAGAAATTAATTCTTTTCCCTGGAGAATATTTGAGTGCTTATACAGTGCTTATACAGAATTCTTAGACAAAAACATTTATTGAAATTTTGTTCGGAATTCAAACACCGGAGTATTATTTTCCGTGGTACAACAAACAGCTGTAGACACATCAGTACTACACTGGTTATATCATACGTCATCGACTTTCATTTTGGATTTTTCGTCGGGACTCGAACTCAAAATTCATTAGAACATTATATTACTAAGACTAACAATTTTTAATTTTTAGATTATTCTTGGATTAATTTTGGATTTGATTCTTTAAAACGTAAGTTCTTTCTTTCCATTTTCACTTTGTTTTTCTAGGAAAATAAATTACTTGTTAAATTTTATAAAGCCTGTTGTCTTCACTCTTTTCTTGTTGCGTATATTAAAAGCCTAAACGTAGCATATAGTACTAAACAATTTAAAAGGTTTGATAAAGGAATCTGCTAGAGTATGTACTCATATAAAATCCTTAGTCGACCCTGTTATTGTATCACCCTATATAGAAATTCTTATTTCTAGAGTTATTCCTACTGATATGGCAAATTATTTAAAAATTAAATTATAGTGTGGCGTTATAAATATGCTGTCTTGCAGAGGCTTGATACTTTAATAATAAATTTTTGACCGGATAACACATTTTAATAAATGATCCGATATCAACGAAGCAACAAATCAAGTTTACACCTACTTTATTAAAAATGGCTGGCAGATGCATCATACAAAAATAGCAACTTTTGGACCTTCGCATAACGCTTGGTATGATAGCGTTTTACGAAGAAACTCTAGAAACAATGATCGGTTGAGAAAGATATCGACCAGAACAAACACCCCAAGAGACTTGGCTAAATACAAAAAGTCTCGATGTAAAGTAGACAATAAAACACATTTGCAAAGGAAAATTATTATAAATATTATGAAAATTTGGATATTCTCAAAACCAACTGAAAAGACTTTTGGAGCCAACACTTGGTTAAAAAAGATGTATCCCATAATATATCACCACTATTATTCAATCGAAAAGATGGCGTCTTAAACACTTAATTATTCGATTTAGAGAAGGCCGAATGTTTAAATCTTTTTTTCACATCTTTCTGTAAAGTCAATGATACCATTGTAGCTCTTCCGGAATTACCCCTTCGCACCAGTTTCAAATTGGCACCATTAAAAATAGAAATTAACAAATTAACAAGCTGATAAGGATTGTAATAAGTTCTCTCTCTCTCTCTCTCTCTCTCTCTCTCTCTCTCTCACACACACACACACACACACGGTTCTAGAAGCATGCATGTATGCAATATATCCAATATATGCTAAATGTCGACCTAAAAACTTTACAAGACTGGTCAAATGAAAGGTTGTTAAGCTCCAACTCAGCAAAATCTGAAGTCATGTTTATCAGTAACAATAACTCCCTCTTTCCCTAAATTGAAGTTCCAAAACGAATCACTTGCATTTGTTGACAATCCTAAATATTTGGGTCGTACACATATTAATACATGCTCTTGGAGTCTACATATTGAAAATATATTTTTAAAAAACATGGAAATTCCTAAGTATGTTAAGATTCTCAAATACAATAGAATGTCCTTATATATAACCAACTCAACACACACAAGGTATTTTGCAGAAAATGCAGATGTCGTTTGGGGGTGGGTGTTCAAAAGTAGACTCAGATAAATCAGAGAGATTTTAGTTGAAGACTGCCAGGTTAGTCACAGGCCTAACCAGAAATACCCCCCCCCCCCCGAAAGAAGAAAATCTCACAACTATCCTTTCATATAATTATTAATAATGATTCATCAAGTTATTTACAACCTCCTTTGGTGGGAGAAACGACAAGATACAATTCACATAATCAAGAAAACTTTTCTATACTTCATTCCAGACTTGAAAATACATATTTTCTTATCTCATCTCTTCATATGGATTACGCTACCTGAAAATGTCAAATCTGAATGCGATTTTTTCAATATTTAAAAAGTATATTATCCCGCGAAACCATAAAGTTCATTTTTATTATCTTTCAGATGATCGCAAATGCTCTGTTATTCAGTCTAGAAACATAAATCAATGTAACGACCTCAAAAAAGATCAGTACGACACTCACTTTATAGACAGTCCCTTATGCAGCTGTTGAGTAGAAGCAGAAAGTGCATATCATTGTGGTTTCATATGCATTTGATTCATATTTCAATGGCATAAATCTAATACTTGGTTTTAACGAGATGCTCATCCCGATCTCCTTATACACTCTTTTAATTGGCACGCCTGAACTTGCGGTTGGGCAACATATTATCTTTAAATTGTTTCAAAAGAACATTAACGTGTGGTTAACTAATGTTTTGTTTGTTTCATTCTAAATAGGAGGGTATGATTAATGCTTCAGGCTGTATAATGACCAGTGGATAGTCGTGTAGGTGCATGGTTTAGGCTGTATAATGACCAGTGGATAGTTGTGTAGGTGCATGGTTTAGGCTGTATAATGACCAGTGGATAGCTGTATAGGTGCATGGTTTAGGCTGTATAATGACCAGTGGATAGTTGTGTAGGTGCATGGTTCAGGCTGTATAATGACCAGTGGATAGCTGTATAGGTGCATGGTTCAGGCTATATAATGACCAGTGGATAGTTGTGTAGGTGCATGGTTCAGGCTGTATAATGACCAGTGGATAGTCGTGTAGGTGCATGGTTCAGGCTGTATAATGACCAGTGGATAGTTGTGTAGGTGCATGGTTCAGGCTGTATAATGACAAGTGGATAGTTGTGTAGGTGCATTACATATTAAAGGAAATTCCTTTCAAGTTTGTAATATCATTGTTTACTGATTTTGCATATTTCTCCCCTTGATTTCCATTTTAAAGCTTGATCCTTTAGCCATCAGGACAACTGATTTGTTGCTGTTTTTTTCTTTTGTTTTTGTTTATTTTCTTTTATTTTACTTCTGCCTCTTGTGAAGCTTGATTAATTTCTATCACGGTATTATGATGAGGAAGGGATTGTAAAATGTTGTGAGAACTCGCGGCCCGACCCCTTTTGCACAATTCAGCAAATAAAATATGTTTAAGCCATAGACTTCAAAAAGAAAAGGCTAAAAAGGCCCAATTTTGTTAAAGTTGGAGCTGGCATACCTGTATACCATATTTTGCATATGTACAGCATATAAATTACGTATAACGTAAGTATGTTTTACCGTGTGATGTACACTTGGGCAAGATATAAAGGAAACTTTGCATGGATCATACACGTTTTGATGTGTATACATGTTTGCAGGAGCTCGACGAAGCGTTTGAGCTCGAGGGTTAAAAGTTGTTCCCAAGTCACGAGAAAAGTCTACACGTGAATAACCCTGTCTGATCGTTATTTCTAGCACATCCAATCATAATTGCGGATTACCCACAAATAAAACTTTTGTTTGAACAAACATAAAGTTCATGTATGAATTCGGTGTTGGGTAATAATAATCTACCAGATGATTCAACCAGATCTATAAAACAACAACTAATAAACAAACAAAATAATATCAGTGAACAAAAAAAAAACACCACCACCATCAACAGCAACAAACAAATAAACAAACAAAGCAGTATCAGTCAATAATTGTATCGAAGGCTGTGATTTCTTCTTTAGCATTCGAAAATTTGATTTCAGACTTGTTGCAAGATAAGGAGGAGTTTAATATGCATGCGCTGTTTGGATTAAACTAATAACTTATGTCGTGATGTTTAATGCAAAAATGTGCATAAGGGGACACCCAATAATCGTTGGTCAATAGGGTAATATCAAATCAAGAGTTCGTCAAAAATAGCGTATACATTTATTTGCGCTTCTTCCAATTTGACAGTTTTAATACTTAGACACTATTTCAGTTGTGTTTTCATACAGTTAATAAAAGCTACCGATGATCCGATTAAGGTCAACTCTTAAGTACTGAACTACACTTGCAACAGTTTTTCTAATAAAAAACCTAATAATTATCAAAAACAAAGTAATCCAGTTGATCAATTACAGAGAAAAATAAGCACCGGTTGCAAGAGCTTTGTAAGAAGGAAAAACAAAAGAAAGTTATTAGAATAAGACCCCGATCAAAATGGCATTTGGAGCTAGAAAATGTAACAAACTATTTATGTGATTGACCTTTGGAGTATGTATCGCTAAAAGGCATACGTACCTAACAATCCGTGGACATAACTAACAAACAAGTTAATAACTAAGTAGTTTGAACTGCCTCCTATCGTGCAGTTACAGTTGTAGTTGTTTGGAAGCCTTTGTTTCTGGTTGTTTTATATATTAATAAACACATATACATACTATGCAAATTCACTTCTGGGGCTAGAGGGGCTGATTTAAAAAATGATGAAACAGTTTATAAAAGAGCATCAAAACTTCAAATTTAATCAACATAAGATATTTTGGATAATTTTTTCTGTCCATCTCGACATTCATCCAATATTTAAACTTGCGCTTTTAAAAAATATCACCGAGAGAATGCAAATCATGGACATGGTGTTTATTTACCTTAAATTTAAACAAAATAATGACGTAACGTAAAACCCACGTGCAGTCTGACATATGACGTAAGTAGCGTTCATAGATTATCCAGAAAATATTGTGATGTCAGATTGTGAATAGATATGTCATAATATTACGACTCCATGGTCTTAAACCAAGTTAAAAAAAGAGTGAGAACCAACCAGTTTTGTAAAATTCAGCAAATAATTTATTTCTCTTGAATAGAAAGTGAACATTTAAAAAGAACTTGCAGTATCGTGAATTAAATCCCGAAATAGTCCTAAAATGTCTATCACAAGTTCAAATGTATAGAATTTCAAAATTCCGGTTGTGATCCGAATGAATTCCATTATTAAATGTGTTGATGCGCATGTAGTCTCGAATGTGTTAATCTGCCAATGGCATGAAATGTGATAACGAGTTAACAGTCTTGATGTTACACAATAATATAATCCAAAAGGTCATTAAATGAATTCACAATAATTCAAAGATAAGGATTTAGTCTGAAATATTATTGAGCACTTTGTAATTCCAGTGAATAATAATTTGAATAAATAAATCCACTCAAATTAAAAACTGAACACAACAATAAGACTGACTCCGATTCGGACGTTAATGTAGGAATGAATACTTTTTAAGTTAACAAAACTAAAAAAAGCTAAGGCAAAATAATAGATCCAGGATCTCGTTCAGTTTCCTCTCTAAAACATTATAAGTTGTCAACAACCCCGCTCAGGTGGTCTAGTGGTTAGAGCGTCCGCCTCGGATGCGGGAGGTCGTGTGTTCGATCTCTGACCGAGTCATACCATTAAGAGGTTAGTGTTAGGACTGGTCGGCCTGGTGTCAGGATAACGTGACTGGGTGGGACGTCATGCTACATGTCTGCGGCATGATGCCCCAGTGCTAGACATCACTATAAACTGCCACACTGCAGACATCGTAGCGATATGATTGAAAACTTGTTAAAGCTACGTTAAAAATCTGTCACACACGCACTGAATTGTCAACACGATTAGGAATTTCCAAGTAAAAAACTAATCTCATAGACCCAGATTGAAGTAAACATGTTTACTTCCATTAATAATGATCTGAACATTGAATCTATAATTACAAAGAAATATTAGCTATATATATATATATATATATATATATATATATATATATATATATATATATATATATATATATATATATATATATATATATATATATATATATATATATTAATATATATATATATTAATATATATATATATATATATATATATATATATATATATATATATATATATATATATATATATATATATATATATATATATATATATATATATATATAATCATGCAAGGGCATGGAGAATGGGGAGCAAATAATACAAATTTAGTTTACATAATAATATGCAGTTGCATGTGTGAGGCTGGATGAGTACCTTTATGTTAGTGTTACATTTATCCACTTTACCCAAGAAGAAAACGAATGCAAAATTGAACAGAATATGTATCCTTAAATTAATAGATATTGTCATCTAATAAAAAACTAAAAGATGATATTTAATTTTTTTTTACAAGTACTCGTGAAAACATGCATCAGTGAAATAAAAGGGCTCAGTTTATATACAGGTCAATTTGTTTCGTATCAGAGTAAAAATATGTTATTTGTCACAGAATGCGTGTATTTATATACAGTTGAAAATTTGGGAAAAAGATCGACGGACTTGTGCAACTTTACAAAAAAGAAATAATGATACATTGATTTTGAATCTTGTGATTGTTTTTAAAACTGTACACTAGGACGGAAATTTTGAGAAAATAAAACATGTTCACTAATTTTTTCGTAAAAGCTTCACGATTGTTTTACCCTGACCATAATGAAGAAATGAATGTATTTCATGAAATTTATTGTCGAGCACAAGTTTTATCAACTTCAGAAACGATGCAGGATTATTTTTCGTTTGAAATAGAGTGAAGATGTCACAAGATCGTATTTTTCTCCATCCTGTATGTGTCATAAAGACCGTGCCAGTTTTCCCACCCAGCATATTCCATAAAACCATACCAGCTATTTTCCATTCCTACATGTTCCACAAAGATCATACCCAGTCATTTTCCCGTCGTACATGTTCAGTAAAACTATACCAGTCATTTTCCCGTCCTACATGTTCCACAAAGACCATACCAGTCATTTTCCCGTCCTACATGTTCCACAATGACCATACCAGTCATTTTCCCCATCTTGCATTTCCACATAAACCATTACAGCTATCCCCCCCCCCCCGTGTTGCACAAAGACCATACCATTATTTTTTCCCATTTTGCATATTCCAGAAAGTCTACATCAGTTACTTATGTTGTTTGGTTTTACGTTTTTTCATGGAGCATGAGTAACATAAATTCAAGCAGTATGAATTGTACATGCCCCTGAAGATGAACCAGCTTGGTTATACTTGAACCAAATACAAATCGAGTCGATACTTCATACTAAATTCTATGAAAGCGTCATAGTGCTCCTTATTTCAACATCGTTACGAGTTGAGTCATATTTCACTTGCCCGAGTCAGCTGGCTATCAAGGAAATGTGCCCGGGCAGAATTTAATTTCATTGGTCAAATTGGAGTTTTTGGGTGGAGTTGTCGAGTAACCGAATTTGAAAAATAGGAACTATATCGGTAGTTTTAGTAGTTCATACGTTTAAAGGCATGTCAGAACCATACTGGCTATACAATGCAGACGAAAATTAAAGCCCTGCTAACGTAAATATAGAGAATTGCATAACAATGAAGAGCAAAATGGATAGCAAGACAAAGTCTTCCTCAAAAAACAATGCAAGAAATAAACGACAAGTATTAAACAGTCAAGGTTAAGGATAAAGTAGTTAAAGTTGTTTTAAAAAATTATATATAGTAAAGATCGAGGTAAAACATGTACATCTTAAAAGATATATTGTCAAAATTTATTATATAACCCGCATTCACTCAAAAATTCAGTCTTTCTTTGGTGGTACATTAGTATAAAGTTTCTTAACTAAATTCACATGTTGATACACTCATTGAGTTCACATGATAATACATCTGTCCAACAAGGTGGATGTTGATACACTCATTGAGTTCACATGACAGTATATCTTTCCTACATGATGAATATTGACATGTTCATTGAGTTCACATGTGAATACCCCAGTCCTTCAGGATCTTTGTGGACATACTCGAAAAGAATATTGTCCACTCTCAGTGGACAATGACATGATATACACTCTTTTTGACCCTTCAGAATAAATGCATGAGTTATTATTGCGTGTCCAAAACGTGATCGGCACAATACAACTTCACCTCTGCAATTTGTTTTATATGAGGGAAGCCATTATTCAGTGGCTCGTTTGATGTTCTGTTTATGAGGTATTTCGTTCCACATATTTTGCCAAGTATGAATCCCATGCTGATTTATTGTATTTAAAGTCAATATACAGAGTTTTCCATTCCAAAACGGATGAGCTCAGGGCAGCTTTGGCTGCCTTATCATCTTGCATTACAATAAATTTACAACGTGACCTGACAGCCAACAGTTCAGAACATAAGTTTCCAGACTGCATGAGAAAATCATGATTCTGTGAAATTTCTGATATTAACGGGTTGTTAGATTTAGAGTTTTCAAATGAATACAATGTGGAAATGGAATCAGAAAAAATGACTAATTAGGTTTTTGAGAGGTTTGGATAAAATTTAATTTTTTTAATACAACTGTAATTTTTATGATAGTGTTACGTATATTTATTTAATTTATTTTTGATTTAATTTATGTTTGATTTGATTTGATTGTTTATGGGTTTTAAAATCTTTTTATTTTCTTTACCTGTCAATGTAATGTAATTTTGTTCACTAGGAATTTGATATTTTCCAGAAAATTCAGTATGACCTGAACTTTTCCTTAGATACCTAAGAATAAAAACACTTGTTTCTATTTTTGATTAGTTCCTGGCCTTGATTGAGGGTCAAGTAAATAACATTTTCTTGGAGTAAAATGATTGGTTCTTATTAAGGACATACAGGAGCTAGGTGACTTTTACATGTAAATATGATCACGTGATCCTCTATTTCGCAATTAGACATTTCCTCAATTGCGAAATACTAAGTATTATTAGTGATGTTGAGAGAGAGAGAGAGAGAGAGAGAGAGAGAGAGAGAGAGAGAGAGAGAGAGAGCCCGGGCTTTTAACGACTTGATGTCAAGTTGTTTTCTTCTGTTGTGACCAGTATTGGAGTATTGAAATTTTGAGTTTTTGAGTTATATGTTAATTTTGCGTCAGATTATTTGGACTCTGAAAGATTAATTCGTTTCTCTGGAAATATTATTGTATTCATACAGAACTCTTGAACAATGACTTTTCTTGAAAATTTTATTTGGATTTCCAAGACCGGAAGATTAATTATTTTGTTTCTGCAAGGAACTGTAGACGTCAACACAATACAGGCTACATGACACATCATCACCTTACATCTTGGATTCTTCGTCGGGACTCGAACTTGGAATCATTAGAACATTTCAATATTAGGACTTTAAAACTTTTATTCGTGGATTATTATTGTATTATTTTTGGATTTGATTCTGGAAACCTAAGTTCCCATATTTTTCCATTTTTACAGTATGTTTCCAGGGGAATAAATTATTTATTATATTTTTCAAAGTTTGTTGTTTTCACTCTTTCTTGTGTTTCTGTTTATTCGAGCCTAAACACGTGACATAAGAGTAGAAATTGATCGTTATCCTGTAGCCTGCTCGAGATGGTGCCTAGAGGTGTAGCAACACCAGTTCTAGCATTGTTGTCATATTTGGAAACAACAATACAAATATACACATATCCTCGATAGTAAATTTTGGTTTTGTTGAATTTACACCGCAAAACGATAGAATTTGCCGAGGAATTGCTGGATTTGCAAAAATCATATTTATAAAGGTTTGATAACCACGGTGGTGATTTGAGTATATTGAATTTTGTAATATTTGCAAGACTGATTTTTGCTGCTTCAAGCTGATGTTGTTGTTGTTGTTGTTGTTGTTGTAGGGTTTAACGCCATTTTTCAACACACGATAGGCCGTACATGGCGGTCAGTATTAATAGTGGAGGAAGAACCCGGGAAAATCCAGGAAAGAACCACCGACCCACGAGAAGCTACTGGCAAGCTTTCTCACATACCCACATTAGTCGAATCCGAGACTCGAACCCACGCAGACAGAGGTGAGATGGCAGTGATCCGTAACGGAGAGCGCTTTAGACCCCTCGGCCACTCGGGGCCCCGCTTCAAGTTGAGGAGGTGCTGTGTGCCGAAAGGTGGAAATACATTTGGTTTATGAGTGTACAGGGTTTTGTTATTTGGACCTATAGAATACATCATATGCGGAATGAGATGGATTAGATACAGTTTGATAGTATATTATAATAACCAAATTCGTGCGTCCGAGATAAAGTGATGGCTCATTTGCGTGGACAGAGAGGTTTTTTGAATTGGTGGTGTTTCATAATCCCAAGCAACACGCGATATCGTATGAGGCCAGTCAATTTCACTGCGGACTAGGGTAAACAAATGAGTAGCTGGCTTGTCTAGTCAGTTGGAGTTTTGGGCATATCGAGTACATTTGATCAAGAAAATTGTATATTTGTATGAAATTAAAATAAACATTAAAACTCAAGCGAAAAATAAATAGAGGTGAATTGTTTCAGATGACCACTTGTGAATCTGGGTGAGATAAGAAGATAAATAGCTCGCGTTTAATCTGCGTTCACTAGATGCTTCTAACTCCAAATTAACATTCTGCGTCTGATGACGCATGTTACGTCAAAACCCCAACAGCAACATGTGGAAGTATTTGGATATCCGGATGCCACCAGAAGCTACTCAAACAAACACGGCCAAGGAAAAAATGAACTATTCAAAATGAATACGACATTATCAAATGAAAACGATAGTTCGGTTATGGAATTCGTTCGGAATATAGAAACTGGATGCATGCTAACACAATGATGATGCTGTTATAGTTTGTTCAGCTCAGTATCACGAATGATATCTGATATCATTGATTTTCATGTGAACCTCTAAAATGTAGCGAAAGTTTCCGAATTTGTTTCATACAAGAATTTCAATACCATTTGTATCAACATACATGGCAACACTACCTGTTCGATATATACTGATGAAGAGTGGCGTGTAATCAGTAATATTGGTCCTGGAGTTATGGAAGAGTTCATTTTTCTACAGTACTAGTCAGTTATGGGAGCTGTCGAGTGCAACAAGTAAGAAAACATGGTATACTCATCAGAACAATTATATCTCAAGCATATACTAAGTGAATATTTAAATTAGATGAGACTGATGATGTTTGAATTCTGTTAATTTATCTACACTTCAAGAAGCTGATGTGAAAATTCTCTGAGATACTGACACAAATATCACTAACGATGCTTAGCTGAAGGAACTATGACTGTTCAGTTGCAATCTGCTGATGCGGATGCGTTTGATCCAGTTCCAGTATCACACTGCTGCAACTAATCTTTACGCAGACATGATTTCAGAACATATGCACATTTGATATATCACCGAATAATTTTTTGACGCTGGGTCTAGTTCTGATGCTGTCATCGATGAAAATTCAGTGGAAGGGGACCATGTTTCTTCTCCAATCTATAATTCAGAGATGTCAAGATTCAAGCGAAACGCAAAGTACAATTGCTTACGAAATAGCACATGCTTTTAAAAATTGGTATACAAATAAGAAGACGGATTAGTTGGAAATTGTTCAACGGTTAGACATTGATAAATTATAAAGTTTACCATGCTACTACTTCTGTATCGGTGTCACACCAGATTCCGTAGGAGGAAGTCAATGGCAGTATTGAAGATTTAGTGGATTACCAACTACTGTTCAAAATACGAACTTCACAAGACGACGCGATTCCATTTAATTTTGGGATACGTGTAGTATTGTTAGCGTTTCTTGGTTTTTGTTTACCAGCAAATTCTTAGTGCCAAATTTATGAGCAGTACATGCAAAATCATAACTGCCAAAATTGTATCTGTGCACAAAAAAAAATCATTGTGGTAATACCCTGCGAATAGGGATGAAAACGGGTCTTGTACCTCAGTATGAGATTCGTCGTACTTTATCAGTTCTTCATACTTAACAAGGAGTGTGGATATCCAGTTGGTTACACCAACTGATTTACGACTGTAATGATGTTCATGACTGGAAAAGCCTTTGATTTCATACTTGGACACAAGACGTGGCTGGCTATGCAAAAGACGTTGTGTGTGGCTGATCATCACAGAAACGAATTTGACGTAAAACCCGTAGAAGAAGAGCGACATGTGAACGTGGAATTTTAGACTATTTTAGTGGTGGAAAATACCTAAGTTTTGTTGGGGCCTATATTAACTTAGAAACAGTGGGAAAAGAACCACGTACAGAGGAAGAGATTCTACGTGACCACGAAAATGGCACTGTAATGATAGAAGAATGAGATTATCCTCGGATAGCTTATGACAGACAGACTAGAAGGATGCGTTTACTAGATTGGATGTTATGCCGGTAGATAGAGGCAGTTTTAATCTATCTGTTTATGTTCAAGTTTTGGTGACTTTAGTTTCTTCCTTATTTATGAACGGAATGATTAGGCCTTTATTGTTTACCTGTTTTCATTTTGTTGACTGACTTTACCAAAGACACTGTGTATAAATGATTGAAGAAAGAAAAACATTAACTTTGTATGGTTTTGAAATGGAAAGTAGTGTGTGTGTGTGTGTGTGTGTGTGTGTGTGTGTGTGTGTGTTAAACTACCATGAAAAGAAAATGAAACGTGTATAGAATATGCTGTGTCGTTGATGGAATCTCAAAATTCTGTACATAATTGTTATGGCTGCATCCTCCGTTCTCAGAATAGTCAGATTATGAAAGTTGCGATGCACGGTATCTTCACCATTCCTTATTTGACTGCCGGACCAAGTGGTCCAGGCAAAACCGATCTTGTCAAACGTGTTACTGAATGCTAAATACATTATTTCGATCGTCCTCTACAAAGTATCGTGTGGTGTTACAAAGAGTGGCAATCG
The DNA here is from genome assembly GCA_028554795.2 of Sinohyriopsis cumingii. Classification (NCBI taxonomy): domain Eukaryota; kingdom Metazoa; phylum Mollusca; class Bivalvia; order Unionida; family Unionidae; genus Sinohyriopsis; species Sinohyriopsis cumingii. The sequence continues at coordinate 114,607,373 of CM068824.1, read as the reverse complement.
GCTTACACGTTACTCCAATAAAGTCGCTGAGAATTTATTTGGTTTGTAAAAGTAATTTCTCGTAAATACGATGGGATCCTGTCTGGCTTTAGTCAAACACATATTGTCATCTTTGATGTTAGGATAAGACGAAGAAGAACTTAAACCTTGGTTGACACGAAAAGGACATCAAACTAACGCAAGTATTATTTACATTACTTAATATTTCTTTAAACAAAGTCAAGCGCATCGCACCACCAGTGTCAGTGCACATATGGTGTTCTTTAAAAGTTCAAGAGACAAATATTTAGTTCAAAAGTTGGCCAAACAATTAGAAACACCCTTGTTAAATTTTGCGTATGACAAATCACCATATGCATATTTACTCATCCACTTAAAACCTACTGCTAACGATTATTTGACATTTCGTACAAAGTTGTTTCACGATAGGTATTAAGAAGTCGGGCCTGTCATGTACACGACAACGTTGTCGTCGGTCTAAAACTAAAAAATATAAACTAAACAAATATCACTTTCTTCTTGTCTTTGCGACAGTATTCAAAATTTCTTCCTTTCAATCTCATCCTCCTACCAAATTGATTCCATACTTCTGGCTAAGGCACGAAATTCATCCTCTACGCCATAGCAAGGACCAGGCAGAAAGAGACATTGAAAACCATTCAGATTATATAGACGCGATAAAAAATGAATAAGGAAATAAGAACAGCTGTCAGAGAATGCCACGTTTTTGAATACAAAATGAACAAAAAATACGATGCATCGAGATTTTTGCAAATACTGAGAAATATCGATCCGTTTGCCATACCACGGACGACGATGACGATACAAGAATCCCAATGGGCAGAATTTCATCCTGTGTCTTTGCCCACCTCAGCAACTATCGAATTTAAAATGAAAGGACAAACCGATGTGAATAAGTTACTTGTACCTGAAAGTCAAAGTTCTCAAAAAGGACAACAGCAACCCAGGGTAAAGTGCCAGAGTGACTCCCTCGAAATGTGCATGCATTCATTGTTCAGTTAGGTGGATTTGTACTTGAATTACAAACTGATGAGCAGTAGGATGAACACCCACTCTTATCGAGCGTCCCTGGAACCTCTTGTGACGTACGAAAAAGAAGCCAAGAACATGTATATCGATACCTTGGTGGTATGGAAACCTGTAACAGTGTATGCCTTCAACGACACAGAGATATCAGAAGTGGGTGAATCTCGCAATGTTAAATTTAATGACCGCCAAAAAAGTCAAACAAGGACGTAGTTTGGAAATGATGTGTCGTTCACATTTTTGCATATGATAAGTAATGGTCACGAGTACAAAACAAACATAAAGAAGCCAGGCTTAAGGCGCGTCTTACTAAAATAGGAGACAATATCAGTCAGACTCTGAGCACAACGACCGCCAAGTATTATATACAATGACTGGAAGTAAAAACCTTCACCATTGCCACAGAACATCGATCCAAGATGGAAGATCTTGTTTTCAGGGTCAGCTACCAAATACTTATCCGCATCGTCAGCAATGCGACCCTCTACATAATCTATTGATCAAAATCATTTCCATTTCTAACACTTCAATGTGTCCAAGACAGAAGTCATTCGAGATGCCAAGCGTTGTTTACCTTCCCTTTGAACCTAACTTTGTCCGAAAAATTACTTGTGATCTTACTTGAAACTGTCTGAAACCACCGGACTATTAGGAACAAATAATAGCCACGGCATTTTGTACGACGCAGGAGGAATTGTTTTGTTGGCTTTGATTTCACTCCAGACCAAGGCAGAAACATTAGATTATTTCTACCCCTATAAAATCTGACCAGCGTAGTGTAGAAATAAAGTTTGCATTGGCTCTGGCTAACACAATGTACGTTAGCTTGTATGCAGAATTTGACAATACCCTGGAAAACATCAGTTTGTGATAAGTGATCATAGACTGTTAGAACAAAAAAAGAAAGAACCCTAACCTATAGAGGTATGCGAAAATGATGTTTTCTATCACAAGCACAGCAGCAGTCACAAGTCACAAGTGAAATCATTATATCAGGATGGCGGGAACAATTTCAACACTTATTCTCCTGTTTTGCTAGCCACTTGCCACACAAAAACACACAACTGACAAGAGAACGTTGTCAGGATTTTCAAACCGATCATCTTCCAACTTGTCTTTCTGGACTTGTGTTGTTACTGACTGGCACTAATCCAGAACATAAGTTGGAAGAGTATCTGAAAGATGCATGGACTCTCACCTCAGAGGGGAAGAGTATCTGAAAGATGCATGGACGCTCGCCTCAGAGGGGAAGATTTTAACCATTACTTTTCTCTATGACTTCTATGGAGACGAATTGCATCTAGGCCATCTTGCAACAGAGTAAAGAGAGTGTCCATTCTTCGACTTAATTGACATATATTTTGCAAGTGTGAACTGATGGCTTATCTTTACCTACTGACCCACAATGACGACAGTCTACTTTCTCAAAGACCAAAATATGGGTAGTCAGTGCTAAAACAATAGATCGGATATCCCGACGCCCGAGGCCCATCTAATTTCAGACTGACACCTTCCTGTATTCTAAGTGAGGTGCCCATCGGAGTTGTAAAAAAAACCCATCTAGTTTGCATGAGAAAACTTTGATCGCGCTGATGTATTTTCAAGATGTTGACTTGACTGCGATAAAAGGCGCACTCTGGTTAAAATCAGAACACCACTGCCCTACGTGAAGCTGAGATCTGATTTTAATCGATTTGTAACACGTGTGTATTTGATTTAGATTTTTATCGTGGCTAAACATTTTTTCAGTCATATCGCTACGATGTCTGCAGTGTGACAATTTATAGTAATTTCTAGCACTGGGGCATCATGCCGCAGACATATAGCATGACGTCCCACCCAGTCACATTATCCTGACACCAGGTCGACCAGTCCTAACACTAACCTCTTAATGCTGAGCGTCTAGCGAGGTAGCTGTTAGTACCATTTTTGTAAGTCTTTGGTAATATCGGCGGGGGATCGAACCCACGACTTCCCGCTTCCGAGGCAGAGGCTGTAACCAGTAGGCCACCGGAGCGGTGACACTATTTGTAACATTTAATTTAAAACTTAAACTTAAAAAATAAAGCCATGACAATTATAGCAGTTACAGCTCAACACACCGACAGGAAGCAGATGTCAAGATAAGGTTAGGGAACCATACGGAACACAGAGAACAAAATTACGGCAAGCCGACAACATTTACATTTCGACAGAGGACAAAATTAATATCAATGGATGTGGATCGTCGCTTGTGGAGCCTTGGGGACTCTCTTATTTTCATTTCCTCCGCCGTTGCCCCGCCCAGACAAAACTGACGAGTGAGCGGTATTCACATTAAAGCGCAAGGCGGTGAGGCACTGACGCCCCACCCGTGCGAATAACTAAAGATCCCACGGTGTGGAAATTACCAGGTCGTACATGCCCGATTTGGCGAAGGCGACCATCATTAAAAGTCAGCCAGTCAGTCAGTTTTGCCATATATATATTTCGAGAGGAATCGAATTAGAGAGTACTTCAGCGATAGAGAAAAGCACAACGAAACAAAGCGAGGTACGAATGATGATACCAGCCAATGTTGTTGTTCCGACACCGTCACTAATTGCACTCCAGGCCCCAGGAAAGGCTTTTGTTATCAGCTGGAGCCTAAGAGCAGGTGTCAATAAAGCCACTTATTATTAGTGTGGGGCAACTCAAATTAGGAAGACGACGAAAATAAATCAGCAGGTTTGTGGGATGTGGTTAAGGCGAGGAGAAATAGGAAGCAGTCGAATGACCCATTCCCAGAAATTTGACCCCATAGCCCGTGACCAATCTGTCTATTTGATTAGAATTTTCTCCCACACTATACAATGGCAGAATTCCACAGTGGACCGTGATGTTCAAACTATAGACATCACTGAGTCATACGACGCAGACGCTGACTGCGATGCAGACTCACTGGACCAGCAAATTGAAGAGGAAGCAGTGGATCTGGAAGAAGAGGAGGAATGCGACCCAGACAGGCAACGTCTATTGGATATGGAACTTGAACAGGCAGTAGAAAACTAGAAGAAAGCCACCCATTTCATCAATGCTACTAAGTACATTGGTTGGAGAACATTAAAAACCCCGATGCCAAGACCTTAACAGTGGCGGTTTGGGGCTCGCATTTTTTCGTCTGCACTATAGGGCAGCATACCAAGACCACACCCTGTCAAGTCTGGTGGAGGCGGCTGAGCAGTTAGCTGAAATGCATGGATTGGAGACGTTCCCAGAGTAGTGGACGGAAGAATCATGTATGCGTCAAACTGTGGAAGACGAAGAACGCCTCAGAACATTTAATCTGCCGATATAACAGCACTTTAAAGGGCTACTAACAAATACCTCTTATACTAGGGTTTTCATTTTGGCTTGAAAACTAAGTTTGATAAAGCTAAATAAATACTACAATGTGATTCATTAGGCCACCGATCTTAAAGCAAACTAAATATATCTAACAAGGTTGAAAAAAATTCGATTGGTCCGTTTGACCTAATTTTTTATATCTTTTTTTTTTCTTCGGAAAAGTAAAGTACACTTTGTAAACACACTTCCAAATTGAATCAAGAAAGAAAATTTATTTTGTAACCACATCGCTCGACTCAAATTACGAATAAGGCCATGACATAATAAGCAATCGGAAACAACCCGAATTTAATAACTGGGTAGAATTTGAATTGTAAGTAGACCTTAGGAATTTCAGGTCGCTAGTACTCGTACACCATATTCGCCAAAAGACTCGTATTATACATTCCGAAAGACTGATTTAAGATAGCCCATCCTATCATGTCAAACGACAACTATTGAGTCTATGTTGAGATTAATAACTTTAGTGAATGCGACCAATGGACAACATATAGCCGTAAGTAAAACAATTTCTCTTGTGATGCAAGAAATGCCCTGCAGGATTATTTGAGCACTTTTGTCGTGGTTATTTCCAATTGTTTCTCATGTCTAGCTTTCTGTGATTGATTTCAAATTATTTCCCGAAACATTACATGCAAATCGATAAGTTGCTCTAGAGGAATACAGTTAATATAATCGGATAAACTCTACATTTTTTCTTCATTCATCATTTTGGTCTGTGCTGTCAGATCAATCTCAGCGCGACGATCATAGCGTAAGGTGCATAATGACAGATAATATCAAAGAAAAGAATGACTATAAACTGCGATATATAACGGAATAATTGTCCTTTGCGCATAGACCCTTAGGCTTGATGTTCTATGATATTAAAACAACAGGCTTTTCGATAATTATGTAATGATCTATCAGTTATAACCATGGACAAGTCCGTATTTCATCCAAGGTTTATCATCAATGTGAGTGAGAAGAGAAAATGGATCTCGTAATTTGGCTAGAATTGAGATCGCAAGCTGAGTCATTATTTCGCTGCATCGTGATCAATAACAAATATAGTTTTGATTGATTAAGCTTTAAAACAAAATAAGCACGTGCAATTTTATATAGTGCCGAGTCAATCTGTGTACAGTGCCGAGCTCAGAGCCAAGGCCTAGCCGATGTGCGAAGGATTCAAAACCCACTAATTTTGAAATAAGCACGCTATTCATTCGGTCACCGCTACTTCATTTTATTTTGATACAGTTGTAAAGATGTAGTTTTAAATTTGAAATTGCATTTCATGTGGACCAGATGTCCAGGTGCCCGTAGAAAAGCTAAACTTGCTCTTGATGTAATTTGTGTACTTGTATTTACTCTTGGTTAAAATCACAACAACAACAACACAAAGATTGCCATGGCATCAGTAAAATGTAAACTGTATTTTGTCAACTTTTGAAGTCAACAAGAATGTATGCTATGCTGTAAAACATATAGTGCCTGGAAAATTCCTTGGTTTAAAATTTCTGATATGTATTTAAAATACGAATGTATGGTGAATTTGTGCCGTTATACATTAGCTGTACATTTATCTTGTTTATTTTTTTATCTGTCATTCCAGAGAGTATGCACGCACACGAAGAGCAGATAATATAAGATCCGGGCCTCTTCACGCGTATTTCAGCAAAGGCACAGTCCGTCAGTAATAAAACTCCAAAACTTGCATCTTTCCTTATGGCAACAAGTTTTTTCAGTAAAACCTTGGTCAAGATATTATTCGTTTTGTAACAAAATATCGGCCTTAAAAATATATAACAAAAAATATCTACGACACTCGTGACCATACAATGTTTCATCAGCTCCACTCGTAAAATATCTCCTCTTATCTAATTAAAAAAAACAACAAAGATATACACTATTTATTAATTCATCCAGTTCGTAAGTCGTGTATAAACTAAGGTATAATTATTACAAGCCATGTCTGCTAGAGTTAATCTCTTAAGCAAGGTTACCGTGACCAGAGAAATGACCCAGCATATTGAATCGGCATAGGCGTTAGGTGGAGCTACTTCCCACCTAGGTGTTACAGCTTTATCCAAGATCAAAGGAACCGCGATGGACCGGGGCATGTTCTTAATTCGTCTCCACGTGGACAGACAGCGAGAAGGGCATTGTCCGCTAAGTTGATTGGATCGAATCAAAGAGACATCTAATTAGAATTGAGATGGAGGGTGTGGTAACAATTTCGATCCGAATTGTAACTTCTAACTAGCAAGCGAAAATTTAGTTCTCCTGGGAAGATTGCTGAGCAAATAGGATTACTCTGAGAAAGCTACTCGTAATTTGGCGGTAAAACTTAGAAACAGATTTTAAGGAAAGACAAAGCTTCGTAAAGGAAGCTTTTTTGGGGGACAGAACTTCCGGTTTAGTGAGTCCCGAGTCGAGGAGGAGGAGAGAAAGAAGTCGAGGAGGACAAAGTGGAAAAGGAGGAGTGGTATAGAGAAGTCGAGGAGGAGAAAGAATTTGGATTAAGTCGGAAGGAAGAGGAAAAGGAATTGGAGGAATAGGAGGGAAGAATACACAGATGAATAGAATACAAGGACAGGTCGAAATCTATTTCACTCTACTAATCAAATGATGCAATAGGCTATCACAGGATCGAGCGGAAGGAGAGTACTTGGGAAATTTTAATCATTTGATTATTGAATTGTCAGTACATTGCTTTTCGTTGAATTTCACTTTTTTGTAAATTCAGTCATTTAACCGTCGGCATTGCTGGCTGGGGATGGGATCTTTACATCTATCTTTCACATTTAACTTCTAGCCAAAATCGAGCCTGGATGGGACTTCTATAATAATTTAAATAAAATATTGGATGCACCCCATCCCACCCCACAATTACCACAGTGACGACATACATAACAACCCCTCACGCCACTATATTATATATATATATATATATATATATATATATATATATATATATATATATATATATATATATATAGTCTCTTCAAACGGGATCATACACGTAAAATACTCTACATAGGTGATTTTTTTTCTCTCAGAATAAACCAAGTTTGGGTTTGCCTACTAGTTATATTCCTTCTATGGCTCACCCTCCCCCCATATCGGGGAAAGGGGTGGAGAAGGGTGGGCGCTCCTTTAACAAATTGAATGAAGGGAGAAGTAATTTTTTCTTCCTTTAAGCTGTTAATGACAGTATGTTTTTAAATTTAAAAAAAAATTCTTTTGTTTTGTTTTGCTTCTATTACATTTATATTTATTTAATTGAATAAAATAAATTAAATTTTCTAAATCTTCTTTTTTTATTTTGTTGTTTTATTTTAGTTTATTTGTATAGCTAATGCTAATTTATTTAATTTACATTATTTCAGTTGTATTTCATGTTTTATCATTTATTTTTCTGAATTTCAATTTCATTAAAAATTTCATTCTATTTCGATCTATTCTGTTAATATTTTATTTCTTTGCAATATTCAAACCACCACCCACCCCATCCCTGGGAAAAGGAGGATGGGGACTGTTCCGTCCATACTGCTGCGATGCCAGGAGAGTTAGTTATGTTAACCCCATAGATTAAAGTGGATGTAACTCATTCTTCCTTTAATCGATGAATTGAACTAAAAATTATTGTTTATTGTTCATAAAATAAAATAGAAAGTAAAAAAGTACGTTTCTTTAAAGCACCATTTTTATAGAAATTAAGAAGAAAAAAGATGTATACACGTTTTATTTTTTTAATGTTGTTTTCCCCCAAAAAGGAAAGATTAAACTAATTTGGACGACGGTTTTGAAATTGAAATGATATTCAATTTTAGTTCATAAAACTCTTATAATTGCAATTCTTGATAACTTTATTAGTTCTTTTGATTTTATGTTGTTTTAAGGATATTTCCTCTCAGGTTTAGAGCCTTATCAAAACGTATGAATTCTTGTGAGGGTTTCCGCTAAGTAACTATTTATAGAACAAGGGATTCTCCATCTGTAACGTAATCGCTATGTCATCATCAAACAAATAATTTTACCAACTGTAGACGAGCTATGGTTTTGAACATTGCACAGCGTGGTCTTAATATTTTATCTAAATTGGCAAATGTGTTCTGACCATAAGATTAATATTCAAAACAACGGGTGGTCTGTTTGGATTTGATGCGTTCATGAGTTCATTGTGACTTGGCTGAATTGTTATTGTTCTCACAGGTAAGTAACCAATTTTCGTTTCTTCAATCATATTTTCGTGTTCATTAACTGTTTAGGTTACCTACAAGGGCTACTTACAAATAGAAACGATCGGTAAATAGTTACAGTGATGGGGGTCCATTAGTCCAACAGTGCAAGACCTCGACCTATCTCCTTCCAACCCTCACAAGGTAAATATTAGATCGGCGTCCTACATTGTAGGACGGTGAGTGCAGTCGTTATAATGTTAGTCTTTGAAACCCCACCTTCCAATTCATATATCCATTAACCCTATGTTTGTAAACTTCATTTGTAGCGAGATGAAGTGAAAATGCTTTATACCAATGTTCTTCATGGCAGATTTTGAGTTTCCCAGCATTTGTTTTTCAAATCTAGTCAGAGAAAGAACTAGTTATCTTCAGAATAACTACAAAGATTTGTTATTTGATTCTGTCAAATCCATTCATTCAATTTTCTAAATAAAATATATAAACCGACCGTTTTTATCTAGTTTTAAAGGCGTGCAGTGTGTGTGCCTTCGGATTCACTGTTTACGTTAGTTACTTTGCACGTGACTCTATTTATTTAAGGAACTTAATATAAAGTAATTTTTCAACTGCAATTATTCTTCTTAATTCACTGTAACTATTGCTTGCATTGCAGTTAGTGGCGATATTTCATCTATTGTGACGTTATGCAGTTATTATGTCGAAATAACAGCCTCCAACTTGCAAGCAGTTCATCCGATTTTTGTTTTCATCTTGCATGCGATAGAAAGTCAGAGGTAGTACCGATTGCATAGAGAAACAACTTCCCCTTCCCATCTGTAATACATTATGGTGGCGCTCTACAATTTCGTATTTTAGGGTTATATTCTAGGGTTAGAATTTTAAAGAAAAATAATTTCCTCGGGTTTCTTCACTGGTTATATTGGCTATTTAAACAAGACCTTGTATATCTTAGGTATTGTTCCAAGAACCTTTAATTCCCTCTTTTTTCTTTTCTTGTTGTATGATTGATGGGTGTAATATCGGTTATAGAGCTCCACTTGATCATTTTCAATTCCTAGACTTCAGGTGTAAATTGTAAAAAAAAAGAGCCCATAACTGTTTTTTTTTTTTTTTACATTTGATATATTTGGTAATTCGTCCATTGCACTTTCAGAAGCTGGTATTGTCTAGTTGGGCAAAATTAATTTTCCCAATTTTAATAGGTGCTAAAGATGGTGTACTTTAGACTAATTCAGGGTGATTTTTTTAGCACAAGGGAGCAGTCATTTTAGTTAGCAGTGTGCTTAGATCATGTATAGTTTCCGTAAGTACAATATCCTTAGAAATGTCAGCCAAATTACATCAAAGTAGCATAGAGGTATGCCAACATTCTCTCCACTGTGCATGTTTCAAATGCAAACAACTTCTTCTTACATACGTCACTCTCTCAAAAAATGGTACGTCATTTCTTCTCTTTTTTCGTGGGGGGGGGGGGCATAACTTTATGGGGGGGGGGGGGCTTGATTCATGCAAATAACATCGCGCTGGCTCAGGCTGAATAACATATTAGAGAGATAGTAATAGCAGGGACACCATTTCAATTGTTTTCGGGATGAGGGGGCCAACACTTGACGGGCTTGTTAATTTTTGTATATAGACAACAGCAATTTTACATCACTTGCAAATCCGACGGGGAGGGGGGGGGGCAAAATGCCCCCACCCCCAAAATTACGTCCCTGCTCTAAAAAGTACATAATAGCTGGTGAGTGCCTCCTATGCAACTCGCGTCATAAACGACTCTGATATCTGGCGATTTAGTATACAATTTTTAATATTATCCATACGCCAACCAACGCTAGGTCACGTCAGTATGTTAAGAGCAACAAATTAGTTTTAAAAAAAGTGGCCCCATTACTTTGTTAATTTGTATGACTTATTGACGTTAGTCTAATACGTCTCTAGGAAGTAGAAACTAAGCACAATTCTTTCAAAAAAAGTGTTTGTATATGTTTTTGCAAAGCGTAAAATTGTCTATACTTGGAGTAATTTCGTTGTCAAATCTTTTAAACGCACGCTCTTTTAATTTCTGAGGTAAGTAAATCTTGCTTGTAGTTTTCAGTCTCATAATGCCTAAAGAGAAGTGATCGGTTTAGAATAATTTCCCCACCCCCCCCCCCGCTCTAAACAATAAAACTCACCGAAATTGTCAAGTTGTACATTATGCATGAAAGTAATTATCCCAGGCACATATACATAGACCCTAGATACGGCATGTCATCAAACCTGTGAATGAATTTAATGCCGGTCGATAGGGAAAGAAACTTTCAATAAAATAATCAGCAACTGGACAAATGCGTGACGTAATATAGGTAAGTGACAGTTACGTAAACATGTCCAAACAGGATAAGAACTTTGCTACTGATCAAAGAACATGCTATACAATCCGTAAACTGTTAGGGTACTGTCATCAAGGCCGACCTGGATAAAGTTTAAAAATGTAATTCTCTGCTATATCCTGTAACTGTGATATGGTTTCAGCGTTTTAAAGCGGTCGCGAATCCATGGAATACGTCCCACAATTTGTGGACAACTGATTTGTTCGATTGATGAGCTTAAAGTGGCTGCCGTGAAGGCGGCCATTAATGAATCTGCTCAATACATAGTGGAAGATATTTTATTATCACGGTATCAAGTCCTCAGCTGTTTCTTTAACATATTGAAGAATCTTTTAAAACTCTTAGTGGTTTGTACGAGATAGCTCCCGCATATGTTGACGGATGATTAAAAGTTGACTCGAGTTGCAATAAATAAACACCTACTCGTCAAATATTAATAGAGTGACCAAAGACATCTGAATAAGATCGTCAGGTGATAAAACATAGATTTACTTTCTTGAACCGATTCGAGATCAAATAATAAGTTTGGATCGGTGAAAACTAGCTGAGATCAAAATTCGCTCCACAAAGTGGAACTGTCGAGGTTAGTGGCGTCACTTGGGTTGGTGTCACCCCCATGGATCTCCTTTCTGTACAAAAATTCAAAAAATGTATACAGTCATGTGCGGTAACTCATGGTGTCACCACAATAGACCTTCCAGCACAAAAATTAAAAAATTGTATAGACAGTCATTTTGGTTTCACCCCCTCTGATGGTGTTATCCGGTGCGGTATGCACCCTCGCACACGCGCCCACCCCCCAGTGACGCCACTGTTGGAGAGAATTTTACAGGCATTATTTTCGATGCAAAAAGGCCCAGTACTCCAGGTACCTGTGTTTGATTCTGCTAGTGTCACTGGACATTTTTATGCCTCCAAAGTGTTGACAAATTTGTGGAAAACCATCAAACCAACCGTGCGGGGGCCCCGAGTGGCCGAGTGGTCTACAGCGCTCTCCGTTATGGATCACTGCCATCTCACCACTGTCTGCGTGGGTTCGAGTCTCGGATTCAGCCAATGTGGGTATGTGAGAAAGCTTGCCAGTAGCTTCTCGTGGGTCGGTGGTTCTTTCCGGGGGTTTTCCCGGGTTCTTCCTCCACTATTAATACTGGCCGCCACGTATAGCCTATCGTGTGCTGAAAAATGGCGTTAAACCCTACAACAACAACAACCAACCGTGCGAGCACCGGAATCTGAGGTTATCTATCTACTTCATGACAACGCACCAGTGCATAAATCTGCAGGCTTGACAGACTTCCTGAAAAGGTACGACATCCAAAACATTGCCACACCTCCATAGAGCCCTGAATTCCGGTCGATATTTGCGTGAATCCCGTTATCAAAGATTTGCTGAAGGGAAGACGTTTGAAAGACGCCATACAGTTGGTAGTACAGTTTTCCAGTGTATAAAGAAGTTACCAAAAAGGGTGAATATAAAATATCACTTATTAATTGGATAATCAGACCGAGGAGGTGTGTATAGTGCGCGTGGAGAACTTTATGTCGATGCAGTGGTGAACTTAATAAAGAACTTTATTTTGTACAGCGCACTAACATTGAGAACTTTTTTTTATTTACCCCCTTGACTGGAACAAACTTAAAAATGAATACGCTAATACATCACATATTAAGGAACAATGCGTGGCTTTGCAACTTTTGTTGTTAGAAAGTTTATTAAAGCAGTAAACAATTTAAAAAACGTATATATGAAAAGGAATCTTGAGGAAAGGAAACATATTTACGGAAAACACCAGTACGCACACCCGTTACATGCTGGTGAAAGGTTAGTTCCTGACGATGTCAAGTCAACTCCACTGGAACTAGTGTATTGTAAATGGAACACAGATGTGCCATGAAACGTTAAATTTAACCCGACATCCAATGGATTAACATGATATATCTATTCTTTTAAATTACGGTTAGAAATTTCAAGGCAAGTTGCACATTTAAGATATATCAGAAAAATATAACATTACTAACGATTCATATAAAAGAGATTCGACGACGTCATTGTTTGCACATGATAAGCTATCCATGGAAGCCAGTGTATTTAGAAGGAGGAAGAACTCGGGAAAACTCCGGGAAGAACAACCGATCCATCGGAAGTCACTGGCAAGCTTTCTCAATATGCCCAAGCTTGCCGAGCCGAGCTCGAACCTACGCGGACAAAGGTGAGATGTCAGCGGTCTGTAAGGGCGCGTGCCTTAGACCACTCGGTGACCCGGGGCCCCTCTGCCATTATGTGCTCTTTATTTTGTTTCAAAGGCAGATATGAGATGTTAAATACAAGTACTGAACAAAACGACTGCGTTGAAAATGTATATTTTACAATACACCCTTGCATGCACGTTTAAGATACGCATGTTACAATTGATTTCTGCCTGTGAGAAATTCTGCTTGAAGATAACAAAGCCACGTGAATTTCTGGCAAAAATATAGATAGGCGTTTTACTTTCTTGAAATAGAATGTAAATTTTATTTAATGATCATAAATGTAGTTATATGGTAATTATTTTATTTATATTAACGGTTGTTAGCTAGTTTAGCTATTTTTGCACGATTTGCAAGTTTGTTGTAACGATAATATGTATCTTTTAAATAACTGCTACAACATTTTGAGAGAGAGAGAGAGAGAGAGAGAGAGAATCAATCAGAGATCGTGTTCTGCTCACATCCGCATTCATTTGTTTAGCTTAAAAAATATATTTTACCAAGAGAAAATCCCATACAGAAAACCGCCAAGAATTTGTCTCAACGAATGCTGCTCCATCGCGATTAATCAGGTCAGGGTAGCAAATTTTTCCGGCAATGACACTTGAGTGATATATGATTTTAAGTTTGTCTACATTCACTGACACCTGTGTGAAGCTATAGAACTGTATCCAGTTGAGAGAAATTTTACTTATTTAGTTTCGCATCTGTCTCCACTCTACTACGAACCAATTTTGCATCATACAAAAGAGTTTTCTTGATAACTGATATTCTCTTTCGGTTGAACGCTTTCTTATGATTGTATTTTTGACCCCCATTTTGTCCTTCACACTCGATTTACCATGAAAAGGCGTGTAAAGCTCTCATAAAATTATTATTATTATTTATGTGAAAAGTATTCAGGTCATGAATTTGCTTATTCAAGATTCTGCCATATGCATATTCAATTTGACTTAAATAAACAAATGCTGTACCATACCAAGCGTTTTATATGGTATTTGAGTTTCCCCATCACAACATATACACGGGAAAGTAGATTGGTTTGCTTTGGTGTTTATTGCACAGACACATTAAGTATGTTTTTTAGTGTTGAGGTAATTGGAGTAGAACGCAACGCATTGGCCGATTCGGTTAGATCCATTGATAGGAATGAAGCACACACTCATTCGGTCACACGTTCGGGACGCGAACCACCTAGTAATTGTGGCTCTCGCCTCCATTGATGGTCTTTTACGACAAATCAGGATGGCACATTGAGTCTATTCTAAAGTCAATTGTACTGCCTAAGATTCGATAGCGATATTCACGTAATTATGCTTTTCAATTCAAGCCATGAATCCGGTGGCTTCTACAACAGTATACACCTAGCCCAGTAGTAAAAACAAATTTCGTATGAAACTGTACACCAGTCTACAAGCCCGTGACTGAAAAATAATTGTCGCGTAAAATTCTACACCAGACTACAACAAACCTGTGACAGCAAAAATAAGGTGTCGTAAGCATCTCTATTCCAGTCTACTTGAAGCCCGTGACAATGAAATAAGTTGTCGTATGAAACTACATCAAGTACATGACCTTCAACGGCATTCAATAGGATTTTATTTTGCCACCTATTACAGTTTATTTTGAAGAAACCAATTCCGACGTATTGTACGGATAAAAGGCAATTGAATATTAATCTTAGATCAAACGAAAGCGGAGTCTGAAATAACAGAAATGCGTTCACTTCACATGTATCGCTTTTAAACGAACCAAATAAAAGAAGGAAATCTGTCTCGCAAGAAGGAGATTCAATCAATTAAGTTATTAGAAGGTCCGCGTTTTACTAAACATACGTGAGCATTAACAATCGACTAAAAAAGTTAGATATTAGAACCGGTGTTATAGTATTATTCAGCTTTTATTCATCCGTCACTTTCGCGGCAGCAATTGGATCATATTTCCTGTTGTGAACGTATACCGGCTTACTCGATACTTCTCGTTTTCTTTGTCATAAATCTATTAAATACTGGTATCTGAACCTAGATTTCTAAATCAGTCACAAAGAAGCAGTTCCCACGGTACAATATCATGGACTAAATTAAATTATTGCTGGGATACATTCATTTCCTGATTGTTGCAAACCAAGAATTTAAAATTGCGACAAAGAGTAGTAACCTGTGGAAATAGTAGAACTCCTCCCCCCCCCCCCCCACACACACGTGCGTGTACGAATAGTCATATATACTAAATGAAAGTAATGATGATATTATCACTTTTGACAGAGCAACACAGAATGATAAATACATACAATTCGTTATGAAATAATTAATACATAACAATAGACAGAAGGTTAACATGTCTAAGCTGATGAAATATACAAGTTAGAATTCTTGACCTTGTTTTTTTAATTATACATTTTGTTTCAGAATCTTGTATTAAAAGCGAATCCTAAGTGAGATTATGGGCTGCATTAAAAGAATAAATGATAAAGAATCTATGAACGTATCGGAAGAACTATTGATGAACGAAGTCTAAACTTCATCTACCAATGCTACATTTTGTGCCCTGTTCTGTACTTAACCGTGTGTCAGAAATTGTTATGTTTTCATATGAAGATAGAATCTCGGCCACCAACTCTTGTACAGTGAAGAAAGAAGAAACACTCTTGTACTAAGATCCTAATTATAATACATGAAAAAAGGTCAACGTGCACTTGTTGGTTGTGGACAGAATTAGACGGAACATTTGACTGAGTCAGTAATGTTACCTCGCAAATTCTTTCGCTATCTTCTCTTTAAATAAAAGAAAGTGCCACTTGAACGAGCGAAGCTTCTAGCTGTGACTATTAAGAAATTTGTTTAAACGTTTAGTAAACATTTACGTTTTGGAAGATATCATACTTTTGTGTTGGGTTTAATTGAAGCAGAGAAGTATGGCGAAAGTCGCACACCTCACGGAATGAAGGACGTGCGGCTTCACGTCATATTAAGACTTAAGTAGTAGTCAGACAACGGCAGAAGTTGAAATTACATAAGATATTACATTCCTTTTCTGATCATCTCAGTTAGTCGTCCGCCTTTTTCCCTTATCTTGGACTGATCACTAATTAATATAGTATTTTTTCATGTTGTATTTTAATTAAAAAGCGACAAAAAGAAGCTGATTCTTCAGAAGAATTTTGTGTTTCCCTTGAAGCTACAGTCTTTGGAAAAGGTGTTCCAATAAGACAAAACTATCTGTAGAATATAGACGCGAGTAATATAAATTTGGTTTAGTTAATTACTTTGGTCTTGTTTTCTCAAGCAATGAAAACAGTGGCTGATAAGGCACTGAAGGCAATTAATATGCTTTTTATTTAATTTTAAAAAGTTACTTAAATTATAAAGAATGTTTGAAACTTTTGATATTTATGATGATCACGTTTTGAATTACGAATCAGAGGTATTTAGTTTTCACCAGGCTGACGCTATTGCACATGTAAAAGGAAGGTTTTGAAAATATTTGTTAATTATAAAAATCTAATTCTGACGTAAGACTATGCGATGAACTTGGAAGAATCCCACTTAAATAATTAAGGCTGTTTAAGTTAGTTCAATATTGGTTTAGAATTAAAAAGTCTGCAAATATTTTACTGAATACTTAATTAGGCAATTATAAATTGAAAATAAATCACATAATATTATCAATTTTCTTTCACTTCTAAATGATACTTTAAAGAGATTTGGTTTTGGTGAATTTTGAATGTTTCCTGATTCTGTAAATTGGTCCAGATTTATTCTAATTTTTAAACAACGAGCTACAGATGCTTTCCTATCAAACTGGAATCATAAATTACACAATTCTAACAAAAGTCTACATATACACATATAAGAAAAGACTTATGCTTTGAAGATTGCTTCAAATGCTTGCGTAACCATAAACAACGATCAGCTTCGACGAAACTTTGAGTCTCTTCCCATAATCTGACCATTGAAACTGGGAGATATAGAACAATATAATCTATAGAAGTAAAATATATTGTATACTATTTGACAAACAGTCATCCATGGTACTGAAGATGAATATCATTTTACTTCAGCATGTCCTGTGTACACACACTATCATGCGTATAAAACTAAGTCAAAAGTACTTCTGGAATTAACCATCCATGCAGAGGTACATCGAATTGATCAATTCTAGTAGTAAGAAAATATTATGTTCACTAGCAAACATGTTTATGAAGCGTTAAAATAAGAGGGTTATATATTATTCAAACTTGTGTATATTTTGTTCATCATCTCTTTTGAAGTAGTTGACGATAACCGTTTTGAGCTTCTATTTAAAGTTATATATATATGGTAGTATTTGAAAACCACTCCATATTTATTATTGTCCTCCATAGGTGGCATATTTAGTTTCGTAAAATATTCGTGTATGCCCAATATTAGGCCCTTATTGTGTTTTACGTGACGTGCTTGAAGCAGATGAATGTCTACCACAGGGATTGGTTTATTGCAATCCGTGTTCGTCACAGAAATTATTATATATGTTAAAGAATGTCTTCCACAGCGATTGGTTTATTCATTTCGTAAAAGAAATCATTATATATGTTATATATGTTACAAACTCGAAGCAAAATATAATTATCGATCAGTCTATAATAAATATAACTGTTGATCAGTCTGTAATAAATATAATTGTTGATCAGTCTTAAATAAATGTAATTGTTGATCAATATATAACAAATATGTTTCTTTTAGATAAATGATAACTGACAAGCCATATTAAAAATATCAAACTGGTTAGAAATCTTTTTAGCTTTTAAATACCACTTCAAAATAAAGCATCTTTTTGGGCTTTTTAAAGGAAGAAACTATTAATTGTTTGCAATCGTCGTATCCAAAAGAAATTAAACATTACGTAGAATTTCTAATGTGCAAAATACTGTATGCACATCATCATCATTTAAATTATAGACGTTTTCGCCCATGCATATCTCGTACACTAATTTATATATTAGCAATGTTCTTGATTATAGTCAATGATTATGTATTGTCTCGGATTAGTATGGATCCTTATTCCAAGTATCTGTATTGCCTCAGATTAATATCGATCCTGATTCCAAATGTTTGTGTTGTCTCGGATTAATATGGATCCTGATTCCAAATGTTTGTACTGCTTCGGATTAATATCGATCCTGCATATAATCACCGATTATATATTGCCTCGGATTAATATCGATACTGATTATAGTAAATGATTATCAATTGCCCGGATTAATATTGATCCTGATTCCAAATATTTACATATGATGATTGGCTTTTGAATGTGTTGTCTCTCATCCAACCTCAAAAATACATAGCTCTTCCTATGTGTGTGTGTGTGTGTGTGTGTGTGTGTGTGTGTACGGTTAAGAATGATAACAAAGACTAGAGTAAAATAATCGTAGCAGCTAAACTCTTACTCAGAGGTTAAAGTAAAAAAACAGTAAGAAGTTTACCTATATTTGCAGTCAGATGATAAACCTATGCAAAATGAGGTCTGACCGATAAACCACTTTGACTTATAACCCATCCTATTGTATACAAGCCAAGAAATATTAATTCGGACTTAGTACAGGGGATTATCCTGTTACGTGATATATGGTTTTCTGTCTTCATATAAGAGAGGACAGTAAGCTTATAAATAAATAAATAAATAAATAAATAAATAAATAAATAAATAAATAAATAAATTTTAAAAAATATAAAAGTAGCAAAATACTTACGATCTTATTACTGGAAATCACGATAATGGTGAAAAAGTGAATTAATTAAATAGACACATGGTAAAAGTTATCATATTCCACACACTAAAATGTTTCATTGTACTTTTTCGCTAAATCAAACACACACACGCGCGCGAACACACACACACACACACACACACACACACACACACACACACGCACGCACGCACGCACGCACGCACACACACACACACACATAGAAGGAATATTAACATTCTGATTAGACAATTTGTAATTCATCCCCTACTGAAATTCGAACCTGAGTACAGCGTTATACAGCTAATTTTCCTTGCCTGCAAGTAGTGAATGGGGTCACCCTAGGGACAATGGGAATTAGCATTAAAAACACCCTTGGGTCACTCTGGGGACTATGTAAATTTAACATTAACCACCCTGGGTCACTCTAGGGACAATGGAAATTTAACAGGGGAAAAAAAAAGACATCCACTCTGGGGACAAGGGAATTTAACATTGGAGAAAGGAAATATCCATTCTAGGGACAAAGGCATTCGAACAATAGAAAAAAATATCGATTCTAGGGACAAAGGCAATTGAACAATGGGAGAAAAAAAAATAATATCCATTCTAGGGACAAAGGCAATTGAACAATGGGAGAAAAGAAATATCCATTCTAGGGACAAAGGCAATTGAACATGGGATTTTTTTTTTTTTTTAAAAAAATAAAAAAAAATAAAAAATAACAATAAAAATAAAAAATTTTTAAAAACGGGGTAGGCAATGGAAAGTCATTCTCTTTTCGAGAAATGTGGGTGGCCCTGAAAAGGGCCTTTGGTTTCATCATCATCTTCTTTTATTTCCTCCACTTCTGTAGCCATCTTCTAACTTTTGCCATTATTCCTGTCTTCTTCTTTATTTCTGATTCAGGCATCCAGTCAGGATGACCTATCGCTCGGAATTTCTCCTGTATTCGTATCCAGTTATTGTTGAGTTTCTCAAAGCTTTCTTTTCTCTTTCTATTTTCTTCTTCTTTTCTTTCCTTAGTCCACTTTTCTTTGATGTTCTTTACCTCTTCCGTCATCACTTTCCTCATTACTTCTTCCGTTTTTGTCAGATGGTCCAACCCCCATTTTTTTTACGTATCGCCACTCCGTCCAATTCAATATCTTCTCTAAGAAGCACCTGACTTCGATGACATTTTCAAGTGCTTCCTTTAAACGTCCCACTCTTACATAAGACGGGTCAATCAATCCTCTCAGTCTCTTTTCCTCTTCTTCCATCATTCCTGTTACTATCTCCTTTGCTTCCTTCAAATTATTAAAACAGTCGAGACACTTTTCTAATTTGAATTCTTTCTCTATCTTTTCCATGACAAACGTAACATCTACTATCCAATAATAAATGCCTATCAAATGATTCAGTAACGCTGTTGCTACCACCATTTTCTTTGTCTTTATTCCGTGGAATGGGTTCTAATGGCTAAACTGTTAGCTTTATAGTTAAAGCGCGGACGTGATGGAAAACATCCCCCAAAACAAAATTGATATTACCTAGATCATGACCAAACAACGCGCGGACGTGAAGGAAAACATCCCCTACTTTCTCTTTTCATATAATATACTATCCACATAAGTGAAGCAACATTTAACAAATCCATAATCTACTATCCACACAATCGTACGTGAGCGGTTACAAACACAAACACACAAACACATACGCTAAGAAACAATAAACAAATCCATAATCTACTATCCACACAATCGTACGTGAGCGGTTACAAAACCCAAACTATACTCTCCACATACGCTAAGAAACAATAAACAAACCCATAATCTACTATCCACACAATCGTACGTGAGCGGTTACAAACACAAACACACAAACACAAACACACAAACACATACCCTCTCACTATAAAAAAAGAGTCAGTGTTTATATTCACACTACTCTACCTACACACATTGGCAAATCGATTGTTATTTCTTTTCTAGAGTATTGGGTAGCCCTGAAAAGGGCTGTTGGTTTTTAACTCCAGATGCACCTATCTAATGCTGGCACCTTCCTGGCCTGGCGCCACACACACATCTTCTTCCCCAGTCTCTTTTCACTCTTTTTCGGGGGAGAGCAGAGGCGGGATATGTGGCTTCAGAATCCCAATTTTCTGTCTCTGGGATTCTGAAATTTCTTCTCTCCTTTTCCTCCTCTTCTTTTTTTCTTCTTTCCTCCTCCTCTCTCATCCTTCCCTCTTCGACAATGGCCTCCGCGGCCAGTTCATTTAGTATGCGCCTGGCATATTCCACGTGCATCTGGAGTTCTAGAAGCTTTACAATTCTGGTATTCATTCTCTTCATCAATCAACATGGGTAGCTAGACTGCCCAGCGAGTTTCAATTTATACTGAAAGCGCGGACGTGATGGAAAACATCCCCTTAAAACAAAATTGATCTACCTAGATCATGACCAAAACAACGCGCGGACCTAAAAGAAACACTCACTCACTTTTTTTTATACTAGCTATTACTATTCTAAAAAAATTT
The DNA here is from genome assembly GCA_028554795.2 of Sinohyriopsis cumingii. Lineage (NCBI taxonomy): Eukaryota > Metazoa > Mollusca > Bivalvia > Unionida > Unionidae > Sinohyriopsis > Sinohyriopsis cumingii. The sequence continues at coordinate 114,585,905 of CM068824.1, read as the reverse complement.
TCATTAATCACTTCAGTATACTATCCACATACGCAAAGCAATCAAACCCCAAATCTACTCTCCCCACACCTCAAACAGCCAAAAACATGATCTTAATCTACTATCCACACCAACTTACGTGAGCACTTACAAACACACAATCCTATACACAAGCACATACCCTCTCACTATAAAAAAAGAGTTAGTGTTTATGTTCACACTACTCTACCTACACACATTGGCAAATCGATTGTTATTTCTTTTCTAGAGTATTGGGGTAGCCCTGAAAAGGGCTGTTTTTTTTTTGTTTCTTTGTTTGCTATGGCAATCTTTTAGTTTCTAAGAATGCGACGTCCTCTGAGGATAGACTTAATGATGATAGGTCTGCTTCTTCGGAAAGAGAAGAAGAACTCTTTGGTGTCGATACGACAATCGACAAAGCCTCTCTTAGGTTCAGGTTCCTGCTGCTGCTGCTGCTGCTGTTGTTGTTGCTGTTGCTGCTGTCTCTGAAGTCTGTACTTCTCTGTCCATTCTTCTTTTTCCCTGTTCACTTCTTCTCTGAAGAGCTCTTCTATCAGGTCTTCAGTGACTTTTAGCATTCTCACATTCTCTATCTCTTCTGGCTTCGGTATCAGACTGTGTCTGACCCTGTGCAAATTCACGTAGGCTTCGTTTAGCTTAGCTAGTTTGGAGCACATCTTCGTAGGAGGATGAGTCGACAATGGATGGTTTGACTGGAAACTACCCCCGGTTCTTAAAGTCAAAGCGCGGACGTGAAGGAAAACATCCCTCCACGGTTTTTTCGAGCCGCAACGTTCAATGAGTGTCATGAGAGGGATAGTAAGAAGTCAAAGAGCATAAATCAACATTCTTATAGCCAAACAAACCACAAAGGCATTTTTTTCAAAACACAACATTTTTTATTCAAAATCACTTAACACTAACCAACAATTCTAACATTTTTTAACAATAATCCAACAATATAACATCAAACAATTTTTTCAAATCTCAAACAAGTTTTTCAAATCTCAAACAATTTTTTCAAATCACAAACATTTTTTTTTTCAATTCACACTCTACTTTAAACAGGGCTGACAACGTTGTGAATGAAATTGTGATTTCCACTGTCGGAAGTCATTAGGCCATTGATGGACACTACGTTTCCTAGCTTGAGACAAAAGATAAGCATAATGGTCACAAAACCATCGATCTACTTTCACATCGTTTCTTGAAGATGAACGAGGATCAAAATTAGTTACTAAATGTTCTAAGGAATAGCCCAAGCTGCGATGATGCAGAAAATACACACAATATTGTCCACACACCAAGGAATCTGTGCCTTGTAATTTCACATTATTGAATCGGTTGGTCTGAGCATTTCTTCTCATAAAGTCGATGATATCGTCTTCCAAAGGGGGCAATCCGTACGAATCAAAATATTCCACACATCCTTCTTGAGGAAAGTAGACGGCTACCCAGTGGGTTCCTGGGAGATGACTGTCGTCCGTGTTGATGACATAAGCTTGATGGTCTTGAGGTTTGCGATGAGGGAGTTCATCTTTAGCACAGACGACAGGATTCCAAGAAGCCGTGTACGAACTGTGGTTCAAAAGGTAATAAAGTTCCCAGGTATCCATGTTTTTTTCTTCTTCACAGGTAATAATAAGTCATCAATTCGATCCTGACTTTTTGCTTGAAAATGTCTGACAAATAACCGTTTCTTCGTTTCGTCTCCTCACTCTGATTCAGGAGAGCTTCGATACGATGGATCTCTTGAGTGGTTAATGGTGGACAAGAATGTTCACGCAAGTCTTTATACCACTGATGCCACACGACTTCGTCCGAGATGATACTCCAAGCTTCGTCCAGATACTCGTCCAATTTTTCTTCTTGACTCAGCATCAGGCATTTATCGTGTTGAATTTGACTGGGATGATCGTTTTGACATCCATAGCAATTTTTCTTGATCAATTCCGTCATTTTTTCGGCCAAGTGTTTGGCAAAACAGGAGACTAAATGGGCTTCTTGTTCTGGCCATCTCGACTTTATCATGATAACTTCTTCCACAGTCTCCTCACATTTCATGTCTAAAGTTTCTCCACTAGGCAAAGAGGGATAACAGTCTTCCATGGCTTCTAATAGTCTAGAATGACTTCTCTCAAACTGTTGATTTCTATGGTATTGTCGAATTCTGCATACAGGAGGACGTTCACTGTGTGATCTGGAGGTGGATTTGCAAACTGAAGTTCCACACGAATCTGGCCCGATTTTATAGGGTGAAAATGTCCCTCGTCGCTGCCTTGGTCTGGAGTGAAATCAAAACCCCACAAAGCATAGCTTCCTGCATAATCGTCGTACGAAATACCGTGACTGGTGTTGGTTCGTAACTGTCCCGTGGCTTCGTACAGGGACAAGTACGATCTCAAATAATTCTTTGCGACACCAAAGTTGGGCTCAAAGGGTCGGGTACACAAGGTCTTGCCGTCGCGACTGACTTCGATCTTGGACACATTGTAATGTTGAAACTCAAAAGGATTTTGATCGTGGGTTCCGTTGAAGGCTGAATTCCTGACGATACCAACAATCAAACGCTTGGGTAACTGTCCTTGGAACAGATGATCTTCGATCATAGATCGCTGTCCAGCGGGAATGGTGAACGTTTTCACTTCTACGCGTCGTATCGGATACTTGGCGGTCGTTCTGCTCAACGTCTGACTTACGTCATTTCCCACTTTAGGTAACACTTCCACACGACGCACGTAAAGTCGGGCTTCTTGAATGATAGTTTTGTATTCGTTGGCATGGGCCATCAAATGGAAAGCGGCACTGCTACGATTCAGTCTCAGACGGATATCCACCCCGTTCAGCAAATACTTTTCTTGTAACCACATGTCCAAATGCAAACGATCCATCAGTTCTAAACTTCGCCCTTGCAGAATTTTCTTACGACGGTCGTTAAACCCCACATTGTGAGGATTGTCATCTTCTATCAGGACTGTGTCGCTAAACGTGCCTACACCTGCCGTGTCAGGTTTCCATACCACGCAAGCATCCAGATGAGTATTCTTGGCTTCTTTTCCGTACGTCAAGAGATTTTCCAAGTAGGCACGATATGGGTAAGTATCCATGCTGCTACTGACCAGTTTGTTATTCAAGTACAAGTCCACTTCGCTGAACAAGGAATGCATGAAATTGTTGACAGGAGCTACTCTAGCATCGCCTCCTGGATTGGTGTTGTCCGTTTTGATCATTTTCACTTTCAAATACAGGTAACTGATATTCAGATCGATGTAATCTTCGGGTTGTCCTTTGATTTCAAGGGGCCCCGAGTGGCCGAGTGGTCTACAGCGCTCATCGTTAGGGATCACTGCCATCTCACCTCTGTCTGCGTGAGTTCGAGTCTCAGGCTCGGCTAACGTGGGTACGTGAGAAAGCCTGCCAGTAGTTTCTCGTGGGTCGGTGGTTCTTCCCGGGGTTTTCCAGGGTTCTTCCTCCACCAATTATACTGGCCGCCATGTATAGCCTATCTTGTGCTGAAAAATGGCGTTAAACCATACAACAACAACAACAACTTTGATTTCAAACTCGATGGGAGCTGATTCCGTCAAAGAGGAGACGGGATGAAATTCGACCCACTGAGATTCTTGCATCGTCATCATGGTAGGGGGCATGGCAAAGAGATCCAGTTCCGACTTGGAACAAGCACAGGACTCTCGGTGCATCATTTTGTTCTGTGTCTCAATAATCGAAAACGTCTAAGTCTCGAACGGTTCTTCATTTCTTTGTCTTTCTTGCTTTAGAAGTGTGAAGTCTGGTGAAAAGGTGTTTTCTTTGACGTCTCTTTCTGCCTTGTCCTTGCTGAATGCTTGACTCGGTAGCGTGCAGGGCATTTATAGGTGTTTCGCGTCGGTCCAAAAGGTCTTTGCCCGTTTGCAGCAAGACATTTTTGCCTGCCCTCATGAAGGCTTCTTTAGGGTTTTGTTTGTCCATGATGACATTTTGGAGAAATTCTTTGCCTTGCGTCAGTGCCGCATCTTTCAAGGCGTGCAATCCGCGTGTCACCATCGGTTTCAACACCGGGGCCACCGAACGAAAAGCCGATTTTTACATATCTCCTAAACCGTGTCCTCGCTGTCGAGCAACCCCTCGGTACACTGGATACATGACTTACGAGTCGTGAGAGAACCGTTTTCGAAAATGGAGTTTCACCGTGACTTTTCCTTTGGTGAATGGAATATTTTGTCCCAGATCTCCTTTTATAGCAATGTTGACCGTGTCCAAATACGACTTGCTGACAGGCAAATAGTGAGGATGGACAAATTCGCGGTGTACGTGATAAGTGTTTCCACCTTCCTCGTCAGCGACCGTGGCAGAATCCACTTTGAAAGGAATGACACGCAGTAACGGCACGGAGGTGTGTCCCACCACGTTGTATTGCACCACATCGGAGTGCACAAACATCAAATTCAGTCCTTGGTTCAGTTCTACCGGGGCACGAAATAACTTGCTAAAAGACTCGTTGTCGTAAACGATTGGTAATTCGTTTTTCTTGAGCATGGCCATTCTCATGTCCATGTCTCCGCCCAACATGTCAAACAATTCAGGACAAAATAAAATGGACAGGATTTTACTCCCGTCAAATTTCATCAAGAAGCGACGAGCTGCTTTGTGACATTCCATGGTGACACTTTTTTTGACACTTTCCAAAGCTTTCAGAAAAACGACATTAAATCTGGAGGTTATGGTGCTGACCAAATGTTGACCACTAAAATAATAGCCTGGAGGAATGAACAAGTGATAGGTGGTGTACTTTTGATTTTTTGTGCCAGGGGTTTTCTTGTCATATTTGCCATAGGTATCCAAGTACTGTTGCAATTGTTCGTCATGAACTTCTACATCAAAAACATTTTGATTGGGAAGGACATTGAGGACTTGGGTCGGGTGAATGATTTCTACTAAATCCACTTCCCAATGGGCTTCGTGATCTAAGGGGATGGTCTGAGGTAATTTGGCCGTGTAACAGCACAACGTGTTGTTGGGAAACACCTCCATGGAACTGTCACTGGGTAAGGTTAAGTAAAATTGGTTTTGGTGACTCATAATTCCAGAGTTCTGTGGCTGTCCGAGGGGTTACTGGACGTCAGAGGCGTGTCTCCGCCCAAAATGGGGTTCTGGTTGTTGTTGGAGTGGTGACTGGCACTGGCACTGGACACAAGGTTCCCGTGGTTCCCGTTGGAAGAGAATTTCAAGGAGGGATTGGGAAGCAGGTAACCGATGCAACTGCTCAATAAAATGGTCCACAATTGTTTGTCTCCTTGTTGCAAACTCAAATTGGCAATGGCTGCCCCGATGACACAATACACCACGAAGATTTGGCAGAAAAGGATGATTTGCGTTTTAGGCACACGTTCTCCACACCACACCCACAAGGGTTGTTTTTGTAAATCTTGCAGAGAAGAACTGGGTGAAGGAGTAGTCGACGTAGCTGCGTCTGTGTGAAAGGGCATGATGGTCACTTCTTTTTATAGTCGATGACTTGCGAAGCGTCGATCCAAGAATCAAAACTGGGTGGATATCCTTTCCAACGTACTTTGACTTCTTTGACACGTCGTTTGCCCACTTTACGGGTTCAGTGTTCGAGAATGCTTTCGATGTCGTACACGTCGTCTTCTTTTATGGTGACACGTTGTAACTCGGGCAAATAAAACGTTCCTTTGAGCACTTCTCCGTTCATGTCTTCCAATTTATAGACGGCAGGATGACGACCATGCACTCGTCCAGTGACACGAAACAATTCGGTCGTCCAGTTAGGTAAGTAACCTTTGTCGAAAGTGCGTTTGGTTTTGCCAATGCACACCCAATCTCCTACGGCCAATATTCCACTTTTCTTGGGGACAGCCCTCGTCGGGGACGTACCAAACAGGCGCTCAAACACCAACACTTCGTTCTCGGGAGTCACTTCTTGCGGGGCACGTCCGATGCTTCGATGGTAAGATTGGTTGTACGCTTGCACCAGGTGCAGTAAGATGTCGATGTACTTCAGAGTGTGGTGATGCGTAAAATATTTCCACATGCGTTCTTTCAAAGTGCGTTGAAAACGTTCCACAGTGCTGGCTTTGGTTTCGGGATTCTCGGTGGTAAAAAAATGAATGTCACGTTTCTTTAATTCTTTTTGGAAATCTTGGTTCAGAAATTCGGTGCCTTTGTCCGTTTGCCATCGAAGAGGGTGACGACCGCTTTGTTTCAACACTCGTTGCAAGGTTCGCACTAACTCGCTGCTCGATTTGGAAGTCAAGGGTACGACCCAGGCAAATTTGGAAAAGACGTCGATGACACAAAAAAAATATTTGTAGCCGCGATTGTAGCTGGCCAAATGAGAGACATCGGCTAAATCGGCTTGCCATTGATGATCGATGCCTTCCACTCGGGTGCGACTTCTGGCAAACTTGCGTCGAATGGGTTTGTGTAAAGTGTAGGTAGCTTGTTCTTGTAGCTATCGTTGCACTTGAGGTAACCGGAGACTTTTCAGTCGAGTTTTGGCAGCACGATACAATTTTTGTACTCCTGCGTAACCTGCAGGATGGTAGGGATCGTAGTAAATGCTGGCTAAGACTTTTTCCATTTTTTTTTTGTGTTTGTGTGACACCCACTCTTGGAGGATGCTACTCTTTTTCTCTTGGGGTATTTTCTTGCATTGCAATGCTTTGTGTGTGCGACCGGCAAGAGGTGTTGAAGAGGAGGATGTCTGAGCGGGGGATATCGGTTCTTGTTTCACTTCTGTCTTCACTTCTGTCTTCACTTTCTTTTTCTCTTGTGATGAAGAAAGGGTGACCATCATCTTTTTAATCCATCCAATTCTGGAGGTAGGTGGTGTTGTTAACTTGCGTACTTTTTCTGCTGCAGTTTGAAACCCTTCTTCTTCTTCTCCTTTTTCTGTCTTGGTCACTGGTAGTGGTGGTGGTACTGGTGATGGTGCTGGACTTTTCATCAAGGTCTTAAAATCTTTCAGAGTGGGTAGAGCTGTTTCGTCTAAAGCTTTCTGGTGAAAGAGTTGCAGTCGTTGCAAGAGTTGACCGTACTTTTGCGATTTTTCTGTTTCGGACAAATCTTGGCGATCCATCAAGGACTGCAATTCGTGTTGTAACTGGGACATCTCGCTCAAATGGGGATTGGGAGGTAAATGCGGGGTGCGTTGTTCTTGCCAACGATGGTATTCCATCCATCGTTTGTAAGGCACTAAAGCTAGTTTTCGTCCTTCCATGGGGTTGTCTGGGGTCGATTCTGAGATCTTGAGACTTCAGAGGGCCTTTTTATCTTGCTCCCACCAGTCCTCCCAACATGGTTCCCAAGACTCCTTTCAGTAAGGGACCTAACAAGAGGGGTAAAATGCCCCCACTTTGGACCAACATCTTCTTCTTTTGACGAAGGGGAATTTTCTTTTGAACCATTTGGCGAAGAACGTGACGACGTTTGCCATAGCATTGTTTCTGGTGTTTGGACAAAGGGATCGTGCCTTTCAAGACGTTCAAACAGCATTCGCACACGGTATCGATGACCTCTTTGGAGGCTGATTGAATGAGTTTTTTTCGTAGAGGTGGAGAAGCTTTGGACAGGACAGATAACATGTCCCCATGTTTGACTAAACGAGGAGGCAGTCCTTTCCTTTTCTTTCCTTGGGGTTGTTTAGAAGAGGGATGTTTTCTGGAGGGTGACATCTTTGAGTCTTCAGGAGCACCAAAAACACTGATACCCTGCTTGGTCACACACCTTTTTTTATACTGGAACGCGTCGCCACTGATTGTCTTTACGTCGTATCAACTTCAGGACAGGCATTACACGTCGTGCAGGGGTACGTAACGGACTGAATCGAGCCAGTTCTTGCTTGGACAAATCCAATAAACTTTGTAACATGCCCGATCTTTCTTGGACTTTGATTTTGGGAGAAGGTATTTTGTGAGCAGCAGCCACTGCCACTAAATTGGAGGGTCCTGCCACTGGGGAAGTTCTTCTTGGGGTCATCAACGGAGAAGTTCTTGGTGTGATCAACGTCTCCAAGTACTCTTCAGTTCTTGGTGTCATCAAAGGAGAAGTGGATGAACTTGAGGCTGCCGGAGACACGGTCACCGCCGTTGCAGGTCGTGGTTTGCGAGTGTAAAGTTGCGTCCTGGCCGAAGTGCCTCTCTTGCGACTAGTTTTCTTCTGTGGACTTTTCTTTTTCTGGGGGCTTCTTTTCTTTTTCCGGGGTGGTGTCTGGTAAGAGGAGGGTCCCGCCACAGGAGAAGTTCTCCTTGGGGACCTGGTCTTTTTCTTCTTCTTCTTGGAACTTCGTTTGACTTTTTTCTTGGGGAGATGTTTCGGGGCATTAGGATCCCATCTTAAGAGAGAGCGAATGATGACCCCTCCTAGAGTACCGCTCCCTCCAGGTTTCAAAATGATTTGTTTTTTGGTTTGAGTGTCGATGCGGGGATCAGCCAGTTGGGTCAAAGCGACTTTGTTTCGATCAAAAAAGCGTTTGGTTTGATGAGGAATCTGAATGATTCCTTGGAGTAATTGACGTGCCGTCACCGTGAACCATCGTAAGACTTCTTTGAGAGTAGCTTCTAAGACACGAGCTCGTGTTTGTGGATTTTTTTCTCGACTGATGCCATACAAGGCACGAATCAATTTGACGGGAAGATACGACTGAAGGGACGTCATGTTCAAAATGTGTGTGAGACAGACGAAAAGGGTCTGAGGTTTTTATAGATTTTTTTGTGAACTGAAATTAAGTCGAGGACGGAGACGTGTACAGGACAGGCCCTCCGTCTTGGCCTCAGTGGTGAAACAAGTGGGTACGAAATCGCAAATCCTCGGGGGTTGTAAGGTTTCAAATCGACGAGTAAATAGGCGTGTGGCGTTTGAGTGGCATCGTCGTACGCCTGAGTCAGCCAAGGTGTCCCTAACTGTTTGGCTAAGACTTGCACTTGCGATTTATCTCGAGGGCTTTTAAACAAGACCATATAATGCGCATTGAGACTGATGGTACGATGGGCTTTACTTTGTTGAAACAAATTTTGGGTGATGTAAACGACACTGGCGATACGGTGACGCCCTTTGCGCGTGAACCACAGTTTAATTTCTTCTTCGTCTTCTCCTAACATGTCGTCAAAAATGACCAAATGGGTTTGACGGGAGTCAGAGACGATGCCATCGTCTTCTTTAGGAATGCCTTCCACAAACACGATGAAATCGCCTTGACTTTCTCGCAAGAGGCCGTACGCCGATAGCCACTCTTTGTAACACCTCACGATCCGCTGAGGTGGTCGATCGATCAAATGATGTTTATGTTCGATCAAACGTTTGACGAATTCGGTTTTGCCTGAACCGCTAGGTCCGGCAATGAGCATGTTAAAGGGATGGCGAAGATACAAAGCCTCCCAACTGGCACGATCTAAGTGTTCGTCGATGATTTTGACAGTGGAGGAAGAGGGAGCAGAGACAGCAGAGGTAGCCATAGTGTTAGGAATGTCACTTGTGACACGAAAACAAACAAGACGAGAGTTTATATACTTTTTTTCAGAACACGTTTATTGAATGTTTCAAACATGAATACGAAAGACAAAAATTACATTAAAGCCAAGGGCTTAAGTACAATGATGAAAGGCACATGATAACCATCAACGTGGAATAAACACAAGTGTCTGTACAACATGTTTTGGGTAATGTTCTGACCAGTTCTATAGGTGGTAAGGTCACACAAGTGTCCTCCCGAAAGGGTCTTTCAGGCCTGTCCACGCCAGTCCTGTCCTGGGTGACGGGTTCTTCTGGTACTGTCACTAACACAGGTTGAAAAGTCGCAAGGCTCACAATCGCATTTCACTTCAGAAGCACCACACTTGAATTGTGCCTGTCTAAACTTGTTTTGTGTTTCTCTGAAAGTATTCATCTTGTTCGCTCGGTCTTGGTAGTCACAATGAACTATCGATCTTGCCTAGGGTTCCTTTTTATATGCAGACCAATACCGACGTGTCCATACGGTAAGGTAAAATGATTGGAAAGTCGCACTCGCTTCTGGTACACGATTTGATAGATTTTTTCCAAGGGTCGACTGACGATGTGGTGAGTGGGTAAACGTACAATCTTGTTCGGTTGATAGGTGGTCACTTTAAAGTGTTCATCCTCTCCGGATTGCAAGGCTTCTTTCAATACACCAAAGTTGACCACACGACTGGTACGATAATTCAGAGTCAATCCTTTCACTTTGCACATCGTGTGCACTTCTCCTTGTTTGTCCCGGTATTCGTACCCATAATTTTTGGGACCGCCACTGACGAAACTTAGAATCTTGTCGTCGGGATGTTCGTCTGTCCAGGCTCCTAAACGGTCTCCTTCGATGTTAGGGTGTTGCTGACCCGGTCGATCGATGTAAATGCAACTGTCCGTGTCAAAGTACAGGACACGTTCCCCTAACAGTTCTAAAGCTTCGTAGAATTTTAAGCGAGCATGAGCTGTCACGTAAGCCGCAATGATGACATTTCCAAAGGGGTCGTCTTGTACAAAGTCCAGATCTTCTTCGTAATTGACCAAGATCAAATCCTCGCGAACGACGTCCACGTGTTTCATGTATTTGGTTTTGTCGTGAATCATCTGGAAGTATCGGGAAGGTTCTGTCAAATATTTCGTCTTGGGTAATCACGGGCGTTGTGCCATTTTACCCCACAAGCAATTTAACATCACTTTGGCAAACGATCGCCTGCCTTCGTTTTTCTCGATGTGGTCTAAAGAGATACCTTCTTGTTCATAGTATTTCTCTTTGAATGTCTTTTCGTCTTCGGAAGTGTGACACCAGGACGAATAACCGCTGGCTTCTTGTTTCAGTTTCAAAAAGGCATCCACGTAGTCGGCGAAAATGCCTTTCTGACTGGGGTCACCCTTGTGGTATTGTTGTGTCTTGGGAAAGTGGCAAATTTCGTACACTTCTAACAGTTTGTATCCCATGTCCAGCGCTTTGAACAATTCTACGCTGACCCACGTCCCCGTCAAGGTCCGTTCTTCCTGGGTGTGCTGACAAGGTTGGTCTTGGTTGCACGTTTCAGCACAAGTACGGCACAATGGAAACATCAGTTTGCCTTGGCAATGGTGAGGTAAGACGGGATGGTACAAGTCCGTGGGAGGCAACACTTTACACTTGATCAAGCCTTCGTATTGTCGAATGTTTTTCAGGTCGATGTGTTCCGTCAGCAATTGCGGGTGCCCTGCAGGAAAGTGACAATATTTGCACACGTAGGGATACAGCGAACACACGTCCAAGTATTTGATTTCTTCTCCTTTCTCTTCGTCGGCTTGGTACAGCAAACAGGTGGCATTGGTCCTTCCTCCGTACAAACTATCCCTCGGGTTCAGCGGGTCCACCAGCTTGTAACTTTCCACGAGGCGTTTAAATTCGGGATCGGTTTTCATACGGTGATCGTATTCGTGTTCCCACATTTCCACCACTTGGTATCCTTACTGTTCCAACTTTAGACGTCGCTGACAAGTGTCCTGGTACAAGTCTTCCATGGTTCGTTGTAAAAACTGATTTTTAGTGCTACGATCATGGTAACAGACGGGACATCCGTGAAATAAGCAACCGTTAAACTCGTACACGATCTTGGGGTTTTCTAAGTCCCAGCGAATACGTTCCGATCGTCTTTTCACCCCCTCCGTTGCGGGCATGCTGAATCCACTTGTCTTCCTTGTCGCACAAGTAATGTAACCAGCGTAGGGCTTTGACCGAGTATTGACGCTTGACAAAGTGGGTCGTTTGAGGACTGATGACAGCCACGGTGTTTTCAGGCATGAATCGTTGTCGATACACTAAGGAATACGCTTTGGCAATGGTGCAAGCTTCTTTCAAAGGATCGACCCCTCCGTGTTCCATGAACAGTTCTCGAAATTTTCCACAGCAACGCCGTAAAATGTCCACGTCGGAACGACAATACTTTAACATTTCTTCCTGAAAGTCGAAAGGGTCCGAGGCGTGAGCCTGGTACCAAGCGTAGAAAGCTTCTCGTTGTTCGGTACGCATGTTGTCAGGGTCGTAATAGTGAGCCTCAGGTAAATGGGGTAGAACGGCGTGTTGATTGGCTTCCGTATTGAAAAAGTGTGGAAAGTACCCTTTAGCCATTTCTGTCATTCCAAACGTTTTAGGCATTCGACTCAAAGGCATGGTCAAATAGCTCATCGAATCTTTAAACTGCACTTGTCCCATTTGCATGAAAATGATTTTGGCTCCGTTCAAAGTGACTTTAGGACGTTCGGTGCCTTGTTCCGTATGGTATCTCAAAAGCAACTGTCCATCGTATCCGGAGAAATTGTGAACCATCACTGTGGCATGACGATGACAGTCTCCGTAACGTTCGATGTCCTCTTGGCTCCACGTCTTGTCGATGGGGTCTAAGACCCATTGAGCAAAATCGGCTAACGTGTTCGGTCCTCGAAAGATTTTTCACGCCCTCCGGGAATCTTACTGCAGTGAGGACAATGACTGAAGATAGGTTCCTGAATGCACTTCTCGCACGCTCGATGAGCCACGCAGAAATTAGGAATGTGAATGCCGGTCTCTTGCATGCATTCAAAATCGAAAAAGATGAAATTGCCTTTCTTCTTGTGACCGTCCTCTTTCTCTGGTGCGGGTTGGTATTTTTGCACGTAGCATTCGTGTTCCAAGTCCACGATGTGGTGACAAATGTGACATTTTTTTTTCCTGAACATACGTGTGTCTTGGTACTGTTGGTACGTAAGCCTTGTCCACACATAGGGCACAATCTCAGCAGTTGACAAGCACATTTCTGCTGTGAACCTTGCGTCTTCAGATGTTGTTGGTAACAGGCAGGGCTGACAAACGTGCGCAGACAAGCAGGACAATGTACTCTTTCTTGTCCTTCGCTCAGACAGGGTTGAGAGGCCAAACATCCTGAGCATTTCCATCCACAATGTTTGTGTTGTTCTCGATTTTTATAGCCATAGTCACATTTCTCACAATAATAAACATATCCCAGGAATCCAGTGATAGTGGTAATAGTATCGAAATGGTCATCGTGATAATAGACATGAATGTGTTTTCCATCCTTAAAGTCTTTCCCTCGAAACAACAGAGGTCCGCGCATTTCTTGAGGGTGCACTTTCAAGGTGTAGAATGGAGCTAGGACATCTTGCAATTTTTGCATCTCAGGAATGCCACAGGGTGTGTCTTTGGACAGTCCGGCTTGTTGTAACAGGAGTTCTGCTTCATTTCGTTGTTTGGCTCGGTCCGATTTTCGAATATTCTCCCAGGCTCTTTTCCATTCCACAGTGTCGTTCTTGTTGGCATAGGTTCGTCCCTCCACGATGGCTCGGGCTAAACACATCTGGTCTTGAGGGTTGTTAATTCGGACGAGACTTGTTTTGGTGTTGCGGAGGTCGTCCACCAATAAGACCTTTTGTGTCCAGTCCCTTGAGGAGGAGAGACGTGGGCCATTTTCAGTGTGGCTTTAGCATCGGTGATGTCAAACTGATCATTAGATTGTTGTACGTGTTGAATCTTGTCCATGACTTTGGAAGGGGTTAGTTCTGCGGGTCTGCTAAACTCGATCCAAACAGGGGATTTCAAGCTGTTGTGATCTATGGATAGTGTCAAGCGATCGTCTTCTTTGGGTTGACGTTGTCGCTTGAGTGCGGTGAGCAAAGAATCCCACATCTCGGTGATAAACCCTTCTGCTTTCTCCAATGGTACGTCGGACTTGAAATCTTTAAACTTCACTGTGTAGGTGTAAGCCGTGGTTCTAAATTTTCTAGAGGAGCGCTTTTCCGTCTCTCGAATGGAATAGTACTTTTCAGGGTTGACTAAGGGTGGTGAACTTTGTTTAGAGGGTTCGGATTCTGGTTCACTCATGTCCTCTTCAAAATCACTGGCATGAATTTGTGCCAAGACTTCAGCTCTGGTACGAGGCGATAGATCACGTTTCTGCCTCTTACTTTCTTCTTCTTTCTTCTCGAATGAATAGGATCGTTTCATCTTGAGTGCAAAACGTCAAATGACTCAAGTTTAAACACCACAGACTAATTTATAGTCATGGCAAACCAGCGTATATAAAAGGGTGTGTGTCTTGTCCTTTCACTATCATTAAACTCTCAAACCGAGCACAACGATGGAAGAGACTAGCCAAATCGAACGTTTCATCAGAGCTTTGCGAGGGGTCATTAGAAAATTCTCTTCAGACCAGCCGAGGGACTACTCTCCTTCCTTTCGAGATAAAAGTGAAGATACTTGCTATATCTGTCAGAAGAAAGGGCATTGGTCTTCAGAGTGTCCAGACCGTCAAAAAAGAAAAAAAACAGGGGCTAGAAAAGACAAAAGTCAAGATACCTGTTATTATTGTCAAGAAAAAGGACATTGGTCTCCAGATTGCCCAAAAAAGAAACAAGAGGAGTCAGAAGAAAAGAGGGATTCTTCAGAAGAAGAGAGAGATTCTTCAGAGGAAGAAAGCAGCCAGGTGAAGAAAAAGAAACAGGAGAAGAAAAGAAGAAGGGAAGAAAGTGAGGAGGAAAAGACTGTGACGGTGAAGAAATTGAGAAAAAAGAGAGAGTAAAAAAAGAAACAGAAGAAGTGAATGTAATTTATAAAGTGTTCTGTTGTGAATTGTGAATTGGATTGTAACTATGGAGAAAAGAATACATTAATTATATAAGGTAAGTGTCTTTGAGTTTTGATTTTAAATAAGAAGCTACACTCACGCACTCATACACAGACACGTACTATAAGGGTAAAATGGGTTTTTTTTGTTGATTTTTGAGTTATTGGCAAATTGAAAGGCTATCTCTTTTCGAGAGAAGTGGGTGGCCCTGAAAAGGGCCCTTTTTTTGGTGTAGGGGTAAGTTTAAGCAATCAACTTTAACTGCCTTAAGCCTTTGCCACGGCCGAGGCCTACTTCTGATGATGATGATTGGGTTGAAATCACTAAGGGTGGTACGGTAGGCTTAGTCACAGGGTTGGCGTGTTTAGCTCGGGAAGGTCGTATTCTCTTCGGTAATGAAGAATGAGACGAAGGTTCCGGAACAAATTCTTGCGAGGTAAGAAAATCCACAAAATCCCAATGTACCTCTTCTGAAAGTAAGTCCAGGTTCCCTTGGGCGATCTTCACTGCTGGTGCACCCCAGTGAATCGTTTTTTGAGTTTCCGTCATGTTGAATCACTGTCACATAGATTGACTGCACACAGGCGCTAGCGAATCTATATAGACCACGTGACGTCACAGACTGCTCTCTTCGGATTGGATGCGGGCTGACTGAATTTTGTCACGCGTGTTTGGATTGGTCAATGAACTCAATCCGTTTCAATCCTTCCTCTCCCTATAAATAAGCGCAGTTCAGCTCAATCACTCACCTGTTCTCGGAGCCTCAAGATGTGGACCGACGTTCAATATTCCATCATTGTGTCAACAATGATGTTCAGGACGGACATACCCATGTATGTCCGGTCCAAGTGGACTGTTGTCGATAGGACAGATACTAGGCTATGGATGAGAAGAGTTTACATAGAAAGACAAGGATGCCTCAAGAGGGTACTTGTGCATGGACCTGCAGTTAGAAGGAGTTTAAGAAGATGTGACAGATGCCGTCTATGTTAATATTAACATAAAACCAAAGGCCCTTTTCAGGGCCACCCACATTTCTCGAAAAGAGAATGACTTTCCATTGCCTACCCCTTTTTTAAAAAATTTTTATTTTTATTTTTATTTTTTATTTTTTTTAATTTTTAAAAAAAATATATTAAAAAAAATCCCATGTTCAATTGCCTTTGTCCCTAGAATGGATATTTCTTTTCTCCCATTGTTCAATTGCCTTTGTCCCTAGAATGGATATTATTTATTTTTTTCTCCCATTGTTCAATTGCCTTTGTCCCTAGAATCGATATTTTGTTCCATTGTTTGAATGCCTTTGTCCCTAGAATGGATATTTCCTTTCTCCAATGTTAAATTCCCTTGTCCCCAGAGTGGATGTCTTTTTTTCCCCATGTTAAATTTCCATTGTCCCTAGAGTGACCCAGGGTGGTTAATGTTAAATTTACATTGTCCCCAGAGTGACCCAAGGGTGTTTTTAATGCTAATTCCCATTGTCCCTAGGGTGACCCCATTCACTACTCCTGCACTCAACCCCCATACCTTCCTTGTCTTCTTAAAGAAGCTTACATTCCTAAAATAGGATGGAGTATAATCGTGGATATAGGCATTCGTGCGTAGCAGACACACTTGCCTGACTGGTCAGTAAGAATCTCTTATCTATATGTACAGTTAGTCCGGATACCTCTGAGAGAAATCAGGGTATATAGAAGATAATATCGATAGTTACTCATGTATACGAGACAGAGCGGAAAGTACTACTCTTATCGAAATAGTCACTCAGTCCTGATTCCTCTGATAGAAATCCGGGCGTAGGGAAGTAAATATCGAGGCGTAAGGAAGTAAATATGTATATATGTACAATGCTGTCGGGCATTTCTGCGCACTTAAGGTTCTCCGTCTCCAATATTGAAGCAAAATGCATACCGAATTCGATCGATTGACCAAAATAAAATATAGCAATGCTTACCATTTGAAAAGAGGCAATTGTCAACAGAATATTCTGTTCAAAATAATATTAATTTTGGACACAGGGGATACCATCCCCGTGTTTTCCTGACTCGCGATATGTCGGCCTATTCAGCGCACAGCTTTGAAAAGAAGTAATGTTTATCCATCTGGCTATAGAAATGAAATACATTACTTTGGACTGTTTCTGTCAGCAGTTCTTTCGAGTAATTAGGTCAGGTTTATAGCTAGTTTTACAAAATTCAACGTAACAATGCCAATAAATGGCAAGAGATATTAAGCAAACTAAACCGATCTTGTACAAAAGTTAGCAAAGTTCAAAATTTTATTAAAAGAAAGTCAGCTATTATGTTGAAGAGAAACAACAAAGAGTAGGATGTAATGTGTTTACAACGTCTTGTTGATGGGGAAAAATTATTAAAGAATTTAGAAACAGACTATATGCCGGGGAATTTCTTGAGAATTTATGTTCTAGCGGCAAGTTGACACGTTGGGTAGCAGACGATTTTGTACGTGTTGATCAACTTCTTGCAAAATTGGAAACTTGGATTAAAATGCAGTATTGTTTTGAGGTATACATTTCCATCTTTTTTATAATGTATTTATTTGTATGATTCTAAATAGATACATAGCAAATCGGATTTTCTGGGTTACCAGTTCAAGAAGGCCATGGGGTGGGTCTTCATGTTGACATTTAGAAATCACATTTTCATATGCATTTCGAGTCGAAATGCCGGATATTTTTGTACACTTTATGAATATAACTTTCCTTAATTTAAGTACGATCGTTCTTTTTTTTTTTATACAAAGTAGATATTTGAACAAAAATAACACGTGACTTATCGTTGCGCAGAATTACCCAACGCGCAGAATTACCAGACGTGGTGGTATATGGGTGTTATATTCCGATTGCTTAGCAGCTGGGTGTTTGTGCATGTCTACTGAGCACATGACCCTGTGTATTTGGGTACTGGAGCAAGAGAACTAGTCATTAGAACTAGGCACATGTTTTGATTCCGGTTTAGACCAAATTATAACTTTATAACCCGGTTGATTGTTTAGATGTGTATACATTTTAATAAATACCCACCTACTAAAATATACAATGTAACATGCATGGATAAACGCTTTCATACTCAGATGAGTATGTAAATAAGCAACAGAAAGGAAGCAAAACCAATATATAAGTTAGGACTGAATGTTCAGTTCAGCTTCAGATACTTTCGAGATTTCTGGCAAAGAGAAGATGGTATTTACACCGGGATTCAAGGTGTCATTCGACTTATGCCGAGTATTAAATATATAAAGTGTGTTGTTGTTTTGTGGTTTAACGCTGTTTCTCAGCGCAGAATAGGATATACATGGCGGCCAGTATAACCTGTGGAGGAACCCGGGAAAACTTCGGGAACCACGACCTAGGGGAAGCTACTTGCACCTTTCTCACATATCCACATTGGTCGAGCCTGTGACTCGAACTCGCGCGGACATAGGTGAGATGGCAGTGATCAGTAAAAGCGAGCCCTTTAGACCACTCGGCCACTCGGAGCCCTATATGGGTAGGCTAAAATGAAACATACTTCTCGACGTTTAATTCACAATATTTCTACCACTTGTTTTCGGATTCAGTATAGGTATTGCACGTTTCATGTACACTTTTACGTTATATATTAACCCTCAAAGTCAACGACATCCTGGTTCAACGCCCGTCGAATAATCGCTGACAATTTCATGTCTTGGGGTCATAGGAGGTCCCTCGCGGTACCTCAAGACACCGGGGACTCAAGGTAAATCTCCTAGTACTGAATACAGATATGCTTATACGAGACCAGTTCACTTCATGAATGTATATTCGTTCAAAGGAATGATAAGGTACCTATTGAAAATGCATTAAGTTCTATATTATTTGCAATAAGTTTAAAACTGACTAAATGTCACAGATAAATAAATAACTATGAGGAAAATTTATATACCTTTTTATCCATGTATTCATCAACTCTTCGAAGACACATTCTGACACTGCCATATCGGTATGTACGATTTCATCGTGTAGATACAATGACACTGTATTCTGCATCAGATCATGTCGTCTGGGCACATTTTTCTCTATTTGACCATTTGACATGACCAAAATGCGAATACAATCTGTACATTATCATATCCACTTAAACAATTCCTTCCACTAAGAGATAGTGAGAGTGGCAAATTTTGAAAACAAATCGATCAAAATTGTTCGAGGTCAAACATTCTGTAGGACTGTCGCTGACACATTATACTGGCTCAAAGCGTTATATTTAATGATTTGACACGACTGGATTTTTTGAGCAGTCAGCTCTGTTACGCGTTCCATAAAGCAGTATTTTCTATATAAACTGAATTAGCTGCATTCTCTCCAGTAACTGATTAAAAAAAATAATATTACTAATATATTTTGCAAGGCCTAACACTGTATATAATGGTCTTCACAAAAATCCGGACTGAACGTTTGGCTTGTTTAGTTGTCAGGAAACCCTTGTATTATGGTTTACAGACAGTATTAATTACACTCAATGACATGGTGGTTTGATAATGAAATTCACTTTTTCTAAACTGGAAACATGTATTGTGTTCTGATCATTGCCTTAGTCTTTGATTTGGTCTACTTCACTTTTATAGGTATACCAGCAGTGCCCGATTACCCATGAAGCACACTAAGGGGTCGTCCATTAATTATGTCAACAAAATAGGAGGTAGGGGGTTTGAAGAAGTTTGACAATTGTTGACATGGGGGAGGGGGAGTTCAAGATAAATTGACGTCAACAATGTTATTTTTTTTACAATAAATTTGATAAATCAAAAAATAGGAAATTAGTCGGTGCGTTGGTATGGCACACACTCGCTCGCCCGTCAACAGCCCACCAGTTTAATCATAAACCAGTTGAGCTCTTGCCAAGGAAGTCATAGTCTTGCATCATCATATTTTGTTTTTATTTGCAAAATCTGTCACCTCTATGATACTTCACAAGTTTTGTTGAAGAAGCATGTTCAACAGCACCGACAACGCGATCTTGGGCCTAGGCAATTACCACATGCTCCTCAACCGCAAAGAATTCGGCCAATACGAGTGGCTGCCAAAAGACAGAGAGAGCTGATGGCAATTATTGCTCGTGGAGAGATGTTAAGCGCAGAATGGTTAGATGAAGATGATGTTGACTTGTCGGGTGTATCGGTTCCACACGAAATTAATGAATCAGCCACTATGCCCATTATAACAATTGAGGAACATTTGGCTTCCCCATGGGAAGATGATAGAAGCTAGAATATAAACTCTCGATTTTTTCATGAATTCAAAGTGTTATAGTCAATTTGTAATCTGTTAAACAAGTAAAAAAATGTATCAAAATTTATTTGTAGACTTTTTAATTTCCATAATTCTATTTTTAGCATAAAAGCCAGCCGTATAAAATATTGTTAGTTTGTGTGGGGGGGGTTGTTAAAATTTTATTAGGGGGGTCACTGAAAGTTTGACATTTGTTGATAAGGGGGGGGGGGAATTGCCTAAAAATTGTTGACATAATTAATGGACGTCCCCTAAGCACGTGCTTAGGGCACCAGCCCAACAGGGGCATCATAAAAATTCAAATTAATTGATTAATTGCTGATGATAAAATTGAATGATTTATTTATCACCATTTCTATCTGCATGTACGGGTATTTTGATTGGAATGATGGCAACACTGGTATTTTGCCACCTTTTTAGCTTTTATATTGTTTTTGTTTTTGTTTTAGTTTCACATTTTGTAGGGGTGGGGGATCATACTATTATGAGTGCTTAGGGCCCTGGGAGGTCATAATCCGGCACTGTATACCAGATTGGGAACAACCTCTCGTAAAACAACCGTTGGAAACTGGGAGTACTTATTAATTTTCGATTGTTGGGCAGTTTTAACTATTCTAGTCACTAAAACAGTTGCATCATGTTTTAAGTAATCTTTCACACACTCTTAAATTCAAGCTCATTTTAGAATGGATAAAATCTGAAACTTAAAGCTGTAAAGTTCAAACAAAACTATTAGAGAACTTTTTTAAATGCCCATTTTTAGGAGCTCTGTGTACGTTTTGATATGTTGATCTGGCAAAAAGACATACAATCACACACAATGTTTTCACTAAAAATAAAACTATTTTAAATATTTAACTGGAGCGTTTTCCTGCCACAATAAATGCGTCAGGGACTCATGTGGGACAGATTTGTGCTTTAGAGTAGTTTTCTTTTGTTTGTTTGACTAGAGTTCATACCAACCAGGAACAGAAGTAATTATTTTTTTACAAAATGACACGTTCAACAAAAGGCTTGTCGACAGAATATCTACTGTAAAATATAAGCTTGTGTTGCCATATTAAACGGTAAACATCTGGCCTTCATTTCAGGATCATATTTGCGTGAATCAAGATCGACTCATAAAGAAAAGAATGAAAGAAAAAAAGTTGAATGAACAAATCAAGCATAAAGGGCTATACCTCAAATGAACGTGCCAAACCTGGATAAAAAGATTTGCAAAGCTGGAAATCTGATTAATATCAAGGTCAAAGACATGACAAAAATCTGGCAGACGCCGATGAAACTTTATGTTTTGCCGACCTTTGTAATTCCTTGTTCACTTACTTATATTAGTCTATCAAATGAACAATTTCATTTGGTTTTAGGAAAGATATGTTCCAAAATTAAATTTTTGATCTGCACACTTTGAAAGCCGCAATTAGATTGGTGGATAAAAAGATAAACAGAATGACATTGTATCCGGTCAGATCTACATATTGATATGGTATTGATTTTAATCAGAGTGGATAATCCAGATGACACCATTAAATAATTCCCTCGGACATTTCCTGTTTATTTCTTCATTATCATATAATGTAACGTACTATTTTATACGGTAAGTTATATCAACGGCACGATCATCAGTGGTAGGAGTACTCAGATAGTTATCGTATCGTAATGACTAAGAAATCAATCACAATATTAATGTTATGACTAAAACCTCCGATTATATTTTTTAAATTCCTATTTCTGAACCTGAAGTTCTCAAGAATATTTCAAACTTAAAATCAGAACCGAATAGAATAATAGACAAAATTATAAAAAGCACAATTCTAAATATATCTCCTTATTTAGTAAAATTATTTAACGCAATTTTGACATCGGGTGCTATCCCAAACATTAGGGCGAAAGGCATTATCTTCCCATTACACACAAAAGGTTCTTTAGATGACCTTACAATTACAGTGGTGTCTCTCTCATTGATATCTTGAATAAAATATTTACCAGTATCTTAAACCAAGTTGTGCGAAGCTAAAAAGGAAACTGACGAAGCTCGGGGGGTGGGGGTGGGGTGGGAGCGGAGAATTCGTCAAATTCTATTCAGCAATGGACACAGCTACTACACCTCAAGCAATAGTTCATAAATATTTGAGTTAAAAATGGAGGTCGTTTTTATTGTCTTTTTTGTGGACTTTTCCAAGGCTTTTGACTCAACTGATCATGTAATATTACTGACTTGCCTAATCAACACTGTTTAATGTTCTAGACTAGGTGTACAAACATCTACGTTCATGTGTGCAGCTGAAAGGACAATGTAGAGAACTTTCCACCTGTAATATTGGCAGCACACAAGGCTGTGTATTAATACCTTTTCTGTTCAATCTATTTATATATGATTAATATCAGACCTCCGACAAAATTGCCATAATGGTATCTTTATTACACATGAAATATCTAACATTATTGCGCTCTTGTATGCTGATGATTTTGCAAATTGTGGTGGTCGGTTCTTTACAAAGCCAAATTAATATTGTGGAGACATTTTGTGAAAACAGTAGAACGTGTGTTAATTTAAATAAAACTAATATTATTGTATTCATAAACAGTGGATTTCTGATTAGTAACGAAAAGTGGTATTATAAGGGTAAACAATTTCAAACCATATCTAGGTATAAATAAACGAAATTATATTTTACCCCCAAACTTATTTATACGAAAGCAAAGCAAGCACGCGCAATTCAAGCAAACAAGTCCCTATATATAGTGAGTATTATTCAAAATAAGTTAGTCCAGTTTTCCATGGCAGTAGCTTTCAAAATAGCTGATGATATGATCACATCTATATTAACCTATGCCGCTGATATTTGGGAGTATAAATATACGTACACTTTGAAAGGTACATGATAGGCTCTGTACTATTTTTCTAAACCTTCCGAGACATACATAATCCCTTTTACCACGAGGGGAATGTGAAAGACTACCTCTTTGTTTTAGCTATTATTGTGAATGTAATTACGTATTGGATTAGGTTGAGTAGAATGGGTGATAACAGATTTCCAAAACAATGTTATATTATACTGGAAAAAAAATGACGAGTCTGGTAAAGTTGCATGGGTTTAACGAAAGTTAAGGATATACTATTCAGATATGGATTTGGGTACAGCTGGTTCGCATAAGATGTTGGACATGAAAAAGTATTTTTGTTGAATTTTAGTCAACGTCTTAAAGACAATTAAATTCAGAATTGGAATTTCACCTTACATAAATAAAACAAGCCATATCATTATAGTAAATTTTATGATACTTTTTTCCGTTCAGTTTTATGCAATCATTACTTTACCTACCCATCTACAAAATGCATTAAGCAGACTCCGTTTTTCAGCTTATAACTTAACTTAAGAGGAAGGACGTCATAATGACATCCACCCCAATCAATGTATGTGTATTGTTATGTATATTTAATTTAGTTGTTTGTCTGTTAATTTTAATTTTTTTTATATTCCATTATATGCTATTCTAAGGTAACATTGTTTACTGGATTTGACATTGTCCAGAATAAAAACACTGTGTCTAGTCTTTGACCTTGTTCCAAAATCAGTGACAGTTTTGTTAAACAACTTTTTAAAATTTTTAATTTTTTGTTTATCTCTCTCAGAGTAAGAATATAAAGTTGAGTCAAGGTCATACCTAGACGACGTGACAAGTATCATGTGTCAATTGGTAAATAAACTCCTATTTTTTTTACCAGAAGGATGAACTTTTGACCCGCATACGGGAATTTTTTTTGCGCCTTAGACTTATTACTGCTGTTTTGGATAAGAATTGTCAATCGTGCTTTAACATCTTACACGTTAAGTTGTATTATCTTGTGACCAGTTTGGGCTGAATTTTATTTTCTTAAAATTATTGAATTAAAATGATTGTTTTGTCTGGAAATACAAAAGTGCTCTGATAATTCTTGGACAAAGACATTTACTAGAATTTATACGGAATTCAAAACTGGAATAATATTTTATGTGGTTCAACAAGACACTGTTGACACATCTGCACTTCGTGGGTTTTTACAAACATCATCGCTTTCCATCTTGGACTTTTCATTAGTAGGACTTGTGTTTGTTAATTCTTGGATTACAATTTGGTTTTAATTCGTAAAATCGTAAGTTCTATTTTTCATTTTACAATTATTATTCTAGGGAAATAAATTATTTGTTAAATTTTACAAAGCTTGCTGTCTTCACTATTTTCTGTTACTTATTTTAAGAGCATAGACTTGTAACAGTATGATATGTGACAAAAGATGACTATCTATTGTTTTACATTGTCCCGTGAATGCAGATCTTGGAAACAGATTCATACCATAAATTTGCATCAAAAACCATTCATGCGGAGAAATCTTTTCTCTGATGAAGTCAAAGAACCATGCCATACTATCTCAACTTGCACAATACGTCTTTTCAGCATTCCACAGAAGAGATCCAATGCACATGTAACTATATTCTTATTCTAATTTAGTATATTCATTTTTTTCCCTCTACCTATATGGAAGATCACAATTATGTAGTTATATAATGCAAGTTCTGTTCACCTTCTACATATTTCTAATTTTTCTATTTTATTTTGTCCCTTCCTTTTTCACCTCATGGTGTTAAACGTATTTGCAACTTGGCGCTCTACATCGTTGCAGTTGTTTTGTATCACTAGTATTATGGAACTATGGCATACATTACCAATAAACTATATAATTGTCATTGTTAAGTTAAATCAAGTCTGTCTAAACCTGTTATGCATTTTTCCGAGAAAAACGTTAGGTAACTTTACTTTTTCTGGATACAGCTGCATTTTAATAAAGTTCTAGAATTTGTTATTAGCTGACTTTCAGAACGGCGAAATCATGTACGACCATTCTGTCTTCCTACCCCAACAGCAGATAAGTCGAACTTGAGAAACAAGGTATTCACTATTAAGAACTGGATGCCAATTTCCAATAAACACAATTAACATTATGCATTGGTCATGAAGTCTCTAGGAAAGATAAAGAAACATAATTATAGCTTAAGGAGGTACAGAGACAGTAACGACAGCTTGTTGGCTGTTTTCTGTGTTGTGAATTTAAGGATAATCACCTACATGAGTGCAAAGAAAAGTCCAGGTAGGTTGCAAGAATTAAAAAAATCTTTGCGTTGTTGATAGAGAGGAAAAAATAACATTTTTTTTATCCACAGAATGCATGCGATATAACTAAGTGGCGTTCATCAGCAAGATACACGACGAATGTACGGTGTATTTATTAAAAGGGAGATTCACTTTTAATGCACATTGATCCTTAAAGAGATTGTTTTCTTGTTAAAACCCCCAAATCAGATCGAGCAAAATACAGAGTCGTTGGGT
Source organism: Sinohyriopsis cumingii (assembly GCA_028554795.2). Lineage (NCBI taxonomy): Eukaryota > Metazoa > Mollusca > Bivalvia > Unionida > Unionidae > Sinohyriopsis > Sinohyriopsis cumingii. The sequence continues at coordinate 114,560,654 of CM068824.1, read as the reverse complement.
TTATTTGTACAAGATTCCTTACATCTTGAAAAAGCAAATCAGTTAGACTGCGCTCTTAATTTTAACTTACAAAATCTATAAATAGACGATACGAGTGAGATTCCGACTATTCAAGCGAAGAGCATTAATAATGTCGATTTCTCGTTACAAACTATTAGGGATTCTTTAACGTAAACGTGTTGGTGCTGACAGTAATTTTGCCCAAAGACAGCGTAGATAATGTAATATTATCACATGGGACACTTATTTGTCATGTTAAAAAATCAGATGACGTACTTTGTGTACAAAAATCATCACCAGTTCTCAGAATGTAAGATGAAAGCCTAAAAATAAGATTTCACTACGATCGGTCCCATATTAAGTCTGACTCCCCATACTGGAGGAATGGAAACTTCAACTTTTAAATGAAGTAGTGATATATCGTAAAAAAGAAAAATTATTTTATCAGGGAACATTGATACCTATTAAAGTCATATTGTCTCTTAGAGTAAACTGTATTTATTTCAATCGTAGAACAAAAATGGATGTGACTTAAGGATCTACTGACAAATAATATGATGACGTAAAGACCCATGCACACAATTTGCTGAATAGACGAAATGTTTGACATGCACAAAGATTCCATATTAAATCGAAAATTATACGATTTAAAATGGCAGCATTTAAATTTGAAAAATAACAATTAAATCGGACAGATAAAAAGTTAAATTAACTTACTGTAAATCTTTAAGTACTCATGGTTGAATGGAACATTTTAAGTTACTAGCAGTAAAAGATGATGGTGAAGCGTGCATTTAACTAGGCATCCTGTGTTACATGTAGGCATCCTGTGTTACACGTAGGCATCCTGTGTTACAAGTGGGATCCTCGACGCAAAAAGGATGGAGAGAACATACATATAGAACTTTATACGAGTGTCATCAGTAGTTTTGCTGGAACAGCGTTCATGATTTCTCAGAGAGGGAACCAGTCTAGGTCAAGTGGGAATTTTAGTTCCAATAAATGAAAGCCGGCATTCTGTGATTTTCTAATACTTGGAGATAGAAGACAGCAGAATAAAGCTGATTCCTTCATTACTTCCTTAAAACAGAAGTTATGTCCAGAACCAATAGCAAGCATAGTACAAAGTATAAAACTTGTGTCTTAAGGATGTTCTTTTCTGAATTTGCTAACACTATGGTCTGTTGGACTTAAACGAGTACACTTAGTAAGGGCGGATCCAGAAATATCGTTAAATTTCGTTTGGCAAGGGTGTGTTGGGTAATGGTTGAGGGAGGGTAAGGAAGTAGGCGAGTGGTCTGTGGGACGCAACATCCAACACAGTCCCAGGAAACAAAAGTCCACAGTGGCTACTGCATTTTAAGCGTTTCCAGTGGCATAATTGGAACTAACTAAATAAACGGACTCTAGGAATAGTTCCAGTTGTTTCGCTCTGATTGTTGGGTCGTTAGGGGTGGTGGTGTTATATTATATTATATTAATATATATATATATATATATATATATATATATATATATATATATATATATATATATATATATATATATATATATATATATATAAGAGATAGCTTTTGTCTTACGTAAACTGATTTTCTCTCGGATGTTTGGTGTCTGCATGATTAAAGACTACAATTTAAAGAATGAAACACTAATACAATATGTATCTATCCTCTTCTTTCTTTTTTTGTTTCTTAATATGTAGTGGCATTGACGATGTAATTTCTAAAGTTTCGTATTTCTACATTTTAGTTTCGATTTTTGAACAAAGTTTATAATTATATCCCTATGGTAGTGAAACAATCAAAAACTAGTCAGACTGGCTCCATATAACCAAGTAAAACATACAAGCTACCAACCTCATTTGATTCCTGTTTTTAACCACAAATTCTTAAAACTGGTTGGATAATTTTTGAGTAGTGTACGCAATAGTGTACTATATCTTTCTTTTTCAGCTGGAAGATTTTGTCTTTAGAAACTGCGCTGAAGGTAATGACATTGAAAGGACATTACCGTGGAGATTCATTCTACTAATAATCTTGGAAGGATTTTTTTTTCTTTGCGGTGTGATAAAAATATAAATGGCATCATTGGAATATTTCATTGTGTTTCTGACAATGGAGGAATGCATACTGGAGTATGATTTCAATTTTCCATATCTTGACACAGTACACATCAAAGAAAGATCTAACTTTCACGACAAAACGACAACGATCGATGATAACTAGGAATTTCATTTCGCGGACTGAGAAGAGGGAATTTAAGTTGATTTTCATAGACATGTGTGAGGCATGAATTTACAAATATGATTAGTTATACCTACCTAAACACACACACACACACACACGTGCGCGCTCGTCTTTGGGGATCAAACGCACCGAAACGTTTATTCTGTCTCTCGTCATGTATCATGCGACCTTGTGTATCCGTGTGACATTTGCGCGTGTATTGATAGCAGGGATCAAACCAAAGAGAGATGCACGGCACGCGCCATACCAGGTAAGTGTTTCAGGTCTGAGCAAGATATTTTAGGCATATTATAACTTTCTGCTACTTATAATTTTTGATTTTATTGTAGTTATTACTAAGTTTCTTGCTATTATGCCGTTGGGACCTGAAATATAATAGAATATTTTGAAATATCGCTGACTCGTCTGATGGATCCATACGATTTAAAGGCAAGTATAACGTTATTTGATTTTGATTGATATATACGGTATGTTTATTGGTATTCATAGAAAATATGACAAAGAACTGAACAAGCCTATGCTAACCTCTTCTTGAAAACACATATTTAATACAGTAAATATGGTAGTTCTTTTCAGGAAGATGAAGGCATGTTGTGTGTTTTCGAATGTACATGTATGTTTGGATTGGTGGATGTAAGGCTGGATGGATGGATGGTTGCATTTATGAATGCATGTAGGGATGGACGTATAGATGGATCGGAATTTGGATACATAGAGAATGGCCTAAAGAGTATATTAATTAATTAACAGACAAGCAAACACAAACAACCAATGCTTAAATGCTATGTAAATTCGTTATCTTCATATTAATTTATGTCAATGAAGTTTTGTTATGGTGCAGCATAACTCACCTTAACCGTCGGATGAAAAAGTTTGGTGAGCAACAGGCTTGGAACAAGATCACTCACTAGATATAATTCTCTTCCTGATCATGATCATTTCCTAGTCAGTCGCAAGGTTAGAACATAAAGGGTGAGTAAGACAAGCTTCGATCGTTTGGTACTCGATCATGCAGTTTCAAGAACTGTTCAATAAATGGTTATGTTTCCACCATCTTTTGGGATAGGAGTAGTCTGATAAATTAGTCCCCAAATCTGTGTTGATGCTGTTGGACGATGTGTGGGTATGATGTCACCTGTTTATTAAAATGTTTTGCTGCATGAAAATATTTCCGGAACACATGCGCATCCATTGTTTAGACACTAACCGGTATCTGGTAACATTCTTATCTAGCGCGAAATTCAAAATGGCCACAAAACAGAGAGTTGTGTTATTCCACGTGAATTTAGAAGTAGACAAACATAGGATTTGATCCGGAAATAGTAGGTACATATCGATTCAGCCGACGTGAGCCCCACATTCGCGGTAAATACAGGCATGCGTGTAAAATATACACTGATATGTGCAAACAAGAGTGACCGCATATTTTTGCAGGATTTAATGAATTGGTGATATCAACACTAAAACGCCAGTCGATATCATTTATATCTGTGGGGCTGATTTATCGGCCATGGATAGGAGCTGTTTTTCTGTGTTTGGCACAGGGGTATACAACTATTAGTATATCATTGTGCAATAGAAAGGATCAATACTATTATTGGACGCAAGAAACTGATCTTATATTTAAACAGTTCAGATAAAAATTATTTGATATTGGTATCTTTTCTCTAGTAATATATGACATGGAGTTGTCAGTTTCAAACTGTTTTTCTGTAGCAGAGTAGGGACCGAAGCCTCCAGCAGGACAGTTTAAAAATGTGATATTCCTTCCTTCAGTCCTATAAATCAGGTTTGATCTCAAGGCTTTCAGTGAGTGCACGTTGTAATATAAAACAGGCAAACACTACCATTTGACACAATGTCTACGTATAGATTAACAGAATTCCAAACTTGCTGATATCCATTTTGATTAATAAATATCGCACTCGTGATAAAATACTACAGCAAAACATGGTCATTGTCTGTGCAAACACTTTTCAATAAGGAGCGATAGCAGCTTGACACCTACACTTGCTGTGGCGCAAAGTTTCGTACAGTAAATATTCTATTCATCTTTTGAAACTGCTTTCTAGAAGTAGAAAACAATTTCATCCGCTTTAAAACAGGTGGAGCTGGTGTTCGCAACTTCGACGTCAATCGTACTGCTCATAACTCGAATGTATGCCAGTGGTTACCATTCGAATAATCTTGGCTATTTACAAAACAAGGTTCGACCTATAACTTGCGAATGCATCGAACTATTCATTTGCAACCTCTCTATAAATTCAAAGGTTAATCCAACCGAAGAAATAGACGAGGTTGTCCGAATTGATAGCTGTTTCAGTTTTGTGAAGAATTTTCTGGCGACCAAAATATATTTGTCTGTAAATTACATACATTCAGATCATCTGTTTGTATCGCAAAAGTAGCTGAAGTGGTCAGAATGGTGGAGTTGGGTCAGGTGAACCGTCAACTGATAAATCACAGCTTATAAATTGAAGCGACCTCTCACTTAAATAATAGATAAAGGATAAAAGTACAATACTGTACTTTTACCATTCTACAGTATTCAGATAACTGATAGAAATATTTTAATATTTTTGTTTAAAAAGACCAGTTTGGATGATGTAAGAGCTTGGTCAGAAGTAGTTATATTACAAAATAACAGACAAGAAAATACATTTTGATTTGTCAATTTTAAGGAACAAAACGATATCCTGCTATGTTTTAGAAAAGATGAAGAGTTACAGATTACATCAATATGAACAGATTAGGGGGAAAATAAAACAAAACATGGTAAATTTAAAGAATGTGTTACTGACAAATCTGCCAATATCAACACATTACACAAATAAGCAACGATGGATACACATACATTATAGCCGTGGTATATGTTTTCTCAAAATACCCATAGGCTAAATAGGAATTGACATACAAGACGCTTTTAGAGAATTCTTCAAATGGGGAACACCTGAAAAAATAGTTTGAATGGGAAAAAAGTTTTACAACAGGAAAAGTTAAATATTTTATAGAAAAAGAAACGACAGAGTTCACTCCGTCTTAATCAGATAAAAGCTTCTGTACTGGAAAGATTTAACAACACTAAAGAAGAGAATATGGAAGTATTTCACTCGAAATTCAACTAGGAAATGGGTTGACGTTTCACCAACCCTACACCAGAGCACACGTAGCATACCTGACCTATTTACATCAGCCCCACACATATAAATGATATCGACTGGCGTTTTAGTGCTGATATCACCAATTCATTATATGGCTGTAATCACCAATTCATTATATGGCTGTAATAATATTCGTCACCTAAAGATGACTCCAGTTGAAGCGAGCGAAAAGGAAAATGGATAAAATGTATGGATCAATATTTTCAGTAATTTGACAACTGGATCATTTAAACTCCAAAATTCAAAATTGGGGAAAGAGAATTTCAGACTGCATAATATTTGCAAAAGGTTGCCTTCTTAACTACTATGTCTATGAAATATTCAAACTTCGGCAAGTCATATTAAGCTATCTGAAGTTGTCTAAACTGCACGACTTAAGAAGATAAGATAGTGATCATATATTTTACAGCCAAGAGTTATCTTTATAGAGAAACAAGATGTCATGTATAATGTTGAAAAGAGTTTGAAATAATTCCACTTTCTAGTCTTCAAAGTTTTGTGAAACGATAAACCACAGATGATTTATGTCTGAGTAAGTTGAAAACTACTAGTTGTTTTCCTTTTCCAAAAGTTTCTTAGCTTTTTGTTTTAATACTCTTTTCTTCATCAAACTGTAACAGTTTAGGCTTTCTCTCGTTTGAAGAATGCTTTGAAAGAGCAGTGTTTGTTGGTACTCTTTTTAAAAGTTTTACTCTTTCATACCTTGAGCATTTTGAAATTACATCGTCTTCATTGAAAATAAACTTATATCTATCGTTATTTTTACATGCTTGCTTGCCAACAATATCTGCCTGCCACTGGTCATGTGACAAACCAGGATCTTTCTACATATACTTTTTCCACCTTTGCTTCTGCAATATGCACGTAGAGTTAACCATGTTATAAGCACTGTTGATCGATATTGGAGAAAAGAAATTTGCTTTCAGTATCGTAGCAAAGATGTTCAAAATATAGTTTTTCATTAATTTCAAACAGTGTAAAACGTCTAGAGAATATATTACTCGACAAATTTTCCAATCCGACCTCCAGCTACAAGCAAAACGTTTGTTTTCGGTACTTTGCAACGTTCTTTTAATCATTTAAGAGAATGGTTTTAGATTTATGCCAAATTGTGCCGTCCAACGGTTGTCATAAACGGTTACTTCAGGAACTGTTTTAATAGAATTTTTTTCATAAATTTCATCTCTATATTTACTGAATTGTTTTAGATCGAGCTTGTAATGTTTGTTACTTGAATACAAACTTTAGTATATTTGCTCACATCATTGACATAAAAGGTATTCCTTCTTCATACATTACTGTTTCAACAATCTTGCTATTGAGATTGATGATGCTTAGTCTGATGTCACCATTACTGAATGCAATCTGTAAATCATATTTCTGAAACATTGTAAAATATCTTTGTAATGTTTGAAATCTTCAAATCAACATTTTTATTCCCTGTTATTTTGCAACACGACAAACTTTGGCTATGCTTTTGTTCCATACAAACTTGTAAACAATACACGTATTTGATCCCTTTATACTGTTAAACTGATGAAATATTTATATCACCTCTGTGGAAACTCTTTTACCTATCACACCAGAGCTTTGTCCCGTTATGTATGTTAGCAACAAATTTCAGTTATTGTGCATTCTATTATATTTTAAGTCGTAAGATTAGAAAGTGATATAGGATCTTCTGTTTCGCTTGTTTTAGAAATATACAAGAGTGCTTGCTATGTTTTAGAAATATACAAGAGTGTTTGCTATGTTTTAGAAATATACAAGAGTGCTTGCTATGTTTTAGAAAGTTTTATGTATCCTTGTTGTGTTCTTGTTGCGTTGAAAGAAGGGCCGTTGATTAATGACTTCCTCATACCCCTACACGAAATGATAATAAAAGATTTAGAAAGTAGTACAAGATGGTAATAAAGGTTTGGAGAATAGGTCAGGCATACTACGTGTGCTCTTGTGTAGGGTTGGTAATGTAAATGCTGAAAAAAATACGTGCTAATGCTTTCACCTGTAAACGATTGATGGCAATTTAAATGTTAAAAAAACAAATATTACCAGGTGTGCCCGATGTGTTTTCGATGAAGCTTTGACACAAGAGTTGTTTCTTCAGAATACTGATCTATACGAAATAGTAATACAAATTGTAGAAAATAGCACAAACCCAGCATGAGATGGCGATAAAGGTTTTAGACAACTGTACAAGACTTTCATGTTGTGTTTTTGTTCTTTCTTTTAAAACACGATTTGTTTCTTTGGGACACGAAATGACAAAATATTTTGTAGAAAATAGTACAAGGTGTGCTCGTTTTGTTCTCGTACCCTGAGACGAAATGGTAATATGCAGTTTAGAAAATAGATCTAGTACAAGTTTTGCTCTTTGTGTTCTCGTACGTTTACACGAAATGTTAATTACATTTTAGAAAACACACCTAGTACAATGTCTGCTTGTTGTGTTCTCGTACGCGTACACGAAATGGTAACATACAGTTTAGAACATACATCTAGTACAAGGTTTGCTCGTCGCGTTCTAATACACTAACACAAAATGATAATATTCAGTAAATAATATGCATTGTTTGCTCTTTGTGTTTTCGTACTCTTACGCCAGATGGGTTTACAATTTTAGAAAATAGTACACACAACTTGCAGGTTATGGCTAGACAGAGTTTGCTTTGTCGTATCACAAAGATTATATCAGTTACTAGCCATTGTACAATTTCTATCTCGCCCTCCCCGCCCCCATTATTTTCCAAGCACGTAAAGCGTATTCGTGGGCCGGAGTCAATATTGTGATTTGGCCCTAAAGAGAATCATTAGTATTATCAAATGAACTGGAGATGTGGGTCAATATTTTAAATTTCACTTTTTCTTTCTTAGTAGTTTTACACTTTCAGTTCCTTAAAATTGGCACGTTTATTGAAGCGGCACTCTTGTCACATTATTGACTATATTATCCAGAGGAAAGAAGAGTTGAGTGCCTTTCCCAATGAATCATTGTGGTATTCAGTCTGAATTGGCGTGGGCGGGAATAGGAGCCGCACTCAACTACAACGCTATACCATCTGAATTACTGCCCCTCCTGAAAATTGATCTTTGAAAGGTTGACCTATAGGTTGTTTCTTTCAACAGGTAAAATTCTTCCAAAAGTAGTAGCTACAGAAGTGGTTCAAGATTACTTTATACATTTCATAAATGAATACATGTTCAAGTAGCTGAAATTTCATTCAAGGGTTTTAAGATTAGAAAAAGAATAGAAAAATATTAGATATTCATGTGGCCCGTTTCTTGAAATCGGTTAACTGATGTGCTACACATCATGTTTAACGGGAAGTAACTTCTTTAAGCTGCATTACAACAATGTAAGGGTTACCTCCCCTTAAAGGAACCAATCGAAAGCGTAATGATTGTTTTCCTAATGCCTATTTTAAAAAGATTTAAACACGTGATTTAGAGAAATTGAAAAGCGTAAATTTCGTGATCAGAAAACTGAAATTTTAAAATAAATCAATGGCTGGAACGGATTGAGAGACAATGGCTAGGAAACAAGGATATTTAAGCGAAGTTATTCTCCTTGGCATTGAATGTAAGACATTAAAGAAGGTAAACAGAAAATTATCAGTTTGATAAGCTAGTTTTCATGTCCCTTTGATTCACTGCATCTCCAGGCCGATCTGGGTTTTTTTTTTTTTTTTGGTTTTTTTTTAACGAAACTCCCTCCCCAACTTCATTCGATTGGCACATGCACGGGAAAAACCCGTCACAGAAGCACTGCATCTCCAGGCCGATCTATTTTTTTTAAAACGAACCACCCTCACCAACTTCATTCGATTTTCGTGAGCCCTGCACTCTAATCAATAAACCAGAGCGGCTCCTACTGCGCGTCGGCGAACTGTTCCGATTTGCTTTGATATGCCATACTCATACAACAGCAGAGTTATCACAGGCACTCATCACGAGTAATTCAAATGAGGATCCATCAACGTTTGTGGATTGAAACAGAGGTTTATTTACCTAGAATTTATTCAGTTTATTCAGACCTTTGATAGTGTTTATGTGTAAATGAAACTAAACTTTACACAAATGACATTATTAATTTACGTGGATTTGATTGCCTTTATCAATCCAGAAAACAAACGTATATAGGGAAATGTGGTGGTACAAATATTTTTGTATGAAGCACACTTTTCCCTTTTATTCCCTAGATTATAACAGAACCAGACTGCAATTTCTTGTTCAACATCAAAACGTCCATTTTCAAAATTGATTACGATTTAATCACTGCTGCTGTTTATGTCCTACACAACCGAATTGCCGACGACTTAAGAAATATATATGTGCATTTCGCAGAGTTATGTATTCCTAATGGGTATTTTTAATACAAGATCAAATACAAAAGATGACTATGTAGAAATAGACGATCTCTTCTCCCACCAGTTAAAGGAACACCAATGCTTTTACCCTCCTTGAATTTTCCTAAATGGCAATTCCAAATTCGGTTCGTGCGTTGATTATTCGTCTAACTGTATCAGGGAAAACCCAATTGGTGTTGGATATGATTGTTAGATATACGTTTGATCGGTTTTGTTCAATAATTGCGACGATGGCAGACGATCAACCATGTTATGATGTATTCAGAGAGTTTATGGTAGCTTTAGCAGCAGAGAGGGTGAACAGACCATAGAATTCCGACAAACAAATAAAACAAACAAATAAATCATCTCGTAGAAAGGTCCAGATTTTACAAATGAACTTTCCTTGAGATGTTTATTTTTGCAATGACCGATTGTGCTAATAAAACCTCAGTTCGAAATAGTAGCTGAAAAAATAAAGTACTCTACGTGTTTATTTATTTCTTGTTTATTTTTTTGATGACCAACGTTGGTAGGCACCCTCTCTGCTGCTCCTCTTCTGCTGATATTAATTAAATTATTATGTTATAATAAAAATGGTACATCCAGAATCTCATACTGCAAGAACAGCTCGAGAACGATTAGAAACAATTAAAAAATTTCTTCCTGTCAGAGACTCATTTAGAAAAAATCTGCAAGCGCAGCAAGAATCAAAAGTTGAGTACGAAGAAGACACTAAAAAACTATTTAAACCCGTCACTGCAGCTACTGAGAAAGCTGCATCGGCTGTTGAAAAAACTATATGGGGAGATATTGCGGAGAAAGATGAGAAGAGGAAAAAGGGTATTTTTCCGGTATTAGAACAAACTGCAGTGCAGGCTGAAAAAACAGCAAGAAGAACCAAACAAACAAAAAAGATTTTACGAGACCTTCCACCTGGTATAGCCAGGGAAATAGCCGCAGCTCAGCCTCCACCTGTTGATGAGGAAATACTTGAAGGTATTGAAGAACTTCGTACTGAAGTCGCCGATGTGAGAAAAAAACTTGCATCTAAATCCAAACCAGCTGGAGAAAACGTAGAATTAATTGCAAAATTTAACGAAGGAGTTGTTGAGGAAATTAGAAAAACTGAAAGAGAGAGATTACCTGAAGCAATATTAAATAGTTTATCTAATAAATCTAGTATTTTAAAACCCCGTTATGAAAAAACAAATGATGATAATTTCATTAAATGGATATATCGCGTATATTACAACAAAAAACAAGCTAGAGGTTCAGAATTTGAAAGACTTAAAGAAGAAGTAAAAAGACTTTATAGAGAGAGAGGGGAACAACTAGAACAAGGAGAGTCCTCCCAGTATCAGCTTCCTCCACCTCTGCAACAAATAGAACAACAACAATCTTCTTCGACACAGCAAAGGTTGAAGTCGGAAATTAAAAAGACTAAAGAGCTAATTAAATTACTACCCTCGAAGAAAATTTCTGCACCGAAAATGACATTTACACCGACAGGTTCACCACATGGATTTCGAGAAGGTGACTCACCCCCGGCCACCACTGAAGTACTTACTCCGGTAATGCAACCACCAGTATTTAAAACACCTCAAGATGAACCTAAAACAGGATCTGGTTTATGTCCTGATAATATCATCAATGACGTGTCACGGTTAGAAGTTCTCATAGGAGGAAAACGAGCTGGAAATAATTCACCAGAAATAACCAATGAAGCAGCTGATATTTGTCGGCGACTATTTCAAGGTGCTATCATGGATATTGGCGTTTACCGAGAACTTATTGATGAGCTCGTTGATGACTAGTTGTTAGATAAATGGTAAATAAAATAAGATGATTGTGCATGATAATCATCGTAAACCCACACAGGTTAGAGCGGTAAACTCACGATTACCAATCTATAGTGTTATTTACGGAGATGGACTTGGTGATGTCATTCGAGGATTATTCACGAGGATAGCTCCAAAAGTAGCACCTGTTGCAAAACAATTATCGATGAAGGCTATTGATATTGTTCGTGATAAAGCTCCTGGTGCAATTGTCAATGTTGCTGGTAAGGCGTTCTCGGCGATCAAAGAAAGATTATCACGATTATTGCGACGAAAACAACAACCACCGGTGAAACTGGCAAGTACTGAGGTGATGCCCGCAGATGTTAGTAAAATAATAAATCAAGCTGCAAATCAAAAACTAGCGGCGTTAGCAGATCAAGGACTCGGTGAATCTGGAAATAATATCTCAAGTTTGATATCAGGAAGTGGAACTTCCCGAGGTGGAACTTTCCGAAGGCGGTGATCAACGTGTTAGACGAAAAATAATTATAATAAAATGTTCAAGCGCGTGTCCGACACAGCATTTGATATGGAAGCACCCGTCCTTAAGGATGAATCTGTACGTGATTATCAATTTTATTCCTATGACGCAAAACAACCAAATCAGCCGGGGAGAATTGAACTACAAGTTCATGACACAAGTAGATACTTTTTACCCGCTGATGCCTTTCTTGAGGTAGAAGGTACAATTATAAAAACGGATGATACTAATTACTTAGATCCAGTAAAAATTGGGTTTGTCAACAACGGGATCATAGCATTATTTAGTGGCGCCACATACATGATTGATGGAAAAAATATTAAATCAATTCAGAATGATGTCGACGTTGCTACAACAATAATTGGTCTGGCGAGATATTCTGATGATTATACAAGATCAGCAGGTCCCACAATGATGTTTGTGAAAGATAACTCCGATAACCCTGAAAGTGATCCGTACAATATAAGACAACCAAGAAACCTCGCCAATACCGCTGATGCTGACATATGGCCAGTGGTTCATGGTTCTAATGACAATTTTAACTTGGGATTTGCAGCACGTAGAAATATGTTGCTAGGAGGCAATAGAGGTTTTTCATGTACAATTCCACTATCGCATATTTTTGGATTTTGCAGGAATGTTTAAAAGGTTATTTTTGGAGCTAGACACACGGTTGTTCTTGTAAGAAAGAACGATGATAATGATGCTCTGTGGAGACCCGTTGGTGATGCTGGTAAAGTAATATTATCAAAACTTTCATTGTGGATGCCGGTAATGACTCCAACGATCGCAGAAGAACAAAAATTGATTTCTTTCATGGATGCAGGTGGTAAATCCTTGTTGTCATGGTTAACAACAAGCACAGACAGTATGCAAACTAACGTTAACGGTCAGTTTACATGGCATATAGCATCACAACAGGGTGTTTCTGCACCACGACATATTTTTATTGCGTTTCAGAGAACTAATCGTTTAAACTCACAAACTCACTCTCATATGATATTTGACCAACTAGGTCTCACAGATATTTCTTTACGGATAAACGGACAACAGGAACCAACAGAGAATATACAACTAAATTATGCACGAAATCATATAGGACGTGCATATCATCGTTTGATGTCATTTATGGGACGTGATCAAAATGTTGATACCGGGTTGCAAATATCACAACTAGATTTTAAAAAATTGTACCCGATTTATTATTTTTCATTAGAACATCTTGATCTATCAAAACAATCTGTCGTTGATATACATCTCAAAGCAACATTAAATACTGCTGGTGTTGATTACAGAGCGATCGCGGTCATACTTAGCGACAAGGCTATGCTACTTGAAGGTGGTAGTGGTCGAATGAGGGTCGTTGATGCACCGGTGGAAAATCTTTAATCGTGTTATTTAGAAAAATATATTTTATATAAAAATGTCGTATGGTCATGTTAATGTTACTCTGACCCCGGGTCAGGTAAAAAAGCTTCAATCAAAAACCGCCAACAAATGCGGAACTAAAATATCACTAAAACGAGATCAAATTGGTGGTGGTCCAAACAAATTATCGTTGACAAATAATCAGATTAAACATTTCAATAAAGCCCTAGAATCAAAAACTGGAGTTCAATTCCATCTCTCCCCGAGCGCCATCAAAGACATGGTTAAAACGGGTGGTATATTCCCATTTCTTGCGGCCATTCCGGCATTACTAGCTGCGGCTGCTCCGGCCTTAGTAAAAGCGGCCGCGTTAGGTGTTGCTGGAGGTGTTGCTGGAGCGGCGGGTAAAAAAATTTTCGAAAAAGCTACTGGTGGACGATATAACAAAAAAAAGGGACGCGGTCTAAGATTACCGGGATCTCGTTGGGGGAGAGGCCTAAGGCTTCCAGGGTCACTTCGTTAGACGATCCAGCATCAAATTTTGATTTACTTGATGCTGCTAAAAAATTAAAAATATCTGCCTTTAGAGGTGTTTTTATGCGAGATCAATTACCGAAACAACCAAACAAACTTGAAACAGGTATTATTAATCTTGACAAACGTTCTGGACCTGGTACTCATTGGGTATCATACGCGATTGGTCCGCGTGGAATTGTTTATTTTGACTCGTACGGGTTAGCTCCACCTGTTGAATTTATCAAGTATGTCGCACCACTCCACGCAACAACTAGCGGTTATAAAGTTTGGTATTCAACGCTACCCACACAAACAATGACAGATCCGCCAATATGCGGCCGTGAAGTAATTAATGTACTCGACGCCATATCAAAATCATCCAAGCCGCCACATAAAGTCGTGCACGATTATACAAGCAACCGATATGTTGCGCGTAAAGCATTTTAAACAACGGATCTTATTATAATGGTTGACATTTACGGAAGATCTTCTACTGGTAAGAAAATAAAATCCGACGTTGATCTGTCAAAGTATGCGACTAAAGATGACCTCGCTGATATTATGAACCTTGCTGGAGTTGACCCAGATGAAGTTGTTATTTTTCAAGATCGATATGGTAAACTAAAAACCAGCAATATCAAATGGAATGATATAGTTCGACGAGTACTTGGTGCAGTTACGGATAATATTCCCGTGTTTACTGATAGCGGCAAAATCAGAGATTCAAGTATATCGTTTGCAACAATTAGAAATGAAATTACAAAAAGTGTTGCTAATCGCGTGAGAAATACCGGTGACACGATGACAGGTGAACTTAGCATGAACGGGAACAAAATAGTAGTTTTAAGAGATCCAACATCTGACGAAGACGCAGCAACAAAAAAATACGTTGACAACGTGGATGGTAAATTATCCACGTTACGGGCTGAGTATGACGTTCACGCGGGCGCTTTTGCAAGATTTCGCAGAAACCATCAAAAAACCACAGAAGAATTCTTCGGCGCTCCGCCTGTCGTCAACATAAAACTCGTTGATATCAAAAGTAACCTAGACACGATCAAACGAACACAACTAGACATCGTAGCGGGAATTCCTGAGATTATCAATAAAACCAATCTGATTAAAATTCCAGCTGAAATAACTCCCGGGCATATCACAAACATCGTATGCACGGTATCATCGGGATTTGCAACATGGTCAACGCAGAATAAAAATATCAAATATACCGCAACAGTCACTGGCGTGTACAGGCTATCTGTGTTTAGTGCTGCAAAATTTGAAATATTTACAACGTTTCCATGGCGTTATTCCACCGACAGGTTTTCCGGGGTTGTATCTGTTGTATTAAATAGCGGAACCGAAGAAATATTTATTCTGGAAGCAGATGATAAGAAATTAACCGCAACATCTTACTGGTGGTGTTTGGAATTTGTAGCTGAAACACCTCAATTGTTTGTATAAAAATATATATGGACGGTGCGCAATACAGATACAATCAAGCGCGTGAATGGCAGGCGACGCTAAAAGATCAAGTCGATCAATATACAGTAAAAGTAAAAAAATATCGACGACGATTGGTTATCGTTGATGTGATTGTTTATTCAGTATCCGCTGTTGTTGCTGGAACCGGTGTAATATTATCAGCGTTGACAACGATGGCACCAGTAGCTGTAACTATTTGTATTTCAGCAGCAACAACTATTGCAGGTGTGCTTGGTATCATCACAAAAAAAATATGTACTTGTACGAACGAAAAATTATCCGATTACAAAATAAAATTACATACAGCGACGGTAGCATACTCGAAATTATCCTCGTTGTTATCAGCGAGTCTCAGTGATGGAATTATATCTGATTTCGAATTTTCAATGATGACCAAAATATACGACGAAGGTATTAAAGATACAAGTATCAATAATGACAGAATTGCTCCAGCAGATCGTGACCAACACAACTCCGCCAAAGATAACGATGATCTCGGTAAGTTCAACTAATCCTGAATTTAGTGTTAATTTTCCTACTGCAATTCCAGTAAAAGAAATAGCACTAGCTCAATTACGGGTATATTACAGCTGGCCAAATATCAGATCAAAATCATTTAATGGTACACCAGCAAATAATTCGCTTGTATTTGCTAACAAGAACAAACCCGATGGAACACCTGACTGGGCTGTTGTTGGAATACCAACTGGCAGTTACCAGATTGAAGAGATCAGTGAGGAATTTGCACGTAGAATAAAATCAATAACGGGAAAGGAATCAAAAATATCAATAAACGTTCATGAGCCGACGTTGTCCTCGACGGTTGAAATAAACTCGCCTGATTATGCCGTTGATATTTATCAATCTTCAATCAGATCCGTGCTAGGATGGCCTGAAATTCCCCCGGTGTATGAAGGACCACCAGAACCGAAAAAGTCTGATTATGTCACGGATAGACAATCATATCATGAAATTAATCCAACATACGGGGGAAAACTACGTGATTTTAAAAATAAATTAATATTTAGCCATTTTATCTTTCACACCTCCCCCCCCCCATAGAGACATGGACTTTTCTAAGTCGGGAGGGGGAAACAGGATATGTTTTGGGTTTTGATCGGAGTGATATTATTGAATATTTTCAGGAAATCAATCAAGAGTGTAAAAAACAACTAGATCAACTAAATCAATATTTTAACGAACATATGTTTGACATATCAGCGTCATCGCGTGAAAAAATCATCACGCGTGTGGAAATATTAAATCAGCTTATATCAGATATGGAATATTTTAATAACCGAATAGTTCAAGCGATGGTTAGTTTAGGGCCATCATTTAAAAAATTTGAGGCATATACATGGTTAGAAAAATATAAATTAACAGAAGCCGATGTACCGAATTATAAATTCCCCGGGTATAGTGTAACCGAGTTAAGAAAATCTGTCAGTGATGTCATTGATGAGTTTTTTCCTAAAATACTTGATTCATGGAGAAAACTAGCACCATATCCAACCGTTCTCAGACATGATAATGATCCACATGGCGGCGGAAGGCACGTATCTCCGCGGATCGTTAATATAACACCGACGGTCGCGGTCAATCTGGTTTGTGACGTAATCGATGGCAGCTATCAAATAGATCTCGGAAGATCAAATCAGGCTCAACAAGGATACATCCTATACACGTTCACACCACAAGTTCCCCCTGGAAATTTAATCGTGCAAGAACCAACTAATCCCGTGTATTTGCGGTGTCACAATAATATGTTAACACGAATCAATTTTAAACTCACAGACCACCTTAATCGCTTGATTGACATACGTGAAGAAGAGCTTGTAATAAATCTGTATGTAAAGTCCTAGGACTTTTGTCGTAAAGACTTCCGTCGTAAGACTTTATCGTAGATCTTCATGTGGAGGAAGGTTTTTACACACGAGGATTTCTTAACAGTTAGAAGAACATTTGTAACAGAGATCAGAATCAAATTCGATCAACTTAAAAAAAATAATATTTATTAATTTTACTGAAATTGTACAAATTACTTGATTTTGACTACCAACTACCCCCTCAGAAACATAAAAATGCACGAATTACTTGATTTTGACTACCAACTACCCCGTCAGAAACATAAAAATGCACGAATTACTTGATTTTGACTACCAACTACCCCATCAAAATCAAGAAAGTTCTAACCTTGTCAAATTGTTCCTAACAAATTTTATTTATTATAAATTAATTTTATTTATTTATTTACTGAGATTTTTATTTTTTTTTTTACTAAAATACAACGAAATTGCTCAATTTTCCTGATTTTGACTACCAACTACCCCGTCAGAAATCAAGTAATTCGTGCATTTTTCTTTGATTTTGACTACCAACTACCCCGTCAAAATCAAGTAATTTGTGCATTTTTCTTGATTTTAGTAAAAAAAAATAAATCCTCAGTAAATAAATAAATTAATTCAGAAATAAATAATTTGTAAAATTAAGAAATTGTACAAATTTGTTAAATTTCAGTAAAAAAAAAAACAAATTACTAACCCATCAAATTCAGAATAATATTTCTGATCAAAGATCTCAGTCATCTTCAAAATTACTACGCTGGATCGTTTCATCAGTAACGAAGTTACCTTGGATCGTTTCACCAGTAACGAGGTTACTCTGGATCGTTTCATCAGTAACGAAGTTACCTTGGATCGTTTCACGATCTAACATAATTTTTCTTAATAGTCTTATGCGGGTACTAATCGTTTTCTTTGCCTCATACTCGTGGGATAATAACGACTTAATTCTTTCTACGGCGGTAGAAAGAGGAACGAACTCCTTCACATGATCATCTTCTACGGTAGCTAGCGACTGAAACATTGCCGATTGAATCCGTTTCATGAGACTGTATTCAGATGATAGTGTGTGTGTCCCCATGGTTTTACGTTCTTGTAAAATCTCAAAATCAGAAACTATTTTTTCAGGATTAAGTTCATCAGATATATTAATTCCATCTTTTTTTAATTTTTTAATAGCGACAATTACATCATTGATATTTTCATGGTTCATTATATAATATATAAATCTTTAAAATAAAAAAAATATCCCTAGAACACCTATCGAGTGTTTAGCGAGTTCGTCGGGATGTTTCAGGGACAGCACAGCCAAGAACTCGTAGCTTGCCACCGCAATCTACCAAGTTCATTAGGCAAATATTCCCTCTACGAGAGCCCCTAACCCGCCAAACAACGGTCTAGAGGCCCAAGAGGGAGGACGGCACAACCCTCATAAACTCGTAGCTTACCACCGCAATCTACCAAGTTTAGAGGTATACACATAACATATAACTAACTAAGGACAGCACAGTCCTCATTAAACTCGTAGCTTGCCACCGCAATCTACCAAGCTTAGAGGTATACATACAATGAATGAAGAGCCCCTATCGAGTGTATTAGCGAGCTCAGATTATGAATACGGCACTAACTAAGGACAGCACAGTCCTCATTAAACTCGTAGCTTGCCACCGCAATCTACCAAGCTTAGAGGTATACATATATACAATGAAATGGTTATATACAATGAATGAAGAGCCCCTATCGAGTGTATTAGCGAGCTCAGATTATGAATACGGCACTAACTAAGGACAGTACAAACATATACGCTCAGCAAAATCACACCCACAATAATTAATCCAGTGGGTGATACGAAAATATGTATCAACCACAAGTCAATATTGTGGTTTGTGAATTTGCTGAGCGGAGGGGTTATTGCGGTTCCCCCCACTATTATAAAAATCGCAATTATGCGCACCACCGACAAATTGTCAGCCATGGGGATTCGATCCTGGACCGCGAGCGCCACAGTCCAATACCATACTGATCGAGCTATCAAACATTGTTACGAACATATGTTTCGGAAGTTAATATATAGCTAGCTATATAGCTAAGGAACCAATATTTACACTAAACAGCGGTTTCTGAATAATAACGGTTTCTGTATTTAACAGTTTCTGTATTTGTAGCGGTTTCTGTATTTATAACAGTTTCTGTATTTATAACAGTTTCTGAATAATAGTTTCTGTATTTATAACAGTTTCTGAATAATAGTTTCTGTATTTGTAGCAGACCGAAAATCAATAATAACAGTAGCATTAATGCACCAGTCAAAGAACTTTCCAGAATTGTAAGTTCAGTGAACACACAACTGCAGGTCAATTACAATGAGTAACGGTTTCTGTTTACACACAACTTCCTACGGATCAATAATATTATCATGTGTTGTATGATGGGAAAATATTTAAAAACCATAAATAATACTTATGAGTCTAATGAGTTAGGTTCGTCGGCACTATACGATGTAATTAGTTAAACTGACTAATTACGATCATAAAAAACCAACCATCTACGAAGAAAACTATATATTACAAAGTAATCTCCCCTTAAATCAAAAATTCAGTAGTGTATGGAGGACCTACTGTGACATAAATTAAAAAAATTAATTCAATGTGGTGATGATAGTTAATAATGTGGTGATGATAGTTAATAATGTGGTGATGATAGTTAATAATGTGGTGATGATAGTTATTGATACTGAAATGTAATTTTCTGCTTATAATTTTTCGAAAAAGCAGATCTGGTTATATTATCTGCGACGTATTTTACCACACGCGAGTCAATATCAAAATATGTCGCAGCAGCGTTCATAGACTGAAACATAATTTCTTCACCGGTTTCTATGTTTGTAGAAATTACCGCCCTCTCTCCGATTGTCTTACATCTTCCTGTATTACCACATGCAGAGTTCACGCTTCGAGTGACAACACGAAGGTTGTGTAGGGAGTTATTTTGAGTGTCCCCGTCAATATGATCAATAACAAGACCGTCTTTGATCAAACCCCTGTGACACTCGTATGTGAAACGATGACAATGATAATTTTTCTTTCCAACTACAAATCTAAGATAGCCAGTATTAGAAACATTACCAACTTGTCTCTTCAACTTGCGGTGTCTGATGATACCATTAATATTTGATTCATAGTTTGTTATGACTGGATGTGGGACAAATATATTTTGCTCCATTATAATAATATTGTATGTTTAAATCATTGTTTGTCTGAAATCTTGATATATAATCCTCCACGGATTTTATAGCGTTTTCACCGCTATTATTGTTTTTGTCATAATATCTTTTGAGCTCTCTGAACCGTTTCCCGCCGCACTTCCCACATAATTTTGTCTTTCCACGTACTCCAATACCACACCGTAGACATGGTATTGGTCCTAGACTTCCTCGTCGTATGTTTTGTGAGTGCATCCAACAAAATTCCTTTCTACAGGATTTGTTGCATCGATTTACTGAGCCGATCATCAACCATCTACATTGGGACATTGTATATATATATATAATTTTCTTTATTTAAATATTTGTTTTAATTATATGAACGAGTTTGAGAGATTATCCCAAACTAGGCCTGTTAAGTATAAATTCAACCTTGACAGATTATCTTCTGACTTGCCAGTACGAGATCTGGTTGATCCGAAAAATAAAAGTTTGATCTCGAAAATTCATGACGCTAAGAAAGAATTTTACACGGATGGTGCATCTCATACATGGTCAACGTTCAAGATTATACGCCCTGACTCCGTCAAGGACGCTGTCAAGGACGCTACAATGAACGACAAGCGAGCAGCAACTATCATTAACTACATCGCTGAATACGAGGGCAATCAAAAATATTTCTTCAGAGTAAAATTTATTGTATTAACAGAAACAGGTAGTTGGATTATCCGTGACAAATATGATCCTGTCCTTGGTAATAATAAAACTATCATATTAAGTAAAAATTCCAGACCGGGTCTATTGACTGGTATTGATAAACCGTATTATGAGCGAGCGTATCCTGTAACAGCAGTTATTTATGGAATTTATGAGATAAATAAAAAACCCAACGTTGATAAACTAGCGCCGATGAAATTATCATCCTTGACCTTGTCAAGGTTAAATTGTGTAGCTGAACGAGTAATAGAACACTTTACAAACGCGATGCGTGGAAATGGATTAACCGATTTAAGGCGTGAAAAAATAAACTCGTGGGCTGATTCAGTTAGGGATACTGGTGCTACAATAAAAGATGTTGCTGAGTTAGGAAAAATATTAAAATTTCCAATAACCGTAGCAACAATAACGGGAGAAGTACTGTACCAGTCGAAATATAAATCGAAAGGAGCTCCAATAAATATTATCGATCATAACGCGCACGCATGGACTAACGCAGTAACAATATTTCCACGTGATCGAACTGTTAGATTTTACCCCACAGATATGTTTGATTTTATTAACGAAATAAGTAAAACCGATCCTGTATCGGTATGGTTATTCAAAAGTAATGAGGAGGGTGAATTTGATCAGTTTGTCAAACCGAACGGTGAAATATATCGCACAGAATCCCTCCATGACGAGATGAAAAATCTTGCGACGTTTTTACAGTGCAAGCACGCGGAAAATACTGACAAATTACTAACTAATTGTTTTACCGTTCCATCTGTTGCGGCTCATTTCGCCAGAGAACGAAATTCATGGAAACCAACACGATTTGATTTACTCGAGGACGTACGTGCAAGTTGCGTCGAATATGGACATGGCGGATTATGGAATACCAAATACAATTACAATGATGTTATTTCGGTTGATATGGTTGCATGTTATCCAGGAAGTTTTCTGGGATACGGAGATTGTTCTACGTACTTTGAAAGATTTGGTCACCCTACAAACGAGATGACGCGAGTGGCAATTAATGGACCATTACCTGATTTTGATCTGACTGGATTCGCCTGTATTGAGTCGTTCGAGTTTAACGAAAATCTTCACAAGATTTGTTATGTTTGGTTTGGCAGACATTTTTGTGAAAAACGTTGGGCACCTATAGTTTTGTTGCGATATATGCTAGATTGTATGATACTGACATCGTTGGTGGTCAGTGAGGCAATTATATCATATCATGCACAGACCAAAGTTTGGTTGCCCATGTCAGATTCTGAAGTTATCAGCGAGTTTAAGGAAAAATATCCTGATGTTTCCGAAGATGATATTCCTAAAATTCTCGAGATTAAACTCAAAACCGCAAAAGATCTCGGTAGAAAAATTATAGGTAAATTTACTCAAGGTGGTGCATATGATTATAAAAGACATCAAGCACGATTAATTTTAGATGATGCCGAGTACGATTTTATAATCGCTGATACAACGGCGAAAAATACATTTGTAAATCGAGAGAGTGTTTATTTATCCGACGGAACAAAATTAGGTACGATCGTTAGTTACATAAATGACGTATCCCCACAATATACTCATCTAAGATCTTCCATGTTGGCTTATGTTTCTATAAATTTATTATCGATGATTAATAGATTTCCTGAGACCGCAGTCAGAGTCGCAACAGATTCGTTTTATATTTCAAGTAAATATTTAGAATCTGTTATGAAATTTACAAGTAATGATGAACGATGGGGTTCGTGGAGAATAAAAAAGGAACTATTACACAATTATGCAGAATCAGCAGATGTTCCAGTGAGAGATGTTTATCGTGAGGGCAATAAAATATCAGAAATGTCGAAAGCACCATCGTTGAGTGATCCAATAACCAGATATAAGACAGTATATCTCAATGGACCTGGTGGATGCGGCAAAACAACTCGAACGATTAATGCTTTTAGAAATTCAGATATAATCGTGCTGACACCCACACATAGACTTGCACGTGAGATGAAACAGCGGCAAGTACAATCGTGCACGTATCATAGTTTCTTCCGATGGCGCGGAGATACATGGACTCCTGAACGGATGGGGGAAAAATATATACCTAAAATAATTATTTGGGATGAGATATGCACGGTCTCATTGGATACATTAAAAATGTTTCTTGATTGGTTGTTGACGAAAAATACCGCCATAATAATGTGTGGCGATCATGGTCAACCTCCGCCTTTTGTTGGACCATCTCCACATGATTGGTTAAAAAATTTCGTTGATTATTACGAAGAAATAGATGATGATCATAGAGCTCTTGATGCAAATTTGAAAGAGTTTAAAAAATTAATCAGATTACAATCAAACAAAATTCAGTGCGAAATATTACGTGGAGTGATCTCAGAGACATCAATGAGTGATTTTTTGAACTCATGGAGACCCACCGATTTGATCGTAGCAAGTAGAAAAATAATCAGAGACGCTTTACAACAACAGTTATTTCAACTGCATAAAGAACAATATTCAGAACTACCCGTTCCGTTATGTTATAGACCATCAGATACACGAAAACAGAATATTCATGTTGATATTCCAGGACCCTTGACAGAGTCAAGGAAACAGAATCTCGTATTAAATGATATTGTCGCCGTTGATATCAGTGTGGTCGAAGATGCATTACACGCTGACAAATCTCCATGGGTGTTGGGATACGCTATGACAATCCACTCGTCTCAGGGATTAACTATTTCTGATACACGAGTCTGGATTATAGACGATCGTATCGAGTGGTCAAATTTAGTTTATTTAGCGGTATCGAGGGTCAGAAATATATCTCAATTACGTAGAATTATAATTCCTGAAATCGTTGATAAATTTAACATCATCGATGATGATATAATAAGAAAAAAATTAATCGGATACAAACAATCTGACAAAAAAAATAAACGCGACTTTGATCTTGATGTTGAATTTATTATTGAGTTAAAACAGCAGCAGAATAATCATTGCACCAGTTGTAATTGTATAATGTTATGGCGGTATTCGAGTAATGATTCAAGACAATTTACCGTAGATAGGAAAGATAATAGTCGCGGTCATACACGAGAAAATACCATGTTAACCTGTCTCGAATGTAATCGACGTAGAGGCGCTAGTTAAGTGATCGAAATCACCGAAGTGATCGCGGCGGTAGTTGTGTATCCGCGGGAATTATTTGTAGTTGTTCACGTGTAAATCCACGTTGAGGAGCAGCAGAATCTAATCTGTAGATTGCAGGTCTGGAAACGCCTACATTTCTTCCAGTGGATCTTGTCACGGTAGATATTTTGTGTGTGGTAACACTCCAAATAGGATCAGTTGCTCTCGCGCTACCACCTTCAAGTTCACCAGGCTCATATAAATATCTGACTGTGACATCACCTAATATTTTTTGTTTTCCAGCATCTTTCCGTTGTGTTGGTATATTTTTTTTTGTGACCGCGCTAATGGGTTTCATGTTGGTTGTTCGTGTGATTTCATTATTTAATGCAGCTATCACGATTGGTAATCTTGCAACCCATTCACGAGATCTCTTATCCTGAATAAATTCCCTCGCGTATTGATATCCAAATAACCGTTCAGCAAGTGTTCGATTAAATCGCTCAACAATTGCTTGATCACGGTGAATTGCAGTATGACCTCGTCGTATTTTGGTATTATGTTGTTTCATCAGCGATGATACTGGACCAAGAAATTCCTTACCAGGATCAACCTGTAGTAGCTGCGGCCATCGTAGACCACCTTGTGGTCCAAGTCCTCGTTGATAAATTCGTTCAAACGCATCGGCTACTTCAGATGATGTTTTCGCCGATAGCGGCTCTGCTTCTTTATATCTACTTGCAACATCAACTACGGTTAGCGCGTATTTGTACGTTTTTCCACGTGCAGTATCATGCGGTAAAAACAGAATATCAGCTTGATGAACTTCATTAGGAACACTGACATCGAAATACGAGAACTGAATTTGTTTAGGACGTGGTAGATAAATTTGCCATATTGCTTGTTTAGATAACCACGTTTTAGCAGTAGAATGTTTAACCGATGCTGCATCAGCGAGTTTACCAATTGCTGCTTTGCCTCTCCAGTATCCTCTCGGCGAATAATAAATTGATTCCATTATTAATTACCAGCCCCAATCGCTAATTTACCTTTCATCGAGGATCTTACTAACCAATTAGCTAATGATTCTCTAATATTTTTATTTTTTATAGAATTTAATGAATGAATTAATTTTACATCTGCAATATGCCTATCTTGTAGATTTTGACTTTTATAAGCTACATCATGAGCATGACAAGCTCGATCAATAGCGTTTATTGGTTCCTCGCCTGGTTTTGGTTGATCTTGATCATCGAGCCTGATATCGAGTCTGGTACCAGGACCGCAATAATTATATCCTGGTAGATGTTTTTCTCCGCTGTATTTAGCCCATGGAGCACCTGGAAACTTTGACATCAAATTAGCAATATCACCACCCCGCTTATTAGGTAAAAATGAAAATTTCTTTCTACAGCATACAGAACATTTTCCACCGTACGCTATTTTTTTATTTTTTGTTGTAACTGTAGCTAAATCAATAGTTGGAGTTTTAACTTTACAGCGTAAACAATATAAATTCATGTTATAATATATATGGATATAATTGATTTCTCAGCGACAAGAAAACGAGAACCTGTTAAACATCATCCTGCGCTACCGAACTCCATCAGAATGATTATCATAGGACCATCTGGATCGGGTAAGACGCAATTATTACTTAATCTGATAATGAGATGGTTGAAATGGGATAAATTATATTTAGTAGCACCATCCGTTGATGATCAACGATGTTATGATGTACTTAAAGATTTCAATGAAAACGCGCGATTACTGGATGAGGATAATGATGTTATAGAGTTTATAACCGATATTGATGAAGCACCATCCGTAGATTCCATAGACGGATTTATTAATAATTTAGTTGTATACGACGATGTGATGCTAGATAAACAATCAAATCCAGCCAGAATATTTTCCCGAGGGAGACATAAAAATACAGACGTGATCTATGTTACTCAACGATATACACAAATTCCGAAGGTGATCAGAGACAACTGCAACATTTTAGTTGTGTTTAATGGCGTAGACACACACACGTTGCGAAATATTCATCAAACCTGGTGTGGTGGTGACATGGATATAATTAAATTCAAAAATTTCTTCTCACGAGCGCAAGCTACCCCGCATGGATTTATAACAATAAATTTACATGATCCAAGAACAAGATATCGTGTGGGTATTGATAAAATATTTGGGTAACAGGGGGAGCAGCAGAGAGGGTGCCTACCAACGTTGGTCGTCAAAAAAATAAACAAGAAATAAATAAACACGTAGAGTACTTTATTTTTTCAGCTACTATTTCGAACTGAGGTTTTATTAGCACAATCGGTCATTGCAAAAATAAACATCTCAAGGAAAGTTCATTTGTAAAATCTGGACCTTTCTACGAGATGATTTATTTGTTTGTTTTATTTGTTTGTCGGAATTCTATGGTCTGTTCACCCTCTCTGCTGCTGCTTTTCAGTCACCACCAAGAAATAAGTCGTGCACCGTTGTTTCTTTTCCCAAATCGATGAAGTTCCTACCAATGAGAACCTTGATCAAAGTGAGGACAATCTTGTCTTTTGGGTTGCTTATGAAATGTAAAGTCATGTGTGTGGTTGTAACTATTTGAGGAATCGTCACGCGAACGCAGTTGGACTTGGTTTGGCGGGAATCATGACTACGGCAACTATCATAGCAACACTAAACTGAATTGTTGTCGGGGCTATATCAGTATTAATCTGTGTCGCTCTCTCCCTGATAAAATAAGATTACATCAACCACTACTTGTCTATTCAATATTATTTCAGTCTCATTACAGTTATCAAGCTGCATTAAGTGACCATCGAGGATAAAATAATTAACATGGTGGTGTTCGAGATTGTCTTGGCGGAAATGGAAGACTGCCGGCGACTCGAAGCACACATACAGAAACGAAGCCTTAGTAACCCATAATAGCTGACTAATTTGCATGCAGTAAAAATCGAGTCGCTAGTTTATATTGATCAATTTACCGGTGCATTGGTCTAGTTTAATAATAACTGCACTTGTGGCTACTGCATGTTACAATCATGCTACGGGATTTATATGCTCTTACTCAAATGATACACTTGCGTGTGACGGAAGGGTGTAATCATTGGGTATAGACACCCTAACTCAGACATGTAAACAAACTTTAAACCGCTGATAATAATACTACTTTTGTAACATCCCATCTGATCTATAAAAATATCATCTGTCGGAAAAGATAGGCTTGCAAGACAAAATATTGCATGATGATGGTAATAAGTTACATACATTTAATTAAAATGACAATTAACGAGTCATCTTGGAAGTTGACTCGTTCAGATGGTCCCTCGCTTCTTACAATTGCACAACAATTCGCTAGTACGATTACAATCCGAAGGATACGCATAATAATGTATTGACGTTGAAGAATTGACAGTGGAATGAAAAGAAGAAATTCGATTTTATTAAAAATTTGAATACCGAAAAAGCAAACGCTTTATATAGAAATCTACAGATTGCATAAGAAAATAAAACCTAGATAGACTAATACACTGTCACTGATATCTGCTCAAAGATATTAAAATTATTTCTTGATTAAGCTGATAAAAATTTCTTAAGTTCTAAAGATGGCAGTAAAAAAAGGATAACATTCTAATAAAAAAAGAAGCCTTGAGGTTGAAAACGGTGTCACAATGCACGGACAAAAGTATCACTTAACAAGAACAATTTATAATAGCAATCTGTCACGAACGAATAAACGTAATGTCCAAATTGCAAGCAAATATTACAAGCGAATCACGAAACTCCAAGTAAATAGTATAATTACAGTATAAACACTAAACTCGGGCAAAGTAAAATCACTTGGATTTCTGGAAAAGTGTTATTAGTATTGAAAATAAACGCAATAATTTCAGGATTACACTCGGCACACACTAGGATTTTTTAATACAGATTATAAGGAGAACATTGACGAAAAAAACTCCAATAATTCCGATAATCTGGACATGGACGACGATTATAACACACTGAATTCACCAAAAACAGACCAGGAAATCATTCAGTGTCGTAAAGCTCTAAAAGATAACTGACCCCTTCCAATTATAGCATATTTAGTTGATAATGTTTTAAATAAAAACACTTTAAATGAACTAATGCCTGTCTCTTTTTAAATTTAATACTTGCGACAGGTCTTATCCCGGAATCATGACTTGAAGCAGCAGAGAGGGTGAACAGTCCATTTGCTGGAAGGTCCATTTTTGAAAAATAAACCTTTCTACGAAAAATGAAAATAAAAGGTCAATAACGTCAAACAGAAGCCTCTAACGAAAACCTAGAGTTTCTCTAATTGGGTTAGTTTAATTTGTTAGTCTATCTTTGACGTTCGTGTTTTTCAAAAATTTGTATATGTTTTGTTTACCCACCGTGACACTCATTTTTGGTCGCACCCACTCTGCTCCTGTAATATGTGAGTAATTAAATAATTATTATATCTCTCTCAACTAACGATTTTATTAAGACCTATGCGATATCGTGATCGAGGATCATGTAAATTTATTGTTATAAATCAGTGTGGAGTAGATTCTGCTTTTGGAAAGAAGTTTTTAATCATGTCCATGTTCCCAATACACCAAATCTGATGAATATTTTTCAGAGTATGTGTATCAACCCCATTTAACAGAACTAAAATATTACAATTATCTTTGATCACTTTAGGTATTTGTGGATATCACTGAGTAACATAAATTACGTCTGTGTTTTTATGCCTGTCTCGATAAAATATTCTAGCTGGATTTGATTGTTTGTCCACTATTACATCATCGTGCGATGGTCACAGTTCCTACAGGTTGCTCCTGGCAAGGAATTTCTTGGTGTAGTATCATCTCTGATGAAAAAACATAATGTCAAAATTAGACGAGGACATACCGCAATTCATCGTGATTAGGGTTTTGTTGAACCATTTAATCGAACACTTGCTGAGCGGTTATTTGGATACCAATATGAGAAGGAAATAATTCAGAAAGATATGAGATCTCGTGAATGGGCTGCAAGATTACCAATTGTGATAGCTGCGAAATAATTCAATCACACAATTCGTTTTACCAGAACTCCATGCCCATTGAGATAAACAGTCTTATTTAGATCACAGGATTATATACCGATGGCGCAGATGACAATTTTAATATTTAATTATTTTTGGTAATAAAAATCATTAATATTAACGTCGACGGAATCAGAATAATTAAGTATATTTTCTTGTTTTATTCTCCATTCGCCTCATGATGCATAAGTGCCGATATGTAGTTGTTCTAGAAATCCTGTATTTTCTTATTGATATAAAATGAATCCGATGCGACTCTGATAGCAAACTCATAAAGTCTGTTTATCATCGATAATAGATTTATCGAAACGTACTCGAGCATGAAAGATCTTAAATGAGTTACCTGAGGTGACTAGCCATCAATATAACTCACAATTGTACCTAATTTAGTTCCGTATGATAAATTAACATTACTTCGACTTATAAATGTGTTTATATTCGTTGTATCAGCAATTATAAAATCGATTTCAGCATCATCTATAATTAATCTTGTACAATGTCGTTTGTGATCATATGATCCTCCTTGGGTGAATTTTCCGATTATTTTTCTGACAAGATCCTTTGCAATTTTATTCTCATAATCAGTCATATCAGGATTTTCATCATCAGAATATTTCTTTTGTTTTGGTAACCAAACTATATGATATAATTGCTTCATTTACAATCAACTATATTAATATTTTTACATCAGCGTATATCGTAATAATACTGTTGTGCCCACATTTGTTCTGAAAAATGTTTGCCAAACCAGGCATAACAAATAGAATGAAGATCATCGGCAAACTTAATGACTCGATACAAACGAATCCAGTCAGGTCAAAATCTGGTAATGGTCCATTTATCGATGCTCTGGTCATCTCGTGTGTTGGATGTCCAAATCAGTCTCCCGTTCCAAGAAACCTTTCCGGGATAATATGCAACCATATCAACCGAGATAACATCCTTATAATGGCATATGGTATTCCATAATCTACCGAGTCCGTATTCGGCACAACTCGATATTATATCATTGAGAAAATCAAACCTCGTAGGCTTCCCCGAATTTTTCTTTCTAGCAAAATGAGCCGCGACTGATGGAATCATTCGTACAAATTCTCTCTGGTTATCGTTTCTACCATTATTGGAAGTTTAATTTTTTCCTAACTCTGCGACGTCTTTGATAGATGCTCCGGAATCTTGAACTATTTCTGCCCAATAATTAATTATTTTACGTCTTTGATCCGTTAACAACTTCCAAGAGTCGAAATTGTAAAATGTTCTGTTACTCGTTCGGCTACACAATTTAGCCTTGACAATTTCATCGGTTTTAGATCCTGAACGTTAGGTTTATCAATCAGCGGATATATTGTATAAATTTGTTCTTTCATAATACGGTTTGTCAATACCAGTCAACATTCCTGATTTGGAAGTTTTACTTAATACGGAGATTTTTCATTATGAAGGACAGGGTCGCGTTTGTCGTTGATAATCCAAGTATCGTCTACTTCCTTAATAATCTTTACCCTGAAATAATATCTTTGAATGTTGTGATAATTAATAATCATCGCCGTTCATTGGTCGTTCATTGTAGTAAGATAACTTCGGTGTTGCGTATGATTTTGAATGTCGCCCACACACGAGATGCACCATCGTCGCGAACAATTTTATTTGCATCACGAATACCTTCAATCAGAGTTTCATTCGGATCATGGGTTCTTTTATCAAGATCGAACCTATATTCAGAAGGTGTAATCTTAATCGCTGTTTGTTTCTTAAACTCATCCATATTATAATATATATATATATATATATATATATATATATATATATATATATATATATATATATATATATATATATATATATATATATATATATATATATATATATATATATATATATAATGATAAAAGAATAAATGCAAATGGCTTATGATAGGTTCTACAACTCCCTGTAATAAAGGTTGTGTAAACGAATTATGTGGACTTCACTTATAAAGTGTACGGAGAGGGAGTTTAGGACTAAAACCGTGTTTGAAATGTGGTGTTGGGGTTAGAGGATAACCGCAGTTGTGTGTGCAATGTGGTGATAAAAAATACAGAGAGCTGTAAAGATATTATGATAAACAAAATTGATAATAATGACAAAGTTATAAAACACCCTGAAGATTATCTCGTCAGATTTCCTAAATAATCTTTATACAAATGATGTTATTATATAAATGGCCCAAAAAGAATTTGTAAAACATCATATCATCAAGATTTATGAAGCATCCCGTGTTGGTGTAATCAGGCACTGTCGACTAAAAAGTCCAGTAGGTTATGTCATTAATACTGGGTATCTCATATTCAGTACAGGAGAAATAGCATGTATCTTTCTCATAAATTTATTTGACTAATAGAAAATGGTATTGTGATCGATCATATTGATTCAAATCCGAAAAATAATTCTTTGTGTGATTTCCGAGCTGTTAAACAAAATTACAATTTACTGCGGTTATTTATATTTTGTCATCGTAAACTAATTATATACAATAATTTAAATATATATTTATTATATAATGAACTTTGGAAATATCAATGCCATTATTTATGTAATTAAACATAAAACATGCTGGTATAAAAATATCACATGAACTTAATCCTGAAAAAAAATATTATTTGATTTAAATGATTACGACAACGTAAATTAGAGGTTAGATATACACTACCAATAGAATATACATTTATTAAGCTAATTCAGCAAACTATGTTCCAGTCCCTGGCTGCAGTCAAATATAAAGAAGTTGAGAAATTCCTCTCGCTTTCGCGTGCGATCGAAAATAGATTTGTCTCACGAATACGAAACAACAAATTATGAACACACGTGTGAGACAATTTAGTTAGATTATGTCAGATTGTGAAAGTGAAAGCGCTGTCATTAGTGATTGTGAAAGTGAAAGTAGCTGACAACGTTTCTAAAGAGACTGCGAAAGTGAAAGTAGTGAAAACGTCACTAGTGATTGTGAAAGTTATGGCAACTGGGGTCCCTGTCGCTAGTGATTGTGAAAGAGAACAAACATCCTTGACTTTATTTCTACCTGTGAAATAGAGGATCAGTGAAAACAATTATGTTGTTATTTGCCACGACTTTGTCAGGGATTATTATGTATTTTTTTTGTTGTTGATGAAATTGTTTGATAATTTGAAAAATTATAGTAATATTTACTGAAATCGTTAAGATTTTACGTAGAGATTTATACTCAGAATTTTTTTTCTTCAATCAAGAAGATGATCGTTCTGTTCGGTGAGTTTGAAATGTATTCTTGATAATAACGGATTATGACATCGTAGATAAACCGGATTAATATTCTCTTGAACGATCAAATATCCAGGAGGTACTTGAGGTATAAATGTATACAGAATATCCCCTTGCTGGGCCGGATTTGATTTTTCAAGATAGATTTGATAGCTGCTATCAGTTACGACGCACACACTATTAACTGCGATTGTTGATGTTATATTTACAATTCCTGATGAAATGTGACGACCTTCACCTTACGGATCATTGTTATGTCTGAAAATAGCTGCTGGTGTGGCTATTTTTCTCCACGACTCGACGATTTTAGGAAAGTTTTTAATGATGAGATCGATGACTGATTTTTTCAGTTCGTCGGTTCGAAATTCTGGTATAACAAATGCTGGGAATTCTGCTTTAGTTATTTTATAATGTTCAACAAATAATTGTTTACTTGGTTTGCTAGGACATCTATTTCTTCCAAAGATTACACACTCAGTAATAACTAAATTGACATACTCAAGGTCTGATGTAACTTGATTCAGATGTTGTACTGTTTCAATGATTTGTTGTTTTACGCCGTTATTGTAGTATTATATGATACTAGAATATAAATTTCGTTGAGTATTAAATCTAATTTGATGTTCATTTTTAATTCTTTTAGCACATACATTAGTAAATTCTTAGGAATTTCAGAAAAATTAAATAAATCTTCTGATAAGATAGAAGGAACTCTAACAACATTTTTGGTATTAGTAACATTTGGTTGGCCAGAAACTTTTTCATCAAATTCAAGATCATGATATCCACTATTCTATGAATATTTGTTTTCGTTATTCTGGATCCTTAAAGAATATTTTCTTGTCTGTATTAAAATCATCTAACTTTGGTTCTGGTGGTCCTTGATAAACAGGCGGAATTTCTGGCCATTTTAAAACACTTCGGATTAATGAAAAATATATATCTACAACATAATCTTGCGAATTTATTTCTATCGTAGCATATAATGTTGGTTCGTGAACAGTGATAGCTATTTTAGATTATTTATATTTAATTCTGCGCTGGAATTCATCATTGATTTGTTCGATTTGATAGTTACCTGTAGGAATTCTAACAACGTGCCAATCGGGAGATCCATCAGCTTTATTCTTTTTTTGAAAACACCAGTGAATTATTTGCTGGCAATCCACCAAATCATTTTCATCTGATATACGCCCGGCTGTAATATACTAGAAAGTGTGCTGGCGCTATTTCTTTCGGTAGAATTGCAGTTGGAAAGTTAACGCTAAATTAGGGATATCGACGTTGTTTTTTTAAGGAGGGAGTTGTATGAACGACAGTTTGCTGCAGTAGCTCAATAAGAAGTTGACAATATTAAAATCCTGATTTTCTAAATTAGGCGTGGATTCTATCACAATCATTACTTCCTTGTAAAAATTTAATCATCTCCTTGAACTCAAAATCTGACATTTTTCCATCACTATGGCTGGATGATATTAACGAGGATAATTTGGAGTATACTAGCTTCGCTGTAATTATTTTATATACTCATGCAATTTTGCATTTGTGCGTGTACATATTTTTATGGCGATGATATTAAGAAGGCGAGCAATTGCTGTTTCAGCTGAAACACAAATTGTTACAATTGCTGGTCATGTCATTATTATTGTTGATAGCAATAAACCGGTTCCAGCGATAACAGCAGACGCCGACTACAAAGTTATGTCAACAACAACTACACGTCTGCGATATTTTTTTAATACTTTTAATGTATTTTCATCAACGATAATTTTTAGTTTTCTTTGTCATTCACGTGCTTGATTGTATCTAAAACGTCAGATGTTGATCGGAATGCTCATAGATTTTAAGTAGGTGGTAATTTTGCTACTAATTCAAGACACCAATAGTAGATCAAGCTGAGTTTTTTTTCTTCGGGTTCCACTACAAATGTTTCCTCATCGTTTTGCTCCAACATCACTAACATATATCCAAAGGATCCAGTTAGTGGATAACGCAGTGAAATTGTGGTAGATGTAAATATTATAATGAAAAGTATATAGAGCCTGCATATACCGATAACCTCAGCTCAGTGTTTAATGGATTTTGTGAGTGGTGACCATAAAGCATGTCTGGACGCTACTGTATATACGACACAAAAAAAATCATTAATGGATCAATTTAAGTTTCTAAGAAAACATAAACAATTGTACATGAATAGAATGATCAGTTCTAAATGAGGTTATTTCATTATTAACTGAACCTAACGAGTTCATCATTGGAAAGATCTATTTCTTCGTTACAGCGTCATTATTGGATTCTGGTTCTCCAAGATCAGTAATTTTATTATTAGACATATTGGGAAAACCAGTCATTGTATCACCGGATTTTTGTACTCGACCACAAATATTACCTAATATCGTTGACATAATAACACCGGGTTTAAATTTTCCATTACTATCAAAACACGGCTAAGATATTTTCAGTTACTCCATTAATTTTAACGATAATATCTTTCAATGAAAGATTGCTTATTTTCTTTTTTCCCTTGCTTATCTTGAAATACAACCACTTCGTTTGGATCTAAATTTAAAAGAATAATTCAGATATTTCAACCTGTTTACTCACATTTTCATGAGTTATTCGGTCAACTATTTGTTTTTGTTTAGAAGAAGATCTGTTTAAAACGATGCGTCTACTTGTATAATCGTGCACGACTTTATGATGTCATAATATTGATGATGACACAATGTCGAGTACAGCAATTACTTCACGGCCGCATATTGGCGGATCTATTATTGTCTGTGTTGGTAATGTTGAATACCAGAATGGAGTTTTTATTGTGTTTACTTAATTTATAAATTATTTTGGTGGAGCCAGTGCATACGAATAGAAATAAATAATTCCACGTGGATCAATTACGCATGCCACCGAATGAGTACCAGGACCGGAACGTTTATCGAGATTAATGATACCGGTTCAATATTGATTGGTTGTTTTGGTAATTGATCGCGCATAAAAACACCTCTCAATTTTTTTATATTTAAATTTTTTAGCAGCATGAAGTAAATCAAAATGTGTCACATGAAGAGTTAACGAATTGTTCCTGGAAGTCTTAGACCTTTTCCACATCGATAAGGAGTTCCTGGAAATCTCAGACCTCGACCGTGTCGCGATCTTTTTTTAATTCCTTGAGCTGTTATATTTTTTGTGCTGCTAATCCACCAGCAGCTCCAGCAGCATCAAGTGCATCGGCTTTTGAAACAGCTGGGGCTGCAGCGGCTAATGAAGCAGGTAAAGCTGCAAGAAGTGGAAATATACCACCCGTCTTGATTGAGTCTTTAATGGTACCAGCGGAAAGAGTAAATCTAACACCGGTATTTGATTGTTTCGCGTCATTGAAGTGTCTGAGTTGACGTTCTGACAATGATAGACTATTTTGACCACCTGTGATCTGAACTTTTTTTATTGACATTTTTATTCTATAGGTCTTTGCTGAATTTGATTGAAGTTTTTTTAATCTGACCAGAAGTCAGACTGACACTAACATTATGACATTTATAATATCATGAGCGACTTAATTACATATTTTCTACTTGTGCGTCCATAACTCTTATTCGTCCACCAGTACCTTCAAGTAACATTGCTTTATGACTGAGTATAACAGCAATTGCACTGTAACGTCAGAAGATACTCGAGCTACACGAGCTCGAAAATGAAAATTAACGACAGATTGTTGAAATAAATATATATATATGTTCCAGTGAAAAGTCATAAATCGGATATAATGTTGTCAAATCTAACTGTGATATTTGCAAATCAATCAATCAATCCTCTCTGCGCCGTCTGGTGCTTGAGGCGATTGCAAGGGAGCACCATTTTGGTCTGTCGGCTGCTGTTATGGGGGCGGTCTGCAGGGTGAGGCCTCTGGTCTTGAGTTCTCGCTCCACGGTTCAGCGCCAGGTCTCTTTGGGTCTGCCACGGTTCCTTTTCCCCTGTGGAGTCCATCTCAGTGCCACCCTTGGTAGTGAGTCAGGGGGCGTTCTGCAGACGTGGCCGAGCCATCACTATCGACGAGTTGCAACGGTCTCAGCGATGGTGCTTGCGTCCGGTCTGTGCCGGAGTTCCTCGTTCGAGATCATGTTTGGCCAGAAGATCCTCATGATCCGTCGCAGGCACTTGGTCTGGAAGACTTCGAGCTTGCGTTCTATGTTAGCAGGGGTCTTCCAACACTCTGACCCGTACAAAAGGACGCTCAGCACGTTGCTCTTGAAGATACGGATCTTCATGTGGGCGCTGATGTTTGTTGTCCTCCAGATGGACTTCCCTTGTGCAATCGCCATCCGTGGCGACCTTGCTGCCCAGGTACGTGAATTCGTCTACTTCTTGCAGAGGCTGGTCGTTGATGGTGATTGGGTCGCCCACTCTAGTGTTCTTCCTCAAGACTTGTGTCTTCCCTATGTTGACTCGAAGACCTATGGTGCTTGCTGTCTGTACCAACTGTTGTATCTTCTGTTGGATATCCTGGTGTCTGCTTGCCAGCAACCCGATGTCGTCGGCATAATCCAGGTCATCCAGCATTGAGGTAAGCGTCCACTGTATCCCTTGCCTCCTGCCCTCTATGGTGCGACGCATGATCCAGTCAATGGCCAGTGAGAAGAGGATCATCGAAAGAATGCATCCTTGCTTCACTCCGGTTTCCACCTTGAATGGTTCAGTGAGTAGGTTTTTGTGGATGACTCTGCACTCAAAGTTCTCGTACAGGGACCTGATGACGTTGACAAGTTTCTGGGGGATGCCGTATTGTCGTAGGATCTTCCACAGAGAGGCTCGGTGCAGGCTGTCGAAGGCCTTCTCAAAGTCCACAAAGACCACATAAAGGGATCCATTTCACTCATGGGACTGCTCAAGGATCTGTCTCAGAGCGAAGATGTGGTCGATGCAGGATTTGCCCTTCCTAAAGCCTGCCTGTTCCTGGCGTAGGATGCCGTCCACAGCTGGTGTAATGCGACTGAAAATCTTACTGGAGATGGATAGTAAGGTGATTCCTCGCCAGTTGTTGCAGTTCCCCATATCTCCTTTCTTGGGAAGTTTGACGATGATTCCTGTTTTCCAGTCATTCGGTGCTTCTTCACTATCCCAGATCTTTTGGAGACTCTGGCAAAGAAACTGCGGTGTCTTTGTGTCTTCTGCCTTCAGCATCTCGGGACTTACTCCATCATCGCCAGGTGCCTTCCCATTCTTCAGCTTGTGGATGGCCTGTTTGACCTCCTCAACAGTGATGTCGTCGCAATTGATGTCAAGGTCCTCCTCTGCTTCAGGAATGTCTACGAGTACTGGTGGGTCTGGGCAATTCAGTATGGACTCAAAGTGTTGCTTCCATCTCTTCAGCTTCTCCTCCTCCATTGTGACATGAGTTCCATCTTCATCTCTCACTGGAAGGTTGTGGTGCTGGCCGTAGTCGCCCTTCAGCTTCTTGGTGTTCTGGTACACCGTCTTCATGTCTTTCTGCTCTGCTGCTGCCTCCGCCTCCTTTGCCAGTCTCTGTGTGTATTCTCTCCTGTCTCTCCTTGCTGATTTCTTCACCTCCTTGTCTTTTCCTCTATACTCCTTCGAAATTCTCTTTCAGTCTTGGTGACTTGGAGTCCAAAAGTCTCTTTTTAATCTGTCTTCTCTCGTCTATGCGAGTCCACGTCTCTCCTGATATCCACTCTGTCTTCTTACTATTCCTATAACCTAAAACTACTTCTCCTGCGTCCTTCATTACTCTGTTGAAATTGTCTATGGTCAGCGCTATCTCATCTTCTAGAACACTAAACCTATTCCTTAGTGTCAGCCTAAACTCTTCCTTCACTTTTGGATCTTTCAGCTTGGCCACATCCAAGCGCTGATTCCTGGAGACCCCTATCCTAACTTTCATAAGCTTCAAAGTCACCTTGGCCACCAGAAGACTATGGTCGCTGCCGATGTCAGCGTGCAGCATCACTCGCACGTCCTGCAGGGAGTGTTTCCATCGGCCGTTGATGATGATGTGGTCGATCTGGTTCTGAGTTCTGCCGCCTGGTGACGTTCAAGTGAGCTTGTGGATGTCCTTGTGCTCGACAGGGTCCCTTCTATGACCAAGTCATTCTCTTCACAAAAGTTGACCAGTCTTTCCCCGTTGTCGGTCATCACACCTACTCCATGGCTCCCCATGGTCCTCTCTCTGTCTTTATTGTCGCAGACGACCCTAGCGTTGAAGTCGCCAAGTAGCAACAGCACGTCATGTCGAGGGGCGTCCTCTAAAATGGCTTGAAGAGCGTCGTAGATGGTGTCTTTGTCCTCTTCTTCCGCGTCGTCTATTGGTGCACAGGCCACAACAACAGACAGCTTGGCGTACTTGGAGTTCATCCTGACGTACAGCAGGCGCTCGTTCATTGGCTTCCACTGTATAACGGTATTAGTCTTGTTCTTGCTGATAATGATGGCGACCCCCTCCCGGTGGTCATTGTCCTTCCTTCCGGACCAGATGATGACTTCTCCGGAGTTCAACTTCTGCTTTCCGGCACCAGTCCATCGTGCTTCTGTTACACCCATGAGGGTCAATTTGTAGTGATTCAACTCGCTCACTGCTTGTGCCGGTTTTCTAGTCTGGTTGAGCGTTCGCACGTTCCAGCATCCAACTCTGATCCATGCTTTTGGCATCAGGAGTTCCGCTATCGGGATGAGGACGTCCTTGCGGTTTTGTTCTCCATCCGTCATAGAGCCAGTTGCCTGGTCTGCTTCGCTCCCAGCGCCGGTTGTCGCTTGTTTCCTTGTCGTTTCCGTAGCAAGAGTTGTTTTAACGGGGTGGGGTTGCTAGCCCCACGCCCAACCCTCCGATATTTGCAAACCAGTATCTATATTTTGATCACGTCCCATAAACATCATTAAACGTGCTACATGATTATTTTCAAAATTTAATAATATATCTTCAGATTGTTCTTGATGTCCGTTTATCCTTAAAGAAACTTCAC
Source organism: Sinohyriopsis cumingii (assembly GCA_028554795.2). Taxonomy (NCBI): domain Eukaryota; kingdom Metazoa; phylum Mollusca; class Bivalvia; order Unionida; family Unionidae; genus Sinohyriopsis; species Sinohyriopsis cumingii. Next base: position 114,521,003 of record CM068824.1, on the reverse strand, counting down.
TAACTGCAAGGTCGTCAGATCTTATATGGCTACGTACTTAATTCGTGCAGGATCTTGGAAAGCAATAAATATAGAAACTCCTTGTTGCGATGCAATATGCCATGTAAATAAACACTAACATCACCCTGAACGCTATCTGTTGTCATTGTCAACCATGATAATGATGATTTTCCACCTGAATTCATAAAAGTAATTAAATTTTCTTCTTCAGCAATTGATGTTACTGGCATCGACAACGAAAGTTTTGTTATTATTACTTTTCCATGGAGTGCCGAAGTTGCACCAGCACTAGCTCCTGCAACATGCCAATGTGCATCATTAGTAGTAGCTTTTCTTACAAGTACAACTGTCTGTTTCGCTTTTCAGACATTTCTACAAAATCCAAAGATATGAGACAGTGGAATTGCGCATGAAAATCTTCTACGATCACCTTTTAGCGTAGATTTACGTGCTGAAAATCCTAAGTTAAAAGTTGCGTTTATTGATACAATTGCTGGTATAGCTGCATCTGTTTCAGCGCTTTTTACATTACCCCCAACTTCCTTGACGTTATGAGGTTGATCAATGTTATCTTTTACAAACATCATTGATGGAACAGCTGATCTTGATAAATCATCTGAATATCTTGCTAAACCTAAAATGGTTGTAGCAACATCAACGTCATCTTGAATTGTTTCAATATTTCTTCCGTCAATCATGTACGTAGCGCTGTCAAACAACGCCATAATACCATTATTAACAAAACCAATTTTAACACCAGCTTTAAGTGCTGTGTCATCTGCTGATTTTACAATATCACCTTCTCTTCAGTAAACGCTTCAGCAGGAAAGAAATATATATTTGTATCTTGAATTTACTGCTCAATTCTGCCACGCTGATTTGGTACATGTGCGTCGGAAGAATAATACTGATAATCACGAACAGATTCACCTTTAAGAATTGGTACGTCCATATCAAATGCTGGGTCTGAACATTTTTTTAGTAATTATTATCGTCTAACACTAATACCACTAAGACCACTTCGAGAAATTCTATTCCTTGTATATTCTACTTTCTAAAATAAAACTTGTATTTGCCGGCATAATTTCATTAGTCTAGTTTGCAGGAACACTTTCATTAACAAGCAACTCTGCTAGTTTGTTATTCGCAGCTTAATTTCTTATTTTACTGATATTTGCAGGCATAACTGGGTAATTTTACCGGTTGTGGTTTTCTTCGTACTAATCGAGCTAATCTTTCTTTGATTGCTTTGATTTCTGAAAATGCTTTACCGGCAACATTACCAACAGCACTGATACCTTTATCGTGAATAACGTCAGTAGCTTTCATTTCTAATTGTTTTGCAATCGGTATTGCTTTTGGAGCTATTCTCTTAAATAAACATCGAACAACATCACCAAGCCCATCTCCGTAAATCGCTTTGTACGTTGGTAATCGCGAATTTATTAATCTGACCATTACATGTCCACGTTGAGCATTATGTACAATGCTTTTTATTGATAATCGACCCTCTGATCTAATTCTCAGTTGCTTTAATAATCATCAGCAATTTTATTAATGAGAGATCGATAGACATTAATATCCATAACGCCGCATGTATATAATCTTCAGCAAATATCAGATATTTTATTAATAATTTCTGTAGAATTATCTCCTACACTTTTTTCTATGATCAGATTATCTAATCGTTCAACAACAGAAAGAACACTGTCAGGACAAATACCTAAGCCATTTCTAGTTTTTGGAGGTTTTCCAATCAGTTCAGCAAGAACATCTACTTCTCCTTCTTTTTGTAATTGTTGTTTTCTTTCTTCTATCTTATCTACATATGCTCGAACAAAATCTATATCATCAGCATGTTTATAACCAAATCTGATGAAAAATACATCTCTAATCCAGTCATGTTATGTCAAAGATATATATTCAAGTTTAACATATTGATCTTTTTCATTATATTTGTCAGCAATATCTATTAATCCAGGAAAATCTGTATCCCTGAGATTTTTTAAAGCCATAGGTGTAGGTAGGGAAGGGGGATGATATACGGACAATGGGAAAATACATTACAGAACCACCTTTGGATACTATACGGACAAAGTTTATACGGATAATGGAAATCTCAGTCAAAAATACCTTGGGACTATATACGGACAAAAGGTTGGGCTAATAGGAATGAAACAGGTAAGGTGACGTCACAGTACTGAAGAATGGTATCAATATAGAAAGGGGCTGACCTCAATCGGGACCAAAGAGTGGGGAAAAAAACCTAGAGCATTTTGGCGGGACATAGACATATATAACACATACAACATACAAACACAAACAACTAAACAACTGACTAAACAATTTTTTAGGCAAGAAAGCAAATCTTTTCGAAGCATGAGTGGCTCTGACAAGGGCCTTTGGGTTTATCTTAGCATCATTCCGTTAACATAGAGGTCAACGCTTAGGTCTTCTTTTCTTCCTCAGACTTCTTCTGACTTCTGGATCGTAGATGAGAACTCGCTTCAAACAGCCTTGTCTCTCCACACAAAATTTTATTTTTTAAATGCTCGTATCGGTGATCCGAATAATTGATCGTGTTGATTTCACATACATGGGTAAGTCCGTACGGAACAGCATCGACTATAAGATAGTAGATGATTCTACGTTTCACCACATCTTGTGATGGGAACAGGTGAAAATAATGAAATGAACTGCTGTTATTTGTAGTGGAAATTTTGATCTAAGCGGACTGAGTTTTTTCAACAATCCAGACACGCGTTACAAATTTCATTCACATTGCGGGGTCTGTCTTCCAATCCGAAGAGAGCGGTCTGCGACATCACATTCCCTATATAGATGCGCTAGCGTCTGTACGCAGTCAAACCATGCGACACAGTTTTCAAACATGACGGAAACTAAGAAGACGATGAATTGGGGTGCACCGGCCGTGGAGACGAGAAGCGATGACACATCAGCGGCTACCAAAGTCAACACACTCCTATTTCCAGAAGAGACCTATTTTAATTGGGATTTAGTGGATTTTCTCTCATCTTCCGGTACCATCACCTTTGCCACCTTCTCCTTCTTTACCACAGAGACAGAAGGAAGAACTGGAGAAATTTTTACAACAGCAGAAAGAAGCAGAACAAGCTTTTCTCCTTCAACAGCAACAGCGAGAAGAACAAGAACAAGAAGCTAGAAGGAAACAACAGGAAGAAGAAGCATTTGCAGAGAAAAACAGGATATAGGAGAGAAGGAGGAGAGTGAAAGTCAAACGGTGACAGTACTCTTGAACATTTTGGCAGAGTTAAGGAGTCTGAAACAAATGTATCAGAGTTATTTAATACGACCCAAGAGAAAAAGACCTTCCCGAGCCAAACAACCCATCCCTGTTACTACGCCTGCGATACCAGGTGCTTTTAAGAAGAAATATTCAATTTGACAGAGTGGTCTTTCGTAAAGTGGGGACTAGATCAATTAAACAAAGCTGAAGAAATGATGAGAGAGGTAATGACAGGAGGAGTTGACAAATATTAAAGATAACTGGGCAAAGGAGAGAAAGGAAAAAGAAAACAGAAAAAGAGACGTTCGAAAGACTAAAAAAAACTGGATGAAGGTGCAAGAGAAATTTAGATCCGTGGGACATTCTAACTGGATGCCAGAGAAGGAAAAAAAGAAAAGAATCATTGAGAAAGTGAGGAAATGGTGGAAGAACTGGAGAAAATAGAAGAAAATAGGATCCCAAAGGCCCTTTTCCGGGCCATCATATGCCTCGAAAAGATTTGCTTTCTTGCCTAATTTTTTTTAAAAGTCAGTTGTATAGTTGTTTGTGTTTGTATGTTGCATGTTGTGTGTGCGTGTGTGTTATATGTCTATGTCCCGCGAAAACTTTCTAGGATTTTCCCCCGCTCTTTGCTCCCGACATAGGTCAGACCCTTGCTATATTGTTACCAATCATCCGTACTGTGACGCCACCTTACCTTTTCCATTACTATTGTCCGTATATAACCCTAACCTTTTGTCCGTATATAGTTCCAAGGTGTTTTCGACTGAGATTTCCATTCTCCGTATAAATCTTGTCCGTATAGTATCCAGGGGATTAAATAATGTATTTTCCCATCGTCCATATAGTATCCCCCTTCACTACTGGTGTAAATTTACTGATAGCTTCAGTTACAATTTGTGGTTCAGGTTCAGGTTTAGGCGATTGTTTTTGTTGTCTTGGTTGTCGTGGCTTAGGAGATTGTGGTAATTGTTGTGGATGAGGAGGTTGTTGTGGTTGAGGTTGAGTTTGGCTTTGTGGTTGTGGAGGTTGTCGTGGTTGAGGTTGATTTTGTTGTTGTTATGGCATAGAAGGTAATTGTCGTTTTTGAATTTCTTGTATTTTCTTAAAATCTGCATACACGTTTATTTTTTTTAAACTATTTCTCAAATGTTTACCTCGTGTTTGATTTTTATCATCATGTATACGAAATACCCATTTGCAACATATTTCAAAATATAAATATAATAAATATTTTCTCGTTCTTCATAACCATCTACAGCAATTTTATATAATTCTTTTAGTCTCTTTTATTTCTTGAATACCTTCTTCTGTAAATTTATCAAGCATTTCAACTTTTTATTTCTTTTCTTTGTTTTTGGTTTAGCAACAGCGCCTTCAAGTATTTCTTCTTCGCCAACAACAGGAATTTGTGTCTGAGTGGCAGGTTGTAGTTGAGCCGCTGGAAAATCTCTTCAAATCTTTTTTTTGTCTGTTTAGTTCTTCTCGCTATCTTTTCAGTTTGCATAGAAGTTTTGTTTTAACGTGGGAAGAATACCCTCAGTAGCTTCTGCAACTCTTTCAGTAACCTTTGTAACAGGTCTAAAAATTGTTCTTTATCTTCTGCATAGTCATCTTGTGCTTCCTGGCGTTCTTGCAGTTTTTGTTTAAGAGTATCACGAACAGGAATATATCTTATGGCTGCTTCTAATCTTTTTCGAACTAATCTATTAGTGTAAGATTCCATTATTGATCTAATAATGATTTAATTACTCACATAATACAGCAACAGATAGGGTGCGAACAAAAATGAGTGTCACGGTTGGTAAACAAAACATATACAAATTTTTGACAAATACGACGTCGAAGAGTAACAAATCAACTAACCCAATTAGAGAAACTCTCGGTTTTAGTTAGAGGCTTCGGTTTGACGTTAGTGACCTTTTATTTTCATTTTTCGTAGAAAGCTTTATTATTCAAAAATGGACCTTCCAGCAAGTGGTATGTTCACCCTCTCTGTTGCTCTTGAAGGTATAATAAAATTAGTTTATAAGCATACCTGAGATCCCATCGGACCCCAATATCCTTAGCTGTTTTAGTAATTTATCTACCGTTATATTTAACTCACAGATCAAGTTTTCGTAACCATCTTAACATGAAAGCAAACAAAGAACCCTCAAAACACAAACACCCACCAAGAAAAAAAAAATGGACTTCATGTCTGGTACTCATCAATAGATCACATATTTCCTCACATATGTTATCAGGAATTTTGAAATACAAAGGAAATAATTATTTTGTTACTCTATTGATGGTTGTGAAGCTGTTGGGGGGGGGGGGGCGTTGGAAATAAAGTATTGTGAAAACAATATATATCCATTATATGACCTAGAATATTTTCTGCAATTATTGTCTGGGAAGTCCATTAGACATAGTAGGTTCTGAGATTGAAATGTACTTGAAACTTGATTTAACTACAGATGGTTCTGTAATATTCATCAGTGAATCTGGCTATGAGCGAGATTAAAATTAAACTGGGTGGAAATATCATTTTAACTTTTTACTTTTTTCTTTTTTTAACTCGACGATTCTATGCAGTTATTAATCACAAAAAAGCCAAATTATTGGTACCTTAAAATGTTTAATTATTTTCTGCACACACGGCTACCTAGTAGTATACGGAAGCATTACGTTGTTCTCTTTGCCGAATGCAAGTTTACGAAGTGTTCATTTAGTGTTCTCTTTAAACATTTTGCTGAGAGCTACATCTTTTGATATCACATATATATAGAACAGCAAAACCACAATTTACCTTCGATTCTAGCTTTAATATATGATTGTAATGTGTTGTTCAGAATTCTTTTAAGAAAACAACAACAAAAACAACAATAATATAAAATGTAATTTGAGACAAATTAAATAAAGTGTTCATATTTTCCTGCTGAAATATAGTAACGTATTATTTATTACAGACATTTTTCACCATTAATTAAAATTTTAGGAACTATGTTTCCACATGGCATTGTGTCAAACTGCACACATACTGCACAACACGCTACCAAGAGTTCGTTGCTATTCGCGTGTGAATATTCGAATGTATTTTTTGTTTCTAGCTTATTTGCATATTGTTGTGCATTGCGAATAAACATAAATGACACAATTACTTGTAGCATTATTTCTGTTTCATTGTTTAATAAATACCTGCTTTCGATTACGCAATTTTAAATAATTCCATAGCGCCACTGATGACGTCGAAATATTGCGTCAGTGCAGAGTACTGTTGATTCATTTTTATCTTAAAGAGGTATCTGTTAATAAAACATAACTACCTTTGTTCTCTATGCGTTGTAAAGGAAGGCAAAACAGATTCATGCTAAAGTCAATCTTAAATTCAAAAATAATGAAAATGAGTATCTAATAAATGCGTTACCACATTTGATTCAATGGAGAAATATGAACACGTTCTTTCCGTGTTTTTAGATGTGTGTGTGTGTGGGGGGGGGGGGGGGGGCTGCTGAGCAATACGGTACTCCTATCTTTGTGCAGTATTGCTCAGATAAGCTCGTTCGTATTTTTTATTTTCCCAGATAGATATAGTACTCTACGAGTTGACTATATTAAAAAATATTGATCGAAATAGGTATCAGTATCTACATGTATGATATAAACATAAATAACCCAGCGTTCCTCACAAGTCTAACCTCTATATAGTTTGAAGGTGAGGGTTTAAATCTATACGAATTTATTCATGTACATTTATGTCATTTTTATGGTTTTCCTGACGCCTCCTCCCTAGATAAGGTTATCTCATCTACAACATCAAAATCAACAAGGTTTGTTTAATTCTGTCCCTGTGTATCAAATTACAGCATACATCATACATTCTCCTTCTTAAGCCCGCCACAACACCCATACACTGTGCTATGGTTTAAAATAAATTCTCACAAGGTCGATAAAGGAATGAAAATATTAAATCTTTATATCTCGTCATTAGAGGAGCAAGTATACGAGAGCGTGTAACTGATCATTAGCCTGATAAATGTCAAGAGATTATCAAAATAAATCATAAAGGTGAGAAAAAATGTATACGAATACAAGATCACCGATAAGCCAGTTTTTTATGAACATTTTGCACTTTCAAAAGAAACAGAATCATTACGAGGGTTGTGATATTTTGATACATTCTTCTCACTATTTTGCAGTTTACGTAATCAGAATAATTGTATGAAATTGGCAAGATGTTTTTACTCCGATGGCCTCTGTGAGATATAACCTATACTGTCTTGTTATGCCATTAATCACTAAATAAAGTAACAATGATCACATCTTCTAGAAGATACATGTATATTAAATATTGTTTCTTAGAAACCCTTCAAACGTTCTCATTTGGGATGTTAGTGATGGCTTCTAGTAATTTTGTATATTATTATTATGAACTTTGACCTGCAAACTCATTAGTCAACGCTATGTATAACCACACTTAAGTATTTTCTTTAGGATTTTCTCTTCATGTTATTAATTATTATGATATACTGCGAATAATAGGGTTCATCATTGTTAACACTACGGCAGAGCACCTTGTTTTATGAGAAGTTGGTACAAAGGAAATCCTACACAGAAATAATGGATGGAACAACGGCTTATGGTCTTGTAGCTGATAATTCGCCACTGATTACAGTAGGATTAATGCTTCCTCCATGAGAAGATTACTTGCTTCTTTGTTAAGAAAAGAGGTAAAATACTCTATAGCGATAAGGTACAGCGGACAAACGTTGGTCCGATGAGAAAGTAGCGGTTGAAATTACAATGTCATTTGTCAAGAATTCACAATATGCGAAGTCGAATTGTTGGTCTTGAAGATTCTATTTTATATGTCGTGTTTTTCAGTTGAGTCTTCTGAATTATACAGCTGAATGAAAGTTCCATTTTATATGTCGAGTTTTTAGATTTCATATTTTGAATTAAACAGCTGTGGTTGAAAATCTAATGTCGTATGTAAAATTTTGCGGATATTAATTTTTGAATTACACAGCAGTGTTTTAAATTTTAATGTTGTTTGTCAAGAATTCCAATTTAGATTGCTGAATAAAATTGTGTTTAAAGTTCAATTTCATATTTTGAGTTTTTAGAATTTGTCTGTTCAATTACTTTGTAGTGGTTAAAAATTATGTTTTATATGTCGAGAAATTTTCATACAGATATAGGATATTGCTTTATATTTACTCGTCTGTTTACTTTTGCACCCTTTTTCTTAGTGTACTATTAATTACGTTACGTGTATATTTGTAAAGGTTCTTATGTGATGACTATTTGAATCATGATCGGGCGAAATGACTCGCACCCAACCCCTCCCAAAATCCCCTGCATAAACAAGGTCTAAAATGACTTTAGTTATGTTTACAATGTTTGAAAATGTCATAGTTAAAATCCTTATTATGAGCGATTATTTGAGTCTAGAAAGTGGTTTAAATAACTTCAGTTTAGTTTTTCGCTTTTAGGTCAGTTACTATTACGTTGTTAGTCACAGAGTAATGCGTTTTTGGACGTAGATAGATCTTGTTGAGTACATCAAATATCAACTAAACCAATCACGTTATCTTAGATTAACCCTTAGTGAAAACACAAAACATTCCCTTTTTCCATAGTGGTATCTGCCTTGCCAACAATTAAGGCCTTTTGTCAACTTGTTTAATTTGCGTAAATAGAGTCTAATAACACTTGCCAGTAATCATTTTGAATCTGATACAATTTAGTCTATAGAACGCTGTTCACCTGCCGCTGAGCTGAAGTCATAGAAAATCTACGTTACGGTTATTAGTACATGTATAACAAAATAATTCGCTAATATTTTATACACTCTTTGATAAATTTTGTTCAAACCCGACACCCATCATTACAAAATTAAGAGAATACATTCTGTGAAATGCGTACTCACCTTATGACTTTCATATTGTCACAAGGTAAAAGTTTTATGAAATTTGCGTTAAGCGTTTTCATTAGCTTATGGATGAATTAATGAGCCATAGCGAAGCTAAGACGTTATTTCCTGACATGCGCAATTGGGTGCGTTGTCTTCTTACTTAGAGTCGTTATGAGGCTAAGACCATTCTACGACAAGCACTCAAAGTTGTATAAATTTATTTTTTCCATTTGCGTATATTTTATAAACACCTTGATGAAGTAATCAAGGATTATATATTTTACCTGAGTAAATTACCTCTTCTCCGGCCTGGCCATTTTAGAATGGCACCGCGGAGGGTGGGTGTGGATGGGGGATCTTGGCCGTTTAACCTGTTCAGGTTGCTGTTTACGTTGTGCCAGGCATTTTTTCCCAACGATTTGCCCTTTTCTAAGTTGGAAATGCCCTTTCCATTTCTTATCAATGTAACGTGAATTATCTTTGCAATCGATGAACTAAAGTAATATTAACACTAATTCGGTGCGGGTGTGGTGGGCTACGAAGCTTGCGCCTCTCCCCCCACCCCCCAATAGCGCGAAGCAACTGGAATGTTTCGTTGAGTAAGTTTTACTTAGAATTACATTGCTAAAATAATGTCTAGTGAAACGATTAAAATACAGGAGTTTCCGGGACTGGCTTCGTCTTCTGTGCCCCCCCCCCCCCCCCCCCGCCGTTAGGGATTCGGTTCAACAAACTCCTTTTCTACTTGTTTACATCTCCCTAAACGATATTTCTGGATCCATCGCTACAGTTTATTATAAGTACCCTTTTGGGAGGATATTTACCGTAACCTTATTAGATCCGGTGTGGGTGGGTGTACTTTTGAGGCAAAGATTTTTTTCTTGCTAGAAGTGTGAGACAAATAAATATGTTTGACGCAAGCATGCCAGAAAATTGCTCTGAGTCCTTGTTTGATCAATATAATACAATCAATACATATCCAGATATCCGTTTATTTTTAATGTGATAAAAAGTGACTGAACTTATTCAATAATTAAAAAGCAAACAAAAACGAAACGTTGGTTCTTAATTTTGGGTGATTAAAAACTCTGCAAGGACACAAAAAAGAAACTTACAATCGATGGCAATTGAAAGTGGAAACATTTTTGAAACGTATGGAAGTTCTTTGCTGAAACAATTGAGGATGGTTGTAATAATTACGTGTACTTAATTTTTTCAATATTTATTTTAGTTCTAATTATATCCAGTATTTGGAACATCATAATTTCCAGAACACACGCAGTTCTTGTGTTTTTTTTTTTTTTATCGACATTTATGGAACAACGTGTGCAGTCAAATGCATGGATGACAGGCCATATCAACACTCTCAGTTCGAGTCAAAATGTGAAATTTAAATTGTGGACATAACTCACAAACGACAATCGCATAATCCTAATCCGGCGAATTAACCTTTATTTTCACCATTACGGTCATGAAGTCTATCTACAGGACTCCATCAGGCGGAAGTATCCGATTCTAGCACGGGATGAATACTTTGAAAGTAATTTCACAAAACAAAATGTTTAACTTGCCTTTTATTTCAGATTTTGTCATATGATAATTTCATATAAATTTTCCGCATAGAAATATCTAGTTAAAGTTAGGATAGTAGAAACGACGGTTGATGACGTCATTATACTTCAACTATTAAAGCCGAGACCAATGCTGGACCTTGTAGTATTAAAAGATAACAGACTCTGTTCCGTGATCCGTACGAATATTAGCCCCTAACGCTTCTTTACTGCGGAGTAGATTCTTGTGAAATCGACTACTTCCGCTTGATGAATTCCTGTAGGTAGACTTTGTGACCGTAATGGTGAAAATAAAGGTTAATTCGCCGGATCAGATTCATGCGATGGTCGTCCGAGAGTTGTGCGTTGGTACGTTACTGTCTTTTGAATGATACGTGTAGCATTTTCAGTCTTCTTACGATTGTGAAGCGATAAAATACGCGTGACAAAAGTCGAATCGAGCGGATGGTCGGGGTCACGCTTGCACTCAGTACAGATAAGGTGATTTCGTGTTGTCAGAGATTTCATCTTACTTTATAGATAAAACATCAGACTCCTATGACAAAACAGATTTCTCTGTCGCATGGATGAGTAATAGTTTTCCTAGTTTTGCTACACTGTAACAATATAAATCTGGCTGAGTTGTGATGTGTATCACTGCTACATTGTACAGCTTCAACAATCTCATGGTATAAGAAATGATTAAAATTTGGTAGAAATTCAGAACTGGAATGAATTAATAAATTCGTTATTCTTTTTTTTTCATTCCATCTGTACAAACTTTGACTAGTATACCTTTACGGCACTATGTGCATGTTTCTAATACTGGCACTTGGAAATGAGAACTCGCATATGTGAGTTACATTCAAGCAAGCCTTCAATGTTCTAAAATACACATGCGTATTGCTGTTACTTTAGCATGTTGCGCGTGAGGGTTTGACTGCAGTCCTATTTATTAGTGTTTGTGACGTTTCATGTTGGCTGTCTGTAGTCAATGGCTGATATCGTCCTCGTCCCAGGATTTTGCGCTGTCATCGCGTGGGTTGAGGTAGACATTGCCGTGTGCACCAACACGTGTTGGTTACAATAGTGCATATATTATATTGTATTTTTCCGCCATATTTTCGTCGAACGACTTTCACTTCATCTTTTGATTTATTATAGAGGTACGATTTTCCGTCTGGTCAATTTATTGAATGAAAGATGGGCCTTTTTATTTTCCACCCCATGCTCAAAGACACTATCTCCAATACCCCTTCCAATATCTAATGCTAAACCGTTATCCGTATTGACAAGCAAAACTTTCTTATGAGATGAAGGTCGAGAACTGACTGAGTCTAACGCTGAAGCCAAATGCACGGATGAGAGCCAATATCAACACACAGAGTTCCAGTCAAATTATGAAACTGAAATTCTTGGCATTGGAAATTAAACTTTCAACTCCCACAGGGTAATTCAAAACATAAAACTAAAAAATTGGCACATGAAATATAAGTTTCAACAGCAACACTTGAATTCAACATGTGACATTGTAAATATCTATATATAACATTGAACTTTCAACTGCTGCTTTTTTATTAAACCAAATTTTGTTCACTACGGCGCCTCACATTTAGCCTGTATTTCATCTGCCGTAAAAGTTTCGGAGTACTGATGAAAAACACGTTACAATTTTCAGCGGTTTTATTGCTGGCAGATTGACATATGTTTTATTTCTATTTTGGCGGATGCACAAGTGCAACTATATCGTTTTCTTTCCGGAATTCAGGACCGGATCAGTCAAATGTTGTTGTTTTTTTTCTCCAAAATTTCAAAATGGCAAGAGAGAAATGGCACCAAAGCAAAAGTCTATGTGTCAAATTTTAAGTGACTAATGACTGTGTATTTCCGTGCGTATGTTTTCGTTTTGTTTTTTAGCCAGGGGGTCCGGTAACCCTCGAACTCCCAACCCTCATCCGATACTGGAATTTAAGTACATGCCTCATGATTTGGCTCGAACTGAATAGTATGAAGATTTTAATTGAATGCCAAGCGTTACACGATCATATAAGTAAACTTACACAAGTAATGAAGTGCCAAAAATATACCTCCCACTCTGCAGAAAAAATGTTATATTTTTTTCACCCAAGTCAGGAAAGAAAAATGGATGTACTTTTGTACAGATTAACACTCGTGTCACGCAATAAATAAATGCAATTTGTGTGCAATAGGGTTATGATTGTTTATTTTTTAAATCATTTCAGTTTACCGATTGCTGCTGTGATACAGGAAGACCATTCGTGGTGACCAAATTCTGTTCTTATTTATGCTTTGTGTGCCGTTTTACAGCACAGCAACACAAGTAGGCTATCTCGTGTCGATGCAGTTTGGTATAACCAGTAAACCCCCCCCCCCCCATGTGACACGTGTAATAGTTTGATTCAGCAATATGAACAGATGCTCTGGTCACTTTTATCAATGACAATTTAAGTAACATTTTGGGGGTTAGATTTGATTTTGTTTTAAAAGAAGATATAAAGTATTATTGATGTGAAAGAAATAGATACACAAGTAATACTTACTCTGACTCCTCGTATTCCATTAGCAGTTGGAGTAGCTTGGACATGAAGCGCTCCATCTTGTCTCTCCGTTAGCACGACCCTCAACTCGCTAGCTGACAAAATGACGTATGCTGCGAATACTATACCCCAAGTTAAGCAGGCCTTGAAATTAATGAATCCTTAAAGTTCACTGGAGCAAATGAAATTCGTTTACCTATTCGGTGATGAACATTTTTAAATACTTTTATATGTGGAAATGTTATCATTTGATAGGAATGAACTAAATTATTTTGGCAGTTTAACTATGGCTGCTGAATGTTAGACATTATAATATAATGCATAGTGGTATAACATTAATTTAAAGGCCGCTGACTTTTGTATGGAGTAAATGGCACTGGTGATGGTTACTATAGCAGCCTATATGGCGCATGACATGAAAATATTGCATATTCCGTATGAGCAACAATCTTTCAAAGTCATTCATTTACACACACACACACACATATATATATATATATATATATATATATATATATATATATATAATTGATGTTATTTTGGAAATCATACAATGCAGCTGGCAAGAGAGAAAACTAGTTGCAATGAAGATTGGATTAATTGTATCAAACATTGCGAGAGGCACCGAGTGGCCGAATGGCCTAAAGCGCTTGCCTTTACCGATCACTTCCATCCCACCTCTGTCCACGTGGATTAGAGTCTCTGGCACAACCATTGTCGGTATGTGAGAAAGCTTGTCAGTAGTATCCCGTGGGTCGATGGTTCTTACCGGGGTTTTCTGGGGATCTTCCTCCACTAGTAATGCTGGCCGCCATATATAGGCTATCTTGTGATGAACAATGGCCATCAGCACAAAACAATAACAATAAACACTGCGATATTTCAGTTTTGCAACATTGTGTCTCATGTTTGCTCCTGCTACACCTCTAGCTTCTCTAGTATTACCAATTATTCAATGTTCCTTAAACATATGATACTCCTAATATATTTTTTTAAAAGTGGTAGAATATTTCAGAAATATTGTTCTTCTATACGACACGATAAAAAACGTATTGTGTGAAATGAAAGAAAAGACCCCTTTTGCATCACGTATATTTATTTATATTCATATGCTTTATACGTCATGGAAAGGTCATCCATGGTGTTCTCTGCATGAAATAAAGAACTTGCTCTTTTCTAGCAACTAGATATGCAGTCTTTGCAAATTTTCTCTTTCATGAAGTTTACGACATTGAAAATGTATAGCTCGTGAAGGTGATCAAGTTTGACATATTGAAACGTAAGTATCACCATCGTAAGGGTAATAATAAAAGATAGCGTTTTTTGCAAATATTTGAAATATTATAAAAATGTAATGGACATAGTAAAACATGTCCTGATGGACGCATGATTTAATAGGAAACTCACTTATAATTTATGCAGACCGCTCCGGTGGCCTAGTGGTTAGAGCGTCCGCCTCGGATGCGGGAGGTCGTGGGTTCGATCTCCGGCCGAGTCATACCAAAGACTTACAAAAATGGTACTAACAGCTGCCTCGCTTGGCGCTCAGCATTAAGAGGTTAGTGTTAGGACTGGTCGGCCCGGTGTCAGGATAATGTGACTGGGTGGGACATAATGCTACATGTCTGCGGCATGATGCCCCAGTGCTAGACATCACTATAAACTGCCACATTGCAGACATCGTAGCGATATGACTGAAAAATTGTTAAAGCTAAGTTAAAAATCAAAATCACCTCACATATAATTTATGCAAATTTTGAACAGGCATATACCTGTTCATATCGGACAGAATGAATCGGTTAATTGGGTATTTGCTAGATCAAGGGTCTCAAATCAAATCACCAAGAGGGCCGCATGAGAGCATTTTCAATGGCACACAGGCCGCACCACCTTTGTTATCTCTCATGATACCTTTGCGGGTCACAGAAAACGGCTTGGAGGGTCGCATGTTTGAGACGACTATGCTAGATGCAGGTTCTACTACACTTATATCAAACGTAACTAAAATTGAAATTTTGTACGGAATGAGTAACCTTTTCAGTCACGTTCAGAAAAGTCACTCTGACTCAGCAGTAGACTTATTGCAGTTTGCAATAAAAATTAAATGCAAATCAGGTTACTGACGGATTCCTAACGGGAAGTTAAGATTGAGGTCGTTCAAAATTTCTTATAATTGTAACTGTAATTTGACTTGATTTTTGGAATACAAGCAATGCAAAGATAACACCAATATTCATCTGAATTTAGACACTAAAAGAAAACAGCGACATAAATTGCTATATTTGTTTTATTAATGTAAACAGTTTTGCCAATCTGTTTTTTAAAAAATCTTTATTGACTGATATGAATGGGAACATATATATTGTACGATAGCTTTTCATCACTTAAATGTAGAGATGCTTACAAAAGTGCAGTTTCACTCATGATGTATGTCAATAATAATAATAATAATAATAATAATAATAATAATTCTTTGTTAATAATATTTAGCACTGCTAGCACATGACTATTATCCGCTCAAGCCCTCTGCACGAAGTTTATACAATATATGTTCAGTATTCCACACCAGCTAAGGTAAAGGAAAAAAGACCCCAATTCTTATTCACAGCCGCAAACAGCCGTTTCTTGAAGGGCATAAAAGATGTGTTTTATTGTGATATCTTCAGTAAACTGATGCCTTTTTGAAGGCGCTATGCCCGCTTGATACAAGATACTTGTCTAAAATCTGGTTGTGACATATATCCGAATACATGTTCTTTTTGGGGAGGGTGGGGTTGGGGGTGTTCGGTTGGAAAAAGAACGATTGATATTTCAGACTGGATGATTCAACTGACTTTTCACATAAATGCAGCGGAAAGATATAGAACTAAAAATGATTAAATAATGAAAAATTTATAATATGTATAGAAATAAAATATTGCCTTTTTGCTTTTTACAAACAATAGTGGTATACCATTTTTAAAATTAAAGGCAAAGGATTATAAGGTCTCGGTTTAAGGTACACAAACACATTCATTTGATGAGAAAATCACAGATAAATGACGAATATTCAGTACGAAATGTATTCTATTTAAAAGGCATATACACATTCAGAACAAAATGTATTAAAATAATCATATTTATTGGTAACAAAGGAAACTAAAATCGAAAAGCGGCTACTGTGTATATAAAGCTGCGGGGAATAAAATCAGTTGTTTTATCTAGCCTACAATGACACACATATTTGGGGTGTAACAGAAACTATGGCCATACGTATGGGAGATGCAATCGTTTATATCAGTTTGCTTTTAAAAATGATATGAGCGGTATTACCATGCAAGATACCCAGCACTCTGGAATTAGAATTTTTGTTAGATTCTATTTATCTTATTGCGAATGTCACTTTAATACCACAAAACCCAGGCCAGAAATAGTTTTAATACATTTTCAACTTAATAAATCAACATTTGAAACATTATACACTGACATTACAAGTTGACTATTTTATAACCCTTGAGAAATTGTGTCAAGGTGTCATCGTCAATTTGTATAGAGATGTCAGAACCAGGCTTAGACTCACTGAATTCTGCATTTTAAGGAAGTTTCCTTTGTCTGCCTCAACAAGTTAGAGTTGAGCACAATTAAGACAAATACTAGCGAGGACATATTCCAAGGGTTGTTCTCGCCGGGGGAGGATGTGGAAGATAAGCACCCACTTCCCTTGGAAATACCCCAATGGCTTGAGTCTGATAGAGCCTCTGACAACCACATCCAGCTCCAGGCCTTCACGAGTGGCTTAACTAACCTGTTTAAACTGACTGGAGAAGGGATTACAGGCGAGTTTCTAGCGTCTCAAAACCAGACGCTTTGGGCAGATGGTGCTCATTAACCTTGGGTTGTCGCCCATCTAGGAGAAGGTAAACTCCGACTTAAAACCTTCGCTGTCAAGAAAGAGAACTTGACATTATTGACCGACTTCAACGCTAGGGTGGGTGCCGACCATGACTCTTGGCCTTCCTGTATTGGCAAGTTTGGCGTTGGGAAGATGAATGAGAATGGGCGGCGTCTTCTAGAGATGTGCTTGTACCGCAACATCAGCATGATATCCAGACAGGGCTGAGGAATTCACCAATACCCTATCCAAGACGTTTCATTCAGAACCTCCCAACGGCAGTGTCAAAGAGAGATGGCAGCATATCAGAGAGACTGTGTACAGCATAGCCACACAGATCTTTGGTAAGAAGCAGTCAAAGAACAACGACTGGTTTGAGGATAACTCCGCCACATTCATGCCAGCCATAGAAGAGCGTCGCAGTGCTCACCTGGAATACAAGTGACCCCCCTGCCAGAAGACACTAGAGGCATACAGGTCTACCAAAAGCAAAGTGCAGAGGTTAGCACGGCAGTGCGCCGATGAATGCTGGCTTCAGCTCTGACAGAGCATAAAGTCAGCATCAGATATCGGAATCATCAGAGGCATGTACGATGGCATAAAGAAAGAAATGGGTCCCACGAAGAAAGTGACAGCACCACTAAAGTCTTCCGCAGGCGACACCATCCACAACAAGGGCGAGCAGATGGAGCGTTGGGTGGAGTACTATTCTGAACTGTACTCCAGACAGAACCACGTGACCAACGATGCTCTCAACGCCATTGAAAACCATCTTCTCATGGCCGAACTGGACGAGAAACCTACTCCAGCAGAACTAAAAAAAGGCCTTAGAGAAACTGTTATTAGGTAAAGCCCCAGGGAATGATGGCATCCCAGCAGAAGTCATCTAGTTCACACACCTGCATGACCGCCTCTGTCAGTGCTATGATGAGGGTGCAGTGACTCAGGACATGAGAGACGCCAACATCGTAAACCCTGTACAAGAACAAGGGCGACAGAAGCGACTGCAAAAACTACAGGAGCATATCCATTCTCAGCATCATGGATAAAGTCTTCGCACGTGTCATCCTGAACAGACGCGCAGAGAGGTCCACAATCGACACGATCTTCTTCGTCAGGGCACTGCAGGAGAAATGCAGAGAACAACCTAGATCCCTCTTCCTGGCCTTTATAGACCTCACCAAGGCGTTCAATCTGGTCAGCAGAGACGGACTCTTCACAATCCGGCGAAGATTGGATGCACTCCAAAGCTGCTAAGCATGATCCAGTCCTTTCACGATGACATTAAAGACACAGTGCAGTACGATGGCTCAGCGTCCAACCCCTTCGACATCCGCAGCGGAGTGAAACAGGGCTGCGTCCTTGCCCCCAGGCTATTCTGCATCTTTTTGCTGTCCTGTTCAAACATGCCTTTGGGACGTCAACAGAAGGAATCTACCTGCACACTCGATCAGACGGCAGACTGTTCAATCTGGCACGACTAAATCAAAGAGCAAAGTGCGTGAAGGAACCATCAGGGACATGCTCTTCGCAGACGATGCTGCTCAGCCACTCACACAGAAACTGAGCTTCAGCGCCTGATGGACCACTTTGCTAAAGCATGCAGTGAGTTTGGATTGACCATCAGCCTAAAGAAAACAAACGTGAGGGCTCAGGACCCGGACCGCCCAAGCATCATCAGCAGCAACAACGAACTTGAGGTAGTCAGTCAGTTCACTACCTCGGCTCTATCATCACCAACAACCTCTCGCTCGATGCTGAGTTTAACAAGCGGATTGGAAAAGCATCAACAACTCTCTCGCCAGCTTGTCACAGTGTGGAACAACAGCATGCTGACCCTGAACACTAAGATCTCCATGTACCGTGCGTGCGTGCTAAGCACTCTCCTGTACGCCAGTGAAACCTGGACTCTGTACGCCTCACAAGAGAAAAGACTGAGCGCCTTTTACATGCGATGCCTCAGACTCATACACGGGATCACCTGGAGCTGTCGAGTAACAAACAACGAAGTGCTTGAGCGTGCCAAGCTTCCCAGCATGGTCACACTATACGGCCTCCACCAACGTCGCATCAGATGGCTGGGCCATGTACGTCGGATGGATGACATTCTTTATTCGAAACTTGCCTCTGACAAAAGGTCGATCAGACGGCCACATCTCCGCTCCAAGGATGTCTGCAAACGCGACATGAAAGCCCTTGACATCGATGTCAACACCTGGGAAGAGCTTGCTTTAGACAGGTTCAGCTGCCGACACGCTCTGATCACTGGTCTGAAAGCCGACGAGAACAAGCTACGCTTTCTAGCTGAAGAAAAGCGATCTCAGAGGAAGAAGAAGCAGCTCCAACCCACACCAGACTCAACCTTCAAGTTCAGCAGCTTCAGCAAGGACTGCCACTCCCGTGTTGGTCTCCATAGCCACAGCAGACGCTGCACAACCACCAACCGGGACATCTCTCATGGGCGCACTTCCATCGGATGCCAACCAAACCAACAACTAGCGTGGACCTAATGATATAGTGTAAAGTAAAGAAGTGGTCACCTGTGACCTGTCTGAAGAAGAACACCGAGTTGAAATTTTACTTTCAGCCAATCCACAACAAAGTTACAAATTTAAAAAGGTGCAGGGCTATTCTCACGGCACGTATATCTCATCCGCCACAGAATGCTATGACGAGACAGTCGCGAGATGAACTTGTCAGCTGTGAGTGAGTGCGATCTGTAATACAGAAGAAACATTGAATCGTTCAGTTAAGACAGACATCTTTCTTCACACGTATCAAATTTCGACAATCTAAGAATAGAATTCTACTAATTTAATGCCTTTTTCTCTATTGTCTCTTCAAAAGAAAGGATTCGATACTTCTCGTAAAGTCTCATGCCTGTTTGAATATGCATGACAGGTAATGAAGATAGAATACTATCGTATTAATTAGACAGTTATAATGTCCTACCGTCAGTCTAAGACGGGTCAGTGAGCATCAACACCTATCACCATGTCAACATTTACCAACCCTCCTACCTTCTTGATTCAGCGCGCAGTCTTGAATATCGGTATTCATACCTTTCACACTCACTCGATAGGCGACACAGAAATTATAATTTGTCAATGAAGGATAGTCATGTATATAGGACTGCTCCATTCGTAGCAAGTAAACTAGATATAGATCAAAACGTTTATGTTTAGAAAATCAACTGAACCAAAGTCACCTTAATATATAAAAGATGATGTAGGCTGGATCACATTTCTGGTCACAAACTCGATTTGTTTAATCCAATTGTATTTAACCATGCAGTATATCCAATTGTATTTAACCATGCAGATTATCCAATTGTATTTAACCATGCAGATTATCCAATTGTATTTAACCATGCAGATGGTACGTAATAAAAATATTAAGTAATCCTTTCATAGCAAATATGACTTGAACCATAATCCTGTTTAATTGGGTCGGATAATACTAATTATCTGGATAATCCAACAATTACTATGCCACGAATAACTTAAAATATATTTCAGACTTATGTCATTTATTTATTGTGCATGCGTGGTTTGTTGTTTGAGCGAATTACTTAAATTATCTAGAGCAATAAATAAGGGGTCCTGACAAATCAAACGTATGAATCTTTTTGTGCGATTCGGCCAAATCAACATTAGCATAAATTACATAACGAGGTGTGTAACATCTTAGAAACCAACAACACCAAGTATATAAATAAATAAATAAATAAATAAATAAATAAATAAATAATTCAGATTTAGCTGATTGCTATCCTCTTTTGCCGTTTCACCTGATCTGATTTTGTTTCACTTATATACTTATCACAGAGTGGAATGATGGGAAAGCCTGATTTAGAAAATGTTTTAACCTGAAGTATCGCTGTTTTATCACTATATCTAACCTGAAATATCTATGTTGTATCACCATATCTAACCTTAAGTATCTATGTTGTATCCCTATATCTAAATTGAAGTATCTATATTGTATCACTATATCTAAACTGAAGTATTTATCTTGTATCACTCTATTGAACACAAAGTATAAATGTTGTATCACTATATCTAACCTGAAGTGTGCATGTTTTATCACTATATTTAACCTGAAGTATCTATGTTGTATCACTATATCTAACCTGACGTATCTAAGTTGCACCACTGTATCTAACCTGAAGTGTCTTTGTTGTATCACTATATCTAACCCGAAGTATCTATTTTGTATCACTATATTATCTTTTAATACATGTATTTAATCAATATCTTCAGTTGGGAGGGTTTTAACTTCTTTGTAAATTCTTTTTTTACATAACATTCTTAAGGATCTTGTGTCAAATTCTATTCCAGATTGTAAATTATTTGTTTAAGTCTCTTGTGGTGTAATATATATTGCAATCTGTCTTGTTGGGGTATTAATTCTTGCAATGACGCATAATCTTTTTCGGTAATGCTCCTATTAATGTTTATCGTTTTTCTTATATATATTTTTTAATTAACTAGCATTGTTTTTTTTAAAAAGAAAATTCTATTTCTTCTTTTAGTGTCCTATTCTGCATGTAATGGGCTTTGATAAAGGTTTGGGAATAACTTTTTCAAATATTTGTTTTTTTTAATTTTAATGCTATTATTTGTTTATTTAACATTGCATTGTCTGCCAAACACTTAACCACGCAATATAATAATTAATAATGTAAAAGTAATTAAAACTAATGTAACATTATTTAAAATAATAAATATTCCTTTTATAGTATATAATGAGGTAGAATATAAAACGACGTGAAGTATGTTTAATTGTAGAAATGTTAATAACAGACAAAATGTTTGTTGTTTTTGCCTTTATGAAAGATTATTTTATAAGAATTAAAATGATGATTCAGAAACAAATGCTGCCAAAAACATAGAATTAGTTAATGTTGGTTGTACATCTCATCATGTCATTAAAGATTTTATTTCAATTATTATGAGAATTACACACATATTTTGAAGTTGTTTATCAAAGCAAATATTGCATTTCTAAATTATTATTTTATTATGGAACAAATAATAAATATTACATTGATCAAGAAGCAAGAACAGAATTGTTAATTATACATTATAAAACGGATAAACTTATCCAAACTGAATTTCCAAGTAAAAACAAGAACAAAAACAAAACAAAAACAAACTAAAAACAAAACAAACAAAAAAAGCTCCCAAGAATGTTTCAATATTGCAACATTTTTTCAAAAGCTTTAAAATTCTATTAAAATACAAACATTATTAAAATAAAGCAGGTAAGATAACAAGATGGCACAATGAGGAGTGAAATACAACCTAAATTTTGTCCTAATTCATTAAAATACTGTTTTTCTTGGTATACAACATGTAGAATGTATGTATTATTCATCGTTATTATATTCAACATCAATTACAGCATATTTTTCTGACTATGTAATTTCTGAAAGGTATAATAACGTATTATCAGCACCACCATGTGTGGTGACACGTAATTTACAATATGATTTTTTGCGGGGATGCGGTGGGGATTGTCATATATTCTTTGAACTATTAATGTTTCTTTTGACCCTCTGTTAATTTTACTTTATTGGATACAATAGTTCTTCCATGAATGATTTCTTCAAGCTGATTAACTAATTAATTAACTGACACTAGTGATTATAGATTCGGATACTATATCTGCAACAAAATATGAACTTATAACGAATCAAATTGAATTGAACGAATACGCTCACCGTGGGGTAGGGCAACAACCCTGATATTTGGAAATGTTACAAAATGTACACATGAATAATCATATTGTATAATTAGTACAACCTGTAAGTGGAAGTAATATAGTACAATTATTGTAGCAACATTATTGTCAACACTCGCATAAAAAAATCTTGCACTGATTTAAGACAAAAATCGTGATCTGTGCATGAGTATTATGGTCGTAACTTTCGTAATTGGCAATTATATAACACTGTTATGTGGAAAGTGTTGTCTGACTTATCATTAATGAAAACTTATGGACCTGTTCTTTTGATTAGATTGCATATAATGGTGAACATGAAATTTGTGCCTGATTCCCTATGTTTGAAATTACAAATGAATGTAATATATTATTATAAATGCTAATTAAAACAGCGAGCAGCATCAATAATAACACTGTTAATTATCGCGATATTGTTCTGTATACAGGAGTTATAAGTTACATTGAAATATACATAAACTAGCTACGTTGACAACAATACTTTTAAGGGGTTCTGCAAGTATATCGGCAATACCACAATTATAATTGTTTTCGGTAATAAAGTGTGTCAACCGTGTGGAATCGGAAGAATAAGATCATAATTAAAACTCAATCATAGATTTTTTAAAGGGATAGTAATTGCATGTAAATTTCAATTTCGATGACAATGATAACAAACCGTAAGCAATGTTCTTGAAGAAACAAAACAATTCCAAAAAGTAAAACTATGTACAGCCCAAGAATAATATTCAAAATTATATAAGCTCTTTAGAAGTTAAAGTCAAGGCTATCTCTGGATTTCGAATGCCTATTTTTGGGAATGGTCTGAGAAATCTCAGCGAGTCTTTTGACAAATTAAAGGCCATACATAAAAGTGCACCAGTTCTTTCAGATCCAATTTTTTTAAAACGTCTGAATCCAAGTGATGTAGGGATGTTGATGGAGTATTCATTCAGGAAGATAAACATGGTATGGATCACCCAGTGTGCTATGTTCCTGTAGAAAAAAAATTTAAAAACTAAACAAGAACCAGCAAAATTATTCCAAAATCGAAAGGAAGGATAATGTGATTGCAGATGAACACTCATGAGGGTAGAGGTAATATATTGCTTTATTTTGTGTAATTATGATGGATGTCATTCATAAGATATCTTCCTATGTTATATAACTACTATAATATCATATGGTTATTTGACAAATATGGAAAAGAAAATTTTATTGCATAAATCTTTCTTTTTCTCTACGAGTAAAGGTGTTATGTGTATTTATACTGTGTGCTTAACTTTTGTCCATGGTAGTGGAATTTACTTTAAGATAATATGTAAACAAATGATATTTATCCGTGATTGAGGGTTGTGTATGGTGTTTCTGCATACCTGACTTTTGTCCATGATTTTAAGTGTTAAAGAAGGTGTTTGATAGAATTTGAATTAAGGTTTAAACATTTTTAAGAGTTAAGGTAAGTTTCCATTAGAATGATTATTTTTTCCAAAACATTCTGTTGCGTCGTAGGTCAAGTGGGCATGTGTATAAATAGGGACTTCATAAGCAAATAGTTCAACCCTATCTTATGTCATTCTTTGTGAATCTTTAATCCGACTTTGCAGTTGTGTACATATATAATTGGAGAGAAATTATTTGTTTAAAAAATCATTGGAATTACTTAGTGTTCATCATTATTGAGAACTCATTCAAAGTCATTCAAGACTATTGGAATTCATTCGGAACATTCTGCACTTTTGTGACTTGTGACAGAACATTTAGGGTTATTTTAGATTTATTTCACAATTGCTGCGTCTCTTAAATTTTCATATTTTTTAGCTAGAGAAATAAATAATTTGTTGCTTTTACTTAAATTGTTTCACTTTCTTTCTGTTACTTTGTTTAAGACTTACATTCGCGTATGCAGGAAATGTTACAACGGGGTAGGAGAGACAAAGCCAAAATTAAAGTTTAGAGACAGAGCCAAAATTAGCTGAAATAACAAAAATCCAATTAAATATATGCTGTCTTTTGATGTGATGTAATCACCATTCACTTCATTTTGCAAACTAAATTATTGATTGGATGAAATGTGATTATTATTCATATAGCAGCCTTATTTCCTACTCAGTATTTTTCCAGTTATCTGTTTGTAGATATGCAATTTGATGTATGTCTTAGTGCTTGTAAAATCATTACTCTTGTTGTTTATATTATTCCAGATTTTTCGCATTATGGTTTTTGGTCAGTTGTATTCATTTCTGTATTCTCTTTTATTTGAACTCAATTTTATAATATATATTTCAATATTTATTGTTATCTTCTCTCCCTTTTTCTCCACTATTCTTTTGACAAGGCTTGCAATTTACAATAAAGTCAGGTTATGTAAGACTCAGATAACTTGTGTTTCAAGTTTCAACACACAGGTCATGTCTTGCTCCCTTTTCATCGGCATGGCATAGCTAGTGATGTGGAACCATCCAACCATCTTAAAACACATCGTTATTGTTATTAGATTATGTTTGAAACTATTTTCCTTAATTGTATGTAACCTTGTGTATTATCTTGCAATTAAGATTTGTGTTGATGGTTAGTTATGTCGATCTGGTTCAACACAAATAAATGGAAAGTAAACATGACGAAAAGAACAACGAATCTTTGGTTACTAAAGAACATGGTAAGTTCATAAACACCAACAGATCAACATAGTGTTGAACCTGGAAGACAACTGGAACACATTGGCAGGAAAGACAACGCCGAACGTTTAAAGAAAGAACTAATAATATCGAACACAGGATAATAATAGTACCCTAAGTGAAAGAATCCTGACATCACTCAGACCAGTTTTAATTCTAGCCTCTTAATGCTAAAGCGAGGAAGCTGCTAGGACCATTTTTATAAGTCTTTGGTATGACATGGCCGGGGTTAGAACTGTTGCACTTGTGAAGTATAAACGCGCATGTAACGTAGATGTAAGCTGTTCATTCGACGTTGTCACAACCGTTGGCCTACTTGTGACCAGAGTTGCAACCGCGGCAACAGTTATTGGCACACCAATTGGAATTGTTGTCGGATCTATATCGATAGCAACCGGCGTGGCTTGTGGTACCAGAAAATAATTTCCTTAAATTATCAGTGGGGAAAAATTATGAGAAACTAGAATGGGAAAACCGAAATTAGTAAAACAAAATACCCATAAAATCCTATTACTACATTACTTCTTTGAAAAGCGTGGTTTTCTCCAACCCTTTTGCCCCATTACTTTGCCGTTGCGAACCAGTTACCTTACAATACAAATGTCTATTTTTTAAAAATCACACGTCTTCCAAAGATCTTTGGAGAGTTAGATTAGCTAGATATGTAGGTCCCACTTTATTGTTTCGCTCTCTTCCAGCCTTCATGCATAGTTGTATGATTACTGTGTCATTTCTGTTAATACAACAATGTCATATTTCTTTATCTATGTAATATGTATAACATCATGTAATAATTGTAACAAATGACTCCATGACATGTCAAGTCTTTATGCAGTATCGTCAAATAAAATCAATATTTTTTGTTATGTGATAAATAGAATATTACATTATATTCATTTAATAATTTAACTCGACATCGAATGACTTCAATCTTTTTGGAAATTATTCGACGAGCTTAATAATAAACTTCACGAGTTGCGTATTAATGCAAGATCTATAATCTGGAGTGAAAAGCCGGATATGCAGTCTAATTTACCTAGCCGTTTGTTCCGCCCTATTGCACGTGGAACAGGTGTATCATTAGTAGTTCGAAAATTAAATTTTAGGGAAAGCAGCTTTCATTTTCAGCCCATTTCCTTTTAAAGATAATATAATCCTCGAGGTCACTCTAGAATATTGAAAAATAAGTGTCATTCTTGAAGCCCACATAGTCCTTTTGCACACAACTTTACGTCATGTCTATTGAATGCAACTACCTGTAATCTGCCGTCTTTATGAATATATACTATCAATATATACAAGTTTTCGCTAGTTCTTGATAATTTTACTTTTCATCCGCCATAATCAATCTTTGTTAATACTGCACGAGCCACTTGTTTGAAAACAATCTAGTCATGACCGTGCAACCTTCCATGGCCTTCTTCCCAATTCGTTGCCCAACAATTTCTCTTTGTAATTCGAATGAATGAAACAAAAAAATTGCTCTTTCTGCTGCATTTGATGAATTAATTGCAGCTGATAAAATTTACTGACTTGTCAATGGTACTAAAAAGTAACATCGAACATTGTTTATTTAAAGATGGCGGACGCTCGGTTCAATGTAAGTTCTCGTCTGTAGTTCTATCGTAGACATTGTTCACTAAACATGGTAAATTAGATATTCACCTTTTTCTGGTTCTCTTATCTGTGAGGCTTCTTTAAACACATCGACCATTTTATTGCAACTTACTAATATAAATAAAAGACCAGCAATAAGGTCTGCGGTGTCTTGAATGTATATTATGTTGGGTGCCGACACTAATTACTGCTTTAAAGAATTTCGAACGAGCCAAAAACAAATGAAACGCATGTTGCGTGACCAGACTTTGAATGACTTACTGCACTTATTACACGAGAAATTTCTAATTATGTTGACGCATAATGTTTCCCACACATATACCCTCCTTGGCATGCAGCAGCGTGACTAGACGAAAATGTACATTTTCATATTTAGTTTTAATCAACTGGGCTGAATTAAATAAATAAACAAACACTGTGCTTTAATCAATAAAGAAAACTTTTAATGAAATAATTCTATATAAAACAAAAGAAAACAAAGCGACAGGTAGATTAATACATAGAATTGTAATAATGATATCAATAAAGTATCGTAAGAGTATCCACATAAACATATTCCAATGGTGAATTTATATCATTGTAATTCTCATCAAGCTTCATGACTTCTAGCAACATCCAAAGTGAATTCTCAGGCAATTCGTCGGTGAAAACTTTGCCTCCCATAAATCTCTCTCTCTCTCTCTCTCTCACACACACACACACACACACACACACACGCACACATTTTACATTAAAACACTTTTGCCAGACAATATTTTGATAAAATGTTTCAACAGTAATAAACTTATTCTCGAAATGGGACACATATTTCCACCAGGAATTGTCTGGAATATTGACTAGAATCAGAAATGACCATAACAGCCATAAAAAATCGGTAACATTCATCCAAGACCGGACATACCAGTACATTTAAGTTATTCATTGTAAATATAAATAAATAAGATTGTTACATGTACACATATCTATTGAGCTAAATACGTTTGTATGAAATTCAGTTCTTACCCAATGTAAGTGAATACCAACTCCTTTTATCTGATTTATATTCCATGGAGTAGGACCCGATTAAATATATAAAGGTAACACTGTCCCGATAGGCAAGCGTAATTCCGACTTTTTAAAACTTATTTTGCCGACTAAATTGAAAGAATGCTTAAGCTGTAAACAGAACTCGGATTATTTTCTTCATTTTAAATAACATAAAATAGTAATTTTTTGTTTAACTTATGCAGTATTTGTAAAGAGTCCCCGTGAGAATCTTCGCTTGGATTATGGCGGTATCACTGCAGTCTGGTTTAAGCACGTCATCTAACTAATGTTACGTTGGTCGGAAAGCAGCAATTGTTTTTTTTTTATGTATCGCTGATGAATCATATTGCTAGCCACGTGTGAATCGTAGCGTAGTTGGACTCCAGCTGTTGGACATTGTTCTAATAAATAAGAAACAACACATATGAAGCGATGCTGCTAAAAATTTGCAATTTTTGGCCCACTTTAGGCGAACCTTTTTTAATACTTACTCATATGTACTGGTGGGGTATGCATGCACATTTTCTTCAAGAAAAACTTCAACTATATTGATATGTCATACTAGTAATAGAAGCAGAGTTGACAGATCAGATAAAATGAGTCAGTGATTAAAACGATGTAATCAATATTTTAGTGAGTTTTAACGTAACACACAAAAGGACCTAAATATGGTCGTACACTATTCAAAACGTTTCAATATTTTTTTCAAAATTTCCGACACAACTTAAATTATTATATTTTTTATCTCTCAAGAAAATGATAGCATACCTGCTTTTGATTGTTACCTACCTGCGATTATCTGGTAATGTCAAGTGGGACATTCATATATGTTACTTGATCGAGATCGAAAGACTTATGTACTATGTGTGGAATCTTTTTTAACAGTTTTCAAATGTTAGATAGTCTAATCTCTTTTTACCAGTATTCAACATGTATGTAAATCCTATTAGGGTACACCTGGAGCTGCCGTGACATGTACCTAAATCCTTTTAGGGTTCACCTGGAGCTGCCACGACAGGTACCTAAGTCTTATTAGGGTACACCTGGAATGGTCGTGACATGTACCTAAATATTATTAGGGCACACCTGGAACTGTCGTCGTGACATGTACCTAAATCCTATTAGGGTAAATCATCTGTAGCAGCCGTGCCGTGTACCTAAATCCTATTAGGGTACACGTGGAGCTGCCGTGACATGTACCTAAATCCTATTAGGGTACACCTGACAAGATATTGAAACAAATCTGAACCTATATATCAAACTCCTCAACTTGAGTGCACACCCTAAACTCAAATACGGTTTCATTAAATTGTATTATATTCATAAAAATTTTCAACTTTAAAATATCTAGCACTTTTATTGGTTTGTATAGTACTTTATATCAACATCTGTTCGCGTGTACACTTAAATTGACTAAATTCTTTAACACAGAGTCAGATTTGATGCTTGCTTGATTTCTTTAAAAGAACGAATACCGTATATGGGGTTGAGAAAAATACGGCCTGCGGGCCGGATCCGGTCTGTGGCCAAGTTTTATACGTTAATTTATATTATAGGTTGTGGCTTTAACAATCATCTATCCGGCCCGCGCCCTGAAGGAAGTTGCTTATGCCTGCCATACATCCTGATATGGCGGTAACTTATGACATGGCAGATCTTGGTCAGAGTTGTTAGCGGTTGAAGGCGCCTTATGTACATGTATAGTAATTGACTTGATCCATTATTAAAACTCGTACAAACCTCAGCTTAACGAATTTGTAGTCAACCAGCTAGATAGGAACAATCTACTCTAACAAGGTACAAAACTTCACGGATTTCCGTGATATATGCAAAAACACAGCATAAATACGTTTTTTTTTTTTTTACATGAGACAAGTTTTAGGAGTTATTCTTTCAAATGACAACAAATAAACTAACATAGAGTGAGTATACATTGGTAGGACCCCGCTGCTTACGTTGCCGTATACTTCTACATTAATTGCCGCTTCAAGGGAGGTTGACAAAAATGAACGAGTAAAACATCCCTCGGAAATTTGCAGCATTCTAAGTTCGATCCCACCAGGAACACAAATGACATAAAAATCGCAAAGAGTGCTGTTTAAAACCAGTTTACGATCGTTTTTAATGACGGCTTTTGTCGTTTTGATATTTCACAATTTTCGACTCATATTGAAGCCAGGTCTACATAACGTACTCAAAATCTATAAGTTATATTTTATCCCTTTATGTTTTAAATCTAAATATAAAAATAACAAAATGAAATGGAATATTAAGTTAACAAAAACTAAGAAATGTCATATACAAAAGCAGTCAGTGAAATTTTCAGAAATCGAATTCGCTTTCAATTAGTATATATCATTATCTATACATCTCGAGCTAACTGATCAAAACAAGTCGAGGTTGATCTGGCTCGTGCCATTCATCTGAAATTAATGTCAATTACTCTGTCTAAGAATGCTTATAGCAGGTTTTCTGTACAGTCAGAATAAAAATTATCTTTATTATTCAAAACACAGAATTTGATAATTATAATATACGCTACTAATTATTTTATCTCACTGATTTTGAAAGCGATTCCTTTAATTTCTATACTTCTATTCGACAGTTTTAATGTTTGAAACCAATTTATTGTAAAATACAACGATAGCGTCAGTATTTTTACGTTATCAATTTAGTTCATTTCATGCTAAACTCGAAACGGC
The DNA here is from genome assembly GCA_028554795.2 of Sinohyriopsis cumingii. Classification (NCBI taxonomy): domain Eukaryota; kingdom Metazoa; phylum Mollusca; class Bivalvia; order Unionida; family Unionidae; genus Sinohyriopsis; species Sinohyriopsis cumingii. Next base: position 114,490,110 of record CM068824.1, on the reverse strand, counting down.
TTTTATGCTCAAAATAAAACTGCTAATACTCATGACGAGTCTTGGGAAACAGTTACAACATGTTTTGATTACAATACGAAAATTATTAATTATAACCACTGTTTCCACACGAAGAGCATGTATATTTCACACAGAGAAAATAAAGGTCTAGATTCGAAATTGACTTTCAACACAATGAGACCCAGTGGCAGTTAAAAATTAGCAAAATGGCCAGCCAATGAAACGTTTCATCATTCTTGTTTCAAGCTGAGTGATGCAGAAAAGATTTGGGAAATATTATTTTTTTTTACCGTGCAAGCTTGCTTTCATCAGATCTGTTACTAATTCACTTCAAAAATCACTAAAATGTCCAAAAGATTTGTCAGAAATTTGACTATAAAAAAACAAGCTGGAATAACCTGGTGTTTGTCCGATGTTTCAGATAACCTTCACAGAACAAAGTAAAAAAAAGTAAAGTCCCGTTAATCTACCCTCTCTTGGTAGAGTGGAATAAAAATGCAAGGAACATTCTGACCAAGGTCCATAATATGTATGTAGACACCATGCCTACATATAAAGATCTGACACTAGGACAAAGTCTATATAGCTGGTTCATGTGTGACCAATCATGAATTTAAGAAAAAAAGTCTGTCACTGTAACCATCTTTTACCTCAAGTGGTTTAGAATGATGAAAGAAATACCCTGACCAAGTCTGCAAAAACAAAGCTTACTTACAGCTTGAGATCCGTCTGTGAAACAAACCTTTTACAATGGAGTTGAGCAAGTTCAATGAACACAGCATGCCTATAGCTAGAGATCTGCCTTGAAAACAAAAATGCTGCACAGAGGTCTTTACAGTAGAGTTAGCCTAGAAACAAAATTAATTACATTATGGTAAGAAAAGTAGTTTACTTTTACTTAGATTCCCTCTGATGTGGTTTAGAATGATGCAAGAAAAACCCTAACCTATTTCACGAACTAAAACTGCCTGCAGGTGGATATTCCACATAATATTACGCATGGGTTAACCCGTGTGTAAAAACGTGATAAGAAAGTAGGTCACAGACATTTTATTTTCCCTGGGTTAGTTTACAATTATGTGAGAACACCCTAAGTTCTATGCAGAACTAATACATAAAGTAGGAACTAGTGACAGTAAAGCAAACCTTTTACGTTTTTAATCTGACTGTGGACGCCTCTGAGGGTATAAAATAAACGTCATGAACGTAATATAGGGGAGCTAATAAATACACGCACTATCAGAAAATAAAATCCAAAACAAAACCGTGACGACATGATTCCCCTTGGTATGAATATAGGGATAATACACTGTTTGATGTGTGCAAACGTTTGCCCGAGCGAGAAGAATGAGTTTGATCCATAGGGCGAATCGCTTTTTAGTTGAACAATTTATGATTCAGTTACTAGGTACCTGAAATATGTACCAAATACCTACAAAAAGAAATTTGTACTTGACCAGCACTTTAAATTATTAGGCTAGAGGAATGCGTACGACGTCAAAGAAGCGTTATCACCTAAGAAGTTGAAAATAAAAGGCCAATGTAAAGCAAATAATCACGATGATCCAGAATCATTTTGTCTGATCACAACATTCGAAGAAATCGAGAAAAGGAAGATAACTCCCGAAAAGATAATCAGTTTTTCGCAGAGAATATCAGATTTATTCTCATGAAAAAAGCTTGACCATGTAAAACGTTTTAATAAAGAGTCAGCATAGCTGAATATCCGTAGAGTATTGATTTTCCTTTAATAAATGGCTTTAAGGAAAACTATCTTCCTTACGTTAAGACCAACATGCGGAAAAGATGACAATTACTATACCTATCCCATATGTCTATTCGTGTAAATATGATTCCGCAAAACAGACATATTCAATAAAAGATATACCCTGGATTAATTTTTCTGGAAAAAAGGAAGAAAAACCTAATTATAAATAAAAACATTAGTACAAATAAGAAAAATGTCTTTATATATAGATATTCGACCCAAATAAGTCGTTATTGCAAAAATCACGTTTCCCCCCGTGTAATATCAAACACAAAGCCTCATATAAACTTCAAATAAAATTAAAATTTATATCCTATGGAAGCATAACAATTCAAAGGATCATAACTTTTGAACACATTTTCATGGAACAAGCAAAACCTCAAAGAATTGTATCCCCAACAAAGATAAAAAATAATCAAGACATTGCACTCATTAAAAACTTGAAACGGATTTCTTTTTTGTTATAATTTTCACCGTACATGTCGTTTTTACTATTATACCCTTCCTATGTTTTATATTTCTGTCCCGCATTTCTGGCCAGATTACACTCCAGCAATTTGAACAGGACAAACTATTATGAAGATAAGATGACAGTTGATCAATCAAAAATAATCCTATTCTATAATTGGCAGCCTTTCTTTAAATTACTCAACTACCTGCTTCTGTATCTCTGGTTCCATATTTGAGTTTTTCAGTCGAGTGAAATGTACAAAAGCCGACAGCATAAAAAACTTTAAAATATGTTCTAACGGCTTATCCATTTAGGCTTCATCATATATTTGTGTAACATGTTTCTTTCCCTATGCAAATATAATTTACGTCCAATCTGTGTCTACACGAACCTGGTGCGCAGTTTATGCAATATGGTGTTATCTGAGTTCCTCTCATCAAGGGAAGCGACTCTACTAATACCAGATGAAACGAAATCCAGATCCAGAAGGGCTGACATTCTTGATTCTGTAAAGCAAAGTACAATGTGCGCAAACTCGCATACGTAAATACCCGAGTAGTAGTTTCAATCACGTTGCCTATTCAGGACAATGAGAGAGACAATGAAGCGGAATATCGGTATAAAGACAAATCTGAAAATAAAACATTCTCAAGAAGAATATTTAATGAGCGCCTGGATTTTAAAACAGATAACTGTTTTAGGCAATCATTTCTTTTATTCTAATGCGATAGTTCGTAATTTCAGATAAACAATAATTGGAATGTTCGATGATTGTGACTATCTACAAGTAAAGCTATAAATGCTAAAACCGTTCAAATACCATTTCTTGTCAATGTAGTTTCGATAGTCGCCAATAAAATGGTTTACATGACATGCATAATTTTCAAAAGTTTATATTTTATAAAATAGTAGCACTTTAAAAGCATGACTAAAAGCAGTTTAACAGAAAAATATTGTCATATTTTGATTAAACTTCACCATGCTAGTAGCATATTTTAATTCAAACGCAAAATCGCTCCTTCAACATTACATCTCATCGAGATTACGGAGGTGACTGTTTACTTTGAGATAAGTTTCTCAGTTTCCAAGGAAAACATTTTCCTCCAATTGTCTGGTTCACGTAGCCTTCAAAAGTTAATTGTTGACATCATATTTCGCTGGTATTTTTTATCATGCACAATATACTCCATCTTCAGATTTAAAAAATTTCTATAACTGAACGATCCCATTGGAACATCCATAGATTTGTGTACCCAAAAGATCGGATGAGAGCTATACTGAGAACTACTTTTCATTCACGTGACACATAATGAATGTTGAAGGATACGAAGTCACAATTTGAACACTGTGGGCCTTTACTGTTGCCTCTAACGTGGCGCACTCCGCCAGAGGCGAATCACCCCAACCCATCAAATTATACGTATTCCTACAATTACTTCCGACGTTTCTTTTCCATTGACGAAAATTCTGAGTGATATGTCGATATTCATGACATAAACGCTTCACAAACCGTTCACTTGAAACTATGAAAGTTATTCCATTTCAAATTATTGATGATTTAATTGTTGTATTATCACTTGCTTCAAATTTCTTGAGAAATCATGAAGTTTGTTTGAATTTTATGAAAATATGTCAAAACAGAATCAGAATGTTGTATCCAAAAGACGCGAAAATAACATTAAATCTAACTGGTCTTTGTATACCCATGTGCTATAAGCAATCAAAACAAGGAAAACATATGTTCAAGGAAATACTGCTGTTGATGGAAAATTGTATACACATGCCTATTCGTCTATACATATTTCGAAACCATCTTGTAAATTCCAACATACCTGGGTAAAGTTTATGTTTTATTTGACACCCTCTAGGTCCGAATACATCCCGTGTATAATGTCAGTCTCTACAAATTGATTTTTTTTTACAGAGTAATCTTGTCACTAAGCAAATGGTTCGACACACAATTAAAAATTCAACGCTTACGGATTCTGGACAAATATAAAAACAATGTTAACACGTGTAAATTAACATAATGGAAATCAAACAAAAGGATATGTTTCCAATGTAAATTTTAACAAAAATCCCTCTATGGGACCAATGCACTACTAGCTGAAAAGAAGTTTCAAGAGCTCAAGGTAAGACCATTTCTTCCTTTTAACTGGTGAGTGTTTACACCATCTCTGATATTCTTCCGCGATAACAAGATTTTCACATTAACTGAGGTGGTGGACATACTAGTGTCAGAGTGGCACCATTTTCATTTATTACCTAGAATCTCCTATAAGTAGTTTTCTGGTAGGAACCCGTTGTTGATGTGACTTTAGGTTTCAAAAGAGTAACGATAACATTTCGTGATGTCTGCCATTGTGGCCATATTTGATAACAGACTGGCACCATTTTCAGTCAGTACCAATTAGACACCATAAGAAGTCTTTTGGTGCCAATAAGCCATCTAGGAGTAACAGTAATAACAATATATTCAGGATCGTCATTGTGGAGGTCACAACTGGCATCAGATCGGCACCATTTTTATACAGGGTCCACTAGACATCTTAAGAAACATTCTGGTTAAAACACCATAACAATATTACTTTTCATTCAAGAGGAGTAGAGATAACAAGATTTTCAAGATGGCCATTGTGGCGGCCACATTGGACAGCAAACCGGCATCATTTTCATTTACAACCAATCAAATACCATAAGAAAGGTTCTGTTGAAAACGCCATGTCAAGATGTCTTTCAATTTAGAAGAAGGATAATAAGATTTTCAAGATGGCCATAGTGGCGACGAAGCTGGACATCAGATCGGCACAATCTTCATCAAGGACCAACGTGACAGAATAAGAAGTTGGTTAGAGAAACAAATACCGTGTGTGCTGATTTGACCATCCATACAGAAGAAGAACCAATAACAAGGTTTTAAGATAGTATGACCTAATTTATTTTGTTGTTGGGAATATAAGAAAGGAAATATGTAATCTCTCTCTCTCTCTCATATATACATATATATATATATATATATATATATATATATATATATATATATATATATATATATATATATATATATGAAATGTGTAAATGCAATAAATGTTTAAAGTAATATAGTAATATTTGTCTCCTATATATTAGGACACTAATAATAAGAGAAAACAATCATTTAAAAGGGTAACATAATGTAAATACTGTGAAATGAGTAAGTAAACTAGTTACTGTATAAAATGTGTAATAAGTGAATGTTGAATCAAGTAGCAACACACACACACACATACATACATATATATATATATATATATATATATATATATATATATATATATATATATATATATATATATATATATATATATGTATGTATGGGTACATATGTATATGTGTATACTTTTATGTGAAAATATGTGATATGTGTACATGCAGAAAATGGTTACAATAAATATACTTTCTATTTTTAAAACGTTTTTCAAGATGGCCACTGTGGTGGCCTTATTGAATGTTCGAGTAGCACTATTATATCTATGGAACGAATGAGAGTGAAACGTTTCATGACAATCATCCAAATAGTTTAAGAGGAGTAGCTATAACAAATACAACGGACTAACGACCGACGTTGGACAAGATGACGGACAACAGAGCCTCCGATAAGCTCTTTTGATCTATGGCCATAAAAACTGTCATTAAGCTAGAATGTGTCTACATTGTATAGAGTAAAATATGCATTCGTCCTGAATTATGTAACACAGGTACCATTAAAATGTAAATTCTTCTAATGCTGTACACATTTTGTACATACATTTCAAACTTAACTTCTATGTAATAGAAATCTAGTATCATACACTTTGTTCTTCTTATAGAACAGAGATAAACCCATTTTACATCGTTAAAAGAAGCTCAACCCTCAAAATCTACATATTTCTAAACTCTATAGTTTTCATTTACACATTTCTTTCTCGTGTGTATTCAAACATAGTAATTATTTTGATTGAAATTATGTTGTAGTATATTTTGTTTATCAAACTTTAATATTTGATAGAAACATCATACCATTACGTTGTTTTATAAGTTGCTATCATACAGCATGTGCTTAGATATTTTTCAATCAATTAAACCAATGTTTGTGCACATCCAAAAGAATTATCAGCATTTTTAACTCCACATAAACTAAGATGGATACATTTCTGGACAGCAAACTGCTTCAAGTTCCTTTATCATAAGTGAATGTTCCTTAAGTTCAATCAATTATGTTTTGTCTGGGTTTGTTTACATCGAGAAAGTTACACGTGGTCTGAAATTTTTTAATGTTAAACTACGAACCAACAAGCCAAATTTCCTATGGATTGACAGTCACTGTTATTATTTGCATTTTTTTGTGAAAGGTTTCAAAGAATTCATTGGGAGTGTCGATGTGCTATCAGATCAAACAGGAATGTCGGTTTTGCATTTTAAAGATGATACGACATTTTACGTAACTAAGAGTTAACTGAAATAAGATAGTAAAATTACCATATTTCAGAGTATGTTGCTGCACTAGGCATCAGCAGAACAAATAATTATTAAGAAAAAAGTAAAGGAAATTCTACCGTCACAAAGTATCCTGAAAATAACTGTTTGTGGAGTACTTAAAAATCTTCAATATTTAAACGGTTGAAGATCATACATCGCTGTCATTTTATGCATTTAAAAAAGTGTAGGTTACTGATTGATATTTTCTGCAATATAAATGTTAAATAAGATTGTAACGGTAAGATGCAACAGGAAGTCATTTGATCATTCCGATAGAGAAGTTATTTTATTATTTCTATTACAATAATGACATTTTTGCATGTTGATATTTAATTAAATTTCTGTCATTATATATCAGACTGTTTCGTTACAGCACAATAATGACGTCCAATATACCCCATGATTCCAAGCACTATGCCACCCAAATTTAATGAATGAACAATGAATTGATTATGTTCTCTAAAGTAGCAGTAAATATGAATTTGTCAGAAGCGGACACCGTCAGATATAGGTCAGCTTAATAATAGTCTTGTCAAAAAGCGTAAATTATTTAAGTCTATGATCCTGTCTAAGGAATTTCTCACAAAAATAACTAATCATTACTAGTAAATTTCAAGATATATGAAACTCAGTCAAACACAGGAAATCTAGTCTGTAGAAACAAATGATTAGAGAGAAACAGGCTATACAAAAGGAACCGCAAGACTGGATTAATTTTATTATTTTGCATGAAAAGATTAATATGTTTGTGAGTAGAGAGTAATATTTGTGCTGCATTCGATTAAATTTTCTGTTAAAAAATAAACTGTATTCTAAATTTTTCTAAATAATAGATAAAAGATAAACATTTACAACCACTGCAGCACTATTTACTTACATACACAAATATGTCCCGGTCCATTACATAAACATATAATACTAGATTTACCACTTCGAATTCATAGCGATAAAATGAATCGGGAAACGAATTTGCACGAGCAAACGTCGTAAATAATTAAATTAAATGGCTTTTGTGTGTTAGATCACAGAGAGAGAGAGAGAAATAAAACTTAAATTGAATACAGATAATGGTATTTGATCCATGGCAACTGCTGCCACAGGCCAAAGCCTGATTCTAACAATCAACACAAATTTACTTTATCATAGTTAAAATAATGTCATATACAACGTAACTTTCATCCAGAAGATTCGTCAAAATGACAAATCGAGTTTTGTAATGCTTTCATTTACCAATGACATAATGGAAAAAATCATACTGACAGTCGTATGGAGGAGGTAAAAAAATGATGTGGTCGGGTGTAAAATATGGGAAAATTGGTCCCATTTCGCATAACGTCCCTTCTCATCACGTGGGCGCAAATCGCCATCTCAAGGGGAGTCAACTGGTATTCTGGAGAAACCAGTTGTGTCCCCTGATGTTACTGACCGCAGCTACTTGCAATAACAAAATGTTTAAAACAAATCACGTGACAGTACAAGTGTTAGTACAACATACAAACATCTGATAATACATATATCTCGTACGTAACTAATAACAACTTAAGTCATAGTAACAAAATAGGCTGTCATAAAATTGAGACAAGATACAATCCAATGAACACATGGCTAACGTGGAAGTTACCCGGTTCACGTCGAAATTTTTGTATCTTTTACAAAAAAATTCATAGCTCAATTGGGATCATTGTGGAATAGTATTGCCTTTATCTGTCATTTAATATCTTTCATAAACGTGTGCAGCATGACACACCATCATAACATCATATCCATGTTCCAGATCTCAAAATGAGGTTGTTTTGGCATCCTATCAAAAACTCCTCTGAAGAAAACCACTTGGGTTTCTTGTTTAAACCTATGCACATTACGTAACTAACACTAGCCCATCTTCAAGAATTCTGCTGAATAAGCCTTTTGTAAATTTGTGAATTGAGAAATCTCGGATATGAATCTCGATGCATTAACGTATAAATTTGTAATTGTGCTTCGTCAAAGGTGTGTGGTGTAGGGTCCACCATATTTCTATTGATAACTTCGCGAACTCTGGAATCTAAGCTAACCTGGAAAAGAAGTCAAAGAAATACATACTATTATTATTTGTTACTGACTTACGTCAGCATTAAGAGAAGATAACGTTTCAACAGAATAAGAGAATGTATATAATGCATCGGCCTGTTCGTCCTTCTATGTATATAGCAAGTTATATTACCGCCACGTATGATCATGGAACATGTACTTTAATATATATATTCCATCTTATATACTGTATATTGTGTATAAAATATTCTGTAATATTACACTATAATCATTTCAATATTTGTGAAATACATTCTAAACAAGCCAGGCACATTATATTTTTAACTATTTAAAATTCCGAATATATCACCATTTCATAAAGATCCATAATCCCCTGAAGAGACAACAAGAACGTATGTTAGCCAGTGTTATAAAATAAGTTTTGATTTTTTTTTTAGCAAAGTAGTATAAGTAGTAGTAATATTATTAGAGTGTCTGCACCAGTTGCCGCATGGAAATGGATACCCCATGAACGTTTTTTATTCTTGGCTTGCACAATTTGTTTATCAAGGACAAAACAAAGTTAGCACAAACGGTAAGGAACATTTTATACTGGCAGCTTACCAATTCTCTGAACTGAACTAACAAAAATGAATAATCATGTGATAACTGGTTCCGGGCGGCAACCGATGGAGCCATGACGCATCAAAAGAAGCAGCAGCAATATTAGTAGTAGTTGTTGTTGAAGAAAATAGTGGTAGCAGCTGTAATAGCAATAGCAACTGTAGCCGTACTTTGCATAAATGTAAAAATAACTACAGCAGCTGTACGATTAGATGTAATAGTAGCAGCAGTGGTAAAGAGGCGGGAAAGTGTTATTACCTCTCTAGGTGATAATATAGATATATAATCTTCATATATTAATCTAGCTTTCTCTTCTACGACTTCTGGGTTTTCTTCTTTTTTAAGATCTTCACATGCTAACCAGAACAGCATGTTTTCTTCACTATACTCCGATCGCAAGAATTCTCTAAATACTTTTCTACCACCTGAAAAATAGAGTGGATTAAACCACTAATATATTTATGATAAACTATGCATAACTTGAGACATTCACACATAACAGCTCGGACGTGCAAGAGATAAAGAGTACCTGGAAGGAACAGAGGCTCAACTGGCCAGGAACCTTATTTCCTCTTATTGTATAGCATGTGACTGTTTAAAACGTCACTGATATTCGAAATAAAGACGAAACTACAGTTTTTAGTCAAAATTACAGAAATGAATTACACTGTTGAGTTAGCATGTTTAATGTTCATCGGTTAATTGTAGTATACAAATCCTGGCGTTTAAGTAATAGCCGAACTCTTTCTAAGATGAAGTACTGAACTTAAATGCCTGGTCTGGTTAAAATCCTTAGCACGTTTTGATTGTATTATCGTGTTCACAAACCACTGTCGCTCGAAAAAGCAAGTTAAAACTTGTTTGCTTAAAGACTCGGTTTTTCATTATTATATATCATACACATTCGAGATATTCTTTCAGTATATCTACAGACCAAGCTTAATCAAAACTCATCATAATTGTTTGTGATATGGCATGACGTTCAGATGGCATTATATTTATAAAAGAACTACAAGAAAACTTTATACAAAGCTATGACCCACGTAAAAGCTTATACAATAAAGAAAATAAACAAATAACGGGGGTTGGAACACATTAGTGTTTTCTAAGTCTACAGTATGCTGGCTAGTCATATAATCACATACAAATGAAACAATATACATACTTAGTTTGCAAAATAGTCTTCCTTAGCTTGAAAGCAAAATATATAAACTTTGTTGTTTTTCTGATTACCTTAACATATTTATTACAAAGTAAATTGTAAAATTGTCATAAGATGGGTATTCGTAATAGTAATTAGGAAGAATCTTAAATTGAATTCTGATTATCTTTCACATTTTAATTTTAACAAATGGATTTCATTTTCAATTTCCCTACTGTCACACAGATAACATAATCTACTTGTTCCATCGACATTTTCTGCTTGCCTGTAACTATGTGAATAGGAAGTCTATTAATCAAAAGAGATTATACAACCGTCTTACTTCCTTGTTTTCAACCACAGAAGTATGACAATGGGCTTTTTAAACCTGACTTCCTCTTGGAGATTAACGTCTTCAACACCCTATGACATTAAAAACGTTTACCCTCATGTTACAGGCGAGTGTGTGCGGTGTAAAAAGATTTGGGTACAAAAAAAAAACGCTAGCGTGAAGGATTTTACAAAGTTAGTGCAAACTATTTTTTAAGCGACATCGCCAATAATACAAGAATGTTAGCGGTTCCTGTGCCTCCTGGTAAATTTGTGAAACATTCTCGCGCAAATTGCTTGAGATAATTGACAGTCGGCAAGCTGATATATACGGGTAAATCACTAATTGCTTATTCGGTCAAAACATTTAGAAAATATTTTTTTTAATCAGGATAAGAAACTGCAATCTTTTCTATTATTCTATTGATTTCTGTATCTATTTTATCAACAACTTCGTTGCGTTTGTCCACAAAAATAGTTTAATATTTCTGTTGTTAAGTCTTTGACGGCGAGCGATAATACTCGTGAGCAGATCCGAATGGTCGGCAAAGCTGTTAACGCGAATTTGTTCCAATACCATTTTTTTCAAAACATGGCCGATCACAGAGATCAACATGCAACGCGAGCAAATGTGACTTACATTATTCGTAATGGCGTGTTCCGCCAAAGAGATCACGTTTTTTTCAAGGCATACACCTTCACATGCATTGCATCCAAATGCAACTGCAAGTTTTATGTATACAAAAGGTTTAGTCTTTAATTGAATTGCTTATTTTTTCACTCCGTCTGTGTCGTATTTCTTGTTTTATATATTTGGAAATATAAGTAAACACTTCATAATTCAGATGTAGTATTTGATTTTACTACCACGATACGTACGATACTTTTTCAACCACCTAAGAATGGTCTTTTGAGTCTCACATCTGGCTCTTATAAATAAACAGTCTCATCTTTCTGATCCCAAACCAAATAGGTAAGGTCCCAATTCAGATAAAATTTCCCAGAAGATTAAATCGGGTTCAATTACCCCTAATCCATCATACAATCGTGCACCAATTATTTGCGTTTATATCCAATAGTGTAATGTCAAACTTTTTTTGCACTTACACATATATTTCCATAGATTGTATTCTTTGATACTCAAATATATCATTGATATATATATATATATATATATATATATATATATATATATATATATATATATATATATATATATATATATATATATATATATATATATATTACACAGAGCCAGATGTCTTGATTTATCTTGTAATTTTTGTCATTTTCTCTCTAGGTCTACGAATGTGGATGCCAATGTTATAGCATAATGTTGAAATCATCTCTAATTAATTAGTTTCTTGGTAATCTTCACTGCCTTCAATGTCATCGCCGTATTCACTATTTCATTATCTTCGCTGGCTGACACAGTCAACATCAGTGACTTGGTGTTTCCTACCGCAACATCATAAATGACTTTTCATGCTTATTATCATGTTTCATGGTTTATGTTCATGCTTATTATCATGTTTCATGGTTTATCTTCATGCTTATTCACCTTGATAACAACGTTGTTGTACCAATACAATCCCTATTCAAAATGCTTCATATTCGTATTTGAAAAATCGTACTTCTTTTAAGCCTCTTTGACAAATCTGAATGATGCACTTAAACGAAACAGCGATTTGATATTTTTTGTGCCGTTACAAGCACGCTATTGTTCGGTCAATATGATTCAGAAACCTTAATCGCTGAAGTTTTCGCCAATATACATTAGACCATGGCAATTCTCTGATATATTCTAACGGAAAAGAAAACAATCTATTCAAAATATATTTTATAGAAATACAGACACAATCAATATTAAAATATTTTCAAACAAAGAAACAACATGCGCAGAATATTGTATTACAGTATAGTAACAATCAAAAATATTTGCTGCTAACTGTAATAGTGAATTGACCTGACTGGGGCACCTCCCCTCACCCCCAAGAGGTGGGGGTGGGGACTCTCAAATTAGGCTAACCATTCAACAAGAAAATTTTGCTTTGCAAAATTGCTTACGTTCCCTATGGACGAAATCGTTTACTGTAAAAAATAATGCTGCGCAAATTCTTTCACGCAAGTAACGAGTATCCAAATAAGTGTTGACAAAATGGAACGGATTTTACAATGATGTTTATTACATCGACTTACGGAATTGTCAGGATCTCTGGCTGCAGCGTTCTTGTTGCTTGCATTGTCAGTGTCGCTTAAATTATCGTTCGCATCTTGTACACAAAATCGTTTACGCTAGCGTTAGAATTATTGTTTACCCCCAAATTTATAAAGTCATGCGGTATAGAAGGCGTTGACCAGACCTATATCAATAAAACTGGCCTAAAATGTTACTGTCATATTAATGCAATTTACAAATATTTTCTGAGTCCATACAACTTCCATAATTCCTATATTTTTTTATAACGAGTCCTTTAATTATGTTTGCTAAAAAAACATTATTCCGACAGGTATAATAAAGTAAAACAAACGATACTGATCTTATCCATGTTTTCAGTAAAACCTCTTTTTTAAAAATGCTCCATTGTGTCGCTCTTAATTTGTAAATCTAAAACAGTACCAGAAAAATACCCAAATCATCAGGATAAACTAGCAGAATTATATTGTGCAATTCATTGGTTGTAGGTACATGCCATTATATTTGACAACCCAACGTCGCGGAGTGCTGACTCTTGTCGAATATATTCCAATCTTACTGAAAGTAATTTTCTTCTTCTTCTTCTTATTATTATTATTATTATTATTATTATTATTATTATGCTTTTTTATTACTTCGAGATATTCTGCTCACAAAATATGAAGATTTCAGAACATATAAATGTAATTTTTTATTTAAAAAAACTCCTGGCAGTTTAAGTGAAGTAGCAATAATAAGTTCGATGTAGCTACACTGCCAGCCATACTTAGCGCGACTCCTACACCCACCTCAACAACAAAAACCAATCATTTTCATTGTGGTCCGCGTACTAAAATTTGGAAAGATGTGTCTCCGTTAAAAGAAGCCACTCTTGGTCGGGTGTCAAATGCTGCAGAGTAGTCTCTCATTGCTATTGACATACGATCAAGTTTACCACTATTCAAATATCACCAATTTTACTACAATACACAAAATACAAATGAACAAAAACGTTTACATTTTCATTTTAGTAATTTAAATTTACAGATTTGTAAATGAAGAAAAAGACATTGTTTGTATTTTTTTATAATACATTTCAAATTTAAATACTAAGGGACTGTCCATGTCCAGCAGCATGTGATCTTGACCTTGGAAATGGAGTAATGATTATTTTTTTAAATGTTGGATTCACAACGATTTCTTGTGGATTCCTTTGAAACTACCGTCCTTACGGTGATCATACCAAGGCAGACGGATGATCAGAATTAGTTCTTTCAGACAAGGTAAAATTTGCAAAAACATTTTAATGTAGTTGAAAATAAATGACTTTTCGTACTGCTGAATTGCAAAATTTGTTTCACTTTTTATAGACATTCTGACATTTTCTTATGTTAGCGGTACAATTTTAGATCCCTGTCATTTCACAAAGATGATAGTCTGATACGGCCATACCGGATGTAAGATCGGCACCATTTTCATTCAGGACAAAAACACCAATAAATATGATCACCGATTTGGGTGCATTGGTGACATTAATTTCATTGTGGCAGCCATAAAGGATGTCAACAGGGCACCGTATTCATTTCAGGCTAACTAGATAAATTATTTTGGTGAAAGTCCGATGTCGGCATGAGCAATAAATCTGAAGTAGCGACAAGATTTTCGGGATTATTTCCTCTTCTGAGTGTGGACACCAACTGCCATATTCTTGATCGACAAGGTTTCATACTAGCAATTGTGGCCGCCATATTGGATGTCAGATCGACACCATTTTCATTTAGACTTCTGGTGAAACCCGCATGTCAATACGACGTTACGTTCAGGAGTAGCGATAACATGTTTTTCAAAATTGCTGTTGTGGCGGTCATATTTGGACATCAGATTAGCACTGTTCGTTTAAGGCCAACGATATATTATAAGAAGTCTTGCGGTGAAAACTATATGGATGCAAGTATCCATTCAGGAGAAGTAGTGATTACAAGATTTTTTAGACGGTGGCTGTGGCGGCTATTTTGTATATCTGAACAAAGCAGCATTTTAATTAGGGCCAAATAGACCTTGGGGGAAAATGTGTGTGTATAGTTTCACGGCAATTCACTAAGCAGTTTAAGAAGATCAGCGATTAAACACGTCTTAACGGACGAACATAGATCGTACGACGGACAACAGGCAATCCCATAATAGGCTCTTCTTATACTCGAACAGAGTTTTAAAAAATACGATTAGATTAGCGGTCTCGAGCTCAGACGACCCTGAGGGCCACATGATGTGCATTTTCGATGGCCCATGGGCCGCACCACCTTTGTTATCTCTCATCACACCTTGTGACGACAATCATTTTGCAAGCCAAAGGCTACGGTTTGGCCCGCTCGCCGCGTGTTTGAGACCCCTGTATTAGATTATCTCCTTACAAAAGAAACCGGACAGGTATACATAATACCTTCTGAGATTCAGGACCCTAGTTGTTTTGGAAACAATCTTATTTACCACTAAGTGGGGCTATAAGTGAATCATAACGATCACACCAGATAATTGGAACTTTTGCATATAATTTGTATGCTACACTGGCACACATGAAACACGAACCTGACCTAGGTTTTCTTCATACTAAGACCGACAGTAAATCCGATTATAATTCACTACGTATTTCAAACACTACAAAGCTAAAACAGACTAACTAATTTAAACAATACTTCAAGGTTAAATAGTGGTCACAACGTAGTCAAAATTAAACTAATAAACATGACCAAGGCGTTCTTAATAATAACCACCATAACAAATTTGGCTTCAAATAATATCCTTCGAAAGTTGGCAAGTGGCAATGAATTTCGTGTTGTTTTGTTTTTGTTGGTTTTAACTGCACTTTTAACAAATTATAGACTATTCAATGCCGAGGGAAAAAAAGTGTCCTTACCAAACACATTCCTTTGAACAGTATGTATGTATGTATGTATGAAAGTTTAACAGCGCCTCAGGACAACAAAAACAATAGCTACATGGTGTGAAATAAAAGTTGCAAATATATTAGCTTGAAAAACTGCACATCAAATAAACGAGGATGAAACGTAAACATGAAATACATAAAGATAAAGATCTAGGTAAAATGTGATAAAAATTCTATATATATATATATATATATATATATATATATATATATATATATATATATATATATATATATATATATATATATGCATATATATATGCTCTATCAGGTTTCTAAAAGCATAAATAAAAAGGAAAAACAAAAACACAATATGCAAAAAAGGTTACCATTACTTTTCATTAATCTATCAAAGGACTCTCCCCAGCTCCGTATTTCTTCTATCGTTGGCCTGCAAAGAGGCAAAGAAAACGATATACAGGGTTCACACAGAATTCTGAATGATAAATTCAAAGACTTTTAACAAACTTTCAAAGACCACAAACACAGATTTCCAAGACCTATTTTCGCTAACATTTTGCATATAAGTTATGTTACCTGAGAAAACAATGAATGCTAAATACTACAATATTGTTAAATGATGAAATGAAACTGAACAGGTCATCAAGAGAAAGAAACCAGGATAATTCGACTACATCCGAATCTAACAACCTTGGACAATTTTATCTGTGATTATGGAAAGAAATTAAAATGTCTGGGTTTATTTTAATTTTCAAATACTTTTAAATACCTCAGGGTAATCTGCTCGATTTTCTCAAACTTGCAAGGCCTTGAAAATGCTACCTCATTTTTCCCAAACTATCAAAGACCTTCAAAGATCGTATATCAACCCTGTTTTAGCTCAATAAGAGCTATTCGTGTCAAACATTTTGTGAATGAAATAAAAATGAAAACAGGAATATGTGTTTCATAGTGGTATAGGCGTATACTGAAAGTTAACAATGAGATTATCAAAGTATCTTTGTACCAACCAAAAAATGTACAAGATTCAGACTGAACAACAACAACAACAACAACAAAAATAATCAGCCTGACTGGTATGATCTGCTTAGGTTAGCCTTTAGAGTACGTATTGAAGAAGGTATGGTATTAATTTTCTGCTAAGACTGGCTGAATAAATAGTCAATCACTCAGTATAGTTTTCAACCAATTAAAACGAACTGAAAAACGTTGAAATAAAAACTATGGTCGGCCTTGTTTGATAAAGTTTTTTTGCAAGATCTCAAAAGAGACTTTACTCTAAACTGAAAGTAATAGACTCAAGCGTGAAGTGTTGTCTGCTAGGGTTAGATTATCGAGACTACAGATGTTTTGCACTGGCTGGCTACACATAGTAAGGTCAGGAAAAGTTAACATTCCCTGAGCTATGGCTTTGTTTTGTACATTGTGGGGTTATCTTTCTTTACATGCTTTCCATTTCCTTATCATTACTCGCAATTGAGCGGAAGTTACATTCAAATTCTAGAAATTCTGCTTTTAGAAGAAGAAAAAATTATATAGGCGGTTGTGTAAGAACTCAAATAAATTTTTTTTATATAAGAATCAAACAAATGCGAAAGAAAATTGAAAATGACAGAATCAATCCCGCCCTCCCACCCCCCCCCCACCCCCCCCAAAAAAAGGTGTGTGGGTAATATATTCAAATGCAAATGACATATGGCCTCTACTCGGTACACCGCCTATCTCGATTTTCATGTCATACATTCGATTAAGGTTTAGAAGTCCGAAACGTAACCATAACACCAACTCCAAATCAATGGAGCTTTTTCAAGATGGCTTATGTGGGTGCCATATTGGATGTCAGATCTGCACAATATTTATTTAGGACGAACTAGACATTTTTGAGCACTGTGACGATATGATTACTCAAGTTGAGTTGGCAGTCTTATATTGGATGTCACTGGCAGCATTTTCTTTAGGACAAACTAGACACCAAAACAAAGTTTAAGGTCAAAATCCAAAGTTTATATGGTTTCCATTTAGGAGGTGCGATTGCAAGATTTTCAAGATAGCTGCCAATTTGTCCATATTGAATGTAAGATCAGCACCTTCTTCATTAGGACTAACCAAGTAACAAATGCTCAACTCCAACGTCAGATCAGTGCTGCTTTTTAGGGCAGATACCAGAAGACACGAGGAACTTGAAACATAAGCTCCAGGGTTTCGATAATACTTGTCTCCAAAAATCCTTTGCATCAGATGGCCAGACCGAATCCCCAACCAGGAGTTACGATTGAAAACGCAAGGGAGACTGATATTCCACACCATTAAGGCGCTCAAGTGGAGGTGTATAGAACTTAACCTGCTTTGAGTACAACATCGCTCGTCATGCACTGGATTAGAACCATCAAGGTAAGCACGGAAGACGACGACCAGATGCCCTGACATGGTGAAGACCACTGGACACTGAACTTAAAACTATCCGCATTCAATGGAGGGAGGCAAAAGAGATAGCCCATGATCGTGACAAACAAAGAGGAAAGATGATGATGACAACGACGCCGACGACGATGATGATGATGATAAGTCTATACTGGAAAAACCCATGTCGATATAACCATCCATCTAGGAATAGCACTATTTTCAGCTGTTATGCGGCCATTATGGAGGTCAGATTGATACTTTAAATGTAGAACAAACTTGACAAGTCTTCTAGTGAAAACCCCATGTTGATGTGTATATGCGTTCATAAGGAGTAATGCTATGATTTTCATGATGGCTGCTGTGATGGTCACATTGGATGTCACATCGGTACCAGTTTCACTTAAGACCAACTAGACATCATAAAACGTCTTTAAATATAAAGTCCATGTTGATATGACCAACTTTTTCAGAAGGAACAGCAATACAGAGATTTTCAAGATGCTCGCCATATTGGATGTCCAAAAATGACTGCTCACTGTATGAAAGTGTCTTCTTGTGAACCAAGCACTGGAATGCCAAATTTGTTATAACTATCTGAAACCATTCATACATTTTTTAAAATGCGGCTAATTTTTGAAAATAAATATACAGTTGTTGATAGATGTTAGCGTGCTTCCTGATCACTCCAGAGTACAATATTTCAAGCGTAAAGTATTATATGCACGGTGTGTGTGTGTGATTTGAATTTTTAACGTAGCTTTAACGATTTTTCAGTCATATCGCTACGATGTCTGCAGTGTTGCAGTTTATAATTATGTCTAGAACTGGGGCATCACGCCGCAGACATGTAGCATGATGTCCAACCCAGTCACATTATCCTGACAACAGGCCAACCAGTCCTAACACTAACCTCTTTAATTCTGAGCGCCAAGCGAGGCAGCTGTTAGTAAATTTTTGTAAGTCTTTGGTATGACTCGGCCGGGGATCGAACCCACGACCTCCTGCATCCGAGGCGGACGCTCTAACCACTAGGCCACCGGAGCGGTTTTTATATGGATTTTAAAAAAAATAATAAACCAAGTGAAAATTACTAAAGTCGTTCTCCCTTTGGGATCAGCCTTCCTGCAAAGCAACAGCGTCGAAGACTAACCAATTATTAACTTGTCAAAGCATGAAAAAGCAGTATTTAAGGTGCCTAAAATACTATCCTGCTGCCTTGCTGCTTTTACAAATATTAGTTAACTGTGGGACCAAATTCAACGGAAGGAAAGTAAACTGCACTGAACCGAATGAATGATAATATGAATAATCTGCTGTTATGTATATTTAATTTAACTGTTTGTCAGTTAGTTTTAATGATTTTCTTTCATTACATGTTATTGTAATGTAACATTGTTTGCTGGACGTGACCTTATACAAAACTGAGTTCATTTCTGCTTGACCTGATTGTATTTTTTTAAAATTTATTTCATTTATGTAAACAACCAGTAATAGCTTGATTATTCTCTGTGTATGAGCTTATCAAGATTATTATTCAGGTAAACAAAGAAGAAGTAAATATGTTGATCTGGGTCAGGGTTTTGGATATTCCTAAGTGAATTGTATGGGATATTGAGTTGTAAATAAACAAGGCTCATTAGATGATCCTAGAAGGTTATTTTCCATTAGGTAGTGGTCGATTTTAGAAAATGCCAATTCTGAAATGAGGTCAAGCAGAGAACTATATTATTGTGTGACTGTGAGGATTTTACCAGTCGTGCTTTAAACATCTAGCACTTTAAGTTGTTTTTTGCTGTGACCAGTTTAGACTGAATTTTATTTTGTCCATATTATTGAATTCAAGTGATTATTTTCTCAGAAATACAAAAGAGCTCTGATAAAATTTTTGGATAAAGACATCCACTGCACTTTATACTGATTCAAACCTGAAATAATATTTATGTGATTCACCAAGAGACTGTTGACACATCAGTACTTCATAGGCTATAACACTGTACAAAGCTTGTTGAATTCACTCTTTTCTGTTACTTTTTTTGAGACTCGTAACAGAAAAGCGTGGGCTCGTCCAGGATACGAATTTTAATAAATATTTCAGAAAACTTCGTTTTTGAAATTTAAATTCCCATAGTTTCTTTTTTTTAAATCCCAAGTATTGTTTCAAATTTTATAAATATTTAGTGAAATCAACACGCACTTTACAATGTCATCAAAAGTGCAGATCTTTATTTCAGATCCTACCCATGAGCAGTCAGACTGTTTTAAACAAGATGAATGGCTTCGACATGCCAGAAAATATGATTTTTCTGAGGCAAAAGCTTCTTTAACGAAACAGGAAATAAAAAATATTTTGGTCCAATATTTGGTGGAAAAGAATTTTTGGATAAAAGTGCTTTAGTTTTGATTAGTAAGTCTGTATCAGAATCTAATATAAAAATAAAGGAATTAAAATTAAAATACAAGACGGAATTAGATTTAAGAAAGCTTAAACTGCAGAAAGACAAGGATGAAAAACATGCAAATGCAACTGCAGAAAGAGAAGAGACAATGCAATTATGTAAAGAGGAAAGAGGGGGAGAATGCAACTCGAGAAAGAGAAGAAACAAATGCAATTAGGAAAGAGGGGGAGAATGCAACTGCAGAAAGAGAAGAAACAAATGCAATTAGATAGAGAGGAAAGAGATAGGATAATGCAACTGAAGAGGAGAGAGAGACACACAAATGAAAATGCAATTGGAGAAAGAGGAAATAGAGAGACAAGTGCAAATGCAAAAAGAAAAAGAAGACAGAATTGAAGAGAGAAAGACAGAAGAAAGAAAGGCAGTATCAATTTAGATTAAAAGAATTAGAGCTGGCAAGTGAAATGCACATTCCCACGTTAGAGAAAAATAAGTAGATAAATATTTTCCTCATTTTGAAAAATTGCTGAAAATTCGAAATTGCTAAGAGAACATTGGACTATTACTACAGAGTGCACTTTTCAGCAAAGCCCGAGACATATATGTTTCCCTTTCAGTACAGCAAAGTGCTGACAATGATATGGTAAATGTATACATCTTAAAGGATTATGAGTTAGTCACTGAGGCTTGTCGGCAAACATTCGGGAACTATAAAAAAGAAGCTGTACAAACTCATGTCGAATTTGCACGAGAAAAAAATCAGTTATTTGATAGGTGGTGCTTAGCCAAGAAAGTTGATCAAGATTACGAAAATCTAAGACAATTCGAATTACTGGAAGAGTTCAAGAACTGTGTCCATAGTGACATTAAGACTTATCTTGATGAGCATAAGGTCGAAACCTTAGAAAATGCTGCTTGTATTGCTGACGAGTATCCTAAAGCTCACAAAGATTCTTTTGTAAGTAAGTTTTCCACTCAGCCGTCTTCTGGTAAAAACGGTATTTCAGCCTAATACGAGCCCTCCTAAATTTCAATCTGACACAACTTTGAGAAATCAAGTTTCTGATAAGATTGATCAGAAATCCATCTCTTCACACGTGTACCTATTGCAAGAAGAAAGGACACGTTATTTCTGATTGATAATAATTGAAAAATAAGGAACGGAATCAAGACAGACCTATTCCAAATGATCTTACTTCTAAGAGGCCAATGTCACGGTCATGTAAAGAAGGGCAATATATTTGTTGGGTCTAATAAACCCCAGTCTGATTTATTACGGAGAATTATGAACCATTCATGTCGAAGGGTTCTATATCTCTCATGGGTGATTCGGCCAGACCATTAAAAATGTTAAGGACGAAGGAGTTTTTCAGTCTTTTATTATCAGGTACTTTGCCTTTTTCTGAGAAGTCTTCTTCTAATGAGAGTGCTCTTATTCAGGAAGCATTGTGTGGCTTTGGTAATGTTCCTCTCCACTGTGTAAAGTTGTCATAAGACTTAGTCTCAGGACACGTGACAGTCGGAATAGTGTCTTATTACGCACTGCAGGAATTCATTTATTACTCGGCAATGACCTAGCTGTAATTAAGGTTTTAGTTATCAACTTGTAAATGACAAGCTTTCGTTTGGATCAGAAAGTCGATCCTATTCACAAAGAATTCCTTGGTTTATACCCAGCATGTGCAGTTACTAGAGCTATGGCAAAGAAAGCTCTTGATAATAATGTTGATCAGGAAAGTATTCCTTTAGCTGACACAAGCATTAGTCAGGTTTTTGATGAGGTCACTTTCACTCCTTGTTTGGATCAATCAGAAGGTATTCATCACAGTGATTCTCTTTTAACTTCTCATTCTCGTTATTCTAATCAGGGTCATCAACGACAATCACTTGTCGCTGAACATGAAAAAGATCACGAGATCTCCTGTTTGCTTCAAAGGACCATTAGTGAAGCTGAAGCCACAGAAGTACATGTTTGTTGTTTCATTAAAAATGGGATTCGTAAGAGAAAATGGAAACCATCTGAAGTATCTGCTGGTGACGAGTGGTCAGTAAACTATCAAATTGTAGTTCCAAAATCGTACAGACAGGACATTCTTAGTCTGACCCATGAAATTCATTTGGCTAGTCATTTATGGATTAATAAGACTTATCACAAGATCTTGAATCACTTCTATTGGCCAAAAAACTAAAGTGATATTTGTAAATATTGCAGATCTTGTCATGCTTGTCAAATCGTAGGACAACCCAATCAGAAGATACTTATGGCTCATCTGCAACATATTCCTGCATTTGACGAAGCATTCAGCAGAATAGTGGTAGATTGTGTCGGTCCCTTATCGAAGACCAAGTCAGGTAACCAATATTTGTTGACCATAATGTGTGCGTCAACAAGACTCCCAGAGGCCATTCATTTGAGAAATGTTAAAAGTAAAACAGTAGTAAAAGTTTTGATAACGTTTTTTTATATACTCAATTTGGCCTTCCCAAATCTGTCCAATATGATCAAGGGTCAAATTTTATGTTGGGGCTGGAGCAGTATTGATGTTGTAGGGTTTAACGTCATTTTTCAGCACACGATAGGCTATACATGGCGGCCAGTATTAATGGTGGAGGAAGAACCGGGGAAATGCCCGGAAAGAACCACCGACCCTCGTGAAGCTACTGGCAAGCTTTCTCACATACCCACATTGGCCGTATCCGAGACTCGAACCCATACAGACAGAGGTGAGATGGCAGTGATCCGTAACGGAGAGCGCTTTAGACCACTCGGCCACTCGGGGCCCCGGAGCAGTATTGATTTAAGAAGTTAAAATGGTGTTGATCATACAGTGTGCTACTTTTCCAAGAAACTGAATAAGCACCAGACAAATTATTCCACAACCGAGAAGGAATGTTTGGCTTTGATACTGGCATTATAACAGTGAAGTTTACATTAGTTCAGCTCCTTCTCAGATTATTGTCTTTAGTGAACACAACCCCCCTTACTTTTATCGGCAAGATGAAAAACAAAAATCAGAGATTAGTAAGGTAGATTTTATTGTTACAGGAATTTAATATTGACACGAGGCATATCAAATGTAAAGACAATTTAATAGCAGATACACTTTCACGTGTATAGAAATGTGTTGTTTCATGCATATGTTTTGTCATTCATGAGATTTCATCTTAAGTTTTCTTAACCACATATACATTTGACCTAAAAGTAAAAAGAGAGCTTTATTGTATAAATCTTTCTTTTTCTTTGGGGGGGGGGGGGCTTTATGTGTATTTAATATAATTGTTTGTCTGTTAGTTTGAATTTTTTTAATTATTTCATTACATGCTATTAAAATGCAACATTGTTTGCTGGACTGGATTTGATAAGAACAAGATGGCCGCTATCGCTTAACCGGCTTGACGCAGCTGTTCCGTTTTTTAGTGCCGTTTTCATAATATTTGTGCTTGTTGCATGTCTTCATCTACGTTATTGTGTTCATTATGTATTGGCTGTTCAATTCGTATGTGTTTCTTCATCTCCTTGTTTTGGAAATGAGAACAATTAGACTTTTTCTCAGCTGTCTTGCTCCACTGTTTTTGAACAAATCGCCATCACGTGATATTCGCCAGTGAATCCGTTTATGCTATGATGGACCCTCATTAATTTCTTTAAATGATCACTCCTTGGCTCTCACCCTACATGTGCTCTAGACTAAACGAACTGGGACTACATTCATCATTACCTAAATGTAAACAGAAGCGAAAAAAGAAACGTTGTTTCAAAGCTGGCCGGCGTAGAACAGGAAGAAGAATTCCAGTTATCTCCCTTATTTCGGCTCAATAATTTAAAACAAATTCGACCGTTAATTTAGATAACTTAATTCAAATCCCTATTAATTCGTCAACCTTTGTGTCAACTATCCAAGAGAAACCTCTGTGTATTGCATTATTCAATGCCCAATCAGTAGGGCCACCGGAAAAGCGCACAGAGTTAGTTAATTTCATCAACGACCAGAATATTGACATTTTTTCCTGACAGAAACATGGCTAAAAACATCAGGCGATGAACCAAAGTGTGCGGATCTAACACCCACTTGTTACTCCATCAAGTCGTTCCCCCGTAACTCTCGCGGAGGTGGAATTGCTGTCATCACAAAGAACTCCATGATCAAACGTCCTAACCACACCACAACATTCAATTTCGACCACACATCGTTTGAACTAGTCCAAACCACACTCACACTGGAGCAAAGGTCAGTCCATTTTTTCTGCCTATACCGCCCTCCTCCTAGTAGAAAAAAAACAAGCTGACTGAATCTCTCTTTTTGGAGCAGTTTCCGAATCTCCTGGAGTATGGAAATTCGATAGGTGATAACCTGATTATTCTTGGAGAGTTCAACTTCCACTTTGACTGTCCCGGAAACCCAAACACATCAAAACTCATAGATTCCATTCATGTTTTCAATCTCAAACAGTCAGTTAACCAACCCACCCATAAACATGGTCACATTTTAGACTGGATTCTTCATGGACCTGATGATAACATTCTACGGTCCTCCCTGGTATCGCATGACCTTGTATCAGATCACCTCTGCATTATATGCCATCTTGATGAATCAGTCCCTAACCCTCCACCTTTATATTCTACTAAGAGAAACCTCCGCATGATAAATAGAACCAATCTAATGCATGACATCCAAGCAAACCTAACAACTTGCATACCTCCTACAGCAGAAGAACTAGATAACTGCCTGCGTTCATTGCTCGACAAACATGCCCCAGCTACCAAGTGCAGAGTATCAATTCAAAAGTGTTCTCCATGGTGTAGCAGTGTTAGGGACCAGCTTCGCACTGCTAAAAGAGACCGCCGTAAAGCTGAGAGGCTTTGGCTTTCCACCAAACTCACTATTCATAAGCAAGTCTATGAAGTCGCTAAGAAGAATGTCACAAATATAGTCCATGCAGCGAAATCAGCCCACTACAGTACTAAGATCATGGAAAGTTCCAGCTGCAAAGAGCTATTCAAGATTACTAACAAGCTAATGTCAAGGAAAAATCTACACCACTTCCAACTACCTTCTCTCCAGTCGACCTTCCGGACATGTTTGCAAATTTCTTCCGTGACAAAGTACAAACCATTAGAGATAAGCTTGACACCACACTTTCAATTGACTCGTCGTCACCATACAGTTCGGATAAAGAATTTGAGTGGCAACCATTTGAACCTGTCTCTATGGATTTCGTACGTACAGTAGTGATGAAGAGTGCACCAAAGTCATGTGAACTTGATCCAATTCCAACATCACTGCTGTTTGAGTGCTTAGATCCAGTATTGCCTTCATTAACTGATGTTATTAATACCTCTCTCTCATCCTGGGAATTCCCATCATTTTTCAAAACATCCATTGTAAAGCCTCTGCTGAAGAAACCAACACTCAACCATAACGATTGAAAGAACTACCGCCCAGTTTCTAATCTCCCATTCATATCAAAAATCTTAGAAAAGGTTGTTCTATCCCAGCTTGTATCTCATCTAAATTCAAACAGTCTTTTTAGCAATGTACAATCTGCATATCGCATTGCCACAGCACTGAAACTACTCTTCTAAAAGTAGTTAATGACATTCTCTCTGCGTTGGATAGCAGAAAGATTACAGTCCTCACCCTCCTTCGTTTGTCTGCAGCATTTGACACAATAGACCATGATATATTACTTCACCGTCTCCAGCATGTGTTTGGCATTCATGATACAGCCTTACTGTAATTCAAGTCCAACTTGGTCAACAGGACACAAATTGAATCTGCAAATGGAATACACTCCAGCCCAGTTGATCTATGTTGTGGTGTTCCACAGGGGTCTGTTCTTGGACCTGTTCTCTTCATTCTGTACACTCAGCCGCTCATAAGTGTCATAGATCATCATCCAGTGTCTCACCAATTGTACGCTGATGACACCCAAATATACAAATCTAGCCACCCAACTGAAGCTGATGCTACATCCAAGGTGTAGAGAGGTGCATTTCTGATGTGAAATCATGGATGACATGTAACAAGCTGCAGATGAATGATGAAAAAACTGAGGCCATTCTGATCACAACACAAAGATTTTCTCATTCACATCCTTTACATCAAACAATAAATATCAGCAACACCAACATTAAATTCACACAATTAGTACGAAACCTAGGTGTTACTCTGGACAGTACTCTCACACTGCACCAACATGTCATGAACATATGCAAGGCTGCATATCTTGAGCTGAGACGCATCAGCTCCATTGGCAAATACCATTCAGTTGATGCCACTAAAACACTTGTGTGTTCATCAGTACTTTCAAGACTGGATTATTTTAACTCAATTCTGTCTGGTTCATCTCAATATCTACTCCAGAAACTTCAAAAATTTCAAAACACATCTGCTTGGAACTATCTTAGAGTAACACGAGCAGAGCACACGTCCCCACCGCTCCGTACCCTACACTGCCTATCCATTCGATCCAGAATC
Organism: Sinohyriopsis cumingii; assembly: GCA_028554795.2. Taxonomy (NCBI): domain Eukaryota; kingdom Metazoa; phylum Mollusca; class Bivalvia; order Unionida; family Unionidae; genus Sinohyriopsis; species Sinohyriopsis cumingii. The sequence continues at coordinate 114,462,930 of CM068824.1, read as the reverse complement.
AAACACAAAATTTGTTCTCTGTGCTACGTTTCACTGTCGGACTCTAGTCCAACATACCTATCCGACCTCACCCATGTGTATACACCAGCAAGATACTTACGCTCCTCTTTTGACAATCGTATACTCATTATTCCCACTATGAAAACAGTCATATGGACAGCGTTCTTTTGCATAGCAGGGCCCAGCAACGTGGAATGAATTGCCCACTGAACTTAGACACAAAGACACAGTGATCCAATTCAAAAGTGCTCTCAAAACTCAATTATTTCGACTGTAAGAACAAACTTAAAGACCTAATAATGTTTCCTACCTTAAATATTCTCAGCATGTTTTTTATGTTTTCTAATTTCATGGTGTCTGTTTTTGTAATCATATCATTATATATGTTTTTTATCTTATAGGTGTTGTCTAATGTTGTAAAGCGCTTAGAGCTTCTAAAGAGTAGGCGCTATACAAAGTCCTCATTATTATTATTATTATTATTATTATGTCCAAAACTGAATTCATTTCCGCTTGACCTCATTCTATTTGTCAATTTTTAATTTTTTAATTTAATTTATGTAAAGAACTAATAATAGCATCATTATTCTCTATGTATATGAGCTTATTATCAAGATCATTATTCAGATAAACAAAGGGGGAGTAAATGTGTTGATCAGGGTCAGGGTTTTGGAGATTCCTAAGTAAATTTTATAGGCTATTGAGTTGTAAATAAATATGACTCACTCGATTATTCTAGAAGATTATTTTCCATAATGAAATAGTTGTATTTAGAAAATAAGGTCAAGCAAAGAACTATATTATCTTGTGAATGTAACGATTTTACCAGTCGTGCCTTAGCATCTAGTATTTTAAGTTGTATTATAGTGTGACCAGTTTGGAGTGAATTTTATTTTCTTCAAAATTATTGATTTCAAGTGATTATTTTCTCTGGATATATAAAAAAAGCTCTGATAAAGCTTGGATAAAGACAGTCACTGGAATATATACTGAATTCATACTTGGAATAATATTTATGTGCTTCAATAATAGACTGTTGACACAACAGTACTTCGTAGGCTATAACAGACAGGTCATCGCTTTTAATTTTTGATCTCTCCGGGAATTGAACTGAGTTTCATCCAAGACTTTGTATTACTATGTATTGTGTCTTTTATTCTTGGATTAAATTTGGCTTTAATTCGTAATACCGTAAGTTCTTTTTTTAAATTTTCCACTTTGTATTCGAGGGATATACATTATTTGTTACATTTTACAAAGCTTGTTGTCTTCACTCTTTTCTGTTACTTATTTTAAGAGCATATACTCGTAACACTGCGTGCACATTACGCAAGCAAGTAACAAAAATATATATAGATATTAAGACTGCTTGTCCTTCAGTACTAATCGCTCTCTATTTTGAGAAAGAAGTAAAACCAATTTACGTTACATGTTAACTCAACAGCTAAATGTGCTTATCTACAGATTCGTTTGAAGAAATTTATCTCCGCATTTTACCCACAGCAAAACCATCATGTTTTGTCCTAATTATCCATAGACAAGAAAACATGATTTCTCCTAGTTAGCCATAGAAAAACCACCAGGACTTCTCCAAGAACCGTACTTGTCTGTGCATAACCACCAACAGCTACGATTAACATCGTCCAAGATCTACCAACGCTTAAAGTGCCGGTACATTACTTCGACATTGTTCGTTCAAATTTGACGAACAAAATATCCTGTGACACATGGTCCGCTGCGGCTTGCATCGCTATGCAAAGGAAAACCAAAACAGTACCTGCTGAATAAGCGAAGTGAAATTATAACAAGTCTCTCCAAATGGTGGGGCCTAATCAGCAAAGAGAGTGTTGACTAAGATTAAATAAAAAATACAAAGACAGTCAGCAAATTCACACCTTTAAGGTAAAGAAAAGTCACGATTTATATGAGTCATGAAGAATGTTGTAAGAACAATTCTGAAGTAAACAAGTTTAGTTTCGTTTGACGTCGTGTATATTATTACGTGTTTTCTTTGTTTTTTGGGTCCAATGTTCAAAAAATGTTCAGTTTTGATTAGCAGTGCTGTTAAAATATACCCGCAAATCTTCACTTTTTAAATTTTAAAAGTCTGACATGCTAATGAGGATTCGGACAATAGTCGAGTGGTTAGTTATGGACAGAACAGACCGTTCTTAGCAAGTCACTCAGAAATGTTCGTGTATTACGAAAACGATGCTGAGCCATATAGTTCAGCAAGCAAGCAATAAAACAACAAACATCATTTACTACAATGTAATTATGATCAGACTGTCAAGGTACCATCACTCACACTTACAAAAAAAAAAAACAGAGCAGAACAAAGAACAATGTATATAAAGTTGAAGTACCTTATGTAACGCCTACTAAAACGGATTTTAATCATATAGTCATCTAATTTATATGGCTATTTTGTCCTCTTTCTCATAGCGTGTTATCATGTGTTTCTATCCGTGAACGTTTTCTATGTTCAGTAACTGTTTGTGACATTATCATTTCCATCATGCTAATCTTTAACTGCGCGTTTCCTTAATTTTTCCCTTTCAGTTCATGCAGATGAACATGTGCTAAATTGGTTGCCTTCAGCAAATATACCGTGATGATGATGATTGATAATGTTGATGATGACGACGACGATTATTATTATTATTATTATTATTATTATTATGTATCCTTGCCAACGTGAATACATTGCCTTTACGAAAGGGTACAAACTGATCAAAATAAATTCATAGACAACTTTAATTCTCCACTTCTCGTCACAATTACGGTAAACCAGACAGGTTGCTCTTTGTGTGATTTTTTATTGTCACATGAAAAATACCACAAATAAAGTTCAATTTTGACATTCTGAAAACAAATAGTTGCTTGAAAAAAAAACAACGAAATTTTGTTCCTTAGGTTTTACTCTTCTCAGAGAGGGACATGTAAAAGGTGAGGTTTTTTGCTTTTTCCCATATCCACAACAGAGAGAATTTGGTATACCACTACGCTACGTTTATGTACTATGACTGAATTTTCTTCACATGTGGTAATGATGGAAATGATGTACAATCGAAAGATAACAGCAGATCAAAATGTCTGTTCCAATGTAAACGAAAAATGAGTTTGAACTAGTCCAAGGTACATAGAGGATACCTACGTTTTTTGAGTAGAAGTATGGTGATATTTGACTAGTGAAAACGTTGAATATTGTCTCGACTGGCCACTCGATACAATACAACAAGTGAAATAATTTTCTGTATCGACTAAAAAAAACCTGTAGATTTTCTTTTCATTATATATCGTAATGCCAAAAGCCGTCGATTTGCATGGATTTTCTCCATTCAGTGCCAATGCGATTACAGTCACATCTGCGTTATTATATTGATAAAAAGAAGTTCATAAATATTAAAATAAATTTGGGAGTGCGGCCGTTCAAGCGACCGTTACAAGAGGACAGTATGATGGGTATACAACTTTAGATATATGTCGAAGAGTGGAAACATATTCATGTAAACATACTGTTGAAAGCAACTAAATTTGCGGTCTTTTGATGCCAACAGTTTTCAGCATTTTAATTTTCCAGGATCTGTTCATTTATCTAACTGCCTAAAAACAAAAATGAAGAACGGATACGCGCCGCTAGTAGTGTTATTATGTCGTTTTGCCCCATTTATGCATTTTCTGAGTTGTGATACACGTCACAGCCTCCATCCCCATGACTTGGGAATCAAGATGTATAATATGTGCAACCTATGGATGATTAGCATTAACAATCCATGAAAGTGACCAGTCAAGGTGGATAGAGTTTATGATGTGTATCAAAAGGGCAAAAAGGGGGCAAAACGGATTAGATTAACACTACTTCCACTATATACAACCCTTGGATGATCAAAACGAAGACAAGTTATTGAGACAGTATACGGCTACTAGGAAGCCAGTACTGGATCAATACTCTATTACTGTTTAATCACCAAACGTGCAGATAATCCTGATACGTCGGAAACACCATTTCAGCTTTGATATTATCTATCATTTCTTTTGCTATCTGTTTGTCTTCTTCTTCTTCTCTATATCTTTGTTTTAGAAAATATTCTACGAGTTTTAATAAAAAGTGTGATGATACTGCTGTAATATTTGCAAGCTGGAGGAGTTTAGTTCTTTTTCCATATTGTTTCCTGTCTATTTCATTGTATCCTATTATCATTAAAGATATATAACTCATATTTGGTAGGGTTTCTCTCTCGAAGGTCTTAATACTATTAATTATAAGCTGTAATTGTTTTTGACTGATATCAGATGTTTTTACATCAGGGTAATATTTGAGAGCATTCCATATCTGATATAACCTGGCTGAGCTTATTCCCCATTGTTCTTGGACTTCTTTTACATGAACGGAATCATGCAGGTGCTGTATTTACTTAATAATCTGTGCCGGAAAGTCCACTTGTGTTTTTGGCATTTATATATTTTTGTGTTTTTAAAAGCGAAATTACTCGACTTGTATTGTATGTAAATGTGCAACCGCATGATTTCTTATTTGTGCTCGCACTTGTCGGTGATTTTCAATCTCCGCAATCACTGTCTCGAACTCGACCATGCTAATTAGTTTATCCTCGATAGCCATTTAATACAGTTTACTAATCGTGTAGAGACTGTGTTGGGCCGCTGCAAGCAGTTCTGGATACACATGTATTCTTGAATGTAATCGTATCGAAATTAATATCTGCTAACACCACAAAAGAGACAGGCTACTATCGATACAGACCCGACAAGCATTCAGACTGGTGCACCTACGATGGTTGTCGCTGCTAAGATTCCATCCACGCCATGACCAACAGACCCAGTCCGGATTCATTACGTTCAGGTGCAATACGCACACTCACTTCTACGCGGAATTACCCTTTTCTACTGGCATAACTGTCATACAATTATAGAAAATATCAGCCTCGGGAATATTTAAATTTTCAGCGATTGTGCTTTATGGCGGTTCTGCACCCTTTTCCTTTAAAAACACACCTATTAAGCCTGTGTATTTTGCATATAACGATCATCTGTGTCCAGTAACTGTTACCCGAACAAGTGCATCCTTGTCGAATAACATTCAAGATCTTATTTCTCTCAATTGAGTCAATGTTGGTGTAAAATATTCGTTACTGAACGTAACCAGGGTGGATACAGCGGTGAATACCACTTTGCAGTTATAGGAACAATCCTTGAGTGTTTTCTTCACCAGGTGCTTTACTAAACTTTGGGCGTTTGCCTGTGCCTGATTCCAAGCTGACCTCCAGCTGGCACTGGTACATCCTTCTTAGATTAATAATCCCGAAATTAAGGTCCATAAAGTTACTACGCCTGGTGATGCGGGCGCGTGAGCGATTTCTTCTCGAACGTATAGAATTATTACAATAGTCGCTGTATCAAGTCTTTAATAAAGGCAACCGACACACCAGTGTCTCTGATTCCACTGTTTTCAGTGATTTCAGCCAAGTTCTTTGCGACAACGATATTAATCTCGACAATATCAAGAACTTCCACGTTATATGTCTTAAGTTTACCAGTTTTGTTTTTAAAAATCACAAAATCGCCTGGATCAAACATTACAAACAACAGGACTATTAAATTCATCCAAACACGTTTTGGCTTAAATCTGATCAGCTCCACATCGCACCACATCGTTGGGACGAGTAACTTCCGCAAACGCTAATAGACGTTTTGTATATTATAAAATGTACTTTAATATGACCTCAATAAGTGTTTGCCGAGTTGGTGAATGCTCATATGCACGCAACGCTTCAACGACAAATTGACGCATTTGGGACCATTCAACGGAGTTTGTATTGGTATAATCGATTGGTCAATGGACGGGTCAATGGCGTGATCTTTTGCGACCTCGTAATCGAAGATCTCTGCCTGATGGTATTCGACGACTTATTCCTGGTATTCGACGACTTATTCCTGGTAATCGAAGACTTTTTCCTTTTTCAATGCCATTCCTGATGCAGTTTCGACAGCTGTTGCAACTGCTGACAACAATGCTGAAATCGCTGCAAGGAATGGAAATATTCCAACTGTCTTTTGCAGTTGTGTCACCTCTGACTTGGATAATTTTAATATCACCAAGGCATTGTCTTGTTTGACCGCAACAAGCTGAGCGAGTTGTGTTTGTGTCAACGACGCAGGGAACATTTCCGGTCAATTTTACTTAAGAAAATTTTAATGTGACCCCACGGGTGTTTTTATTGCGTTTTTATTTTAACATGTTGTTTTTCACTAAGGATAACATTTAATTCGTTAAATTTTATGTATTTTCCACAGGTGCATCGATGACTCTCATTCGACCACCGACACCCTTCTGCAACAGAGATTTGTCCGAATGTATCATTTGTAATTAACACCGCCAGAGAGCAGTATGGTGACAGGTGCATGAAAATTCACATCAATAACCGATTCCATGAAGAACTCTAGATGCTTAAATAAAAAGTAATAAATCGGGTACAACGTATGAAAATCTTGCTGGGAAATATGCAGACCAATGCTGATGTTTTGATGCCGGTCCATATACGACCACATATTATGATATGCATGTGCAATATGATTGGCATCTGTATAGTTAAGCTTAACTTCTTCAGAAGGTTAATGATGACCGTCTAACCGCAAAGAAACTTCGATCACTTTTTTTTGGTCAAATACCATTTTGTTGCGCTCTTGGTCATTGTCTCGCGTTATACTTTGAAACCCTACGAACACGTTTTTCGGTGCAGTAAGACCATGTTGAGTGCTTATTTGCCGTGTAAGTTACAATGTAACACCAGCTGGTGGGTGTGCGTCTGTGGTATGCGCAAGAAATGACAAAGCTGAAGCGGTTCATTGCATAAACGATAATAAACTTGACTCGGTAAATCAGTGATGAGGGTTATCACGGGTATCCACAAAGTCAGCGTTGACAACTCAGCATTACCAGCAGCACCACTTGTGTGCTAAATTGCATCGTTGAAGTTGTTCTTACGAAATATTGTGACTGTGTATTTAGCTCCAAAAATAATCTTGGGAACATCTCTGATAGACCAAAATATGTTATTAAGAGAAATTGTAAATGAAAATCTCAATGAGGCTTCAATGAGCTGTGATCGACGCTGAGCAAATCCAATGTTGAAATCAGGAGTAAGAAACGGTACATTTTCTGCAGATGCATCAGCATAATTTCGAGGACAACTGATTGTATTGGGTCCGTTATATGCAAGATCAGTTACATCTTTGACAAATATCATTGCTGGGCCAGCTGTTCTTGTGTAATCATCGCTATATCTGGCGAGTCCAAGAATTATGGTAAAATCGACATTATCAAGAACTGAATCGATTTATTTTCTATTGATGAAATAACGTACACTGTTAAGCAATGTCAAGCACTGGATCCGTAATTGTTATTGGTGCCCTGTACACATTGTCCTTCAACTTCCATAAATGCTTCACATGAAAGAAAGAAGCTAGACGTGTCCTGCTCTTCCAGTTCTATTTTTAATTTATTGAGGTCTCTCGTCAGGTACGAATAATACTAAAAGTCTCTTTTATTCGATCTAGTAGCACAGACGTGCCCAAGTTGAATGCAGGATCAAATATATCCTCGAAGAATTGTGCCATTCTTTACACATTATTAGTTTCATCTAAAACCTTTTGCGAAACAACCGTAATCGACTTCCCACTGCCAGATTTCCAATCACTGAATTGTGATAATCGTTCCTGAGTGGATTCAATGATGATTTTACTAACCTCATCTGGCATAGATTATGTCGATGGTAGTGCAACTGCAACCTTTGGTACTCAGTCACTAAACGCTGTAGTCTATCTCGAAAAGATTCAGCCGCCTTAGGCCCCAGTTCCGATCCACACCAGTACTTTGATTTTATCAACGAATGGCATTGCAACTTGTTTAGCGATTGGTGCAGGGCGCAAGGCCAGATTCCGAGCACCTTTGTTGCAACTGCAAACGATCCACGAACAACGTCACCGACGCCAGTTCCGTAATATGTCGCGTAAACGGGTTTCACATGTACACGTAAGACTGCCAATATATTAAATGACAAGTCGATATCTAAAGTACCGTAATATCGTCAATGTTTACCGCGTAGATCAACAATATGACGGTCTTAATCCACATGGGTAAAACGAATAGTTGTCAATCGATTATTATGGCATGTAAGATACACAGGTGATGTGGGCGTAATTATTATTAAATTCCCAGTCCTAGGGTTGGTGAAAACCCATACAGTATATAATCCTGAACAAATACGCCTGTCGTTTCAGACCTTCTTTCATAGTTTTTACTGACAGAGTTACAAGTTAAGTTGATCTGCGTTGTTGAGGTAATCCTTACAATGTCAGGCGCCCTATGATCATATACTTAACAACCGTTTATCCTCTAAAATGTTGCCACGTCAACCTAAAAATTACGTTATTGACGACCGTGCAATATCAACCGTATACGTTTGAGATTCTATTTCAATTACATAACTGCGTGTGGGGTCATTGGTACGTATATAAATTTTAGAGTCTTTGCAGGACACCAGTGTGATTCTCCGTTGAATTTCTTCGTTGAGTGATTCCATCTCGTACGCGCCTGAAGGAAGTTTAATAATATTCCAGGTGACGCCAGTGTCTGCTGAAAACATAAATGAGTTGTTTGCAGACAGACCACGAAACGTCTGTGATTGGATGTTAGGTTAAATAAACTCTCTGTGACGATAGTGCAATCTCTAGTGTGCATGATACAGCAGCGGCAACATGTGCATTAAACGTCACAATGAATTCTGGTTTCGTTGATGAGATTGTGATCATCGAGGTAACGCTTCAGGTTGTATTTATAACAATCTGTTGCATCTCAGCATAAATTTTAGGCAAGACTAGGAGTGTCTCAATTGTTTGAGAACTCATCCTCGATGTACGAACTGCTTTCGTCGAACTGCCATCATTGATATCTTCTACATATTCATGCATCAACACGCGATATAATTGGTGACTAGTCGCGAACAATTCGATGTAGCTTCGGTAATGACTTTAGGTGCATTGTTGCCCCCATGAGCTGATCGCATGACTGTTTCCAATCGATCCAAGAAGTTATCAGGGTCACAGAGTTCATCAAGACTTTCTCCTTTCTTGGTGGGTGTAAGTTTTGGTAACTGTTGCTTTGACAACCTTTTTACTTCTTGGTCTATCAATTCTAATTATTGTTCGATTGTGAGAAATTTATGTGCAGATGTTCTTTCTGTATGGGTGCAGCTGTACGTTTTGGTTTCTGCTTCTGTTCTTCCTGAGTTACTTTACTCGAAGCTTCATGTTCTCGATAACTGTTTACTTCGCGTTCAAATTCATTTCATTTTCACCTATTGCCTAACCTGTATCAAACCTTTCCCGATATGCTCACTTGGCCCAATTGTCAGCTGCGGTCTTTGAAACTAACCTTATAACTTAGCGCTACATAGTCTGACCAATCGTTTGAAAAATTACCTGTAAATGTTAGATAGTTCTTTTCGATGTGTTGACGAAACAAGCTCGTCACATATTCCGGTACGTGATTGCTCTGTCTTGTATTTGGACGGTGTCTTACACCGGCCTCCTCTTCCTGGACCTCTGGACTTACAGAGCACGCTATTAACTGTTTAACAGTCTGTTCCCTTCCTCCTACTGCTCTCTTGATCTTCTTGATGCGCTCAGCTATCTTACCACTTTGACACGGATCTTCTTCTGTTCCCGTTAGCTCTTCCACTTCTTTTGATGTTGATCCTGTGACCTTTTAATATCCTCGGCACGTCCGTTAACTTCATTTGTGGGTTTAATAAGGGGAACAATTTTTGTTCAAAGCCTGCTGTGATGTCTTCTCGTGCAGTTTGTCGCGACTGTAACACATCTTTGACATTTTTGCGTCATTCTATAACATTAAGAATCAGTTCCTGCTCTTCATGTGTACCTTTATGGCGTCGCTTCTTATTCTCTTCAACGACATCAATGGCGGACATTTTATATGATTGTTATGATAGCCAAATTGACGCGTCTGTGTCCAAACCCGCACGATATTTACACCTGCAAGTTCCAGTTACATAAATAGTGAGAAAACAAGAGATCCTTAGTGATCCGCGTAAACATTTCACAAAACGCATCCCATGTGTGGTCTTCAGCACAAAAAGTCCAATGAATATTTCCAAGACGATGCGCGTTTATGTCGCGAAATATCAACAACATGCTACAATCGTCACGAATAACTTTAGGTATATGTGCGTATCGTTGAGTCAAATAGTGTCATCGGTATTTTTATGTCAACCTATTTAACATATTTATGCAGGATTGACCGAGTGCTCAAGCATCACATAGTCGTACACAAGATTGTTTCCATTTGCATCCAACTTTTCAAATGGTAGGTGTTTTATCGATGGTGGAAAAGAAATCAATGGTGACATTGCCACTCTTGTCACGCAAAACTTATGTATTAAAACATCATAAAATAGCTGGTCATCAACCGATGGTGCAATCACGAACAACCGAGCCCACTTCAACCATAACAGAATTATGTTCAACAACGGTTCAGTTTTACCCGATTCAGCAAGGTCAATGATCAGAGCACAAACTGAGTTTAGAAATACTAAATTTCCAGTCTCATCACCAAGCTTGGACGGATTAGGTGATGCCTGCGCGGAGAAATCAATGATGGTAAAAGTATCGGTGTACTTTCTTTTGCGTGATGCCATTAAATAATACAGTATACATTCCTGTCTTCATACCGTGTACGATGTCGGGCAAAAACACGTACCACAAATCCATCTCAATTCAAACATGTAAAGGACGAGCAGCGATTACTGGAACTTGTATTAAATGTGCAATAAAGATGCTCACGTTTGTGGAAACTTCCAATTTCATTGGTGGACGCAGATGCGAATGCATCTCAGGCGTAGGGTCTAGTAAACAAACAGTCGCCGTTGATATCGCTGCTGCATTAACAAAGTTACTAGGCGCACCGTGGAGTAAATACATAAGTGAAAAACACATTCCGGGATACAATTAATGTGGGCCCGGTACACGTTTGGATATACCACTTGATTCTAAAGAGCAACCAAAGCCTGGTAAAGCATTAGTAAATCCTGTTCATGCTGCGTGTTACCGAAATGACCATAAATATAAAGCATCAAACGAAACCTGTGCATGTCAACGAGCTGACGTGGATCTTATCCATGACTTGAATACGATAGCGGGACCAGGTGCTGGAAAACGAATCGCAAGATGGGTCGTCAAAGCAGGCATAAAGGTCAAGACTGAACTCGGAGGCCTTAAATAAAAGTAAATTATATTAATAAAAATAAACAATGCATACAAAAACCGGACATTATCAAAACTAGTATACAGTCCGTGTGAGTACTGGAGAAGTGAAACCGCCGTGGAACGGTTAGCAAGTACGGAAAAGGTCACTCCTCTCGAATATGGTTGGCCAAACAAGCGTTGTGACAAACATATACCTGTCAGTGTCAGAAGAATTTCACGTAGCTTGTTTGATGTTCAAATATCTAATGAGTCCATAAAGCTGATATGCTTTTAACGCACAACTGTGTCCGTGATTGACGAGGTTGACTGAATGCCTACAAGTACACACTAACCACTGTCGATGTTGTCAGCAGATACAAAGCTAAGTGGTTGACGTCAAAAGAGTCTGCAAGTGTCCCAGATGCACTCGAACGCATTTATGCACGCGGACCACTAACATGGCCAGAGCTGTTACATGTGGATCCTGATAAAGAATTTCTTGGATCTATTACTGAGTTATTGACCAAACACCGTATGCGAGTTCGTGTTCGATACGTCAACATTCATCGTGACCCCCCCCCCCCAAACATCTGTCTAATTGGTCTGTTCTTGTATGTCTTCATCATTACAGCTAGAACATTCGCTAAAATTAAGAAAAGTTTCAGACGCCTCAGATGTAGTGGGTGATTTAGTCAGAGTTGTCAGAGACTCTACTTTTCCTTGCACAATTTAAATAAATTATTATGTTTTATCTTTATATGTATGCCCCAATTTATTCCGTTCCATTTGTAGGATCAATCCCAAGCTAATCAATATATCAATGTGTTCTTATTTTGTCTCTGAAAACGCACATAGCGACTTTTGATCCTCTTTGGAAATTTAAAACGATACCGCAATTTCAGTTTCTCTGCTACAGAATCTATATCCTATTCATTTGTTAGTTTAATACCCTTTCTAGAGACCTCAATAAACTCACTCAAAATATTAATAGCCTCAATCAGATTTTTTTTATGCCACAGTAATTATTTAATATAAATGGAGATTTTTCTGTCCAAGCTGTGCTTTTGAATTAGTTCTTTGAAATTTTGGCATGCTACTAGTTGTAAGCATGTGAGGTTTAACAGTCAACTAATGTGTAAAGTCCAAATCAGTTTCAGATAACATTCAAAGATATACATGCGGCGCATCCATACTGAAATCGACCTTAGAAACATCAAATTTGACTTTCACTATACACATATTTCCAGCTAGACTCGGGAGTCTCCCTACTTAATAAGAAATATTTTATCCAAAAGTTGGATTCGATCAGCGATCTTCTGTCTGAGAGTACGTTAGTGGTCATGGATATGGCTTGTGTTGAGAGTGTATATAAAACGAACGTATTTGACGTTATGAAATCGTTTGCAAAAAATAGTGATGGGGCTACTCCATTTATGAACTAATATCGAAAAATAAATCTACTACTATTTATACATCGTAAAAGCATAGATAGTAATTATAGGTCGAACTGATATTTTCAACTCTTTCATAAAAAGGGTTTTAGTTATTATTCAATATTAGCAAAAGTGTTCTAACCTGGTGCAGATTAAATCAAAATGACATATCTCTTTAAATTTACACGCACGTAAGAGTGACTGTTCTGATCAGATGTAGATGATATGATGTAATCACACAGCTCGCGAATACAGCCTAGAAAGTATCGATCAGTACAGCTGCCTAGCGATATGCCTCTGATGTTTACAAAACGCCGTACACAGTCTCATATAGTGTCTTCGTATTAATCATCCATGAGTTGTACATAGTATCAGTACTGTTAATCTAAACCATTTTTGACCTTCTGGGTTCTGAAACACGTTATAACCTCTATCATCCATGACTGGTCACTTTCATGGATTAATAACACTAATCATCCAAAAGCTGCACATAGTATATAGCTCGCTTGCTAAGACATGGGGAATAGAGATCAGAAAACACAAGTGCAAAAATGGGGCCAAAAAAAGGCATAATAAAACTAGGTGATTTCGTTTCGATATTGTGATATTCCCACGAAAATCAATAGCAGACGACAGGTTACCAAAATTCTGGAATAAAACTCTCACTAGAAAATAACCTAACGTTGAACATAATTGATTCTAAGAAATATTACTGTTACTATAATTGATTCCAAAACGCCAGCAAAATCGGTTGCTACAGGTATATACTCATATAACATCGACAGAAATGTACTTACGGATCTTCGTTAATTGGTTCTAATTTTGTATCTTTTGATCTGTCAGTTGACCCAGTTCCATTTTTTACTGTTAAACTGCAATTAAAAGAGAAAAGGAAAAAAGTCAATCAAAGAACACATAAAGATAATTGATTTTAAATTATAAACATGCAAATTGCCCCATAGACATAAATCCACAAACAATGTTGCAAAGAAAATATAATGAGCAAGAGATCAAATTTGAACTATTTGAGTATCATGATTTGGAACAAATTGGGTTATTTGAAATTTCGACAGTAGTTTGTGAACCCTGATCAATATCAACTAAAGACAGTGGCGTCACTCGGGTTGGTGTCACCCAGTGCGGTAGCTCATGGTGTCACCCCCATGGTCCTCCTTCCGTAACAGACCATACAGAATCCTTACTAATGTCATTTTGGTGTCACCCCCTCTGATGGTGTCACCCGGTGCAGTCCGCACCCCCCGCATCCCCCTAGGGACGCCACTGCTGTGCCTGCTAGTCATGTATATAACTATGATCGGTTATCCGCTTATGAAATCCGACTAGACCGAGCAGTGTGTGCTCTGTAAAATTTGCAATTTTTCATTTTGGTGTCACCCCTCTGAGATGGTGTCACCCGGTGCGGTCCGCACCCCCCTAGCAACGCCACTGACTTAAGATACCATACTGAGCCTTCATCATCAAGACGTTTACGATGCTTTTAAAACTTCGCTGGTTTGTAACCAATACTAACCGGAGGTGCCTTTGACGATAATGTTCTGTGCGTGCATGCGCGCGCGTGTGTGTGTGTGTGTGATCACTAACTAACTGAAATGTAATGACAACAAATATACCTGGTAAAACCAAATAAGCAAGCGTGGAAAATAATTTCCCAAGAAAACCTCGAAATTATGACAAAATTATTTCACTACAAACTGTTACAAATTCTAGTTTAGTGTCGATTAAAGCGGTTAAATCAATGTGTCTTCATAATACATTAGCTTAAAGAGAGAGTCTTAGTCAATCCTAAGTATTATTTTATGGAAGAAAGCAAACATTTCTATAAAGTAACAAATACAAAAATATGTTGAGCCTTTGGTCTGACATTTAAGACAGTATAGGTTAAAGGTCACCTTCTTTTGCCCTTTTCCTAATAACGATAACTACTGCTTCATTCCTTCAGTAAGGTACAATACGCATCTGTACATTTGGAGCCTAGAAGCTGTGTGTCGAAAATACAAATACACTTGGTGTGGATAAAATTACAGAATTGACTGCTTCATTTCCTATAGGCTTAATCTACTTTTTGTTTCCTATCAATGCACACTGCCTGCATTCCAGTCACATAAGGAATACTATTATTTACATAAGGTGATTCTCAAATCACAGGACCTTTCCGCTAATACGCCACGGTGTCCATCGTTCATATCATAGGACCATACCTCTTATGCGCCATTGTGCCAATCGTTCTACAACAGGACCATTTCCCTAATGTGTCATTGTTCCCATCGTTCCTATCACATGACCTTTCCCCTAATGTGTCATTGTGCATATATTCCTAAAACTTCCTGAATTCCATAAAATCCCAGAATAAATTTAGTATAAATCAATATTGTTTGTTATAACAATCAAACTGTCACAGCAAATGGTGACCTCATAAACACCATCAGTGGAAGTACTAAATGCATCAAAACTAATTAAATGTCATAAGAAAGTCTTTTATCGGCATAATGATATCTACAGATGTTGGATTTTACTCATTTCTTTCTTATATATGAAAATGGACGCATATGCCCTGGTCAAATATATAGCGCTTTGATACAAGACAAGGATGACTGAACAATCTCATGTTATCGGAAAAGGGGGGGGGGTGATTTGGATTTTTATCGTCGCTCTAGCAATATTTCAGTCATACTGCAACGATGGCTGCAGTGCGGCAGTTTATATTGATGTCAAGCAGTGGGGCATCATGCTGCAGACATGTAGCATCAAGTCCCACCCGGTCACATTATCCTGACACCAGGCCGAACAGTCCTAACACTAACCTCTTAATGCTGAGCGCCTGGCGAGGCATCTGTTAGTACCATTTTTATAAGTCTTTCGCATGACTCGGCCGGGGTTCGAACCTGCGATCTCCCGCATCAGAGACCGACGCACTAACCACTTAAGCCACCGGCGTAATCAAATGATGTCTCAGTAAACAATGAAACCTTTATTAAAGTTACGAGAGCGTCTTGTACTACAAGTAGATGGTGTGTCAACACAGATATGACATTTTAATATTAATATTTAAAAAATTACCGGAACCTATTTCACGAACGAACGAACGAACGATAGATAGACAGACAGACAGACAGATAGATAGATAGATAGATAGATAGATAGATAGATAGGTAGGTAGGTAGGTAGGTAGACAGACAGACAGACAGACAGATAGATAGATACATAGATAGATACAGAGATATAGATTATGTTACGTATATTTAATTTAATTGTTTGCCTGTCAGTTTGATTTTTTAAATTTCATTACATGTTATTGTAATGAAAACATTGTTTGCTGGACTTGACCTTGTCCAAAACTGAGTTCATATCTGCTTGACCAGATTGACTTTTTATTTCATTTATGTAAACAACTAATAATAGCATCATTATTCTCTATGTGTATGAGCGTATTATCAAGATTATTCAGGTAAACAAAGAAGGAGTAAATATGTTGATCTGGGTCAGGGTTTTGGAGATTCCTAAGTGAATTATGTAGAATATTGTGTTGTAAATAAACAAGTCTCATTAGATGATCCTAGAAGGTTATTTTCCATTAGATAATGGTTGTTTTAAGAAAATGCCAATTGTGACATGAGGTCAAGCAGAGAACTATATTATATTGTGACTGTAAGGATTTTACCAGTCGTGCTTTAACATCTAGCACTATAAGTTGTATTATGTTGTGACAGGTTTGGGCTGAATTTTCTTTTGTTCAAATTACTAAATTCAAGAGATTATTTTCTCTTGAAATACAATAGTGCTCTGACAAAATTCTTTGATAAAGACATTCATTGGAATTTATGCTGAATTCAAACCTGGAATAATTATTATGTAATTCAACAAGAGATTGTTGACACATGAGTACTTCGCTGACCATAACAGACACGTCATCGCCTTCAGTATTTAATCTCTTCAGGATTTGAACTGAGTTTCATTCAGGAGATTTCATTACTACGACTTGTGTCTTTAATTCACTGATTTTTTTTTTTTTATTTAATTCGCAATACCGCAAGTTCATTTTTCGCATTTTTCACTTTGTATTACAGGGAAATAAATTGTTAAATTTTACAAAGCTTGTTGTCTTCGCTCTTTTCTTTTACTTATTTTAAGAGCATATACTCGTAACA
Organism: Sinohyriopsis cumingii; assembly: GCA_028554795.2. Classification (NCBI taxonomy): domain Eukaryota; kingdom Metazoa; phylum Mollusca; class Bivalvia; order Unionida; family Unionidae; genus Sinohyriopsis; species Sinohyriopsis cumingii. The sequence goes on along the minus strand of CM068824.1, from coordinate 114,446,048 downwards.
ATTCGCAAACACACACCTACAGCCCCTGAAATGCGGGTGGTCGATATAGTCCAATTGATCTGTGGAAATAAATTTGATAGCTTTTTTTTAATTCATGTCTGTTTACGATAGCGGATTGTGCTGCAATTTTTATTCCGAGGACCTCTATTTCATCTATATGGATGACTTTTTCTGAAAGTAAACATGTTTTAAATGGTTTACTAGAAAAATGGTTCATTCCATATTAAACGATTACAAACAAGCTAGACGTAGAGGATTTAAAGGTGTATTCCAATGAAGCGATGAAAAATGTCTTGAAATAGCTGTTTCTAATTATAGAACTTGTTTCAAGCAGCAAGTTACTCACTTTTATCCACAAACTCAAATTGGGGTAATGATTTTATTTTCACTCGTTTGTCTTTTTATACGGTTTATCCTAGTAATGTCGAAACCAAGTTTGCAAGGAACTCTGACTATTTCCCCCACCAAAACAGTAAGGAAAACTATCTGTATACCCCACTTGTTCTCAGTCACCACACCCGCGATTGCTGGAAGAACCAATGAGGAATACAAATTTTCTCAGCCAGGCGGTAGCGGTTTCCATTCCAATTCGAGTGCATTTTGACGCACGTTGACGCATATGTAATTTGCTTACATTGGCCGATTAAGACTGACAGAATGAGTCAGGCTGTCTGCTAGTACCATGGGTGTATATACAGGATTTGGTGGTCTGCTACGATGTTGTTCGCGTAGTCTATAAGGATGTTTAGGGTTGGCTCATGCTTGCCATCTAGTAGCAGAGTCATCTCAGTAACGCCAAAACGTTTCAGATACAATATCTGCTCCTGCCTATTTAGCTGCTCTGCACCTAAATGTGGTAAAGACATGACATGATGCGTTGATACCACGCTGAACACTTTCTTGGAACGAAAACTAGCATTGTCCGCAGATGCAAGTTTGTTCGTGGTCATGGCCTGAAAGGCTCCACTACTCATTCCACCATTCATGAAGCTAAGTTATCTCGTGTACGTTAGCGGCATTGCGCATGAAACGTGACCTTTGACGCCCAACAACGACTTTCGCATCGCAAAGCTAGGGTTAAAATTAGAGTAACCAGACCGTTAAACATGACTTAATAGGTCGCTTCCAACTTCGCCTCGGACCTGTTTTTCCAAATAAAGGGCATGTTCTGCATGATATGTTGCGTCTTTCACAAACACCATAGGCGCTTGCGGCGTAGTCATCACTGTAACAAGCACCGCAAAGAATGGAAGTTGCAATACCGACATCAATCAGACTGACCCCAGCTCCGTTGCCTCAGTGAGACAGTGGGCGATGTCGAACGGCGCATTCACTCAGTTGTTGACAAGCACTGCAAAGTCCGCAGTAGCTGAAACTACAAGCTATCCAATGACATTAATAATGGTTTCGGATGGCTGAAAACATCGTGAGTTATCCTTCACTTGCAGCTCCAAGTTATCCTATTGATCTGGATCGAGGGAAGCGTACCCGCAGTACTACAGGTCACGAAACATGGTCGCCTCCATATTGAGGGTCGGATCATGGACATTCCGAAAGGAAGCCATTGTAGTCGTTCTGTCGTATAGGCCCAAAACTTTTTTCTAATAGGCGGACTGTGCTAATAAAACGATCTGCGAAGTCCCGAACACGCAGTCAAGGTTGCAACAATGGTATATATAGCTTCTCCAGCCCGAACCTTTTGAGTCGCTGGGTCATCGATATTTCAACTCTCCTGTCCATCGTGCAGCAACGTTTCAGTCACTGACTTAACCAAGTAAGCAATCTTTATCCTAGCCACATTGATGACGGCTGCACGTACTTATGTTGGCCTAGCTTTAGCTGCTGTAAGTACCATCTTGCGCAAACGATCAAGCAACGCCCATACGGCTCATTATCCCCTGCTGCACCAAGAATGGGCAAAGAGTCTTTTATAACGACATCTTGACAGCATCCACTGCACGCGATCAACCTTGGTAGTAGAAACTGCAGTTTTTGCGAGAGATTCAATGATTGACGGAGCCCCACGTCCTTCCATTGCCGTGAAGCATGCAGTAAGTCTGTCTACCAGCAACAAAAATACCTACAGGTTTGAACCGCCTCATAACAGTCACTGATACATCAGCCAACAGTTCGAGTCTTGCTACGTAGGTCTAACATGTTTCCATCCTGGTCTGTCAGCTTGAAATAAGTTTACAGAAGCGAGAAATTTAGCATAGTCAGGGGTAAAGCTGTGAAATACGTATCCGGTGTGCGTTTTGTTACCAGTGCTCGAATCCAAGTAGGAGCTACTAACGGTGTCGCACGTGTGTTATAAAGAAATGGGTGTCGAGATCTGAACTATACCCTTGTCTCTGGGGACTGTGTTGCTACCGGAATCTTGACGACAAAATCAGTGGTAATTGAGTTTGCTGTCACCATATGCATTGTACGCTGGTGTGTATTTTATTGGACAGATTGCAATTTTCGCGCGATTCTCACTAATAATGTTCGTTCCTCCCTTTGTTAAGTGCCTGCACGCTTGCGTAAGTCTTTGCCGGCATTTGGTTTCAAACCTATTGAAATTACTCCTTTAAGCATTTTTCCAACTTCTTTGGGTGTCATTGCGTCAGGCGCTAGAACAAATTATTTATGCTCCTGATAACCAACCGGAAGGGGAAGTGGCTCTACACACTTAGCTGACAAAGCATGTTGCGCATTCTACTCTTTAAAGTTTATATTTTATATTAAATATTTCAGAGCTTGCATCATTTTTAATTTTTTATTTCAGTCTATGTTTGTTAGCAAAGATCCATTTTCTCAAGTAATGTTTTGCAATGTTCACAGACTGTCTTTGATATTCATAAGTCATTAGTGTTCTTCCCTCTTCTATAAAAATATGCGGTTTCGGACCTCTCGACAAAATTTGCCATATACATTGCCACCCTTTTCATATATTTTGGTCGATCTTTTGGTCGGTATCGTCTCCACAGGGTAATATGGAGTGGTTCGAAAGTACTCCGCTTGAGAGGCCGTTTGACTACCAGTAAGCTCTGTAAATGGTCTTTGCAACAGAGACTGCGACTGCATCTGCAAAGCGTAGCACCTAGTGGATATGCCAGCTGTCCGCAATTGTGGAAGTTCTAAATATCAGCACAGTGCTACGCAAAGACATGCGACCCATTTATGCCATCTGCTCTAAGTTCGTGCAAGGTACGCCTGACCAATTTACTAGCATGATCGCAAAATCACTTTCATCAAAATTTACAGTTATATATATATATATATATATATATATATATATATATATATATATATATATATATACGCGCCAAGAGATTTGGAAAGGGAACAACGCCGCGCTACCGACCCTGTCTGGTCTCTTAGGGTGTTTACCCTAGCGAATAGGTATGACATTCAATGCCAAAGATCTACAAACAATCTTTCCGCTGTCTCAGCTCCTGTGGCTATATTAGGAAGTTTCGTTCGCAAGGAACTATAAATTGTGCCTGACGATAACCAGCCTCCACCCCCTCTAAAGGAGGAACTTTCAGCCCTGGAAGAAGAGCACACTTAAGTGCTCAGGTCGCAGTCAAGGTGTCCTGTTCAGGCGGAATGGTGCGGTGGTGACGGTAGGCCCTCTTCTTGACTCCGTCTGAAGCAATCCAGCTTTCAGTGTCGAGTAATTATAGGTTCAGCTTGTTGATTCGGTACAACAACATCTGATGGTGGTCGCTGAGTATGGCGTATGGAGGTTGTAGAGTGTCGAAACTTATTTTTCCCTCGACGGTCCTTCGGGTACTTCTCGTGCTTCACAATGGTTCTGGAAACCCCTTTGGGTTTTCAACCAAAATAAATCTTCTCATCCGCTATATATTTTGGAACTAATGACGATAAACTCCTCAATCGAAGTGCCATGACATTCGTTCTTAACTGTGCCAAAGTCATATTAACTATCTTTTCAATGCAACGAATAGTTAGCAGGGTAGTCCCTTGTATCACAAAGCATCCTCTGCCATGTCGTAATAGAAACATGTTGTATCGATCTACATCAGTTTGATGTTGGTGTCCTTGTAAAGTAGACTAGTAATTTCACCGTTGTGCGCTTTTACCCTATTGTAACAGTATTCGTACAAAAGGTGCATCCTCAGGTCGAGGACCGGCATGCCAATGTAAATTGGAGAGTTACGATTTAGGTTGGACTTCACGCCGTGAATCCATCATATGTACCAATTTGTCATCTTCATCTTCGAAGCAGACGAAATCCAAACGAATTCTACTTCACAGGTGTTCCATGGTTTTGACAAATAGAAAAATATGTATTAATTTAAAGGAGTCCTTCTCGAACTTGTTTTTGGTCTTATCACACAGATCGGTGCTGTGCTTCATTGGTAGCGTCATCCACAGGCTTTAGTCAAACTCAGCACCGGATGAATATTGGTAACGCGCATTCCAAGATTTGTGTAAAGCTAAAGATCTCTGGGGAAAACAACGCAAAGATCCTTGTTAGACAGGGCTGAAACGAGTTTGGTATATCTGGCGAATTTTCCTCCCCTCAATGAAACCTCAACAGCTACCATTGTCTCAGGAGTCAGCTGATAGTCGATGTGCGCGTAGTATGGCTCTTTTGAGTACTCAACGTGAACCTCGACGGTCTATCATTTAGTAGAGAGAGCACGAACTGCTACGTAAGAGTGTCAGCAGCTATTTTCAATTCACCTAATTCCTCCAGTTTGCAGACTCTGCATCAGAGTCCTTTCATATAGATGGTTTACGCCGAGGTAAGTGATCGAGCTCGCTGGCTTGTCGGTATCGTAGTGACAATACGGGTTATTGTCTTTAGCATATCGCCGTCATATCATCGAAATACCATCACGGATGCCCGTTTTGCAGAACAAGTGCTGACCAATGTTGGTCAGCAGATCAAGCTTACGTCAGCATTTTTTAGCAAGGCGTCCGAACTCATGTCCGGGGATACAGAAGTGAGACGGATGTAGACCATACCTTCTATCTAGGTTTCTCGTCAGAAACTATAACATTTACCGAGATTCAATCCTTTCCATGCAAAGTGACATGACTCACGTGAATTTTTAATTTACAAATATCAAGCACTCTCTGGGAAATTTAATACAACGACTGCAACAGTCTTATGCCTGTGGTATATTAAAAGGTATATTCTTGTGTCATTCTTGTATCAATAACAAAAAATAAAGTGAGATAATTACTGGTGTAATCATTGCAGGATAAACTCCCCATCTGACACCTCTGGTAAATTTGCAGCATTGCAATAAGTCATGTTTCTAATCACGCGAAAATAGTATGATTTATGTGGATACAATCGTAATAAAATATTTTTAAAGATATTTTATTTTAAAAGTGAACCGTAAAAAGGGTTGATATGTTTCCTTTCGTTTATTGCTTCAGCATGACTCCCGTCACAAATGCAAGCAGTATAAACAATAAGAAAAATAAGTAACGATGTGTGACAATAATCCTCGATACAGGACTAAGAATTTTCATCTGGGACACAACTCCAGTATATGACATATTACTGAACAAAGCTGAATCTCGGTGACAAAACTCCAGTATATGACATATTACTGAACAAAGCTGCATCTCGGTGACAAAACTCCAGTATATGACATATTACTGAACAAAGCTGCATCTCGGTGACAAAACTCCAGTATATGATATATTACTGAACAAAGCTGCATCTAGGGTATGCAGCTCCAGTATATGATATATTCCTGTTTAATGTTTCATTTCAGGGACACAGTTGCAGTTGCTGTATTAATGTACCAAGCTGCATCTAGGGCAAACAATTCCAGCTTATGTGGTATTGCTGTATCAAGTTGTACCTCACAGACACAACAACAGTTGATGGTGCTTCAGATGCATCTCAGTGAAACACTTCCATTTTATGATGTATCAGCGTACCAAGCTGTATCTATGGAACAAAATTCCAGTGTATGAGGTATTACTGTATCAAGTTGCATCTACGGAACACAACTACAGTTGATGATGTATATTATGGGTACTAATGTGACGGATTGTTGGCCACAAACATATTTGCGTGTTAACGGTCGGCCGACTGTCCCTGTTTTTCGCTGCCGATTATAGAAGATATATAGGAATCTATATATATATATATATATATATATATATATATATATATATATATATATATATATATATATATATGCAACAGGAAACATTTTTTTACGGGGGGGGGCAGGTGTCTTTTAAATATTGAAACTATATTGATTATCTGACTTTTGTTATGTTCATAATTGAGGGTGTGGAGTTTTGCCTACCTGGTGTTTGGTAAGAGTTTATGTGGTAAACAAGATATTTACTACAATTTAGTTCAAGGCCTAACCATGGTTTTTGAATCAGTGGAATTTTTCATTACTTTTTAGGAAAATACTATTGCATCACAGGTAAAGTGAAATATGCATAAACAGAGACTTCGTAAACAATTATTCATTCCTGTTTCATATAAGTCTTTCAAATCGTTTACAGTTGTAGTCAGATATAATTTGAGAGGAATTGTTTGTATAAATTATGCATAGGAATTATAATTAACTCATTGACTATTCGGAGTAAAACACTTCGTTTAGAAATTAGTCAAAGACATTCTTGATTGTGGTACATCAGGATATTCAAGACTGATGGAATTGATTTAGGACATTCTATAATTTTGGACTTGATTAGATATTTAAGATTCATCATCATCATCATTGGCGACTCGGTCTCGAAAGACCATGCGAATAGCGCCCTTGGGGTGTTGTCTGTCTCTGTTGGCATCGTCTGCTGTGGCTGTGCAGGCCTATACGTGAGTGACAGTCCCTATTGCAGTTGGTGCAGACATACTGGGAAGTCTGCGTTACTGTGGTTGCTGCTGCGTTCTTCTTTATCTTACGTTTCTCTGCCGCCAACTGGCCTCTCCTCGCATCAGCGACTGATATGCCATTGTTTACCATCAGTCTCCAGGTGCCTCGGTCCTCGGCCAGCTCTTCCCAGCCATCGGGTGAAATGTTGCATGCCTTCATGTCCCTCTTGCACACATCCTTGAAACGGAGTGAGGGGCGTCCGACTCTTATCATGCCAGTGGCCAGCTGTCCATATAGGATGTCCTTTGGCAGCCTTCCATCCTCCATGCGTCGGACGTGACCCAGCCATCGAAGGCGGCGTTTAATTAGCAGGGAGTACATGCTGGGGGTACTTCCACGCTGCAGGATCTCGCTGTGTGGAACACGGTCTTGTCAGCTGATTTTCAGGATGCGTTTTAGGCACCGTATATGGAAGGAGTTGAGACGGCGTTCTTGCCTCATGTAGGTACTCCAGGTCTCACTTCCATATAGAAGGGTGCTGAGAACGCAGGCCTGGTAGACTCGGACCTTGGTGTGCTCTGTCAGCGCGTTGTTTTCCCACACCCTCTTCGTTAATCGAGCCATGATGGTGTTTGCCTTTCCAAGCCTTCTGTCCAGCTCCATATCAATCGAGAGAGTGTTGCTAATGGTTGACCCTAGGTAGGTAAAGTTGTTGACTGCTTCCAGGGTGACACTGTCGAGTTTGATTGAAGGGGCAATGGTGGTATCTTGCACGCTGACATTTGTTTTTTCCAAGCTGATGGTGAGACCAAACTGCATGCAGGCAACAGCAAAACGGTCTCCCAGTCTCTGGAGGGCTTCCTCGGTGTGGGCCACAAGAGCTGCGTCATCTGCAAAAAACATCTCCCTGATGAGCACAGCTCTCACTTTGGTCTTTGAGCGCGGTCATGCCAGGTTGAACAGCCTCCCGTCGGACCTGGTGTGTAGATATATGCCATCCGTGGACGTGTCGAAGGCGTAGGACAGGAGCAGGGAGAAGAAGATCCCAAAAAGTGTTGGTGCCAGCACGCAGCCCTGCTTCACACCACTGTTAATTGGGAAGGAGGTTGAGGAGGATCCCTCATACAGGACTGTTCCCTTCATATCTGCATGGAAAGAGATTATCATGCTGAGGAGTTTTGGGGGGCAACCGATCTTACTCAGAAGTTCAAAAAGGCCCTTCCTGCTGACCAAGTCAAAGGCCTTGGTGAGGTCGATGAACATCATGTAGAGTGGTTGACCTTGCTCTCTGCTCTTCTCTTGGAGTTGTCGTAGGGAGAAGATCATGTCTGTCGTCGACCTGCCTGCTCTGAAGCCGCACTGTGATTCCGGGCACACACGGTCTGCCAGCAACTGCAGCCTGTTGAGTATGATGCCGGCGTACACTTACCAACAATACTCAAGAGCGAGATTCCTCTGTAATTATTACAGTCACTGCGGTCGCCCTTGTTTTTGTAAAGGGTCACAATTGTGGCATCACGCATGTCTTGGGGGACTACTCCTTCCTCCCAACAGCGGCAAAGTAGCTCCTGCAGTGGTTTAATCAATGCTGGTTTTCCAAGTTTGATAGCTTCGGGCGGGATGCTGTCACTACCTGGTGCTTTGTCGTTTGGAGGGCAGTCGATTGCTTTGCTGAGCTCCTCTAAGGTTGGCACTTTGTCGAGCTCTTCCATGGTGGGCAGATTCGTTATGCTGCTGAGGGCTGCATTGGTGACTGACGTTTCTCGGGAGTATAGTTCTGAGTAGTGCTCCACCCATCTGGCCATCTGTTGCCCACGGTCTGTGATCTTCTCTCCCGTCAGGGATTTCAGGGGAGCGACCCCTTTCACTGTAGGGCCTAGAGCCTTCTTGATGCCACTGTACATACCTTGGATGTGTCCGGACTCGGCACTGCGCTGGATCCCTTCACACAGTTGTTGCCAGTATTCGTTCGCACACTGTCTAGCGATGCGTTGGGTGTTACTTCGGGCACTTCTGAGACCAGCAAGCGTCCGTTCATTAGGGCATTTTTTGTAAGCTATGAAGGCTTTTCGTTTCTCCTCGATTTGTGGTTCCATCCTTGATAGGTGTGCATTGAATCAGTCCTGGCTGGGTCGTTCCTTCTTGCCAAACGTTGACATAGCTGTACTGTAGATGGCACCCTTCATGGCGTTCCACTTGGCTGTAGCGTCATACTCAGGCAGGTCCTGGAGAGCCTTGTTCAGGGCAGACACATACTCCTCCACCTTGGCAGGGACTGACATCTGCGCAGTGTTTATGCGAGGACGTCCTTTTGGTTTTGAGCGGTGTAGCGTGTGTGGCTCTAGTCGCACTCTGCTGCTCACAAGGGCATGGTCTGAGTCACAGTCTGCACTGTGGTAGGTTTTGGTGGAGAGGACGCTGTTAAGGGCAGAGCGCCTGGTGATGACCAAGTCGAGTTGGTGCCAGTGATGAGATCTGGGGTGTTTCCATGACACTTTGTGTTGTGGCTTACACTTGAAGAAGGTGTTTGTGATGCACAGGCCATGGTAGGTGCATAGCTCCAGCAGTCTCTGGCCGTTTTCGTTGGTCTTTCCAGTGCCATGATATCCGAGGCAGGTAGGCCATGACTCGTGGTCCGCACCTACTCTGGCATTAAAGTCGCCGAGGAGGAATAGTGGTTCATTTTTGGGGCATCCTTTGATCTGTTCGTCCAGCTACCCAAAGAACTGATCCTGCGCGTCTTCTGATGACGTGAGGGTTGGGGCGTAGACACTGATGATGTTGACAGGACCTTCAGCAGTGGTGAGGCGGATGGACAAGAGACGCTCAGTACCCCATGTGGGAGATTCAACCGAGGCCAGGAGATTGTTTTTGATGGCAAAGCCTACTCCGTGCTGACGGGGCTCCTCAGGTTCTCGACCCTTCCAGAAGAAGGTGTAGTTTTCCTCTCTGAGGGAGCCACTAGAGGCGAGCCTGGTTTCCTGGAGGGTAGCTATGCTAATATTTAGTCTGGTGAGTTCTTTATCGATGACGGCCGTCTTTCTGGTGTCGTCCACTTCTCTGAGGTCGTCGGAGATGCCTGTACACATGGTGCGCACATTCCAGCTTGCAAATCGAAGAGCTGGAGTCTTCTTTATTGGTTTCTTGTTTCTTTTGTCTGGTGTGGAATTACCGTCTGCTTGTCATGCTGAACAACACACTGAGCTCCAGACACCCACTGGAGCAGGCAGACGATGGCGGGTCAACACCTTATTGACCGAGGGCTGCCCGGCTTGAGGCGGGCGATAGTTGGCCAGTGGGACACGATGATCCCTCCCACCGTCAAAGCTGACCCGTGGCGCCCCTTCCCTACGCCAATCGGGTGGGACTTATAACCCGTAAACTGTCAGCTTCCGTGTTGTTTCCTCGCTCAATAGCGAGACTGGAGTGTCCTCTCCAGGGCGCAAGCCTGGGCGTGGAGTATGGAGATCCTGGGCTGCCCAGACGTCAGGATCCCCCTCTCGTCCTTGCTGGTGGGGTCCAAAGGAATGCTGAGCATGACATTTGGCACCAGTTTGGATGCAGGAGCTGCCGGAAGGAGGTCGTAGTCGACACCCAGCCGCCTTAGGGGCTCCACTCCTGATTTTCTGTCTGGGTTTACTCCCGTAACCTTTCCTTCTCCCAAAGATATCCACAAGGCAGTGGAGCCATAATCCAATGGATGGGACGTAGTTGGTTTTGAATCAGAGTTTCCTTCTCCTAGATGAACTACCTGACAAGGTTAACGAGCTTCATCTGCCCGGGTTTTGGCGTCAGAGTTTCCCTTCTCTTAGACTGGTTGCCTGCCAAGGCTAATGAGCCCAGTCTGCCCATATTTAAGATTATTTGGTATTTAATTCACATTATTGTGTCTTTTCATTGTTCACTTTGTATTATATGCAAAATAATAATTTTTGAATTTTACTTAAATTGTTAGTTTCATTGCTTTTGTTATATCGTTTATGACTGCAGAGTCGTAACACTGATGTACAGAAGGAATGATATAAACTAACCGACAAATGGAGATACGTTCAAAATCATATTCTTTGTCTTAATCACTCATCCCAACAAAAAGATGACACGAGACAGTTACGTGCAGTGTTCTGCAACGTTGACCTATAACATTTTGAATCGAGAGCTGCGTGACTAAGAAGTTACAATGGCATGTGCACAACAAACAACACTCTTGACAACATATACTAAATCGATTTTATCAAAGTCCATATCGATGACAAATGTTTTCAGAACGTTTTGATTACTGACCCTATTCAAAATAGTTGTCCTAAATCGGTAGGAAGACAAAATTCAGTGTTTAACACTAATGAAGAAAGCCTGTGTCCAGTAACCCAGCTTTTACTAATATTGATTAAAACATCATTAAATTACTTCTATTGAGATTTAATCATAAAACAAGTACAGTCGACAACAGCCCTAAGGTTTATATTGGTAGAGTGTTAGTAAAGAGGTAAAACTGATAATAAGGGAACTAGAGGACAGCTGATCCATGGGAACTAACAAATAGTTATAAATTAAATAAAAATGAGTAGCAAAAAGGACTGTTGTGCTCCTTAAAACATTATATAAACTGTAAGGAATCACTTGTATGTTAATCATGCATGTCATATGTCATCCATTTCTTTAATGTACCTATTGTGTTCAGGTAGGAATCTAAGTTAACGGAACATTGTTTATCATAGTCAAAGCAAATATGTTGCCGACATTCATTCTTAAAGGTAGCAGAAAAAACAAACTATGTTCAGGCACAAACATCTGCCGGAGTAAGATTTAAAAAAATAAAAGGAACCCCTTACATGTTATTTGCATTCGAGAACGAGCCTGGACCAAAAATGAGGTAAAACGATTGCTTGCAAGCAGTAATTTTCAATTACCTATACTTTGGGCTGCATATCTAACCGATGAAGCATTAAATGCAGCGACAGTTAAATCATTAACATGGCATTGCACATACATGTATAATAGGCAGCCATAACCTTGTCACGGTGGTGCAAGGGTAAAATAATCTGACCATTTCCATATCGAAATGGTGGTTCTGATCGTAAAGTCAACGGAATACTATAGTTTATATTGCCGTGAACCACTTCTTTACTCTATAATACTAATTTGTAAATTACCTAGATATTTGAAGAAAATAAAACTTCTAAATACTCTCTGTCTGTCTGTCTGTCTCTCTGTCTCTGGAAAGAACATATTCCAAAAAATACTGAAGAAATTAAGTATCTGACCACCAATCCCTCCCCCCAACAAACAAAAACCACATTATTGTTTCTGGACCTGGATGCTGCTAGTGATATATACCATACAAGAATGTACATAGAAACGTTAAAATATTGAAAAAGTTGAAAATATAGTACATATATTGAGATAATCATTCTAAATTAAATACGTGCAACCTCAGTAAAACCTTATTGTGCTGGAAGATTGTTCCGAGCAACTGTATCTTAGATTCAAAATAATCATATAGCTAACACGAACGAAAGGTGACAAAATCTTCGAATCTTAGAAGTGCGGTGAAAGAGCAATAGAATAATATAAAGACTGGCAAACTAAAGACAACTTAAGAATTAATAATCACAAGAGAAGGCGAGAGAGGAAGAAAAAAGGATAGTCCAAACTAAAAGTCACTAGAAAGAATTTACAAAGGCTACCATGAACAAGTACAACAACAGCACCAACAAAAGCAGCAGGCACGTGACCCTCTATCCCCTGTCTGGACTGGCGATGATGGTGGAGTTTCCTGTTGAGTGTGCGCACTCGCTCGGTTATTCCTCATTCTAACGTCGTTTTCATTGGAAGCGGGAGACTGCCTTCGCATCACAGTGTTCATCTGAAATATAGAGAAAACGTGGAAAATTCTTTTATTATCGCACATACAGAAGTTGGAAATTGTACTTTGTTTGCTTTAAATGTAAGCAGATACCTCGAACGTGTTTTACAGTCCAAAACAAGGGCAGTTAATTGAAACTCGTGACAATCCTAAGCTTATAAATACTATTATAACCATAGGAAATTCCATCTATATAAAAGAAAACTGCACTCACTTTATTATCAGCTAATGGGCTAACAAATTCAAATATCTTATTTCACAGACCAAACGGCATAAACCGCCAATCTTCGCCACGGTAAAACGGTCAAATATGGACCGAAATGCACATTAGTGATCAAATCGTGTCATTCTGAGTATGTCATCAAGCAATCAGAACGGTATCATATATACCCTTCCATGATATTGCGTAATACAAACGCGGGTCAGTCGAAGGAAGCAAGCCTAAGAAGAAGACTATAGTACATACCATGTACAGGCTTTAACGTCAGCACAGTATTTTTGAATACGTAATGTCAATAAGTTAAGAAAATAATCTAAAAAACACAAAGGGTAAAATCCCTTAAGTACAAAATCAACCTCCTCATAAAAACCGCATTATTTTAAAAAGTCAAAGACCTTCCCAGCTAATACATTATCACGGGAAATATCTATGGCAGAAAGACTGCCTCTATTACGTCATGTAGCAGGGTGCTTCGGGCATAATCAACGTCCCTAAGACCGTACAGATGGGATTCGCCACAAATGTATAACTAGAAACCAGGATAAATAAATTTGCAAGTAGCTCAATTTCAATTATAGAATAAAATTATTAACCGTATTCCGATTAACTGTTCATGTTCATATAAAGAAACGTTTTTGAGAAAAGGGTTGTTTTAAGTTTTGACAAGAAAGCACTTAAAATTATATACCATTATGCGGATAGGACGAGTGGCTTTAGGACTCACGGTACTAATTCAGTTCCCATAGTAAACCTATGCAAACATCATATTATGATATTAAATATTAAATAACTTAAAATTTCTGAGTGTTCATGATCTAACCAATATTTATCAGTGTAGATGAAACCTGGATGTCAGCTTCTGTGTAGAGGAAAAGATATGAGCCGCGGCATTTTCTGGACCTGCATGTGTTTGAAACATGTGCTTTCAATTCCGCACCAATGAGTCAGGTGCTAATTTTATGAATATGTCTTCCAAACTCAAGACTGTTAAAGGACTGAAATTCCATCAATAAAACAATGTCTCTATTTTTTTCACTTACAACTAGGTTAAGCTCTCAAAAGATTTTTGCCTAAAATATAACTTACATTATTAACCAATCCTGGCCAGCCTAACCCATAGATACTCTATTTTATGTTACCCATTTTCAGGCTGATTCCCAATTTTCCATATAATAATACCTTGTGTCCTTTATGGCTTATGCATGGTTGGTGCCCTAACATCTTCCAATTTAATTCAACGATGGACTGTTTATTTAAAATGTAGTCATTGTCAAAGACACCAGAACATGGAATTCTGCATTGAACATATGACATTTATATACCGTGTTTAAGGACCCTTATATACCATGTATAAGGACGCTTATATACCATGTTCAATGACCTGATATACCCTTTGTTAGGATCCTGATAAACATTGTATTAGGATCCCTATAGAAAATAAATCAACGGTGGATGCTTACAAACTTTCGTGTAAGCTCGTTTACCAACAGAGCTGTAACTAAGTTCCACATTACACGTTCTCCGTTTGTATTTGGCTACCTTGCTGTACTACTTAACATTGCGGATCAATATATGTCATTGACCTGTGAGACTTGTTTTTGTTGATCCAAAACCCAATGTTTTTACAAACCTAGCCCTAAAGAATAGCTTTATTTTATTCCGAAATTTTGAAATATACAACTTCCAGACGGTTTCATTGTACGAAATAATAGCGTTGCACACATGGAAAAAAATTCTTTTTGTTGATATTGTTATTTTTGGTTTTTGGTTTTACATCAAGGTTCATAACCCTGTTTTTACCGTTTGAAACAGCAGCTACTACGGTACGATTCTAATACTGGCCTTAAAGCCCCTTTGTTAGCCTCATGAATGAAACATTAAATTATACTAGAAAGGCTTTCCTTCCAAAACTAATCATTCCTACCTACTGTGATAGATTTTTCTGATGTTCCCAAAATGCTTCTGAGCAAAAAGAAATCGATAATGTTTATATTGCGGTTTATTTCTGCTACAGGCCGTCTAAGTATGTGTCGTAAAATGTTAAAATCGGTGAACATACAACTTCGCCAAGGATATTTTGTCGCTGTGACCCTGTTCTTGGACTCGGGATAATAATGATACGGATGAATGAGAACCAGTCTAGAAATGGATGGACATAAATTAGAGTATATCTAGGTTTGGCTGGAAAGGATTGGCTCACAATGAAAGTAAGATTTCAGTAAGAGGGATCTACTGATAGTTTATCCTAGTTGTAACTGAAATGTTTTTATTGACGATGCTTTAATGATGGAATTAAAGATCTTTAACAGGTTTTATTTTGGAAAACTCATTACTTAAATTAATACTTGACCCTTTGTAGCGGAGCTGAAAATACAGAGCCAGGAAATTTCTCCGGTTTATATGCTTTTCTCTCATCAAGTATAGGTCTATACTGATACATATAGGTTTGATAATGAGCTTTCAGACCTACATACCTATCTATAATACTCCACAGGCTGCGCGTGCGCGTGCGTGCGTGTGTGTGTGTGTGTGTGTGTGTGATTTGGATTTGTAACGTAGCTTTTTAAAAAAATTCAGTCATATCGCTACGATGTCTGCAGTGTAACAGTTATAGTGATGTCTAGCACTGGTGCATCATGCCACAGACATGTAGCATGATGTCCCACCCAGTCACATTTTCCTGACACCAGGCCGACCAGTCCTAACACTTAACCTCTTAATACTGAGCACCTAGCGAGGCAGCTGTTAGTATAATGTTTGTAAGTCTTTGGTATTCCTCGGCCGGGGATCGAAACCACGACCTCCCGCATCCAAGGCGGACGCTCTAACCACTAGGCCATTGGAACGGTCTCCACATGCTGCGACCATAGTAGAATTTCAGTCTATTTATATAAACTGTTATGTCTTTCAAATTAAACAAAAAATCGTCCATAAAGCTTGTGTGTAATCTCAAAGCTGCTATTTGTCAAAAAGGTTATTTTTGTGCTTTGCAGCGGTAACATTGAATACTGCTTTCCAGATACACAATACATCACCAAACAATGTACACGGCAGTACATTTGTCATGAACTTCATACAGCGTTTGCAAAAACAAACTGTTTTTATTCGAAACTCGACTTTTACGGTAATATTTTACATGGAGTAAGAGCTAATCCCTGGGTAAAGTATCATAAACAACTTTCGACGTAGGTGATCTCACAGTTTCATATGAGTTCTCAATTTCAGCTTTCAAAGTTCAGCAAATTAACAGTCAGATCATGGTCGACGAGATGTAAGGTACTTTGCTAAATATTTACGGCAGGTCAGAAGTTGAATTTGGCTTTGCCAAGATGTCTGTAAGAAATCACGCATCTCATAATGTAATGACGAAACCATCAATCTTTACATACAAATAATAGCATGGTTTTGTTTTGTTGGGTTTTACACCTATAGGCCGGGGCCCCGAGTGGCCGAGTGGTCTAAAGCGCTCTTCGTTACGGATCACTGCCATCTCACCTATGTCTGCGGCGGTTCGAGTCTAAGATTCCGCCAATGTGGGCATGTGAGAAAGCTTGCCAGTAGCTTCTCGTGGGTCGGTGGTTCTTTCCGGGGTTTTCCGGGTTCTTCCTCCACCATTAATACTGGCCGCCATGTATAGCCCTATCGTGCTGAAAAATGGCGTTAAACCCCACAACAACAACAACAACAACAACACCTATAGGCCATACATGGCGGGATATTATATTTGGTGAAGGAAGAACCCGGGGAAAAGCACCTACTCACGGAAAGCTACTGAGAAGCTTTCTGACATAACATAGTTGATCAAACCGAGGCCCGAACTCAAGTAGACATATAAGAGATGGATGAGTGATCTATAAATGGGAGCACCTTAGAGTTCGGCATCCCAGAGTTCTGCATTTAAATAAAACATGACACAGGCAAGCATATTAAAAACGGAGATACGTTCATTTTGCTTAACCTTTTTAAATGTGCAATGAGGCCAATCAGGAATAGCCCTAAATATTTCAAGACGTAAAGAAGGAATTTCGGACCACGTACAATATTTTTTAAAGTTTCTCCTTTTAAAATATAAACTATAAATTGGGTACACGTTTATCTGACACCAAACCAGTATGTACACCGGATCTCTTCTCGCTGAGACTTTAATTATCGCATGAAAGAGTGTACATAATTCTTTCTCAGTATGTGACATTCAAAGTTAAAGCATGCAAAGAGAAATAAGCGAGGCGGACCTTTCGTCGTGGCATTCAAAACAGATGCACCGTGTTGAAAGGTAAGAAAGATCTAATCAAGAAAATACGAGTCGCTGTCGCTGTTCGTAGAATTCAGTATAATTAAAGCATTCATAGAAAATCCTATATCACACACTGAGCGTTGTCTACATCAGGTCTTTGAAGGTTGATACATGGTAACCTGAATAAATTTACTTGTAAGGTTCTTTATCACATATTTCAATATCGTATATCAAAGGTGATTACTCATTTAACCTCAACTGCTATGTTATTTTAATTATCATATTACTCTTACTTTCCTGTCAATTTTGATACCATTCTATCTAATGCAGTTTGGTAATTGATGACGCTGTATCGAAATTCGATCAAATAATAATTACAGCACTCCAGATATTATCTGCAAATCGAGTTTAAATTCGTAAAGAATGAGACGAGTCCATCAATTATCTCTTTCAGAAATGTGAGCGCATTCAACTGCCTGACAAGTGAGAGAGAGAGAGAGAGAGAGAGAGAGAGAGAGAGAGAGATAGCTGCAATTTCTGTTCAGCATCCCATTTATTCGCAAACAAGTCAAAGTCTGCACAAACTTAAATATTAACGCAGGCATGAGATTAACAAATTTTCACGTAAGAAATAGACTTCTATTCGACGTGAATTATTAGCTAACATACCCAAGCCCATGCGAAAGCTGTCAAAATTAGCAAAAATATGAAATTGAAATCCAGACGTTTTAAGCAAATATCTTTATTAATTTTAAATATTGAATCTCAAAGTTCTGCGTCAAGTCTGGTGTCTCTAAGTCTTGAATGTTTTGAGGATTCAGAACAATGTGTCACTATACATATGCTAGGTTACCGGAAGAATACATATATGTATGTAGATAGAAGTAGAATGGAAAAAAAAACCAATTGGCTACATTTGTGGAGAAAAGATACAACAAAACGACTGAATGAGAGAGCGATTGTAGATGATCTTTACTTCATAATGCATAATATCTCTCCCCCCCACACACACACACACAATACATAACTTAACCGACTAATTCTTGATGAATAAAAACGTTCATCCATTTCTGTTATGGGTAGTTTCAAGATATGTAGACTTTAAGACAGCATGATGTTCAAATATTAGAGACAGTATGTCTTGAATTATTATTTTTTCTTGGCCTTGTCCGTAATTAACTGTCGCCAGTGCAAAAGTGAAAGCGGCTGACGCTTATATTGTCAACGGCACAACTGACTATCAGAGGAGCTGCGTAACTTGACCCTCGAACAATGCGCTGCTCCTATTCTAGCGCAACCCATGTATTGATCACCACCACATCAGCTACAAGCAGCTGTACCACAAAACTGGACCAGCCATTTTCTTCTTAAAAGATATCGATTTTCAGGGAGTACTAGCCATTTTGATGCGGGCGGGTTGGCTAACTGGCGTTTCATGTACATGTACACAGTAGAATATAACGAAGAACTAGATGGTACGATGCCTTTATACGCTTTAGAGAAACCCGTATACCTTCATTAAGTTATAAAATATCTTAGAGAAACCTGTATACCTCCATTAAGTTATAAAATATCATAGTTTTGAAAGGAACAGTTCAAATTCCTGTTGTATATGATAACTAATACCCGGTCATAGATGACAACTAAACTAAACATAAAATTGTATTGTCGATCTGGTTGTTTTTTTCCCCTGGATATTTGCCAATCGATACTGAATGACCACTGTATTTACTAAAAAGCAGCATGACAGAATTAACCAGCTACAGCTTCTTAAGCACTAAAGGACAAAATGGACTAGGTATTTCTCGCGACTCTTGAGTAACGATCGCCTGAAGGGTCCTTTTGGTCATATTTACGGAATATTTCCGGATTGATAAATGGTAAATCCAAAATGAATGATACAACCCGATATCCTGTGGCCGTTTCGAATTTGGCGTTGTTGGGCAATAACTTGGAATAGCCTCTTCTTATGACCTCGTGTTGTTACGCTCTTTCTTGAGAAATTTCAAGAATGAGAGAACCAATATATATAGACTGGGGTCCCCGGGTTAGTTCCGTTAACGCGTTAACTAGGGAGAATGATTTAACGAGAAGCTTTTTTGTCAACAATGTATTTAATATACTTGATAGAAAACATAAACATATTTAAAAAATTTCAAACCCATCATGTATTTACTGAATCGTACGATATATTCACAAACGTAATTCTCATTTAAAAAAATTAAAACTCTATGTCCCACGGCTTTGTAAATCCACTTGCCCGACGATCGGGACAAGCTAAAATTCGGCTTGGGCAAGTTCAAGTTTGCAAAGTACTTGCCCGTTGCCAAGTTTAAAAATCTGAGAGATATATATAGCAAGAGAGGCCGTGTTAGGTTCGTAATGCTTTATGCTCTACAAGTTTTGTACTCTGTGATCTCGCCACTGTATATATACCAGCATCTTATTAACCATTTTTATGTATCGCATTCTTCAGTTATTTAGCCATCTGCAGTTTCTTTCGATCCTTTATATCACACGATACAATATCAAAGTATATAAAGTCCATCTGGTAATCAATGTCTTGGTTAGTTTCGTATATTCTCAAGCAGAAAGATACTGTCAATATTTACTATCTGAAATAAGTTTTTATAAATATGGAATAAGTATGTACATTTCACCTTACTATTTACATTTTAATCGTAATATTTGCCGACTTTCAAGTCCTAATCCAGCCATGAACATTTTGTGAACTGCACAAGTATATGTGCCGGACTTGCTATTTCTAAAAAGTCGGCTTTTCAAACATTGTTTTGAAGAACGTCGCCAATTTCAAGTTGAGCTAGTGACATTTGTTAAGAGCGTAACTCCTGCGATTTCAATGACAGGTGTGTTTGAAAATGACGGCTTCACTAGGCGATAGTCAAAGTCCCTTTAGATCTTTATTATGTTATAAATAAATTAAAACAAAACAAAATTTTAATCCTGAAAGTGCTCAAGATGACATGCATTGTTCATGCAATAACTCGAATAGGCTTTTAAATCGAGAAACGCGGCTCCACGGGTCCACAATAACATTTCTTATGTGCCTTTCCCCACATTCATAATGCCCTTTTATGCCCAAATGATGAAAAGTATCTAATACAGCTTAAGAAACAAAAAAAAACAAGAAACACACCCACACATACACAAGGTATTTTTTTAATCTTTAAAATCCGAAAATGGTACGCATACATCACGCGTAACAGGTCAAAGTTTGCCTTAAAAATGACTAACAACAGATGGGGACTAGCCACCCAAAACCGGAAACACAAAACGGAAACAAAAACCGCCACCCAAAACCGTAAACAAATATAAATAATAAGGCATAAAGTATTCCTGTACACCGATGAAAATCTCAAATGATATTTTCAGATCAAGTTTGATTTTAAAACGTGCAAAAAAAAGCACCACCAAATTTCTCAACAAATAGAACAACAATCAGGAATTTCAAGTTGTTATGCAATAAGGGCACAAAATTCGAAAAGGCCATACGAGCTAGGGCTGTGTCATTCCACATGGATTTACAAGCTGTCAAACATAGGATCTGATCCGGAACTATTCTGTATATATTAACGAAATGACCCTGAAGCTGAACGTAAGTCAACAGCTGCGAGAAATTGCGCTGAGTGACTAAAATGTACACCGATGTGTCTTCCTTAAATTGCACGACTTGTACAATGGGCGAGATCAGACCCAAACAGCCCATCATTATCACAACAGATGTGGGGTTGATTTATCGATCTACATCTGTTCCAGAAGTTTTTCCTGTGTTTTTACAGCCTTATTTTAACCGGCAATATATATCAAAGGCTATGCTAATGTGTTTCTGAACACGGTGCATTTACAGAAATACTGTTCCAGGAAAAAGAAGAAAAAAAGAAGAAAGAAAAAAATGAAAGCGCTGAGTTACTGATGCTCAAAGTCACTTAAGTTTCTGAACATGGCTAGTACAGTCTTTTTAAAACCAACAAATAACATCTGGTATTTATCTCTTAAAAATATATAGCTACATATTACCAATCCAGTAACAGGATCTATTTTGCTAATCAAGTAATAACACTGTTAGAAAAGGATTCAAGCGGACTTGAAAGGTCGAGTTCAATCTATTACTCCCGACACGCTGGGAGAAATTTGCTAGAACAAACAAGCAATTTAGGCTACTTATTAACTTTATGCCAAATATCAAATAAAAAAATAATTTCGCTCGAAAAGACCCCATGCCGGCAATTCTAAGATAGCTATGAGTAAACACACGCTGATTATCTACTCCTTTTCAGTGAGTTATACCTTTAATATGTACAAGTAATGTTTCATTTTATGGCTTTTCTTCTTGTATGAAATTACTCCTTCCATGTGAAAAGGTCTTAGCTTGGTCAGAAAAGCACGAAATCAAAGTCCATGCGCTCAGCTCTTGCAAGTTTACTGTCGTTACTACGTGATTTCAACCTGAATTATCCGACTGTGTTCAATACGTATCGTATGCAAGATTCATATTGATATTCTGGGAATGTAACCATTCTTAGAGGTTAGGTATCGATGGACACACAACAAATTCCAGAAATTGATATTCTCCACTTTCGGTGTAAGTAGTGAAATGCAATATCGTAAAGGAAAGGGCAAGATGACGACGATGCTGACGTAAAGCTCTGATAATCTAATTCTGATGAAATCTCATGAAAATAATGATGAATACAAACTGTGAGTCCAACATTCATAACATCACACTACACAACGATAATACAGGGACCTAGTAAACTAATTTGGGTGAAGGTATATCAGTACCAAGCTGCAATTAAAATTTTCTTGAAATTCAAATTTTCTATCAACTACCAAACTGTCTTGGAAATTGGTTGAAATCCAATCATAAATAAAGCAGTGGTAGTACGAACATTAAAATGGGTGATTTCATCAGTTAAGTGCTACAAGTCTGCTAAATGATGATGAAGAATGTTGGCAATCAATCCTGACATTGACTCCCTCAATATCAAGCTGGCTATAAAATTTCATTCGAATCCCAAAACAATTCTTGGAATTAATGTGCGGAAATGATAGTGGATGTGCCTGACAGCCATGGGCTGTACCGCCTCTAAACAGGAGAATGCTGACAATCAAACTCACACCGATACTCGTGAATATCAAGCTGAACACTAAATTTGGCTGAATAATAAAAAAAGAAGGTATCGGGTGGAAACGAAAGTGGGTGGGTCCGATAACGTAGGATAATAATTCTACTAAAGGATGAGGTAGAAGGTTGATAATTTAATTCGTTCAAGGTCTCATTTATATTAAGCCGCACACAAAATGTATTTGAACTCCAATAATAATTAAAAGAGCTACTGGGAGGATATGAAAGTTGCTGGGCCTAAAATTCAGGGGGTATAACCCCGCGAAACGATGACGCATAATGCTAACAATCGAGTATACCCAAGGTTTCATCAATATCAAACAGTATACAAAATACAGTTAGAAGTTAATATCATTTAATAGTCTTACAATCAAGCACAGCCAAGGGCTTGAAAATAACAATCAGCAAATGAAATTTAGTTCAAAATCCAATAAACATTAGGAATTGTTGTTCGGAACCGAAAATGGGACGCGTGGAACAACAGAATGATAGGCAATATTTACGAACAGGAGATATTAAACATGGGTTCCACGATTCAGTGTAGATGGAATTGAAAAACCTCACTATGATTTCTGCACAAAATCTGAGCATCATGAATAGAGAATCACCTTGTAAAGAACAAGTGATGTCGTATCCCTAAAATTATGTCGAGTTTTACAGTACTGCACACGAATTTGTCTAAATAATAAATGTTCCGCCGAAAGTCGAGTCTCGCTAGTATCACTGAGCCAGATAGTTGAGTGATGCCGAGATCCACACCAACTGATGTCCTGTCAAATGGCCATACAAACAAGTGAAACGCTCACAACGGGGTTGCAAACTTCTCGTGAAATTGCTGATCGGGTGACATGATAGTCAGCTTTCTTAACAAAAACCATAACATAAATGCGCAAATTTCATGTTTTGCGTATGTTTTGGATCGATCATATACCAACTGTAATAATAATACGGATATTAGCTTCTGCGGGAATATACCTGCAAATCGTCAGACTGTGACACTACAAGTACAAAACGAGCATGAATACCAAAAAAACCCAATGTATTCTGCCACCCACCCCTGCCAATTCTAAATTAAATTAAAAATATGTTTACGTTTATAACTGTGTAGTGATGACGCACTTCACAATATAGAAGACGAATTCCTTGTACAGAAAAAATAAAGAAAAGAAAGGAAACATGAGTCCCTCGAAAGAGACATGCTCTTCTGGCCGAACAGATGATTTGCTTTTGTGTGGGGGGGGGGGGGCTTGTATGGTATTTGGTGGTGGGGGGTCTAGCCTCATTTTTAATACAAGCTGTCAACTTTATGCCTAGGATATGGGTGCTAAGTGCTCTTTCCATGGACACATCAAAGCAGCTGGCCTGGCCGGGTACAAAATCCACGACACTTGTATTACCAGTTTGACGTTCTACTGCGTCTTCTCGCCAATTAGGATTTACAGGAATACAAAATAAGACCCTTCTTGTATTTTAGGTAGATACGCAGTACAGTTTAACGGCACGTCAGCACAACTATGGAGCAAACTAAATGTAAATTCAAAAAATAAAAAAATTGAAAAATTGCACAAAAACCATACGCTTTTAGTTTTTAACTGCTGAGTTTTGAAACCTTCTCAGATATTCTTCAGCGATGACAAGGTTTTCAAATTGGCCACTGTGGCAGCCATATTGGATAAAATATCGGCATCATACTCATTTAGGACGAATTTGAGGTCTCTTGGTGAACGAGAAACACAACATCAGTATCATCATTTAAAAGGACCAGCAATAACACGATTTTCAAGATGGCTATAGCGACAGTCATATTGGACGTAAGATAAATGCCATTTTAATTTAGTATCACCTAGATACCATATGTGGTTTTTGGTGGAAACATTCTGTCAATATAGCAATCAAATCAGGAGACGTAATGATAACTAGATTTTTAAGATGACCGCCATCGTTGCCATACTGGATGTTATATCGGCATTGTTTTCATTCAGGACAAGACAGACGCCATAACAATTCTTCTGCTGAAAACCACACGTTGATGTGACGTGAAAACGTGAAAACCAAACGCTGATGTGACGATCCACACGTGAAAACCACACGTTGATGTGACCATCCAACAATGACGAGTAACGATAATACGATTTTCAAAATGTCCGCCATGGCGACGATATTCGATGTCAGATCAGCCTCATTTAGGCCCATCATAAGAAAACTCACATGCTGATATGACTTGCAGCTCAGGAGGAGCAGCAAGCAAACCTTAGTACATCAGCTCCGCACATTTGTACATAACCTTATTTTTCTTTTGACAGACTGAAATCTAATTTTTACAAAAGAGTTTGAAAACCTAAGCTCAAATGCGCGTCATTGTGACGTCATCTGTATACTGTGACGCCTGCCGCATACTACTTTGTAACTTCGTTAGCTCAATCCAACACCGCAAGTAAAGAATTCCTTACTTTTTCCATTTTCTGTATTTGTTTGCTTCTTGATTTGCTGGACACGCTATTGCATGTTGTCTCCAGCAGTCATTTTAAAGATCTATTATTAATTTTAAATTATTTTCTGTGTAGAAAATAAATTCAGACTAATGTTGATCACATTTCTAATGAAAGTTCTTTTTGCTTGTTTTTCTATACTTGAAGTTTTAAAACTTAGCTTGATTTTAATTGGCGTTATAAAGCCAGTACTGTGATGACCTGCCGTTAAACATTATCTAATATATACATACATACCTGCACACACACATAGGCATGCATGTATACATACATACATACATACATACATACATACATACATACATATATACATACATACATACATCGGATATAAAGACATCCCTCCGAAAAACATTACTTTTTATTATATAAAAAATACAAGCATTATACAAAGTTCAATAATAATAATAATAATAAATTCTTTTTTTTTAAATCTGCTCCCGAATCTATAATAACTGTCCACACCTAGAAACTGGATTTTGCAAGGTGAAAGTCACAGGCTTTGAGTAATCTTGGAGACATAACATGCGAAATTTAGGCAACAGTAACCTTTTTGGTCTCAAGTGTATCGCACTGTTGTTGTTGTAGGGTTTAACGCCATTTTTCAGCACACGATAGGCTATACATGGCGGCCAGTATTAATGGTGGAGGAAGAACCCGGGAAAACCCCAGAAAGAACCACCGACCCACGAGAAGCTACTGGCAAGCTTTCTCACATACCCACATTGGCTGAATCCGAGACTCGAACCCACGCAGAAAGAGGTGAGATGGCAGCGATCCGTAACGAAGAGCGCTTTAGACCACTCGGCCACTCGGGGCCCCTTGTATCGCACTAAGAGATGCATATAAAAATATATTGTGATGATTCTAGCACTGAAGAGAGTTCGATAAATGAACTTAAAACAAATTATAATCCAAGTCAGTGGAGAAAACAAGCAGTGTCCGAATGATGTGAAGTGGGTGTTGTACTCATCCCCGCGCCATGTTTCGAGATTCCAGGTATAGTACGCATACAATGTGTCATAAAAAAAATGAGCTGAACTTGAAACCTTCACCAAAACTGAATAAATATGGTACGTAACTTGCAAAAAGTTAGTACCTTTAGCCCATCTTATGGGAGAAAAGTGCAATTTAAGCCACTCCAAACTATTGCCTGAAACCTAGCAAATTCGGGATGCAGTTAGGCTGTGCATAGGCGTATGCTTTTTGTGTGCGGATGCTGACGCCAACCCCTGCGCCTGAACAGAAGGTAATACAATAGCATCCTTCTATTTCATAGACGGGAGCTGAACCTATAATTTTTTTTTAGACCTTTGTAAAATCAATGGAAATGATAACGTTAGCAGGTTGTGGGTGACCTATTTACAACTTCTGATGGGTTTTGTATAAAAAAAGAAGTTCCTTCCTAGTGTATATTCCTTTACTTTCAGATATTCATTGTGGTGGGACGTTTTCTTTGAGTACAAAACCAGCAGGAAAATAAATAGTTTATCAGGAAACAACCAAGCACTGGGATGGATAAGATAAAACTTGTCAACTTTATCAATAATATTGAGATTGAAAAAGTGGGGGTTTTAAACCGATATTTGTGTTATATAAACAATCGTGATACTGTGGTCTGTATTTAAAAAGCAAAGTTTCTATTACAGAGTAATTAATAGTAGAGCACATAGTTTTCAAAAACAGTGCAAATCTGAGTTTGCCACTAACAAATCTACTCAGTAAGAAACCAATAGTCCAGAAACACCGGTATGGTAAATGCTTCTCAATCTGCATTGATAAGAAAAAAGACAACACATGATATATACTAGACGATCGTATAACCTCACCCCCGAAACAAAAATCCAACTATGAATACAAATATGTAGCTAGATACAGAAAACTGACTTAAAAAATGTGAACCATGACGAATAAAGATCACAACTATGATTACAATTATGTAGCTAGATACAGAAAACTGACTTACAAATGTGAAGCATGAGGAATAAAGATCACAACTATGAATACAAATATGTAGCTAGATACAGAAAACTGACTTAAAAATGTGAAGCATGAGGAATAAAGATCACAACTATGAATACAAATATGTAGCTAGATACAGAAAACTGACTTAAAAATGTGAAGCATGAGGAATAAAAATCACAACTATGAATACAAATATGTAGCTAGATACAGAAAACTGACTTAAAAATGTGAAGAATGAGGAATAAAGATCACAACTATGAATACAAAAATGTAGCTAGATACAGAAAACTGACTTAAAAATGTGAAGCATGAGGAATAAAGATCACAACTATGAATACAAATATGTAGCTAGATACAGAAAACTGACTTAAAAATGTGAAGCATGAGGAATAAAGATCACAAGAGCTACTGGATTATTAATAAGCAGCATTGAAAAAGACGTAAAGTGTCAGATTCCTTTAAATGACGAAAGTTTTGAAAATTGCAATAATAAAGACAAAAGCATCCTCCTTTCAATGAACCAAACTCGTGACGAAATATACAATACTATACAGAAGTTAAAACCTGGTAAAGCGGCGGGAAATGATAACATTTATTAATGTCTATATTACAAGCCAAAGAAGAAAAAAAAACGCATATTTTTTCTAAATTTTCTAATGAATCTTGTCACAGAGACCTATGCATTTTTTGGAAAGTCATATTAAGCAAGACAATGGTTTTTTGTGGTTTCGTTTGCCAGACTATTTAAAAACATGGATTCAAAAACTTTCTTTGTTTATTTTTTATAGTTTCAAATACGATTTAATAATGTATGTACAGCTGGAGTAAGGAAAAGTGTCATATGCCATCATTTGAGGTGTATAAGGGAAAAAAACCCATCCATAATAATATGACAAGCCACTGAGGAGAAGAAGCCATAACACTATTTTCAAAATTGCCGTCATGGTGGCTATAGTGAACGTCAGAGCGGCACCATCTTCATTTAGTACCAAGAAGAACATGAGGTGACTGGTGTGCAAAGTTTCATCACAATTTTCCTCCTTTAGAACTAGTATCGATAACATGTTTGTGCTAACATGACGGACGAACGAAGGATTATAGAGTGACAGACAATATGCCATCCCATGAACTCGTCTGGTTTATGGCCAAAAGATTTTAAAGAAAGCAACAAGCAGGCCATTAAAGAAATGTACCCTTAACTATAATAAATTACTATAATTACATAGTATGTAAGTTCATAGAAACTGTTGATTTAGTTTTAAAAATTCATTGAAATTCCAGCTGGTCAAGGCAAGAAATATATGGGTGTTGTTGGGTTTTCTTATGAAAAGAGATCTAAATTAAGATTTATAGACATAGTGTCAATTAAAAGATTTTGGCCAAACGATATTAATAATACTAACATATGTATGTATGTATGTATGTATGTATGTATGTATGTATGTATGTATGTATGTGTGTGTGTGTGTGTGTGTGTGTGTGTGTGTGTGTGTGCGTGCGTGCGTGCGTGCGTATGTATGCGTGCGTGCGTGCGTGTGTGTGTGCGTGCGTGCGTATGTATGTATGCATGCATGCATGCATGTATGTATGTATGTTGTACGTGTGTGTGTATGCATGTATGTATGTATGTATGTATGTGTGTGTATGTATGTATGTGTGTGTGTATGTATGTATGTGTGTATGTATGTATGTGTGTGTATGTATGTATGTATGCAAGCATGCGTGTGTGTGTATGTATGTATGCATGCAAGCGTGCGTGCATGCATGCATGAATGTATGTGTGCGTGCATGCGTGCGTGCGTGCGTGCGTGCATGGATGGATGGATGGATGAATGCATGCATGCATGCATGCTTGTATGTATGTATGTATGTATGTATGTATGTATAAACCGGCGGAACAGTAATTAAAAATAATCAAAATACACATGTATAAGACAATGATTCCTACTTAAGTATTTCGTACTGAAGACATTTTGAGGCAGATCAATTGGAAAATATACACCATACTGTGGTGGACATTCTAAACTCAGTCCAAGCGGAGTGTGTTCGTAGGGCTTTTTCATTGTTCTTTTTTAAAAAGCAAATTTAACTTAGCTTTAAACAATTTTCAGGTACATCCGAAACGATGTCGACAGTGTGACAGTTTATAGTGATGCCAAGCACGGGCCGCATACATGTAGCATCATATCCCACCAGGTCACATTTTTCTGACACCAGGCCGATCAGTCCTAACACTAACTTCTTAATGCATAACGCAAAGCGAGGTAGCTGCTAGTACCATTTTTAGAAGTCTCTGGTATGACTCGGCCAGAATTCGAACCCGCGACCTTCCGCATCCGAGGCGGACGCTCTAACCACTTAGGTCACTGGCGAGACTCTAAGTCAGTGATTCTCGAACTATGTGGCGCGGCACACTAGTGTGCAGTGAGAGATTTGCAGGTGTGCCGTGGGAGTTTTGAAAACTAGTTAAAATTGCTAGCGTTTTGAAACCTTGAACATATTGGAAAATTAAATGGTAAATCAATGTCGCAAAAGTTATAAAAAAGTAACATATATAAAAACGCAATCTCTGTCAGTCTGTCTTTCATTGGATCCTTTCGTAATGCGAATATGAATATGGATGGATGACCAATCCATTCGGGAACAACGAAACTAGAAATGTTACAACCGAAGAAGAAGAACAGCTCATTGATTTAAAAAACGATAAAAAATTTCAGTCAACATTTCCCGAAAAGAGCCTGGATGAGTTTTGAATCTCAATCAAGAAGTCATATCCTGCAGTCTGTTCAAAAGCAATCAAAGTAATTCTGCCATTTGTGTCTTCGTGGTTTTGTGAGTTTGGATTTTCAGCATTGACTGAAATCAAATCGAAAGAGAGAGAGAGACTTTGGAGCCTCGTTTCAATCTGATTTGCTCTCGAAAGCAGGCACATCCTTCACATTAAATTTAAAATTAAAAATATATGTAAAAATAAATAAGTTCTTCACCACAAAAATTGTTAAATCTTTTCAGCTGTGCCGTGAAAATTTTTAGATCTTTTTGGTGCGCCGCAAGACAAAAAAGTTTGAGAAACACTGCTCTAAGTACAATGCAACGTTTATATGAACAAACTCAGCCATCTTCGTCAGTCACAAGTACATTCCTACCTCATGTTGACAGTTCAAATACAGTTCAGTCCAACATTGTACTTAACTATAATTCAACAGCAAACCGATACTACACCAAAACAAATCCAGAGCTGTTAAATGAAGTATACATGACATAAAGGAAAAAACTCCGAGCATTCAACAGAAAGAACCGTTGCTCGGAACAATACACGTGTACATGCAATGCACAGACGCAAACAGCAACGATATTGGGATTGGCGTAAATAAAGCCTTCTCTGCTGTTTGGGTACAACAGCAGAAACCCATACTAATAATATTTCAGATGATGGCGAATTAAAGATCTGGAAAATGATATGCTGAGATGGTTAGTTATCTGTGGAACAGTGACTTGGATAGTGGCAGTGG
This sequence comes from Sinohyriopsis cumingii, assembly GCA_028554795.2. Taxonomy (NCBI): domain Eukaryota; kingdom Metazoa; phylum Mollusca; class Bivalvia; order Unionida; family Unionidae; genus Sinohyriopsis; species Sinohyriopsis cumingii. The sequence goes on along the minus strand of CM068824.1, from coordinate 114,415,810 downwards.
TACCTATGTACGCATACCACTTTAATTTAAGCAAGCAAGCAACTTCGATAGTGCTGAATTTATACTGAAACCATCTAACATAAATATATATTAGCGACGGCCTCTAATGTTTTCAAATGTACTATATAAACACTACTTTCTAAGAAGGCGTGGTAGTGATATCACTGTAAAAACAGCGTCCTCTCACTAGCGTACAGTGCGTGCAATCCGACAGCGATGCATATTTGTGTCAAAAATTACCCTGAAACTCTGCAAGCAGACATTTTTTCTCATACTCAGCTTTTCTCGTGAGTTAAACCAACGAAAATTGAGAACCTACGGTCGAAGTATGATACCAATGCCAGCTTCAAAATCACCCGTGGTACCTCACTTACAATATGATAATGAACGTAGATGCGTGGCCAAGGAATATGTTGCTAAGAGACTACAATCCGAGTCTGAATAAAACTCTGATATTCCGAATTTTTGTTTACGCACTCAGCTATACATAATGGCCACTATATGCATTTCTTTATATACCTGCCGTTCTGTAACTAGAAATAACCAAAATGTAAGAACTTAATTCGATATATCTGATATTTGTTTTCTGCAAGAGTTGTGACTGTTTTCTACAACGGTCGTAGCTATGATGCAAGGAGCTGGACTGTCTTTAATTAGTGCAAGAGGAATTGTATGGATTCCATCTTTCAAAGATATTCACATATGAAAATCTTACGGACGTATTATTGTGTTTTATCGTAGATCTCTTGCAGGTAGTATAAGTACAATACCTTGATGAGATCAGATTAATAGGTATGACTATTAAGACTGGCAATTTTTCTCTTCATTTTAGAAATGTTTTTACCTTGTGATCTAGTTGAAAACTGGAGAAAATTAATCCTACAAACGCTGATACATCAATTGTTTATGTCTGAAGAGACTAGAATGATAATACCTTCAAATCTGCTTCATTTAAAGACGAACTTCACAAATTTTTGATGATACTGGTTACACCATATCAGCTTTAAAACATATAGTAGCCCACACAATAACATGTTACTTTTTCTCAGTGGATCAACCTGTACTGTCTCTTGGTTGCATCGCTGTAACTAAAAAAAGTCACTCTATATGACATGAGGACAATTCATAGGTACCTAATAAGGTCCGACTATGGTCCTGGACTGATGACTATCAATGCTGACCTACCTCCTGGTCTTGTTTCATTCCCACCCACCCACCCCACCACCATCAACTCTTAAACTTGAAATACAACATCAACTGGTCAAACCTCACTGCTGACAAAAAACACTAAAGTATAGTCAAACATCTGCACTCTTATAAAGCAATATAGCGGTGCTTTATTGTGTAGTGGTCCGTAATGGCTATAGTTGTATATATGCTTACCTTATTTACTTGATAACAGAAGCTCCCATCATGGGCCTCTCACTACGCAAACAAGCCAAAATAGAGCACAGTTAAGTATGCCCTTAGAAAATGAATGAAGGAAGAAATAAAATATAGTGTAGACATGCTCAACAGAAAATTAGGAAATCACAATCACATGAATTCTGGAAGCAAGTAAAAGAAAATACTACTGCAACTTTCAATAGGGTACCTATTTGCATTGATGAGAACCGTGGCCAAAATAACATATGTAAATGTAGAAAAATCGTTTTCAATCCTTACTCAATTGTGGTAAAAACGATCCAAATAAGGATCATGTTCTTTCAGCAGCAAGGCCCCTTCTAGTTTTAGTGAACCAATGTCACTGAGATCCAACGGGCCATAGTTAAACAAAAGAGGGGTGAATGTCCCGAGTCAGATATGTCATATGTAAATTGTCACTCAGCAGACTCCGCGTCCTTTTAAATTGCATGTTTGTACATAACTGTGTTCTAGATGAATTCACAAACGTTAAAATGACAGCGCAGTAAACACCGTCGCTATATGACAAACTTTTATGAAATAATACTGCTTTATCACTTTTGTATAAAATGCCTTCAAGTTTAAGTCTCTGCAATATCAATATACATCCAGAAGTCTTCCACCACCCTGAACTCTGCGCGGTGCTCAGTGGTAATTTTGTTGGACTCGTGACCGAAAGGGTATGGATTCGAATCCTACCACTTGATCATCCCAAGTTGATAACCGTGACATGCCCTTCGACAAGGCACATTACTCAAATTATCTCGGCTCTAAATAACCTACCGGTGTTGCTGTGACAGACAACACTAAATCAGACCCCGCGCTTTATCATCGCATTAAGCAACTTAAATCTAAACTCGAAAACTGACTATCGCGATTAATCAAATGTCCGACTGTTTACCATTGACAAGAAGTCCAGAATACATGTATAATAATGTAGGTAGGTGGAAAGAAGGACAGATTATGTATGTCATACTTAGTTCAATATATTATATTTGCTATCCTTGTTTAAATTTGCATATAAATTAAAAATATTTGTTTATCCCATTTCGTTACTAAGAAGTTTCAAGCTGGTGATCAAATAAGTTTAGCAGATCTGACGATCGGAACATTTAAAACTTGTGATGTGTACAAGTGATGAAGAAAAGGTTCAGTATGTTCATCAAAGTAAGCGGGAGCTAAGTAGTTAGGGTGTGGGACTGACAACCTCAAGGGTGTGAGGCTGGCAACCACAAAGGTGTGGGACTGGCAACCACAAGGGTGCGGGACTGGCAACCACAAGGGTATGGGACTGGCAACCACAATGGTGCGGGACTGGCAACCACAAGGGTGCGGGACTACCAACCACAAGGGTGTGGGACTGGCAACCACAAGAGTGTGCGACTGGCAACCACAAGGGTGTGCGACTGGCAACCACAAGGGTGTGCGACTTGCAACCACAAGGGTGCGGGACTGGCAAGCACAAGGGTGTGGGACTGGCAACCACAAGGGTGCGGGATTGCCAACCACAAGGGTGTGTGACTGGCAAACACAAAGGTACTGGTCTGCCAACTTCGGGTTCCAATCCAAGCTAGACAAGGCAGAGCCTGCCGCTGTGGTGCCAAACGAAACTAATACTAAGACGACAAAGACTTCTTGTCTTGATTTTTTTTTTTCTTCGCTATAGCATAATTGTTACAAGCGACCCCACAGTTAATGGATGGTATATATTTGCTTCGTTTACAAGACATAATAAACGATATTTTTGCTTATTTCGTGCGGGTATCTCATGCAACCATTACAAGTTGTCTCCCTTGACTTTACCGTTGGTATACTGCGTGCCAAGAAGAACATGAAGTGACATTCTTCATTAATACGTGGTGATTTATAGTTTTATGCCGTCTCTTTCAATTCCATTCAGTAAATATTTTGTGAACTGGGGTGGGATACTTAGTAAAAGGTCTTGTGTAATATACGGTGTTCAAACGTGTTTTGATTGACAACTTGTAATAGTCTTTTGGGTTTATAGACAATCATTCTAGAGATATCGACTGAAATGGACGGATTAATGCAGGGACAGAATTGTTCCATTGAAACTACTGTGTCGAAATTGTCCAACTTTAACAAATACGTTTACTGCCACTCCTCCTCTTTTAACGGTCAATTCTGGCTATACAAGAAAACTTTTGTGAGATAAGCGTGCCTAAGTCTGTTTTACCGTCCACTCACAAAACAGACTGACGCTATCGTCCAAACTGAAGAGCAGCTAGCTTTGTATATAACCTGGGTTTTCAATCAAGCTACATTTGCTAGTGCTATCACAAAAGTGTAGAACTTATTAACCAAGGACCTCTGGCTGAAGTCATAAAAAGTACAGCTTAGATCAATACGAACTGTATTAGATTCAAATGTTTAGCCATTTTCACTCCATAGCTCCTCTTAACTCTTTAAGACACAGTCACTAATGGGGGGGGGGGGGGTACCTGTAATTGCAAGCTACAGCATGTAATAGGCCAACTAAAACTCTAGGAATTAAAACTAAAAAAATTTCTCTTTACACATGAACACACGTGTAAACTACGCCTATCGTCTTACTTTACTCACACATTTATACTACGGTAATAGTATTACTATACACACAAAAATACATATAAAGCACGACAATCGTCTTACTTTACACAAAAACACATGCAAACTAAGCGAATGTCTTACTTTACGCACAAAGACATAAGTAAACTACGCCAATCGTCTTACTTTATGCACAAACACACATGCAAACTACGGCAATAGTATTACTTTACACACAAACACATATATAAATTACGAAAATCGTCTTAATTTACACACAAACACACATGTAAACGACGACAATCGTCTTACTTTACACACATGTAAACAACGACAGTCGTCATACTTTACACACAAACACATGTAAACGACGACAATTGTGTTAAGAGCTGCTGCCTATCCGGAAGAAACTGTTTCCTTGAAACTTGATAATTACAATGCATGTAACTAGTCTATTGACAATATCACTTACTTTACGCCGTTTTCCTCCACCATTGTCAAATTCTCCCTACAATGTAAAATTTGATTCTCCCTCCATTGTCTAATTTGATCGAATATCAGCGATATTTTCTTTCTGGCATTCTTCAACAATTCGAACAAATAAAACAACACTTCTAAAATCAAACAACACTTAAATGTCTTTGTCAATTTGCTATTCATAAGTGTTGGCACATACGACAAGAAATTCTTTTAGCACACTCTTGAGCATCGTCTCGTTGTTTCTGTTTTAATTTTGAAGCTAAATACTCTCGTTTCAACAAATTAGGCGGCTAAATACCTCTGGGTTCGGATCATTTATCATAAATTACTTGTCTTCTTTGAGGGAAATCGTTTTATGTCTTCTATTTAATAGTATATCTACAACTTTGTGAAAAATCATTGTATGTCTACTTCTTCATGGTATACCGACCGCTCCGGTGGCCTAAGTGATTAGAGCGTCTGCCTCGAAAGCGGGAAGTCGCGGGTTCGAACTGAGGCCAAATCATACCAAAGACTTGTACAAATTTTACTAGCTAGGCGCTCAGAATTAAGAGGTCAGAGTTATGACTGTTCGGTCTGGTGTCAGAATAATGTGACTGGGTAGAAAATCAAAACAGACATTACGTTAGACATCACTATAAACTGCCACACTGCGGTCAAAAATTATCTTTACTCTTATAGTACATATGCGTCATACTAATATCAAATAAGTCATTTTGACTTTATTGATTGGTAAACTGTATGTACACTTTGTACACAAAATTACAACTTTTACTAATTATATTAGGAAAATTATATGACTTATAACATTGGGTCAATTGCATAGATGGCTAGCAAAATATTGGCTTTTTTAAATGTCCATCAGTAAAACTGGACTGAATTTGATCAAGTACGGGCTGGAGATTTTTGGGCGTGCACATTATCCATGGCTGGTCTACCGAGTCGCTTTCCTACTTGCCTCATTTGGACAACGTACAGTGGCGCCTAAACACAGATGTCCCGATGTGACGTCATAGTCGCCGACCAATCGCGACTGGCATTACATTCTGCATGGGTTGACACCTGCTTTACCTTCCAGCGGTGATACAGATTTAAATATTTTAATGCATGAGTGTGTGTTGGGTTTTAGTCCCACTCGTACACTTAGCCTTTCATACAGGTTGTTAGGGTATCCCAGACCTGCTGGCTTAATTAAGTAGTGCTCCTTAGAACACAGTAATGCGTGGGGGACATGGCACCATTCCGTCCACTACAATTAACTAAATATCCCGTATAGAGTATTAACCAGACGCGCATGTCCTTCCTGGGCGCAAGCGTCTTTAATTCAAATTACTTGCTTACATCGTGACGATATGACTGAAACATTGTCAAAGCTACATAAAAAAAATCGAAGTCATAGTATACCTACAGTTTTGTGAGAAACATTTTAAGTCTACACTTTCATGATATACCTATAGCTTTATTAAAAATCTTTTGAAGTCTACTACTTAAAAGTAAACCTACTTCATCTTCGAACAAAGAAGACAGTCGTCCTTCAAGTGGAAGAATATAAACAATTTCATCCTGACAAACAAATGAGTTATTATACTGACATTGCAATACATAAAAGCAACACATAAATATTACTATTACGTGCTCTACCACGTTTGTGTCATATTCTATGAAGTTAAATGTGTGGGGGATAGATGGAAGCGTAAATAGGCCAGTTTGGGCACGGATCACATTGAAACATAACTGCTGCTCTGCGATAAGCTGTCATCTTCTAACGGAAGAATTAGGCTTACAGAACTAGATCATCTCCCCCAGGAAATATGTCGTTAATAGACTACAAGGAGACCAAACCTAGCATAGATTCGTACCCTTACCGTCCTAAGTGTTTTCATACTGTTTGTATGTGCGACATTATTTGTCTTGCGGTCTGTCGATGGTTGCATACCTTAGATTCAAAGCCAAGTTATTAAGTTTTACTTCTCACTTTGTGTGGAACCCTTCTTATCCTATAGTAAGCCTCAATTTTCGCTGAGTATGCTTATCTGGTTACTACATGGAGATACATTTCCTGTCCCATTATTGCAGGGATCATCAGTCTATGTGGACTCCTTCCTATCTTATCTTATAATGAAAGGGAATCTCAATATCTGTGGAACCCTTCTTATATCGTTACTGTAGTGAGCCCCATTTTGTGTGGAACCCTTATTATCTGGTTATTATAGGCAACTTCGATTTATCCTGAACCATTGGAATCTCGTTTATCTCGCGTGAGCCCCATTTTGTGAGGAACCCTTCTTATCTCTTTATTATAAGCAACTTCAATTTATTGTGAACTTTCGTATCTCGTTTATGGAAATTTTCTGATATCGTTATTATATCACGTTGTGTAGAAACCTTGGTTATTTTTATAAGGAACCTAAATTTGTATGGACATCTTCATATATCGCCTTTACTAGAGAAGGGAACTGTGCACGACATTCGCAGATTAGCAATTTTCCTGCCAAGGTGAAACTCTACGACTATATTCTTATGGTGTCATAAAGTTCTGATAGTCAAGATATTGAGGATAATGCATGTTTGCAAAGAGATTATCATGAATACTTCAAGAAAGACGAAGAAAGCTACATCCACAAGTAAGCGTTGCAAACGGTTAGAGTACCTTGATCAATGACACGAGTTAATTATTCAGTGTAACTACTAGACCAGCTCGATCAGCTGCAGTTATTGGTACACATCAAGAAAATACACACGTGTAAACAAATGCGGAAAATGTAGTCGGCAGAAAAATTAGTGTCATTTCATCTACTGTAAACGCAGTTGTGGCAAAGACCTTATTAATGTAAATTATAATAAGGAAATTAAGGTTTATTTCCTCTATCAGTCATTTATAGGCCAGGCAATATGCAGAGAGATGGCTATACGAAGTCAAAGTATTGGATTTTAATGGGTGACTTGAGGTTGAAGGAGACTGTTGACAGTTTGATCATACAGATATTGGTATCCTATTAAAAATTATACCGTGCCTTCTAATAATAACTCTTAGATTTACCTTAACTAACGCCCTAATTTTTTTCTCATCTTCTATCACTGACACCCCACTAAATGAGTTTCGCCTCTTACTGTGCAGGGCGACGAATTTATTAGAGCATGGCGAACTAAAATCTGAAACGACAACATCAGTTTCAAGTAGGACGCCCTACTGGTACTAAAGTTTCGTATATTGTTGAGTATTGAAAGATGGTGTGGTGACTCTTTGAACGAATGAGTGGCAATACATGTGATGGCACGAGACTGGGCAAATCGAGATGGACACGTTTCGTGCAAAGCACTCTAGGGAAGTAACAAAATATCTGAAACTCAAGTCACAGTTCGCAAGCACCGTGTTGCGTGTTGCGAGCGTTCCAGAAAAAAAGCGTCTTCAAGACGATCTAGCTGAATTCGTGTGTTTGAATAATCAATAGATAAAGATATTCTCTCTCTCTCTCTCTCAACCGACCGACCGACATGTGTTGTACGCGCACATAACTAGCATCATTCCTATATTTACTTCACGCATACTTTAGTATCATCTGATTTAAACTTGTCGTTCGCGCATGTCTGCAAACACTTATTTATGCGTATCTTTTAAGTTTATGACAGTATGTGCTCATGTGCGTGTGAAAGAACTTGATAGAAAGACACAGACAGAAAAAAAACCAGAGCAATATTCATAAAAACGTTACATATCGGTGTTATGTGGGTGAGGCAGATAGCTACTACAAATGTTGCAGCTTGTATATTGATCGATAAACCATAAAACGGAGCAGTAATACAACCATGAGAACAGCAGGTTCATATCACGTTTATTGTAGCATTTTATATTTGGAGGGTGGATAAGTTTTGGTTATATTGGCTAAGCGTGCAAAAAGGCTTCATTTCTACACCATTAATCATATATAAACGCATTATTAGTGTGGTATGTTGATCAGGAAAACTGTTAACATCTCGAGCGTAAATTTTATATCACCTGATCTCACGATATGCGAATCGGGAATGGAGAATGATTATCATTTGTTCATTTCATATTTGGGTGCTTCTGAGGAACCCATTACTGATACTGTAAATTAACTTAACTGATTTCCTCAGAAGTTACAGATGTTAAGCTATTACAGTCTGCGCCCGTTTTTTATCAGTTGTCAAAACAAAAGGGGGACCCATCTTACATAAACCTTTCTTGGCTTCATGTGATTTTTCAATATATTTAAAAAAGCTGACAAATTTAATGCCCGTGTTAATAGAAATATCTTTCATTGTGCATAGACTATAGAGCATTTTCATCAAATGACCCCTTCGCAGCTATGACTTCTCCTTCACAAATCGCGGACAAAAGGTTTTCCAGAACGTGTGTTATCTTCCATGGATTCGCGACCATCTTTAGAACGATGATGCTCCTCATGATACGACAGATAATTGCATCCGTAAACTTTATCCAAGTCAGCTTTCACATCACTCGAGGAGGACGCTAAGAGCACGCGGATTCACCCGAGAAGGACGCTAAGAGCTCGCAAACTTTAAAGCATCTCATTGCTTCGTAAGGGAATTACTCTCATTCTCCAACACATTTCAATCACTCATTTACCTATACTACGGTACAAACATCTATACGCTGGTGTTCGGCGTTCTGCAAGTGCAGATAATTTTTATATACCGTTATTCAGTTTATCGGTTGGCATTAAATGTATTGACAGGTTCTAAGAAACACGACGTTATAAGAAAATATTAAGAGCTTTTCGAATGTTGAAATATTGACAATTATTGGTGAACTATCTTCTTATGTCTTTACTCCTATAGCCTGCTCATATTAAAATCATATCCTTATAGTAAACGTGTATCCTGTATCAATGGAAATTATTATTATTATTATTATTATTACTTCTTTTGTGGAAGGTATATGTAGACGTATTATTCATATAAGTGCGCCCGGAAGAATTTTTTCGGGTGGGTAAACAATTTTTTGGTGGAAAGGGTGTGCAAGGCCAAAACCAAAGACGCTGATTATATACTGCAGTGTTTTGTTTTTTAAATCCAGGGGGTTAAATGCCCCCACCTCCGATGTTATTATTATGTGATTAGTAAAATCAGATTGTAGCCACTCATGAAAGCAAAATGGGAAGGGGGGGGGGGGCAAAAATTACACGAGGAAAAATATCCAGGAAAATACCCGAGGTGTATCCACTATTTATTTTCCACTGTTACTTCCCATAATTTCATGAGATGAATTACTGAAAATAACGCATGAGTGAATTATTGGCCGCATGCGGTAAATGTCAACCACCACCTTTCAATAAGGTACAGAATTTCGTACTGTTTACACGCGATGTACCGCCACGATGTGAAGCTACTTAACTAAGAGTTTCCGAACTATAAAAATGGCGTCATTATTTTGCGAATAATGTTACTGAGGTCTCACTGGATAGTTACGTATTTTGACACACGACCCCTAAATTCACACATAAGCAAAATCTATAATGTGGTTTAGATTTACTTTGAGTTAGGCTTGAAAATAGGTTGGCTTGTTGGTGACTGCCTGTCACAGTTAGATGAGCACTGGAGATCAAATACGTAACTTGGACTGCAAAATGAGCTGCCGACTTGGCTTACGTATTTATGTGTGTCTGCTACAGAGGTAAATATCTAAAAATCTAGATGGCTGAGGGGTGATGAAAAGTATGCTAATTTGTTATAGTACTAGTGAACTTTATTCATGCATAAGGCACATACTGATTCTTTTAGCTGCCTTGTCACAGGACAATATTCAAAACAGCTATTTCTTGTCAAAAATGAATGTAAAATTTAGGGGTTGGTGGCAGTGTTGTTTAAGTATAAAAACCACCAGTTGCATCAGGAATTAACCTGATTACTGCAGTCCAAATCTCACATTTATGCTTTCTACAAAAATCATAAATTTGTTTTTATTTGTATCTTCAGTGTAAAATTATTCACATTTTTCTGTAATTAGTCATTGTTGGATGAAAATTCACCAGATAAACTGTCCAGTGAGACCTTAAGAACCGGTGTCATTTTTCCAATCTTGTCAAATGTGAGTCACTGTGCCATAAATCATTTCCCTATTACCTCCATATCTTGAATCTGACATAGTTAGGTATTCTAAACATACACTTCATATAGATTTGATAGCACTTAATCATAGTAGAAGGGAGTTAACTCAACAGTTTTAATGTTACCAAATATTGCTCCTGATCCATTCTCCTAATGAACTAGCAACAGCCTCATAAGTTTCATGCAAGGTGGTTTAATTGAAGTATTTCACATACTTATTCAGTTTATCAACATTTTCATTACAAACTTCGTATATTTCCCTAATTTTATTATGATTGCCTTAATTTAATGCTCTTACATCCATATCTACTCATGATGTAATGTTTCAATGCATCTATTTCATCTTATTTACAGACATTTAAGTTATAATGACCTATATATAAGAAGTTCAGGGTTTTATTTTCTTGTAGGCCTCAAGGTGTATGGGAGCACACCTGCCGAAGTGATATTGCTAACAGCAGGACAACATCAAACATTTATTGGACAACATCAAACATTTACTGGGAGTCAGACACACCAATTGTTGTGGAGCTTTCACAAGAACAAATATATCTACACCAGTTTCATTGAACATTTTGTTGAGTTATGTTAAACGGATGTCCCTTTTTAGATTGTGTTTTTCTCCTCCCCTTTTTTACTTTGCATGATCTTCTATTTGCTTTAGATTAGATTATATGCAGGTGACAATCACTAGCAAAACAAACTTCTAAATAGCAGCAAGTGCAACCACATTATGTGCTGGCCAGTATGAAAATGATTTAAAGGTGACCTTCTCAGTGTTCTTAAAATACGCTGTCCATGCATATTGTTTTATCAACAGATGGGATACATATGGGTATAGAATTTCATTGTTTAAGTTTCCCAACTGATGTGGTTCAGTTTACAAAGATTGGTCAATACATTTGATGTTACCTGATGAGTTGCCTCCCTTAAGTCTACCTTGGATTTCTCTATTCTAGAACAGATTTGACCTTCTTCATGAAATCAGTGAGAGAGTTCTGGTCAGTTTATATATGCAGTGCATCGTTATTATTCTTTCAAGTACTTGGCATGTACATTCTGCAGTTATTGTACTAGAAATTCAGCTTGGCTTCTTTTACATCTTTTATTCACTACTATTTCAGATTGCATGAAGAGTTGTATTATTTGTGCGCTCAGATATCTCTGATATCACCAGGCACTAACAACACAGGGTGTATTAGCTATGACAAATGATGAAACTGACATATTATAAGGAAATGGTATGTTTCAGAGGGGAAAGTAATACATGAAGCATGATGCTGTCTCATAGCTGTTGCTGTTTGATAGCTTTTGGTCATCGATAAATTCAATAAATCATAGGAAACAATCAAACTTCTTAAGGTTGCGTTTTATTTAGAATTGGCAAAACTTTTGAAACTAGAAGATTTGCTCTTAAGCAGACTGCTATTTGAATTCTTAAGGTCTCACTGGATAGTTTCGTATTTTGACATCCCCCTAATTTTTAAGGTAGAAGGCATGAACCTAATTATCACAAGCCTAGCATTTATAAATTCACACATATGCTAAATCTATAATGTGGTTTAGATTTACTTTGAGTTAGGCTTGAAAATAGGTTGGCTTGTTGGTGACTGCCTGTCACAGTTAGATGAGCACTGGAGATCAAATGCGTAACTTGGACTGCAAATGAGCTGCCGACTTGGCTTACGTATTTATGTGTCTGCTACAGAGGTAAATATCTAAAAATCTAGATGGTTGAGGGGTGATGAAAAATATGCTAATTTTTTATAGTACTAGTGAACTTTATTCATGCATAAGGCACATACTGATTCTTTTAGCTGCCTTGTCACAAGACAATATTCAAAACAGCTGTTTCTTGTCAAAAATGAATGTAAAATTTAGGGGTTGGTGGCAGAGTTGTTTCAGTATAAAAACCAACAGTTGCATCAGGAATTAAACTGATTACTGCAGTCAAAATCTCAAATGTATGCTTTCTACAAAAATCATTAATTTGTTTTTATTTGTATCTTCAGTGTAAAATTATTCTCATTTTTCTGTAATTGGTCATTGTTGGATGAAAATTCACCAGATAAACTGTCCAGTGAGACTTGACTACTGACTACCTGATCTGGAGACACTTATTTTACCAGTTACCGGTGTGTGATGTTTGCTTGCCAATTTAGGCATGGTACATCGAAGAAATTATTCACGCGTGGTCCCAGCATTACAGAAATATATTTTTCATACATTATGACATCATTAGTTATTCAAAGGTTTAACTATTACGGTTTGCACAGTGTACATAGCTATTTTATTTTCCTAACAATCAAACAGATAGTGCGAAAAAATGTTCTATATGACGCATACAATAAAGAATAATGCATCTCGACGTAACAGTTATGTAGAATAATTCACTCATTCACGGATCAATGTAGTCAAACCGTTTGCTGCGCTCACTTGTCATTTCCGTTATCTTTGACTCTCTTTAAGAAGGGTTCCATACAAACTGAGGTTAACTATAATCGCTAAATCAGAGGAGTTCCACAGTACCATTTGTATAAATTTTTAATATGATTTGGCCGGTGTTCGAACTAACGACCTCCTGCATCCGAGGCGGACGCTCTAACCACTGGGCCACCGAGGTACTCACTGACTTTATAAGGTATCACGGTACCAATTGTTTTTCCATATACCTCAATGCTAATGTTTTGTGAAATAAATATACTTTCTGTCCTACTTGGGCATGCATGTCACACGCTGTCATATAGAACAATGCTAGATTGTCAATTTGACAATGACATAACCAGGTACTCCATTGCATTTAAGAGAGATAACTCTACTGGAACTAGACAGGGGTAAGAGTTATCTAGTCACAACAAGCACATTTTCAGTCATGTGTACCATATTTTAAAAAAATCATAAAAAATACAAAATATGATCTAGATAGAAATTAACACAAACTCACATGTTGCCAAGAGGCTCAACTTTTTTTTAAGCCAAACAGAAAGTACAAGTCTTACATAATGCACCAATCACAGCTAGTTTTGTTCTTTAATTCTGAATACAATGTTCCATACACCTTAAGCTCCGCCCACCTGGACTTGCGCAATTGGTACCGTTATACCTATAGCAAACCTTAATTTTTCCAATAATCTGTGAAATAGTTCGGGACTGTATAAGTAACAAATATACTTAGTCTCACTTGTGAAAAACAATTTGATGAGGTACTAACCTATGTCTTATATGAATGTGTATAGAAATGTCATTGAGCTGTTTGAACTATTGTTTTCATACTTTTGCTTCACCATCAAAATCATCTTTTGAAATAAAATGAATTCTTTCAACTATGAGTTGTATCTTATTCATATCAGCAATTATTGAACTTCACATAGGTGATATGGGATAAATCACATTATATCATATTATGTAATAACTAGGTCAAAGGTCAATGTACCAAATAGTATGCACCTGTCCTACTTCAAAATGTACAATTCACCTAAAAGAAAGGAATTTATATTTGTTTGGTAGGTGCAGAACTTAACATCAGAGACAGGTGGACATGACCCAATCTTATTATAAAGTATAAGCTTTGACCACTTTACACTATCTACAGATACAAGAGGTCACTAACCACCAGTCCTCACACAAAGGTCCACCTACCCATCCTCTTTGTAACACAAATAGTAAGCTTTCCTCCTTTGTAATGTGAATAAAATTGTTTCAATAAGCCAGTCAGTCACCAAATATAGTAAATCGCAGCTTCTAAGTGGTTATGTTTGGATTGGGAGGTGAAATTAGGGGAATAAAATACAGAAAAATGCCAAATATAAACACTAAGTATAGCACATCAAATGGAGTTAAAAACAGGAGGAAAGTGTTTATCTAAAAGGGAGAGGTAGCTTATGATAAAGGAATTAAAGGTGGCAAAATCAGCAATGCGAAAAATGAGAAGTGAAAGTTTGATGACCTTACCTTGGACAAATATATGGGGCAGGGCCCAACAGGTCCAAGGACAGCCCAAAGGCAACTGTGCTATAACATCCCTTACAGGACCCAAATTTCAAGTGAAGTTGTGTTCATTTCCATCTAATATAAAAGGGTGAATAATTTAGATAATATAGATACATATAAAGTATATTTCTTCTACATAAGAATTTAATAATAATTGTCATAAGATAGAGAGAAACTTATCTCAGAGCCAAGCAGAACATACCTTATCAGTTTTTAAACTTGTAAACTTTACTGTGAGAAATTATCAAATTGCTTCTACTTACATTTGCATCAAGATTGAGGGCTAATATAATACTTCACAAATCTTCTCTTTATTTTCATAATCAGTCACTGAAAATGTGAGATTTTATTTCCTTGAAATGTTATGACTGGTGTAAGGGAGATAACTGAATGATATACATAAGGTGTGGTAACCTTGAATACATTATCCATGTAATATAGATGAGTTCATCAACAACCTGTATTAACTTCATTGCAATTAAATTATCTCAAAATACATTACTGACAAAGTGAGAACCTAACATTTAGACTCTTATGTTTAGTGGAGACCTCAAGAGTCATGTAATTTTAATTTCTAAGATGACGCAGCTCTTTCATATCACATAGTTCATATTTTCTACAATGCCGGCATGTAGAGTGCAGCCTTCCATAACCATGCAGATATCATCTCATGCCAATTTGGATTCTTGCGATGGGATGCAAAGTTTCAAGAACAGTGTGGATTTGAATGGAATGAATACGCACTGTGTGACTAAAATGGTTATCATTCTGTAATGTTGGACCAAACATGGAAATTCCACAGGAGCAGCTTGACAGAAAGAAATAGGATTAATTGAAAGTCAATAGTAGATTATAATTGGGCTTATACAAGTGCCAATGGGAAATGCTGACTTAAGGAAACTGTTCTTGTTTGTTGGTATTCACTGCTACTTCAACAAAAGGGAATGCAAGAGAACTGAACTAACTACATGAACAATTTCAAAGCAGGAGAGTGTAAAAAGAAAAGGGACAATTAGAGCAGGACAATTCAAATCAAAATGGGAAGGAATACCAAATCCTTAATAAATTACCTAAAAATTACTCATGCCAGAACATCCCACATGGTACAAGTGATCTATCTACAAGTGTACTTAGAATGTTCTCTATCCTGGTTTATGGCATGCCTTACAAGAACAAGATAGTTGTTTTTGTACACATGATTTTTCATCTTTTGCAGGTACAATAGCCAATATTTGGCCAAAATCAACTATATTATGTTTACATAACTTATTTTGTTGCATGCATTCCAATCTAGGAGGTAACAGCACATACATAAAGGCATCAGGTAACACAAGTGTATATCTATCATAGCTATAGTTATCAAAAGTCCCCATCCAAAGCCATCTTGTGCTATTTTCTAAAGATTTCATACATTTTATTCTTAAAGAACTTTCAATATTTGACCAAAAGTGTTCAGCATACATTTGTTTTCCTACATCAAACTAGTATAGTTCATAAATGCCGCCCACATGTATGCGTTTCTATGGAAACACTGTGAGGCTATTCTTTCCTTTAGGTATCACGGTACCAATTGTTTTTCCATATACCTCAATGCTAATGTTTTGTGAAATAAATATACTTTCTGTCCTACTTGGGCATGCATGTCACACGCTGTCATATAGAACAATGCTAGATTGTCAATTTGACAATGACATAACCAGGTACTCCATTGCATTTAAGAGAGATAACTCTACTGGAACTAGACAGGGGTAAGAGTTATCTAGTCACAACAAGCACATTTTCAGTCATGTGTACCATATTTTAAAAAAATCATAAAAAATACAAAATATGATCTAGATAGAAATTAACACAAACTCACATGTTGCCAAGAGGCTCAACTTTTTTTTAAGCCAAACAGAAAGTACAAGTCTTACATAATGCACCAATCACAGCTAGTTTTGTTCTTTAATTCTGAATACAATGTTCCATACACCTTAAGCTCCGCCCACCTGGACTTGCGCAATTGGTACCGTTATACCATAAACCGTTTTGTACAATAACCATATAATGTCAAACTTTGCCCATTTACAGGTTCAATAAGTACTAAACATTTTTACCTTAAAACTAAAAATAACAATCATTTAGAAGTGAGACAAAACTGGTCTGTCTCTATTAAATCGACATCGATAGCGTTGTGCATATAGAATTATCAAATTAATTAAATCATCAACCTGATTTTTCTCCTGAACTCCAAAGATAACATATTTGTGAATTCCCAATTAGTTGTGTAACTACGCTTATTTTTATTCATTGTAAAATATCATTAGTTTAACAAATTTTACCATGTGACATACCAAATGATATTTTAGATATATTAGAATGCCCTCCTGTATGAAGCGTATAAAACGAACAGAGCTCGCTTTAAATAATACATTTTATGAATTCTATGTAATATTGCCAATTGCAACCATGTACGATTTTGGATACTTTGAAGTTTGAAATTTTTATAATAGGAAATAAACTAGGATATATATATATATATATATATATATATATATATATATATATATATATATATATATATATATATATATATATCCTAGTTTATTTCATGTTATAATATGCACATCATTGTTTATAAAAGGTTTATGTAGGTCTGAATTATAGAGGATACTAAATTAATTTTTGTATGATTTCACAGCTGCAGGTATACTCTGAAAAGCCATGAAATAAATATTAATAGAAAATTTAGTTTTTCAAACCATCAAAACTTATCTAGGAAGCATCCTCGTCAATAAAATTAGCTAACAACCTAATGATTTTCAGACACTATGTTTTATAAATAAACTTTTTCCATCTACTGTTAAATAAGGATCAAACCATATTTCTGTTTCTAAAAAATGTCAAGCTGTGACCATTTTGAAGGATCTCGTTAGTTCTAAATATGTTTCAAAAACGTCTATTCAAAAACTATTAAGATTGTTTTTCAAAGAGTTAGGAAAATCTTTACCAAACAAAAGATATTGATATTTGATAAGGAAAATTGTACAAACATTTCCCTTGATACTCATCAGACGGTCACCTCCTAAGCCATGTAAGTTGCAAAGCATTCACAAACTTAAATGTATTAACTAATCCCCCATTTTGATAATTCTTCACTTCAATATTTCTTTGATAATATTGGCTTTTGACCCATGTGATTTAAATTTGTAAAACAAAGAGTGTATTTAGTTCATCAGAATCTACTCAGACGGACTTGGTAACGACAATAACAGATTATTAATTTAGTAGCAGATAATTTGTATCAGAGTTATCCTTCAAAAATGGAGTTAAAAAAATTTTTATTTCACTAATTAACAGGTTGTAAATTTCCCCGACTTTAGATGGATAAATTGGGGTTGTGATTTTTTTCCTTAGTTGGAAAGATTGCACATAAGACAACGAAGGGCAGTACAAACCCAGATAAGTTTATATTCTAGACGGTATTTCTTGTTGCTACTTGTTCTACTTCCGATCCCAATTAAAACTGTTTTTTAGTCTTTGTACTGAGACAACAACATCTGGAATAATGATATACAAGAATTTTCTAAAACCTCACAACCAACATGATCCCCCCCTCCAAATTAAAATGTTTAATGATCGGAATTTTAAGCCCTCAGTCGGCGTCCCCCTCGCCAAACCCGTGTAGTTGCGGGTTGCATCATTTTCGCATGAAATTTTCCCATTCTTTTCAGTGAAATGTGCATTTTGAAGAAAAATATACTAAATATGTTTCATTCTTTACATAATTCAATACTTTTTTTAAAATCCCTCAATCCCCAGCAATTGATTGAAACAGCCACCCACTCAGTAATAAACTTTAAGTTATATGCCACTCTTATTACTCACACAAGATGTGTCGCAGAAAATAACAGGAAAAACAGGCTTTCGTAATTATAGACAAAACGATGCCATACCCCCCCCCCAAAAAAAAACAACAAAAAAGCAACAATTAAACAAACAAATAATACCCAAAAACAAACACCGAAAACTTTTTCGGACATTAGTACAAGAAACAAAACAATGGAAAACTGGTATACTGTAAATGTACATATTATCTGCTTATCTAATATTTATGTGTGTGTGTGTGTATATATATATATATATATATAATATATATATATATATATATATATATATATATATATATATATATATATATATATATGTAATACTTGTACAAATAATATAGCACTTAATAACATACATGGTAGCGTGCATGCAGAATGTGAACTATTCAGCCCCAAACGGAGTAATATGGCAAAACAGAAATATACACAGAAAGGATATATATATATATATATATATATATATATATATATATATATATATATATATATATATATATATATATATATAAGATAACAGTAAACCAGTGTGATAAAACATGATCAGTAAACCCGTATCGATTACAAAACAAAATAAATAAATGAAAGGAAATGTGATATAATAAAATGCGATGCAAAGTACGTACGTTTGGTCAGCGCAAAATACTTTACATAGTTCCACATGAAGGACAACTGTCTACTTTGTACGAATATGAAGTATGTATACTTCAAAGAAGCAGACTTCAAATGATTTCTCACAAAGCTGTAGGTATACCATGTTGAAATAAACTTCAAATTATTTATCACGAAGCTGAAGGTATACCATGAAGAAATAGACTTCAACATGATTTATCACGAAGCAGCAGGTATCCCATGAAGAAGTTGAATTCAAATCATTTCTTACAAAGCTGCAGGTATACAATTATGGAGTAGACTTCATATGATTTCTCACAAAGCTGCAGGTATGAAATGATGGTGTAGACTTCAAATTATTTCTCACAAAGCTGCAGTTATACAATGATGGGGGTACGCTTCAAATGATTTCTTAGAAAGCTGTAGGTATATCATGATGTCAAATGATTTCTCACAATGCAGCCGGTATACCATGACTTCAAATGATTTATCACGAAGCTGCAGGCATACCATGAAGGAGAAGACATCAAATGATTTTTTACAAAGCTGAACGTATACCATGAAGGAGTAGACTTCAAATTATTTCTCACAAAGCTGTGTACCAATGTAGGAGAAGGATTCAAATGATGACTATCGATTACTCCAACCAAATGGTACAATCAGTTTCGGCTAATTTCACTAGTTATGTTTTACACGGTCAATTTAAAAAGGCTGTAATCCAGTCTAGTCACAGTCAAGATGGCGATTTAACTTAAGAAGTGGAAGTCTCAAAAACGAAAAGTGGCTATGCTGTGTATTAAACTGCATATTAGTTTAGTGTAAACAGTGACATATACATGTAAAACCTTACAGTTTGTATGTCGTTTGCTAGTTGCCGCAGTATGATTCTGAAGGTGATGAAAAGGCGACCAGTTGTGCACTTTTACTCACTGTACTGCAATGGGACCGTTTTAGTTGCAAATTAGAGTGTTGATCTTTTAACCTTCGATTTCTACAGATTTTCCTGATAAGGTAAATCATTTCTTCAACGAAAGAAGAAGAGCTAGGTTACTGGTTCGTGTTGCAGCAAATTCGAACACAAGAAGAAAACACGGAAATATTCATTTTGATATTTTAAATTTTAATTTGTTTCTTATTTAGGAAGCGTGGTAAAAGACTTTTACTCGTGTCAAAAACTGTATGTATGCTACAAAAAAAAAAAGGCCCAGGTAGAAGACAAGTGGCCTCCAATCACATATAAATTTGCCAAATCAGCCAGGCATGGGTTCTGAAAAGTGTTTCAAAAGTATATAAACTTTGGACTCTTCTCTTACATGCGTATGATGAATGAATTTATTCTTTCTAAGCAGATATTCAGTATTACAACTATTGCAAGCGGCATCCTGCCGAGTTAAAATAACTATTGTATAAGTTTTATTCTAAAGTACTTTTTTTTTTACAATTTCACCTTGGTAATTAAAAAAAAAAAAAAAAAAAAAAAAAAAAAAACAGGAAACTTGGATTGGGCTAGAAAGTTGTCGAAACATTAAAAAACTCTCAAAATAAAACAAAACCTTCAAAATTAACGTGCTTAACATTAAAAAATTGGGAAATATCCATAAGTATAGACGAGACTAACTCTGTCCTTTAACAATGTCGTCGAAAGCTACATCCGTTGCTAAATTTAAAAAAAAAAAAAAAGCAGAAAGGAGAAAGTTAAAAAATACCCATCAATTTCAAACCTTTCACGACTTTTTAAACTAAATTATCTTGTGTTCAAAACAGAAACATTTCAAGCAAGCAAACATGGATATGCAAAACCAATACACTTTAATAGTTGAATCTGTATCTAGAGGTCACCGTTGACCAAGTGCCAGGTCAAGTGCCTATCGTTGACCAAGTGTACCATGTCAAGTGCCTACCGTTGACCAAGTGTGCCAGGTCAAGTGCCTACCGTTGACCAAGTATGCCAGGTCAAGTGCCTACCGTTGACCAAGTATACCAGGTCAAGTGCCCACCGTTGACCAAGTGTGCCAGGTCATGTGCCTACCGTTGACCAAGTGCGACAGGTCAAGTGCCTACCGTTGACCAAGTGTGCCAGGTCAAGTGCTTATCGTTGACCAAGTGCGCCATGTCAAGTGCCTACCGTTGACCAAGTGTGTCAGGTCAAGTGCCTACCGTTGACCAAGTGTGCCAGGTCAAGTACCTACCGTTGACCAAGTGTGCCAGGTCATGTGTCTACCGTTGACCAAGTGCGACAGGTCAAGTGCCTACTGTTGACCAAGTGTGCCATGTCAAGTGCCTATCGTTGACAAAGTGCGCCATGTCAAGTGCCTACCGTTGACCAAGTGTGCCAGGTCAAGTGCCTACCGTTGACCAAGTGCGCCAGGTCATGTGCCTATCGTTGACCAAGTGTGCCAGGTCAAGTGCCTATCGTTGACCAAGTGTGCCAGGTCAAGTGCCTACTGAAAGCGGCAAATGGATTTAAATGTAGATACGTAAACTGTAAAATCTGATCTAAACAAGAATGTTGATCATACACCGTATACATGCATAACAAAGACACTTTAAGATGAAAGAGGAAACCCAAAATTCCAAGCGTCAAAATGACGCTGTTTCTTCGAAAAAAAATTAATATATTTCAACTGACGGCCAACAACACAACTGGACTTAGACATATTGTTTTGTAAACTTAACGCAGATCCAAAACTAGGAGAGAGAGAGAGAGAGAGAGCGAGAGAGCGAGTCCATAGCTGTACATTCGATTCCAGAAAATCCGATTTTAACATTCCAGTGATTGTCAGTTTACTAAACGAATATCGCTTGTCCCAGTTTAAAGTATATGTAATTCGATTCATAGCAGCTGTAACCCGACATTCATCAGGAATTACTGCAAGATAAGGTCCAATATTATAAGTTGGGTTTTTTTTTTCTTCAGGAAATATAGTGTACACTGGAGACTGAATGTACAATTAGAGAGCATGATTTTTTAATCTCTATTAAGTCTAGTTGACGAAAGATGCGTAACTATTATAGCATCCAATCTTTTAGGAAGAATTGTTAAAACTGTTAATGATAAATACAAACATTGTCTTCCTGTCCTGTGCAAGTTGCATTACATTTGTTACAGCTTCCCTTTTGTTGTATACGAGGCTTATGTTCTAATTAAAATGAGATTTGTTATCAGCATAAATGAGTAGATTGCTGGAGTAAAACGTATTTTGCCAGAAAGCCCTTTATAACAACAGACTTTGGAAGTAAGACTGTGTTAACGCATAAAGGTCACTTACTGAAAGAAGTCACATATTGTTCTCCTAATTTACCTATAGCATCCTCGATCGGGAAGATACCAATGATCAGAAAAAGGACCCGATTCCTAAAATCTTGTACACTGTAATAAACTGACAATGAACAGTGCAAAACTAGTATCTAGCTAGCCTAAGCGCTTTCGACTCTAATGAGTCTTTTTCGAGGGTAAATACAAAACATAGACAAAACAAACAAATAAAACAAAAAAGGTTGTGTTGCAAAACGTTACATGGCTGTTTCTACAGGAATTAAACCTTTAAATGTATTATGATTCAACTAGTTTGTTTCAACTTGTTGCGAATGCTGAAATATATTTGTATTGACCTAGAAATCGATGAGCCATAACGACATCTGTTGTTTTATGTAAATTTATGTAAGCACACATTTTATTCCGGATATTTCATTGTTTTAGTAGTAGTATTGGCATAGGCTATTAAGCAAATTTAGAGAATTGTTTAAAAGAAAATTTGTCGGCTGCAAAAGATAATTTTATTTGTGCATAGCTGTCTTTTTCTAGTCTTCTTGGTTTAAACCGCTTGGTTTCAATGTTCTAAGGCGGCGTGTCCTGTATGATTCCTTTTCTTTTCTAGTTTCGGAACTCCAGCTGGAGTTGTGAACAATTGCAATAAGTGTTATATCACTGAAAATGTGGTCAGGGGAGGAGAAGTGTTCTGCGACCAGGCTTCTGTACAGCTTCTTTGTCATCCAATCGTATCTATGAAGGTTGATAATTTTGTGTAGTTTTTCAGTTTCTCCAACATACTGAAGGCTACAGATCTTAGATGTTATGAGATAAATGACATTCTCTTTTTTGCACGTTTTCTTTGGACCATGTATGTTTAGTTTTTCTCTAGTCACTGTGCCAGAAAATGTCCCTGACACACGTGATCCCTTGCTGGATCCAGTGCATATAGAGACTAGTTTAAAGTCGATATAGAGACTAGTTTAAAGTCGTTTAAATCCTGCTGGTAGACTAGCAATAATGGGTTGAAAATAACCGACATCCTGCATTTCTGCTATCCTTGTTGCAACAAACCAATTTTTGTTTTACAATACTCGCATGGAAATTTGTAAGATGGCTGCAGAGGCGGATAATTAGATGTCAAATCGACACCATTTTGATTAGACCAACAACATATCATAAGTAGTCTTAAAGCGAAAAAATCCCGTGTCTACGTGATATCAGTTCAGGAAGATTGGCGATAACAACATTTTTTTTCAGAGCCCATATTTGGTATCTTAGAGGCAATATTTTCATTTAGGACCAAATGGGTTGACTGAATATGTGCCGAAAGTTTCATGGCAATCTTCCAAGTAGTTCAGGGGGAGTAGAAATAAATATGTGTTAATGTGCAAGCGACGGGTGACAAAGAACAGGACATCCCGTACGCTCCTCTAGTATATTACTAGGAAAGCTATAAAAAAAGAAACAGCAGTTTTGTTCATTTCGGCTCGAGGTTTGATGGACATCATTACATTCGTATTCAACTTTCACAAAAGTTCGGCCTGACATGCGCAGTTTCAATGTGGTAGATTACATATCAATGAAAACCTTGCTTATTTTCTTTTTCTAAGCAAAGCCTAACAACGTACACGGATCTGTATCCCAAGTGTAGTTACTCTTTAAATGGAGATATTCATAGCTTAGGTGAGCTAGTTAAATATATACATATATCAATCTTTCAACATTCATTCATACGAAAACTGAATCAAGATTTTAAAAAGATGGGAAACTAATCGCATAAAATCAGTGCCAACTGCATTTTTTTATTTAAAGACAGATATGCTGACAATTTAGAAAGTTATCTAATTCGCTGAATTTTAGGACATCGGAAGTCTTCCATTTCCGGTTTACATCCGGATTTTTTTATTTAAAGACAGATATGCTGACAATTTAGAAAGTTATCTAATTCGCTGAATTTTAGGACATCGGAAGTCTTCCATTTCCGGTTTACATCCGGTAACGCGTGTTGTTCCACTGTCCCAATACTACATCCTTATAACTGGCAATAGCCACGGCGGGTAGGCAGAGTATTCTAATTTGATCTTAGAAGCCCACCCTTGTGACTCGGGTATCTAGCATTATCATCTGGCGCCCAGGTAATAACAGGACTAATCACAGGGCGCCAGACGAGACTGTTAGAGTCTTGACTCTAGAATTCTCATCATTCTATGTGAAGGTGTTGTCTCGTCCGGTGGGTTTTCCTTGGAAATTGCCTCGCTTAGCTGTTTAAGGGGGGAAACTGCTTTTATGTAGCCAGACCAGCTAGACTCTGTGCATCGTTATAGGCATGTTTCCCCCCTAGCGTTATGTGATTTCTGTTTCCGTCTCCGGTATATCGGATAGATCGATGACCTCGCCAAGCAGATCTTCTTGCTCGTCATCTGGGACATCTGGTATCTGGTCGATCTGGCTTAGTCCTGCAAAGGCTCTCATTATCTTAATTGAGTGGCGGAGTACCCACTCACAGAGCTCAGCCATAAAGGAGCTACTACTGAGCGATAATGACTCTAGAACCTTTACAATTTGCGGAGGCAAAGCACCTCTCGAGCCAAGGACAACACCAAAGGCTCCTTCACATTGGGTGTCCGTTTGTTGTTCGACCAGCGTTCGTAAACAGTCATATTTTCGAGATTTCTCTCGCATGGCCTGTTCCGTTCTCTCTACCAGGTTGTTACTTTTCCAGATGATTGTGGGGTCAACGATCCAAGAGCTACCTCCCTTCGTAACTACCAAATTTGGCTTGAGGAGAGATCCGTTGACACGATAATGAGGTTCCTCGAAGACGACATACATTTGGTTCCTCAATTTAGTGCTAGTCGTTCTACAACTTTGTCGTGCCTACGGATCCGCAAATGTAATGTCCAGGGACAAACACCCATTACATGGTATACGGTCTCACCAGGTGCCTTGCAGTGGCGACATCTGACATCCGCTTTTCTCCTGCGAACGCCACTATTCGCAGTTACACGGGTCGGAAAGGTATTCGTTCGCATCCTAAGTGCATCGGAATACTCCCGTTCTGATAGGATACCAGGCCGGTTTAGCCATCTATTAGATGCCGGTACCTTTTTCACCGTGCCAGATGCCTTGTAGTTGTCAACACCACTGCCTTGTGTTCTCTGGTTTGACCATCTAGTTCGTTCCTCCTCTCGCCATCTTGGTACAGTGAGACCGAAGTCATCGATGCATTTATTCATCAATTCCTCCAGTCCCGCTGCGATCGTTATATCCGTGATGTTATTTCCTGAACTCAGGATCTTGCGCCAGCTTCTGGTCACCATCCTCGGGACGATTTCCTCCAGCTTCAGATTCAGCCCACCGTCACAGGTCGCTGTATAAAAGAAGTGGTTAGTTGTAGACTCCGGGAGGTGAAGCCATTTCCTGACCCACATTCTTTTAACCATATCCAGCTTCAATACTGTTTTTGGCGCTGCTTCTTAAACCACGTGGTTTTGAATAAAGCTGGATAACCATCATAAAATCTCCATAAACTTTCATTTACATCAAAGAAAGGGAGCTAAACAAGCGATAGATCATTATAAATAGATAATTTGATTTGATACATATGACTTCACGGTAGATAGGAGTACATCCTATACCACTACGCACGCACCTACCTGAGAAAGAAGGCAAAGTACTGCACATGTCATAGGCTGATTATATGCACAAATGCAACGTGTTCCCTTTCTGAAAAATAATTGACTGATGCAATAGATTATTCCAGAGGGGTTCCAAAGATAGCAAATATAAAGCCTTGAAGTAGCTCGGAAATTAGATCACAGGCGAAAATTTCGCAGTACTGGCTAAAAAATGGCAGTCCACTATCAGTAAAACAGTACAATTTTAAAGAAGTGCACCTGAAGGAACTGATAATGGTTTCTTTAAAAAAAAGAATAACCCTTCAAAATAAAACATAATCAAATGTCTGTTGGAATTTATTGTAATAAAATTACATATCCGTCTTTTTGTTGTTAAAAATGCTAACGATAATTTCAAGGTGATCTTCACATGTTTATAATTACCACAATTTCAGCTGTTACTTCTAATTACAAATCCTACACTGTGTAATAAATCTTATTTAATGCGCTGTTAACTTAAGTTTTGTCAATAAAATCAATATATTTCTAGTTTGGTTCTATACTTGGAAAAATCGATTCTTTTCTGAGCCGTTTCTATACTGACGCCAGTCATTATCTGTACAAAGCAAGCCGTAAAAACGGGGGAAAAAAGCACAGCCAATGTGTCCCATTTACGCCGAGTACCTTAGGTACAGGTGCACGCGATTGTAGTGACTGATATGTGCCCTATATATTCAAACAGACGTACATAATAGATGAATTTGTTTCTACTGCAACTCCTGATGGCGATGTTGATGAACATTATAATTTGACTGTACCATTTTGCAATTAGCACTGGTAATTAATATTTAAGCAAGAAGTAGGTATTAATAAGTATCTATGGCAGAAGTGAAAAGTTCTAATAACCAGTTTCTTCGAAAAAGATGACCAAAAGAAAACATTTTCTCCTTGTTGTTAACAACATCGTCGGCATTCTAAAACTACAATATTTGCGTTAATGTCCACTATCTAACATTCGTTGACAGACAGTTATATAAATAAAGCAGACACATTAAAAAGTGTATGACACTTTGAATTAGGAAAACCTCTGATATTCGGAAATTTATATGTCCAATACACAAACACGTCAATCAATATTGCAACAAGTCTTGACATATCGAGAACAAGTATTTTTCATGCATTCAAATAATTTCTTTAGATTAGAGTACTAGTGTTAAATCAACCGTGTAAAACAATTGCATTAGTAGGTGAAATGCTGAATTAATGTCATGATTTTTAAATTAATACCTTTTATCAAATGGAAACATTCAGTTTCATTCTCCACGTGAAAGAAAATAGTTGCCCCTTTTCTCAAAATTAGGGTTACTATAAGGGTTTAACTCCATTAAAATGTTATCCATAAGCGGGTATTTTTTTTATATCCAACAACAAATGTGGTGATGCCATAAATTACGGAGAATGAATCCAACGACACCGTTAAATCAAAACCAGAAGAAACAAATGTGTTCTTTTGATTAATCGATTTGATAGAACACTGGTGACTTGAAGTGAAAATGCAAAATAATCGAATGCAATTTTTTAGATCAATTATGGTCGAGATTCAGTTTTGTACCATTTCCGTTGTTTCGGACTATGATTGGCAACATATCATGCAGGCAAAATAGTCAACTATTAATCAATCACTGATATGTTAGCATAAACTAATGATCGATCGGAAAATTTTAACCGATTCCAATTATAATGTTCATGGGAGCCATAAAAATAAACCGTTATACTGATAGATGCTCCAATAAGAATGTCTCGATTGTGAATTGAACACAAAAATAATCATGTCAAATCACATTTGAATTGGTTGTCATGTACCAGGAACACAGATGAGGTGGAATAAATTAAGTAGCTATGATATAAATTCGACCAACTGAATGTAATACATGTCCATATCAGTGTAATAAAATTTTCCTCTTACAGTCTAATTTGCACAGCTGAAACCTCTTTAATGTCTTGAGCTATGAAGATTCGTCACTAAAAATTTCTAATTCTAAAAGGTGCCAAAGTCTGTTTTTAAAAGCATACAAATGGCGCCAAAATCTAATAAGCTTATTTATAAAGCACACGTTAAAATGCCTACTAAATTTTATTTTCCACATTCAATCGTTTTCTGAAGAACTCCTAATTAGGGTTTCACAAACAAAAGGTCTTAAGTCTAAAAAGAGAAGAAAAACCTAACAAAAGTGCCACTCGATTTAAGTATGTAAAGCCTGTAAAACTGAAAAATGTCTGAAGACCAAACAGGTCATTTACATTCACCGCAAACCAAACATTCTAAGTCTAAGAAATTAGAAGTGTTTTATTATGCCTGAACGTGCTGACAATGTTTTCATAAAATCTATATCTAAAAAAATGAAAAACTTAAAAATAGATATAATTGACCAAAACAATCAACACGGGTCATCTATATATGAATACAAATATGCATACCAAACTTCAGATATGTACCTCAAATGTTGTTGTTTAATCGTTTGAAAAAGGCTTTTTGTCAAAACATTCAAGTAAAAACAAGTTATGAAATTTGAAAATCAAACTTATGAAAATGCAATAATAGGCTGAAAATCTAATCTAGTTGTCCACGTATGGATACAACAATGCGCAAGCAAACCGTTTAGTCTGCGTTGAAAGGCTTAGGCGTAATTGTGCTAACAAGGTTCTAGAGACAGGTGCACAAGCAATGACTGAATCAAGATGCCCCGATGCAAACAGTGGGGTCATAAGAATTGCTCATTTTATTTACGGACTCCTATACGTACTGCTTCTCAAACTTCAGTGGCTTTCATTATGTGGTTTCTGCGTCGTAACAAAGTTTGTAATCCAGCTAACAAGGTTTCACTGGAAAATTCGACGTTTTAATAGTGAGAAAAGAAAATATTGCAAATACAAAATTACCTCAATTTCAAACAATAGTCCCTCACAGACCAAAACAGAATTTACAAGAAATCATGCTAACGCCATTTCTTCTTTTTAGCGGCATAGTGTTGAAATTATCTCATATTTTTAATCAATAACAACAGACTGAAAAGTAGCCGCTGTGGCAGCCATATTGGATTAAGAACGGTACTATTCATTTAGGACAAACAAGGCATCTTTTTGTTTGTAAATTATCGCGAATATGACAATACATTCAGAAGCAGCGATAACAAGATTTTCAAGATGGCCACCGTTGTGGCTTTATTGGGTGTCAGATCAGACCACAAGTCGGCATGACCATTCATCTAGGATAAGTAGTCATATAACAAGATGTCAAAGATGGCCGCTGTGGCTGCCATATTTGAGGTATGATCTGCAACATTTTGATCAGTGATCAAGTAGACATCATCTGAAATCTTCGGGTAAAACCCCCATGTCAATATGACTTTTAGTTCAGTGGATAACCAACAACAAAATTTTCAAGAATGCTGCATATGTGAACATATTGCATGGCATCATTTTACTTTAAAACCATCTAGTCATCATAAAGTCTTCTTGTGAAAACTGGATGTCAGTATGACTTTCCGTATTAAAGAAGTAGCAATAACAAGATTTTCGAGATTGCTGCTATGGCGGCGATGTTGGATGATAGATCGGCACAATCTTCATTCAGAACTAGCTTGACATCATATGAAGTCTTTCGGTGAAAATAATAAGTTAAATAGTTTGATATATACAGGATTTCAAAAGGGTAATGACTGAATACTGAATTTACGAAACGAGTTGAATAATGTCTGGCTTGTGTGAACCTTTGCAAGCAAAAGCTGGACATTATTCCGAGTTTCATAAATTTAACTCTATACCAGTACCCATTTGAGATTCTGTTTATCACATTGTTTTTATTTCAATGGATATAGAGAGAAAGAGGAAGAAATAATTTCGTTCATTTTTACCAGCGGTTGCAGGTTTCATTTGTTGCACGTAAAAAAGACTCACAAACGCTTGACAATCTTTTTTGCATCTGTCCTTCCGAATAACTAGAACATTTGACTAGAACATCAAGTTTCAACACAGAATGTTTATGGAAGTGCCGTCTGATGTCAAATAGTTTACACCTATGTTGTATCAGTTTCGCTACTGGAAGTTGTTGGATATTCGTGTGAAATGATGATAAATGGATGAAGAAATTCCATATTTACTGTAATGTAATTGTGACCGGATATTTTTGTATTAGTTGATTTGGAACAGTAGACAGTAAGAACTTCACCAAACATCAAATTGTTCGAGTTATATTACCGCGTAAAAATGTTGTGTTTTGATCTGCCTAACTTCCTGTCAGTTGTGAGACTGTTTTGATAAATTCTTCTATGAACAGAGGTGACTTTATTTAATTCTAGAAGTTAACATTTAATCCACACTTGAATATAAGGAAGATTATGTTACACAATTACCGCCCATCCATCCATTCATCCCCTCAAGCCACCTATCACTTGACCAGTACCCTTAGTTGTTATTTATTGATGCTATTGTTTGCTGTTTAACGTCATTTTTCAGCGCATGATAAGCAATGCATGGCGGAAGGAGCCCTTGCGCCGTAAATCCGCGCATTGTCCTTCATTTCAATTTTCTTTAGGATGTCGATTCGAAAAATGGCCGCCAAAAATGTTGATAGAATTGATAATAAGAAAAAATGTTCCAGAAGGCGGGTAAATACAATTTTCCCGTGATCGCTGCCAATCAGTAAAGAGAATACTGTGCAAGAATTTAGTAGGCTTATTTGGGCCAGTCAGAATCACGTAAAGTGAGATGTTATCGTCCTGTAATACCAAAAATATTATACTGCACACACCATATGGTAGTGTACAGACATGTGTACAAGACTATTGATGAGACGTCCAGATAATAACAGACGAGAGCTATGGTTGCTATATTGAATGACTGAGCTATATTATTTTCAGTTAGGACCTACTAGACTTTGGGATGAATGTGTCTGCAGAGTATCATGGCAAAGTTGCTTAGAAGGAGTAGCGATAACAAACTTGTGCTAACGGGCGTACTTAATAAACCTTTAGCTAATGTCAATGCTATTTCAAGATTCTTTGACAAAAATACATTTATTTAAAATATATCTTCACGTCAATGTTTCAAGACAAACTTGGAAGAATGAATTGGGACAAGAATATTCGAGGAAAGGTAAACATGAAAATTAAATATATAAAAAAAAAATCAGAAATCCATCTGATGAATTCGCTCGATTTTAAAGAATAAATCAGTATTAAAAATGCACCATTTAGGGAAATTCGCTTCCACTTACGCAAAAGAATGGAGTATGTGACCTGAACTGTGTCATTTATATAAAATACAACTTGCGATTGAATTTTACACATATCCATGAATTATTCCTCAATTATGGATGAAAGAATTTTTTTAATTATATGCTCATTTTTTTCTCCGTTAACTTTACATTGTGAATCGTTGAGTATTTTACAATATTGCACAACTTCATATTGCATTCACGTGCATAAAGGAACTACTTTCTATTGTAAACAAACAATGGACGCAGACGCCAGCACTTTTGATTTGTAAACAAATCATGTACAAATCGCATTACGTTTTGGTTGATGAAATTTGTTTCTGAATAAGTAAAGACAATGTTTCGTGGACTGCCACATACCAGCTGCTTAGGCACATTCCTTGTAAACTTTTTTTTCATATCATGTTTCAGATTTAGGCTAGCTATACAGTAGACGCCAGAAAGGTCGATACAAATAACACACAAATGACAAGGCATAAACCGTCTTCTTTAGCTGGTAATAAGAATGGCAAAAAAAAAAAAATAATAATATACTTACAGTTTTACATCCTGAATTTCCTCAATTGTACTTTCTTACATTCCGAACATATCGGCCCGATATCACTCCCCTGACTTTTATAAATGAACAGCTGGTTATGTAACTAAGCAGGTTTACGTAGTATTTTAAGATCACGTCTTACCATTTTACTATATCCTGATAAAAAATTGATTCTCAAGATAAAGGCATGACTAATATGCGGTCTTGTGATTACAATCGAACTCATCCTAGATAGTGATGATATAAGCCCATGCACCACGTTTTATAAAACACAGATGAGATGTATCTCGAGAAATAACAAGCTTAGGCACAATACACAAGGTATCACACTTAAGAACGCTGATCATTTATTATTATCACCTGCCTATCAAACAAATGTAAGCTGGAGGTGAAGAAACACTAGATGGAATTCGAACTCCAGACTGGCAACAAGCTTGGCTCATCAGATAAGAGATGGCATTATCAGTTCATAGATCTTGCTGATAAAAGCATTACGTGTCTTGACGAGGATATTTACCAAGTTTGATCAAAATATGATCATAACAGAATCGCTAAAGTACTGACAGGTTTAAACAATTAGATGTGAATTCATCCCATTAATATGCATGGATCTTGCTCAAATGTACTCACCAAAATCTAACTGATTTAAATTTGCCGAAACTTTATTCAGGAATACAGTTTGCAGAATGGTAACAAGCTCAGCCAATCAGATGCAAGATCACCTCTTAAATACGCGTGGACTCAGCGCCTTATCGACGTCTCGCGAAATCGTTCATATAGTCCTGTTGTAATAAATTTGGAGTATGCGCATTTGTTTTGTAGCTCTCCATTTTAAGGATTTCTTAGATTTCTGTGATTACTTGTGTGACTGGTGGAAGTCGGTCCTGGGGAAATAGTCCTCAGACCGAAATAATTAGTCAATTACTATGGGCAAACGTGACGGAGTGAAGTGTTAGTGAGTTTCCATGATAATATGGTTTACTTTTAGTGAATTCATGCCAGAGCCGCCTAAGTGTCCCTATCGCTCAGTAGTCCCTATTAAAATCTAATTGTGTAAATTGACTGTGTGACTCCAGGTGCAGTATTTATGACTGAAGACTGGTAAATTATACAATGGAATAAACGAGAAGGGACTGTTCCGTCGTCGGCAGGCGCCTTTTATTGTTGTTATGGTGGTAAATATGGTATATAGTTACAGGCAAAATGTGGTTTAAAATCATGATTGTCTGATCTAAGGTGGCATAGTAAAAATAGTTCCCTGTATTAGATGGTTGGGTTGTATAGTTTCACGGTGTGAAATAATGGAGGTACGTTATGGAAAGTTAATCAGGAAAAACCATGCAGTCATACGGTTGACAGGCAAATGGAAAGTTGTGAAATCTGTGGTCTTTTATTAATTAGAGTAAAAGTATTTATAGACTGGACATATCGGACTTTCCAGTTTACAACAGTATTTGTATGGAAGTTTATGGAATCAGAGGAAACATGACTTCTAGCGGGATTCGCGCCAAGGTTTGACATCTATCTGGCTTGTTACACTATATTTTATCTCTGATCAAATTCAAATAAAATGAAAAGCGTTACTTCCTCCTTTGTAACAAGGTCAGTCAATCAGATATAAGATCACCCATTTAATATGCATATATATATATATATATATATATATATATATATATATATATATATATATATATATATATATAATTCATTATCTAAATTCTCCAAGATAATGATGATATAAGCGCATACTACATGCCCGATCAAAATCGGATCACATTTATGGCTTCCATAGTTTTAGAAAGCGCTGCTAAAATGATGCAATACTGTACTGTTAAAATGCATGAATCTTGCCTCTTATTAAACCCTGCAAAGATGTTGATGATGTACGCCCACATTTCAAGTTTAATCAAAATCGAATGAGAAATATGGCTTACACAGTGGCAACAAGCTCAGCAATTCATATCGAAACAATTCTCTTTAATACGTACGTATCTTGCTCATTACTGAAATTGTCCAAAAGCTTCATGATGTAAACATTAATACGCATGCATTATTCCTATTATAGAACGTGGATAAAAGCTTCATGATGAAAGCATTAATACGCATGCATCTTGTTCATTATAGCATTTGTCCAAAAGCTTCATGATTTGAGCATTAATATGCATGCATTATTCTTATTAAAGAACGTGTCCAAAAGATTCATGATATAAGCATATATTCCATGTTTGATTAAAATAGGATCAGAAACAAAGGATCGAGAGTATAAAAAAGCTCAGCCAAACAGATGCAAATGCACCTCATTAGTATCGTTTAAATCGCTCACTATCAAACTTGTCCCAGATGTTAATCAAAATTGGGTCAGATATACGATATTCCGAGTGGCATAAAATGTCCTCTTTGTTAAGTAAGCAACTTAGTTCAAAGTACACTAAATAATCACCATAGTTAATCATGCTGATATTTCCCATACATCACAATACTATAATACATCTGATCAGAGCACTATTATTACACACTGAAATTTATATTTCCATTAACAGTATATTCTAAATGCCACTTAGCTTTCATTTTCGGTTCATTTACGTTTAAATTCGTTTTGTTTCATTTAATTTTAATTCATTCCCAGTTTATTTTCAATCTATTCCTTTCATGTTTTTGGGTGATCCAGGTGAGACAATCTATTTTACTCTAGGAAAGCAGGGAGCTGACTTTAATGTGTCTTAAACAAGTAAAAAGTGTTCACACTGCCTCACAGTAAAGTAGATTGCAGTTTCAACTCTACATTTTCGTATCTTACAGTGGGGTGAATTTCTAAATATAAAGTGAATCCCCACAAAATATCATGAAAGTAGAAAGTAGAATCCATGAATGCTTATAATGATGTGAATAAATTTTGCTTAAGCATTCAAAATATGTACCTCTGTATGATTTTCACTAGGTTCGAACGCGAAATTATGCACTGAGTGAATTCCCGGAATTTAAAAAGCAAAAACGTATATCAAATGTTTGAGATGAAATTCAAACTGTTTCGCCTGTCAGATATACTTCAAATATTTTTCACTAAGAAGGGCACATTCGGGCACTTATATTTCCGTATCAGTTTAGTCGTTTTTCAAAGAAACTAAAAAGCAAACATAAATGGGCTACTTTCGACGCAGCTTTGCAAGTTTACAAGCTGGAGTTAGACGCACGCGAATATTTCTACCCCTTAAAAATAGGAAAAATAACACACAAGTTAGACTGAAAGAGAATTTTCGTTTGGATCGTACGAACTGAAAAAGGTTTCAGTATTGGGCAGTTTTCACCGCAAAAACAACCTTGTACTGACCATATATATGTGAGACAGCTGAATTTTGTGAAAACTGGCAGGCGTAAACACACTGACAACATTGCCAATTTAACTCGGCAGCAAATAAAAGGCGCGTTAAAAAAAAGCAAACAGTTAATTGTAGGTCCTCTAGGGCCTCTACAATAGTGAAATGACGTAATACATTCATCAGAAAACCGTCATGCCGAGAAAAGCAAAACCTAAGAGATCAGTCGGAATATCCTCATCACTTTCGGATGCGAGTCAATTAACTTCGACTCTCTGAAGATACTCAGATGTGATAGATGTGCTAGTAACATTTGGTCAACTTTGCATATTTCTCGAAGAAGATTCTTCAATATATGCAAATAATTATTCAAAATACTGTTACATGCAAATGGTCTCTCTACAGAGCGAATCAAACACTTCCGTGAGTGTGACTAGCAGTCTCCTGTTTTCCCATATTTCCAAGGACTTCAAGACGACAATCGTTGTCTACTGGAAGTTGCCATAACGCATAGACTACAAATAATTTCCCTTTATTCAATCAATGACCACAAATGCGCAACAATAACTTCACAACTGCGTAGCTTTTACCTGTTTCACATTCTTATGGCTTCTCCCTGTCTCTCATTTGCATGTCTTCTCCACTAAGCGAAAGGCCAAATATTATTACTTTCAATTCCATTCCAGAGTCAGTCAAAAGCACAGCATTTAACCGGATTACACAAACACCCTATATGTGCCCTTCCACCACCACAATTGAAGGCATCTCGGTATAAAAGACTGACTCCATCCTAATCATTCCATCATAGAAATATCGGACCATGTCATTAATATTTCACACTGCAATGTACAACCGAACAACACCTCTTAATTAAGAGAGGAACTATTTGGCTTCATGCCCACCGGAAACATTTTATCCTGCTCTAACCCCACCTCAAGCTGCCAAACACGTGTACATTTCTACGAAACTAATTCATACAATCATAAAGGTCTCGTATTCCTAGAAAGTGGCTAATTACTCGGGTTAAGAAATACCTCCCAAACACCGACTTCCATAATCAAGCAATTAGTCACTAAACACTAAGAAAACGGAGGAGTGAATACAAATGGCACATACCCTAGATTTATTGCAATACTGACTGAGATTTATTCAGAAAGCAATTTTAACAAATCTAAGACTGTAACAATTTCTTTAGAAAAACCGACAAATTCTGGAGTACCCATTCATGAATATAGTCAACAATATTTAAGAACACGTCTAATGGATCCTATTGTAGTCTGGGTAACAGAATATATCGAATACGGGTAGAATTTGCAGGTACGATAACATGCACGGTTGTTTCGAAATCACACCTGTAAATAATAAAAATAAAAAAGCATCCAAAATTTTGATGTCATTTTAGATTCATACTGAGTGGTGGGGGAAAGTGGGGGTGCAGCTTAAAACCAAAAAGCAAAATCGGTTAGAGTACAATCTTCTAATAACACAAGAAAGAACTGACGTTCTACAATGATTGAAAAGAATTTGCAGGAATTCACAAGAAGCACGTATATATATATATATATATATATATATATATATATATATATATATATATATATATATACTGTTTGAGTTTACATGTTAACATGTTTACCAGATAAAAGCAGTAAAAAAATGTCTTTGATGATGAATTTGATGTCATGGACAGAAGATAACTGAACGCGTTGAAAATATATTAAGATATACCCACGGGCTAAAAGTTTGCTTTAATTCAAAACTACTAGCATTTTATATAATAAGGAAAGAAAAAAATACATATTAATGAATTGCCATCATTCGATGTATTCTCGGATATACCAGCAAATTGGATTTGAATAAAAATCCGTTCGTACTTGTCTGTTTTAGCACCCGCACAAGCCATCACAAATAAAAGCCTGAGCCATGTTCTTTGACCTTTGGACCTGTGTCTGGGTCGCAACTTTGGGGTCAATCCTACGGATCATGGTTGCGCTCTAAACTTAAACACGTTGTACAGGGTCTAATTTTTAAAGAAATATAATTTACCGGGTTGTCCTCGCTGGTTATCATGGTTATTTAAACAAAGGCCTTGAATATTGGAGGTATTTTTAAAATAACTTTTAATTCCCCCTTTTTCTTTGATGTAAGATTGATATGTGTAATTTGGGTTATAGATTATACAGCTTGGCCTTACTTCGTACGCGCATCTCTAAAAAAGACTGCTTTAATGAAATTTGTCTCAGTACACATATGTAGCATAGAGGTATGCAAACATTCTCTCCACTGTACAGGTTGCCAATACAAATACAAACAACCTGACATTATATCAGTCCCTATCTTTTAAGTGCACACTGAATGTAAAGCTCCACCTAACAATCGAATGTATACTGATAAATGGCATTCCAACAATATCGGCTATACGAAACAAAGATTAACCTTTAAACTGCCATTTCATCAAACTATTGTAATGTGTACCTTCTTCTTCAATCCTACGGTGTTTCCAATTGTAGAAATAGGCTAGGTGGTTCGAATAAATAGTGATTTCTTTTCTGCGATGAATTTTCCGGCGAAAATGTAATGATTTGTCTGTCGAGTTTTATATTTAAGGCACATCTTTAAAGTCGAGGTGGTCCGAATGAGTATTAAAACTCAAATTGATTTCTGAAATGCAACTAAATACATAGTCTGATGAAATTCATTCGCATATGCACAAGTCACGGTGTTTATAAGCTCACTCAAGTAAAAACATTTAAAGAAGTGGCATATAACTCGTCCCCAATGTCAAGTAGGATTGTTTTTTAAACATGCTCACGACAACGCATACTTGATGATAGTCATGTCAGCGTGATTTTCATTTGAACCAATTACATAATGCAAGAAATGTGTCAGTGAAGCACCATGAAAATGCCACCATTCATTCAATAGGCCCGGATGGTTGCCACACTGGGGTTCAGATCAACACCGTTTTCATTCAATAGGCCCGGATAGTTGCCACAGTGGGGATCAGATCAACACCGTTGTCATTCAATAGGCCCGGATGGTTGCCACACTTGGGATCAGATCAACACCGTTTTCATTCAATAGGCCCGGATGGTTGCCACACTGGGGATCATATCAACACCGTTATCATTCAATAGGCCCGGATGGTTGCCACACTGGGGATCAGATCAACACCATTTTCATTCAATAGGCCCGGATGGTTGCCACACTAGGGATCATATCAACACCGTTATCATTCAATAGGCCCGGATGGTTGCCACACTGGGGATCAGATCAACACCATTTTCATTCAATAGGCCCGGATGGTTGCCACACTAGGGATCAGATCAACACCATTTTCATTCAAGGCCTTATTATACAGGATCTGTGTCACGTTTTAGTAAAAAGCATGATGGACCCGAGACAGCTATATCAGAGTTTAGCTCAGTATGATTTTAACCAACTATATATTCCATCAAGTGTTCAAAATAAATCCCCTTTTTGAACCGACCTATCAGGAGCAGCAGTCCAAACATGATTTTATTATAACGACTGCAGCAGCCATGGCGGCAGTCATGCCCGCACCATTTTCGTGAAGGTTTGATTGCATATTTTAGAAAGTCTTTGAGTAAAAATCCCATGTTAATACAACCATATGTTCAGGAAGAGTAGCTATACAAAGATAATTAATATGGAGGCTATGGCAGCACGCTTGACGACAGATCGCAGCAAAATTCTGACAGACGCACTACAAGCGACACTGTACCAAACCAAAAATATGCTTTTCTTAAAGGCCAGGTGTGCTAACAAAACCGACTGCCAACGGAAAATAGTACGAGGTATTACACCCTGTACTAACAAAGATATCGGTTTATGTCTAAGGACTAAAACCCTGTACTAAAAAGATATCGATTTATGTCATAGGACTTAAAACCTTCAATAACAAAAACATCGATTTATGTCTAAGGACTTAAACCATGTAATAATAACGATATCGATTTATTTCTAAGGACTTAAACCATGTAATAATAAAGATATCGATTTATGTCTAGGGACGTAAACCCTGTAATAATAAAGATATCGATTTATGTCTAAGGACTTAAACCCTGTAATAATAAAGATATCGATTTATGTCTAAGGACTTAAACCCTGTAATAATAAAGATATCGATTAATGTCTGTGGACTTAAACCCTGTACTAATGAAGACATCAATTTACGTCTAAGGACAAAAAAAACCTGTACCAATAAAGACCTCGATTCATGTATATCGCTGGGTTTTAAAAGCTTTTAGTCCGCTAGAAGAATACATTTCCAATAATGTCACCATATACAACCCTTAATGTCCCATATAAACACTGAAATCTTGAAATAAAAAACTATAAGAAGAAGCATTTGTTAAAGCAGGAAATCTTTTATATTCTATATTATTCTTTCTTTCTTTCGTTTTTGAAACTTTTGGTGCGAAGTTAAAATAAGGCAAAACCCTGGAACTATTTCTAAGTTAAATATTTTTTCGTTTAAAAGATAATCGACAACCAGTGACCTAGATATTCGACTATATCCTTTGGAAATATATATTTAACACTTTATCTCTCCCTATTCCTTAACAACTCCCGTTGAGATGGCTCCTAGCTCCTATATAGATTGTAAAAATATTGGTCTTCTTACGGACTAAACTCTAGTACGTTAGCAAAAGTTTCGTCGATCCAGTTAGTTCTAATATCAGACTCGTGCATTATATAGTCAACTACAAACTATCTGGCCGTTCCAGTATATAACTGGATGCAGCTGAAAGAAATTGATCCAAACAATCTGATTAAAATATGATTTCCAATGTCCTATGTGAAGTCTGACAACGACCACTTAGTGGCCATGTTCTTGTAACCTTCGAATTACCGAAAGGAAATGCAGCTTGAAAAAATCTGAAAATGAATCAAATCGTTTGAAACATATTGATGATTTTAAGCCATTGACCAGTCTCCCAAACAAGAGGAAATAAGACAAAATCTGACTGTATGATAAAATTACCGATTATGGTAATAACATGGGTCACCCGAACATGACCACCTAAGCATTCGCTGTCAGATCTTCACGTTTAATAAAGGAGATCTGATTTTAATCAGAATGTAGCTCGCTGTAATCACATTTCCCTCCGTTCACAGCATCGTATGTCGCTAATTAGTTTCTTCGTTTTAATCGTTCAAACTGATTAT
Source organism: Sinohyriopsis cumingii (assembly GCA_028554795.2). Lineage (NCBI taxonomy): Eukaryota > Metazoa > Mollusca > Bivalvia > Unionida > Unionidae > Sinohyriopsis > Sinohyriopsis cumingii. Next base: position 114,375,631 of record CM068824.1, on the reverse strand, counting down.
TTAAATCCAGGGAATGTGGACACAGAATTTGCCATAGTGAATACCTAACAAAATACTTATGCCAATGGTCAAAGTGGTTCCACGACTCATGACTCGCAAAAGTGGAACTTTCAGTAATAACAACACAGTAGAAACTACGGGCAAATAAGAGTCAGCAAGGAGGACAATTGTCCAGTTATTTATTTTTTTAATCAAGTGGGTAAAATGACGCTGATGCAGTTGTTCATGCTGAAGTATGGATCAGTTGCTGAAATGTTTATCACCATCCATGAACGATACGAACTTCAGTTTTGCTTATATGTTGAGACTTCCTATTTACATGCTTTAGATAATCGGAACACATTATAACATAATTTTTAATATCTGGAGTTCATCGCACTGATAAATTTATACGACTTACATATTATTTTTTTTATTACAACCAGAAATACGTTTGCGAAAACTAAGTCAAAGAGCTGACGTAGTTTAAGTGCTAGTATCTTCTCCTGTTACTGTCAAACGTGAATTTTTTTATTCCCGTTCTATTCAGGAAATTTACATTAAAGAATTTTCATATCATTTCCTATATGGGAACAATCATAATTCAGAAACTGAAATAATAATAGTTCTTTATTCACATACGAAAACGGTGCAGATTTAAAATCTACTCACATAAATTTTAAATAGGGTTTGTTTGAGATTTAATGTGTCCATGCCAGCTCTCATCCAGTGTTTGTTCGGTGCAGATTTAATATTTGTCCCCATGAACTGTCATCAAGAATTTGTTCCATGCAGATTGATTACTTGTCTGCAAAGGTTTACTCGATGAAGGTTTAATACATGTCGAAATAAACCGTCATCTAGGGTTTGTTCCATGCAGATTTAATACTTGTCATCACAGGTTTACTCGATGAAGGTTTATTATATGTCGAAATAAACCGTCATCTAGGGTTTGTTCCATGCAGATGTAGTGCTTGTCATCACAGGTTTAATCGATGAAGGTTTAATATATGTCGAAATAAACGTCATCTAGGGTTTGTTCCATGCAGATTTAATACTTGTCTGCAAACTGTTCAGACTAATAAACCCTAGATGACAGCTTATATAGACAAATTTACTATTTAATTGTTTGTAAATGAAAAACTTGCTAATTTAGATCAATTTGTAAACTGTGATGTTCACTAACTGAACGCGTTCAGAAAATCCGTTAAATGTAGTATCCAGTTGAAAATATTTTTTCATTGTGCTGCAGTATTTATGACTAAAGCTGTGAACAAATATTGTCGAAAATCGTGCACTTCTCTCAGCTGACCTTACGACAATAAAAGACGGGGTGATAAAACGTGAATATCAGATATGATGTGCATCTGATGCATCCAAAAATTAAGGCTTATGTGAACATAAAATTAAAGCTTTCATCTTCACTGATGGCAGGGAGGTATGTCAGAGACTGATTCAAATTCAAAAGTAACTAATCGGATTTTTTACCTATTTGACAGGCGCTATTGAGGTAATTAATGATCATCAGCCATTCTCACCTGTAGTTTGTCACCACTATATGAAATAGAAAATGATCTTAAATTAATGAGAAAAAGAAAATCCGCAGGGCTCGATCAATGATGTCCGAAACGAATGGTAAATCTCTTAATGATATTATTTATTTTCTTGTAGAGTTTTTTAATCATGTTTTCCGAAGTGATCATTACCCAGATTTATTAAGTAAAGGCGTTACAGTACCTATTCTTAAGAATGGTATTATCGATGAAGTAGTGACTATTGGTGTATTAGCCAAGGCTTATTCCAATATATTACGTAAACGGACCGCCAAGTATGATAAAAATAATATAAATCCAAAACTGTTTCCAAAGGAAAAAACATAATGTAGATTGCATCTATATCCTCAACGCAATTATATCCAAGGTGTTGAGTTCTGGTTAAAAAATATATTGTACATTCATCGATTATAAAAACGCGTTTGACAAAATCAACCGCAGTATTTTATGGTATGAATCAACCAGTAATAGAATTAGTTCAGTTATGGTAAGGCATTACGTGCTATTTTATAATTCTGTAAAATCTTGTATACAATAATTTTTCTAATTTTGTTAACAAGTAAAGCATGATATAATTGTTGGTGATGTTTTCTCTATAGATGATTTGTCTGCAGTTTTGTTATTATATGCAGACGATTTAATAATAATTTGGAATCAACTTAGTAGCTAAAGTTTAACTCTAGCAAGGCAAACGTTGTGGTGTTTACAAGAGGCAAAAAGACAAAACCGTCAATATATCAGAATGGTGAATGATAAGTGTGACGACTCTATGGTCTTAAAATCAGTAACAGAAAAAAGCGAAATAACCAAGTTTTGTGCAATTAAAAATACAATTTATTTCCCTAAAACACAAAGTGAAAAGTTAAAAATAGCTTACAGTATGGCGAATAAAATGCTAAACAGTCATAATTGTTTTAATACTAATTCAAAAGTTTCGAGTAATCCAAATGAATTCCAGTGGAATGCCAAATGATGTTCACTTTACTGTGCTGATATACCAATAGTCTTCATGTATCACAATAAAATAATCTAAAATGTGTTTAAACTAATTCATAGTAATTCCAGTACAGCTACTAAATTCGAAAGTCTAAGAGCTTTGTAATTCCAATGAATAATTAAAATAAATAAATTATATCATGTGACCAAAACAATATTACTCTTCTAAGACTGGTGTTAATACTATGAATGGCAAATTTTCAGGTAAACATCTCTTATATAGAGAACTAAGACACAGCAACAGAAACGAATTAGAGTTGAAATATTCATTATAGATCAATCTAACCATGTCAACAATGTAAAGTACTTTAACAGCCAGCCAATCAGAAACTAGGTCAACCTGGTCTTTATAAGAAAACCTACGACACGTATTCGAATCACAAGAACATTTTACATCAAGAAAATTGCATCTCATTAGTTTGAAACTACGCACTATTTTTTAAAGGATGCCATAACCTGAAAGTACAAGCCCTCGATCATAAAGGAAATTAGTATTTAATATTTTATTTACTAACTGACCCTTCAAATCTATAATCCTGATATTTAACACACATCATATAGATGTTCATAACATTATGCAATGTATGTTCATATCAGCACATAGGTTTGCATGTATTCAAAAATGGTTCGTGTCTTCGAATGCAAGAATAAGATTTCAGGGAAATTTAGTTTTCTTTATTTTACGTACAGTATTTGAATACATTGCTCTAACTGTTGGGAAAAATATAAACGTTTTAATACTCTCGTTGGATCTAAGTTTAATAATACATCAGAGACATGGGGCTTCCGCCCAAAAAAAGATGCTGAACAAATTCATATAAACATTACAGACGAATATCTGAGATGAACAAAAACTTCCAACTCTGGAGGTACTCTTTGGTGAACTGGGGAAATACCCGATATGAGAAATAAAAAGAACATATGCCTTTTAAAATTTTGCTCTCAAATATTGGTAAATAGTTTGATTTTTAAGAACTTGTACTATGTTAAAAAGCGACTCTGACAACGGCAACTCTTACAATGTGGCATTGCACGTGCGATCTCTGTTAAAGCATCTTGGAATTTTGTTACGTATGGAAAAATCAATTTCATATTCTGATTCTGGTCACTGTAAAAAGATAGAGTTTTAGATTGGATAATCAAAAATGGATATCCTCGATGAAGTCATCAAGCAAGCTAGAGTATTATTCCTTGGATAAAGAATTATGTATTATTTGACGAGTACGTGAATGTGATATCTGAAGCACTTTTAAAACTGAATATAAAAATGGGTCCTTACGAGGGAGTATTAATGAGTGACTATAAAATATACGGGTTGTCCAAAATGGACATAAGTTTTTTATAATTTGCAAATTTTATTTATTAACTGAGAAGAAAATAATTGCTACGATATTGCTGTTCATGGCAGAATATAGAAAAGAAATAAGCCATTATGTCTGCATATTCACAAAAATATTAACTACATTATTTAAAGCTTTGAATCTTGCGCAACCTGAATGTTCGAAAAGAATTGTGTATATGTGCAATTATGAGTATACTGCATTCTAAAACATAGTATCTTAATTTTGTCATATAAATAATGTTAATTTTATCCACTAAATTAAATGCATATTATATTAAATTCACAGTGGACTATATCCCATGTAGCTATCAATTGATATTGCAAATGAATGGTAAATAAATTTTCTTTTCTGTTATGTTATGTATTCGTATATGTTTTAGAATTCCACCAGTACGGATAGCAAGATGTGAATTAACGTTATTAGCTACCTGAAAATGAAATTAGAAGTCGTTAAAATAAAAGAAAAGAAAGTAATTAGCAATCAGATTATTTGAAATGCAAATCCTGATGGCATGATCTGGTATGTGCAAATAACAGCAAGAACGGTAATCGAAATGGTTGATATGATGTCTATGTCATTTTTTATATTAGGGAAAAGGTGATGTGGTTCAAATGTGTAACAACTGATGCTCAAATGGGCACTTGCCTTTGCTCAAATAGGATATAACAATTTTGCCTTTTCTCTCATAATTAATGGACGAAGACAACCGCCAAGCATGTTTGCATTTGTCGACGCTCAAGAGAAGATTCAGTTGTCGGCCACACACATCAATTAAATTTGATACGAAAGAAATAATTGCGAAACCACTGTACATGACGACCAGTTTAGGGGAAAAAATGGACGGAGTCTAAATAAAAGGAATCGAACAAATTACAAATGAGAAAGTATGTAAATTGAAATGTTAACAATTCAGTAAATGTTAAAATTCAGTTTGTGGTTACATACAAGTCCGATTAACTGCGTGTGTACCTCCTGCGCTAACAGTATATTCAAACACTGAGAAAATTTTTAAAAAATGAAAAGATTAGCAATGTAAAGAGAATATCGATACTATTCACGAATAACATCACTGAAATAAATTTTAGATTCACATATATTTCCTAGGTGCAGCTTCTTATATACCCTGTAATTGTGTGAGTGCTTGTTTAAACAATAAAACTGTGATACGTACAACTCCAAGATAGTGTAGGGTGTAATGCGCTCTTATATTCCAGTATATTTCCTAAGTGCAAATGTCCACAATTAACCACTCAAAACAATTAAGAAATAAAATTCAAATAAAGTAAATCACAGAAGTAGAACAAGTCTGCAAGGTTTATCAAGCAAGGTCTGAAGTTCATAAGAATGACTTCTTTTCATCACTTATTTCATTGGATAAGAAGGGCAAACAATAAAAACCTACATAATTTTGATAATTCACTGGGAAGATGATCAATTCTACCAGATTTGCATCCAACAATTATCATATTTTCTTTCCTTTATGTTTTGTTTATGGGATTTTCTTTATTTAGGGAACAGAATTATGATACGACTGATATTCATCAAACAGCAGACAGTACAGTGTGGGATACCGCAGGAAATCTGCTACTTTCATAGGTTAATCCGCTTTTCACTTTAGACATATTAAAACGTTGTAATTCATTCACTGGAAAACAGTCAACCTTAATGAACAGCTTTCTCGAAGCAGAATTTGTTTTGCAGGTGGCAAATTGAATTCCGTAGATTTCCGTTCCAAGTTCAACCATATTTATATCTGCTGTACTTCGTGTTCTGTGAGACCTACGCGTTTACTTTATCAATTTAATACTGACTGCATTAAATTAAATAATATATTCACATTGTTAAAATCAACGTGTTGGAGATTACAGATCGACGTCTCTTTGTTATTTATTAATTGGTTGGTTCTTCCGTTGCATCAAGTAAAATAAAAACAATGAAATGTGATTTTAGGAATCATTGTTTCATTATTTGCACCTAGCATAAAGAAATTGAATCGGTTCCAAAAACACCTACATTATAAAAATATATTGGGTTTCAGAATCAATGTACGCTACACGTCAACTGTTTGCGTACTCAGCGCATCTGCATTCGCTTTGCCTCAGACACGATTTAAACTGGTGTGCGTTGATTGATCGACTACGCAAAGTTCTACAAATAACCATACAGTTGACGGTATTTTGATGTAATACACGATATGCAATGAAAAAGAAACAGTATTCATTCAGAAATCATGCAATTAAAATTGCGATCGGTCAGCACAATGACAATAAGGAAATATTTATAGACCATGAAATGTAATCAAAATGAAAATAGCAGTATTCAATTCAGATTTCTAGAAACAGGCAATTCAATCTGATAATGAAGCTACTGAATTTCATATCTCTGATCTGATGCAACTGAAACCAATCAGTTCGAATATGCATCTACATTTAGCATTCTGTTAGAGTGGGGAAGCACTTTGAGTGGGAAAGCAATACGATATTTGTTGCATCATGCAGTTCAGAATGCAAAAACGCAACTGCATTGTACAGCCCTGCTTGTACCTGAGGCCATCCCTAAAAATTGGAAAGAGTGGCACTGATCGAAGGGTGCTTCTCCCACCTTTGTAGATGTTAATATATGAGTTTCAGGGACCTTCATGATCGAGGTTCGAAACCGGACGGTTACTAGAACTGGGTAGGTTGCACATGCTAATGAGTTTTGACCAGCAAATAGGTGGAACTGACTTACATGACCATATCATACAAAGTGATCAAGGTATCCCTGTACTAATTCAGTTCTTCAGTTTCATGCGTTTGTGCTTAAGTTGTATCTAGACGATCTTACTAATATTAGTCACTAACTAACTTCGACACAACGTAGAATTGTGTTAGCACAGGTTATGTTGCGTTTCTGGAAATAGTTACATTTGAATGAAATAACTGAAATCATTAGTGCAAGTGACCTTTTCGGAACTGTTATTTCACCCCATCCACCCCCACCCCCATCCCCACCCAACCCTAGATTCGCCCTGGATCGGATGTTATTTAGATTTTATACATAAAGAAACAGATAATTGGCTGAGTACTAGGGTAACTGTTCGGTGTTCATGTGTCTGAAGGATCATAAACCCGAACTACGTTTGTGCAAAAGCTCTATTTTCAGAACAGTTTAGACAGGGTTTCATTGTTCTGAAGGTTCGCAAATTCGAAAGAACATAGAGCTAACTAACCAGAAGGTTCACCGAAAATAGGGTTCATAACTTCGAAGGAAAAGATTGAAAGGTTCACCAGTTCGAATGTGTTTATTAACAAAGGGGTCCACTGGTCTGAACGGTCATTAGTCCAAAAATATTTGTAAAAAGGGCTCACAAGTCCAAAGGGTGTAATAAGATTAGGTTTGTACTATTTGCTGTATGTACTATTTGTATTTACATTTCCGTTTACAGCTTTGATAGATTTGTGATTATTTGTTTTGATTATGGGAAGTCGTTGTGGGAAGATATTTCTCAAACCGCCGCAATTAGCCATTTCTATTTACAGACGTTATAATGAACAGTTTTCACAAGACTTTATGACAGCGTGGATTAATTTCAGAAATCGGACCCACCATAACCTTTTAAGTTGTTGTTGTTGTTGTTGTTGTAGGGTTTAACGCCATTTTCAGCACACGGTAGGCTATACATGGCGGCCAGTATTAATGGTGGAGGAAGAACCCGGGAAAACCCCGGAAAGAACCACCGACCCACGAGAAGCTACTGGCAAGCTTTCTCACATACCCACATTGGCCGAATCCGAGACTCAAACTCACGCAGACAGAGGTGAGATGGCAGTGATCAGCAACGGAAAGCGCTTTGGACCACTCGGCCACTCGGAGCCCCCATAACTTCTTAAGATAGTGGACTTTCTGGATATTATTAGGTATATATGCCTAGTAATTTGAGATAAAAATTATTTTTGTCTTGGGTGTTTGGGTTCTGTTTTGTATAGCATGGTGTGAACTACTAAAATTAGGCTTGGATAAACTTACTGAGGAAACATACAAATGTCAAATGAGAATTTAAAAAAAGACATAGAAGTGTGAAATTAGAGTTTCGTGATCTGTAGTCGTTAGGTGACTAGAGATAAATTACTGTGGATTTTGCGGATTTATGAACCTTTTAGTTGACAACAACTGTTGTCTTGAGGTCCTTGGAAATAAGGAAAAACGTAAACTATCAAGCCATGCTCAGGCAGGAGTATGATTCGCTCGGTATGATCTTGAATGTGTGCAATCAGAATTAAGCCATAAACAAGAAAAACAATTCAAATGCACATCTGGCAAACAAACCCCGACATATTATTCATTAAAATTACCAGTGAAACTGAACGAAAAGTAGTTCTTTATTTAAGGCGTTAAACTACAGCAAGCTTTTCTCCACTTGAAAGGAAGTGCAAGTAGCAAAGAAGAGTACCGTGTATAACAAACTTCTAAAAACATTCTTAAGCAATTTATATTTTAGATTTAACTTAAATTTTAAATACTTTTTAAAGTATTTGTCTTTCTATTGTCACCTTGTATATCTTATGATTACATGCTTACGTTTTTTTGCAAACTTTTATCTTCAATGACTACATGTTTATGTTTATTTGCAAAGGTTTATCTTCAATGACTACATGTTAATGTTTATTTGCAAACTTTTATCTTCAATGACTACATGTTTATGTTTATTTGCAAACTTTTATCCTCAATGACTACATGTTTATGTTTATTTGCAAACTTTTATCTTCAATGACTACATGTTTATGTTTATTTGCAAACTTCAATGACTACATGTTTATGTTTATTTGCAAACTTTTATCTTTATGATTGAATTTTACTTTTATTTTGAAGTGTTTCCTAGTTCTTTGCAATATTGTAAGTTTACATTTTTGAAATTTTGTTTTTGGTCACCATTAAGTAAAAATTAAAATTAAAATTAAATAATATACATACATATATAGTCCATGTGGGACTTGACTGAAATTAACGCCTTTTAACAAGTGATAATGTTAGTGAAAATGACCTGGCCAGAACAAGCCGAGTCTATCTGAAACAATTGTAATGCTATGCAACGAGGCTGAATTCAGTTAATATTTTTATGTTTGCTTGTTTGTTTGTTTAGTTGTTTTAGTTTTTTGTTATCATTTTTTTGTGTTGTTGTTTTGAGGGGTGCTGCTTTCTACCAATTTCTAAATACAAATCAGCACCAGTCTGCATCATGTTCACTGGACAGATCTGGGAAGGGAAAAATAAATCGGGGGGAGGGTGATGGGGTGATGTTGGGGGTGTGAACTACTATAAATGGAATATCATTGAGTTGGCTGATTTAGTGGTGCGATATCTTCAAAAATGTATGCAAATGTCTTTGTGTGTATTAGTGATTGCTTATATACACACGCTGATGGATACGCTCAAAGCAAAGAGTCAAACAACGGAAATGTGTCGTGTCAATACTAGACCACAAAGTGATGGATTCGTAACAGCTCGTATGGAAAAATCATTTTGTAGTTCTCGAAAACAGTGTTAGTCTGTGCAGGCAGTGTAAGATGTGACTTGGTCTTATCGTAACTTTAATAAAGTATGTTAGCATTAAACCAACAAGGAAGATGAATAGCTTGAATGTTGGTCAATTGAGACACCGTATTTACAAAAGGAAGATACACCTCTTTCATCTGACACTTTTGAAAAAAAACATTAAAATCGTAATACACAATGAATTTAAAGTCTTTCCCTCAAACATCATGAAGAACGATCACAAAGGGATACATTAATAAATACATAACAAATGTAAAAAGTCTCACTCTATGAAGAAATATATCCCGAAAGTTGTCCTTAAATATAATTATATTCGATGGCAAAATCATAGATACCGGCAGATGCTGATATAAATACACCCACTCAAAATATGCAGTCTTTAACTAAACTTAGGTGGCAAGGTCCATTTTCATCAATTGGCCCCTGGCAAATTTCTTAACTTCAGGCTATGGTGTGACTTTGTCAGCTATTACTGTTTACTATTTAAAGATATTGATATATTTGTGAACTAGGTGTTTCGGGCTTGTTTTGTTCTTCAAATTGGTGTCAGGCATGTACACCTTCCATAGCTACTCTGCAGTATATGAAATACCAATAATTGGCTAGGAAGAAGAGCTAGCCCCTCCCCCGAGCAATAAACACATGGAGTTGGGGCAAGTAGAATATTTGAAAAATGGCTTGAATGACGATCTTTGACATTGTAACCCTACAATCGACTAATCAATCCTCTTCTCTAACCCAAGTGCAAGTGCAAGCTATCCAAAAAGTGTAGTCCAGGTATGTGATATAGAAATAATGTTATTGTGTGAAAACTACTTGTCTTTATCCACTCATAATGACCTTGCCCTATTAACTCCAATGTTGACAGGCTTCTTCCTTATCTCAAATTCATGCCATCCATTTAGTGGGCAAAGATGGTAGAACTCCAGTTGTGACGAGGGAACCATTTTTCTTCAAGTCAGAGCGACCTGAACATTTAACCTTTTGTCCCAGAAATCGATAGGTTCATCCTTGTCACATGTGCAAGACGTTCACAAAATCTGGAAAGTGTAGATGGTGAAGAACTCGAGCTCTCGTGGAGAGACAAATTGGAAACAGAGTGCCGGATAGACAGACATTATACATGGCGGGAGTATATACAAGTGTCCCTCAAAGGGACAGACGCTGGTTTTCCCGAAAATGGTTTCCAGAATTCTAAAAAGAATCATTTATTTTTTTATTGCTTAGCATTTCTACTATATCTGATATTCTCGATAAGAGGTTCAGATTAGTCACCTTAGCAACAACAACGGATGTAAGATCTGCACCATTTTCATTTAGGATAAACATCCATTAGAAGACTTTTGGTGAAAATCTCTTGTTGATATGACCGTCAGTTAGTAACAAGATTTTCATTATGTTGATTGTGACAGCCACATATGATATCAGATCTGCACCAACTAGATAGCATAAGATGTCTTCTGGTGAAAACCCAATGTTGAGGAGTAGCGACAAGATTTTAGGTCGGTCGCTCTGACAGCCATCTTTGGTATCAGATCGGCACGAGTTTTATTTAAGACTAACTAGGCACAGTATGAAGTTTGGTATCGAAAACCAGATGCTAATATGTCTTTCCGTTCAGGACAAGTAGCAATAACAATATTTTCACGATGGCTGCTGTGACGGCCGTCCCCGATGTCAGATCGACACCATTTAATTTAGGACCAATTAAACATCATAAGAAGCCTTTTAGTGAAAACTCTATGTCGACACGACAATCGATTCAAATAAAGTAGTGATAAGATCTTGAAGATGACCGCTATGGTGGTCATAATTGGATGTACAGCGGAATATATTTAATTTCGGTCGAACTAAACAGTCTGCTTGTGAAAACCCATGTCGATTTCTTTTTTGTTCAGAAAGAGAAGCGATAACAATATCTTCAAAATGGCTGCCGTGGCGAGCATATCAGACGTCAGATTAGCACCATTTAACTTAGGATCAACTAGATCTCATACTTCAGTGAAACCACAATGTTAATATGATCATCCACTCAGAAACAGAAACGATAATAAATTTTTAAAGATGACCGCTGTAATAGTAATATTGGATGTCCAAGCGGAACCATCTTCATCTGAGACCAACTAGACATCCAATGAAATCTTCTCTTGATAAATAACCCATGTTCATATATCTTTCCATGTAAGAGAGAAGCGATATAAATATTTAAAGAGTTCTGCCATGGCAGTCATTCTTGAGATTAGATCGACACGATCTTCATTTACGACCAACCAGACCTTGTGTTGAGTTATGTGTGTGTGTGTGTGTGTGCAGTTTCATGGCAATCCTCCAAGTGGTTTAGGTGGAACAAAGGTAACAAGCTTGTGGTAACGGACAACAGGCCATTCCATAAGCTCTTCTGGTCTAAGATCAGTAGAGCTAAAACTGAGTCACTCACTGTTCTGACTTGCACGATCGACACTTCACATTCATACCAAGGGATAAATTATATGGCTATATACGAAATCAGCAAAGAAGCGTATTGGATATGTTTTCATTTAACCTGGTGAACTATGCAAGTTCCTATTACGTATACATGTTACATACTTAAGTAATTAGTAACAAAGAAAAAAGTAAAGCAACCATCTTGAGTAGTTTTGTGACCTTTATACTGGAGAATAAACAACATATTCTATACATGGCTATATTCCCTTGTGCCACAATTGATTTCCTTAATTATTGTTGTTGAATATAACTATAACGGGACGTTCATAGAACATAACTAAGGTTTGGAAAATTTGCTACCGCCTACCGAAAGTAAATATCTCACACAATGGGACATTTATCGAAAACAAAATAGACATTTCTTCTTCATACATTTTTTCATTAGCATGCATTGTATAAACGCCTTTTGAAATCTGCATGAAACCTGACTTCAGGACACGTTTACATGAAGAAAATAGACATCAATGATGCACCGTCATAAGCATCTCTATAAGTCTATACAAAAATTGTATGGACTCGTATCATGCTCTCGAAACATTTTTAACACAAAATAATACATAATGAATCATATTTATTTTACTCCTTTCTTTCTCCGTGAACTTTACACTGTCAGAATCGTGCAGTATTCTACGATACTGAACGCCTTCATATTGCACGCACGTCACGACATGTGTGCCTAAAAATAGTGTAATGTATTAGGAACTACTTTGTAAACAAACCTTGTACACTCATGTAGTAGACATTAGGTTTCAGTTTATTAGATTTGTTTGTGGATGAACTAAAACAGCCGTTTCATCTATTTGAAAGTAGAAATGTTAAAGTGAACAATGTGGATGAGTTTACTGGGTCACAAATGAACATTTCAAACAAGGCAATGAATTATCTTGATATTCTCAATGTCCACAACAAACGTGAAAGACGCAGTACTAAAAATACAATTCTGATCATTTAAACAGTGATGGCCGTAACTTCTCGTTAATTGAATGGTTTAGACTATGACCAGTGCTTTCTTGGATATATGAAAATAGCATAGAAAAGTATGTTGAGGGCAATGGCTATTGCATTTCAATCAGATACGTAACATTTTATAAGTGAAAGTACTAAATTCGTGCAAAAAATGCAAATGAAGGTTTTCACAGAAAATTAAGGGCCTCAGAGCCAACAAACGAAGACGACGAAGAATTCTTATTTTCACCAGCTGAATGGATTGTTGCACAGCAGCTGCTTTGCAATTTTCCGCGTTATATTTGTTGGCTCAATGTTTCGGATTAAGGCTAGCGGATGAGATAGCGATAGACGCCATACAGGTCATAACATAGATAGGGGAGCATGCAAGTGACTAGGCATAAACGTGTCTTCTTTAGCTGGTCATAAGAATGGCAAAAAAATATACTTACATTTTTGCATCTTGAATTTCTCAAAATGTACTTCCTTAGTTCTGCAAATCCGAATTACGTGAGCCATGTCATGAGTCCTAAAGCTTGATTGCACATTTCGAATTTGTACTGTAATTTCGACTGAATTCCAAGTGCAATAACATGCTCCTTACTGCACTCCAAATGAAATGAACTTAATATTCCGTGGCGTATCCTTGATGATTACAATTCAAAGAGTTCATATTTTCCCCACATTATGATTTCAAATATTTAATGACAGAACAGAAACTCACATGCAGCTGGGTCAAGACTAGTCCCTCCATGCTCAAATCAGAGACAGGTGTATTTTGTGTGGAACTGACATAGCTGATAAATCCATGTCCAAAATCAGCGGAATTGAGTAGAATCGACCAAAAAATTCATTCATTCCAGACCAACTGGAAAAGCTGTGCGATTTGCAATCATTCTCAATATGATTTTAAATTTCAATTTTAAATACACTAAAACAACATTTTATTTTGAAAGTAATATGAAGCACGCGATCAAGTTCAAATTTTGCTGGGCGGAGTTATGTGGGCAAAATATTATTGTTAAGTACTGATGAATCTGCGCTTGTGTATTTAGTTTGGAATACAGCATAAACTTAAGTAGTTTGCTGTTATAGTCTAGTTTTTCATATAATTAAACCTTGAGTAGAACAAGAAAATGAGTATATAATAACAAGATTACTGCATTTGTATGGGAAAATATTAACTCGTTTTGTCGGATGGACACTGCACTCTCGCAGTCGTGCAGTATCCATCTGAAAAAAAACAATATTGGCAGTGCATTCATATAACAAAGTGTCACATGCTTGTGAGCCACACCTCGCAAACTCGAAACATGTCTACGTTAATCATCCGAATCCGCTTGAAACACACACACACACACACACACCGCTTGCGAAGATTTAGGAATGTATGACCACGTCTATTGCACGCGTGCTGATGGCTGACGAGCCCATTAAGTAACAGACACGTCCGTCCACAGAGGCTGTTGGTAAATGTCTGGGTTGTGGTGAGTGCTGCCGATAGTTCCGGGTTTTTATCTTTGCCATCTTTTTTCCTCCAAACTGACCCGTCTGTTTTGTTCAGAAGTGGCAATTACCCGGTGAACTGTGCGTCGCCAGTATTCGCGTTCAGCAGCTTGTGATGCCCATTGATAATCGATGTCACAGGTGGTGAGGTCTTTTTCAAGGAGTCTTTATATCTCTTTCGAGGTGCTCCTCTATCACGGTGGCCCGTGAACAGCTCACCATACAGTGTGGTCTTTGGCAGGCGAAGATCCTCCATCCTGGACACGTGTCCTGCCCAGCGTAGCTGTATCTTCATGAGCGTGGCCTCAGCGCTGGTGATCCCTGCTTGTTTGAGGACTTCAGTGTTGGTGATGAAGTCACTCCAGTTGATGTTGAAGATGGTGCAGAAGCACCGCTGATGGAAGCGTTTAAGGATGCGGAGCTGGCGGCTGTATGTGACCCAGGATTCGGCGCCATATAGGAGGATGATCAGTACGACAGCTCTGTAGACGCTGCTCTTTGTATCTCTCTTGAGACTGGTGTTGTACCACACTCGTTTATAGAGTCTGCCGAAGGCGCTGTTTGCCTTGGTCAGTATGTTGTATATTTTTGTCGATCTTGTCATCAGAGGAGATCACACAGCCCATGTAGGTGAACTGGTGGACTACATTCAACTCTGTCTGGTCAACGAAGATGCTTGGTGACCGGTGCTCTTCCTTAGAAGCAGGCTGGTGAAGTACCTCAGTTTTCTTTAGGCTGACATCAAGACCAAAGTGCTGGCAAGCTTCTGCAAAGCAGGATGTTATGATCTGTAAGGCGGCTTCCGTGTAGGAAAAAGGGCATTGTCGTCTGCAAAGAGAAGTTCTCTAATCAGTTTTTCCAAGGTCTTGGTGTGGGCCTGAAGTCGCCTTAAGTTGAAGATGCTGCCATCAGTATGAAATCGGATATATATGCCATCTTCGTCATCAAGGTCTTCAGTTGCTTTTTGGAGCATCATATTGATGAAGATTAAGAACAATGTGGGGGCTAAAATGAATCCCTATTTCACTCCATTTACGATGGGGGAGGTCTGTGACAGGTCGTTATTGTTTCTGGCCTGACCAAACTGGTCTTCATGTAGCTGGATGACCATGGTAAGTATCTTTGGAAGAGAGCCGAGCTTTTCAAGGATATTCCATAATCCAGTTCTGCTCACTGTGTCAAATGCCTTCGTCAGGTCTACAAATGTGATATACAATCCTCTGTTTTGTTCCGGCATTTCTCTTGAATCTGTTTCAGGACAAACACCATTTCAGTTGTGCCCCTATGGGCTCTGAAGCCGCACTGACTCTCTGGAGCATGTTCTTCTGCAATGGTGGGCACCAGTCTGTTCAGCAACACTTTAGCAAGGATTTTGTCTGCAAAAAAGAGCAGAGTTATCCCACGGTAGTTTGAGCAGAATTTTATCCTTGTTTTCATACAAGGTTATGATGACTGCATTTCGGAGGTCTTGTGGAGTTTTCCCTCGCTCTTAACAGTTTGTCGTGCAATGCTGGGCCTCCCCTCTTCCATATCTCTGATGGGATACCACCTTTTCCTGCAGCATTTCCAGTCTTCGGCTGTTCTATGGCTTTTATAGTCTCTTGCAGTGAGGGTGTCTCATAGAGTTCCATCTTTGGTGGCTGTTGTGGGCTGCGGTCAAGAGCTACCTCCTGGACGGTGCGGCTAGTGCTGAAGAGGGTGTGGAAGTGCTCTGACCAGCAATTCAGGATAGATTCCCTATTCTTGGAAGGAAGGACCATACCCTGCTTTAAACGCTTTATAGAACCCCTTGTAGTCACCAGCGTCAGCGTTCAGCTGGGTTCTTTCTGCAACCTTTGTCCACCATTCATTATATATATATATATATATATATATATATATATATATATATATATACACACACACATTAGTTGGTTACAAGGGATATTTTAAAAAAAAATAATTCTCAACCTGATCTTGGACGACTTGGCAATTTACCTTGAAAATTTTCTTACGATTAAAATAAATGTTTAACTTATAATGCGTAAGAATGTATCCTATAGCTTTCGACAACAGTAAACGATAAAACAGACTTGGTCAAAACTAAAGTTATTCAGCATTAGAGAGTATAACCGTGTTTCATCTATTTATTACAAAGTAGTGTCTTTATTAGTTTTTGTTATTATTATAGTGACACTTATACATGGCTAATTATACATGTATGAATAGTGTGTATACCAATGACTCAGAACAGCATCATGCTTCAAAAAAGATGCGGAATACATTCAGCACAGGTAAATAATTTCCACTTCATTCTGTATGCGCTACATCGTTTTCACAAAATGTTCCTTATAATAAATATTACGAATAAGAAATTGGTTCAGATCAGACGCAGCCATTTTAAAAACACGTTTAATGAAAGGTAAAATTGTTCGACTAGTTAAACAATACACGATGATTCGTGAAGACTATGTAGCGTACGACTGACAGAATAGCAACTGTCTACAACAGCTGGGGATTTTTCTGATCGACTCCAATTAGTTGAGAAACTTCAACCAATTACTGAGATGTTATGCTTATGCAGAGCCTAATGACCGAAATGTAGAATGGTGAGATCTAAACACGCTAGAGAAGAGCTCTTAGTCGAGTCTGACCTTTTGACCGAAATGTAGAATGGTGAGATTTAAACACGCTAGAGAAGAGCTCTTAGTCGAGTCTGACCCGATGACCGAAATGTAGAATGGTGAGGTTTAAACACACTAGAGAAGAGCTCTTAGTCGAGTCTGACCTGATGAGCAGTGGTTGTAAGGCTAGTGCACTAACAACTGGTGGTTCATGAGCCTTTTTTTGGCTGTTGTTCCCGTTTGAGGAAACCTTAAGTTATATGGAGATTATATTCCTTTTTATGGTTCGACCATTGTATCCAAATCGAAACTGCAACGAATTCAAACAAATCAGAAACTATGATTGTAAAATTTTTAGAAAAGGGTCATGGCATGAATGTAATAACGTCAATTATTAACCAACTGGCCAGCACATACTGTCAACAATATATAATTTTCAAACTTGATAAATTTTCGTTATAAAAAAATAGCAATTCTCTACGCACTTTCCGGAAAACAAAAGTTTGAATATAATGTACCATCTACATTACTATGTCATTCGTCCTAGTGTTTGTAACGTCAATATTTGTATATTCATCGGTATTACTTCACATGAAGTTAAATTTGCATAATTATGTAAGTAGATGCCACGTATTGTTTACAAAACTTGTAGCTGAATTCCAAGAAAAGCGTGCAATTTAAGACAATTCTCCCCGTGGAAAGAAACCAAACTGCGTGCTACTTGATCTCCTTTACTTCCTGCGTATTACATACAGCCCTAACTCGAACACTTTTTCCAGCGAATCGAAAATGCACTCTCAGCGCAAATTATGGCAATATCCGGAAACTCTTGATATTGCTTTCATCCAATCCGCGCAGTGGCATCGATTGTGAAGTACTGACGGCGTTTCAAATACACCATACAACACTCTTATATGGAAAAGAATCATTTAGCCATTTTCTTACCTTTTTAAAGATAAATTGTCCTTTTATAAGTATGACACAAATCTAGAACATCTGTTCTATATTGTGGACATTACTGAAGGACACTGGCATAATGTGCACCGAAAAGGCTGTATTCTCCGAAAGCAAAATGTTCGGGTTAGGGCTGTAAACAATAGCAGACGAATCACAAGATACGAACAATGTAGCAACCAGGAAACTAACGGGATCAAGTAGCAGATAGTTGGTTTCTACTAGGATAAATGTCTTACATTGTCCGCTTTTGTTGGAATCGGTTGCAGGTTTAGTCAACAAAATATAAGGCATCTAATTACTTAATTATCTCTGGTAAAGAAAAAAATGTTAGCGGGAAAATACTGAATACGTTGAGAATGCCTTTCTACGACGAGTAATTGCCAGTCTGATCGAAATACGTGAAAACTTTTGATTCCAGAATGCTGCCTAAATGTGTTAACATATCCGTTAAAAAAATGATTCTCTGCCAATCATAACATCGCACGTTTCACTAATTTCTACAACCATAAAGCTTCCTCATGGGTTTTGGAGTCTTTGGAATTCAATGCATTTCCAGCCTAGAAACTTTGGTCGAACATAGGCTATGCTCCCTTGTAACTCGGTGTTTCCTCAACGGAAAAAAAAAATTAAATAAGAAAGG
This sequence comes from Sinohyriopsis cumingii, assembly GCA_028554795.2. Taxonomy (NCBI): domain Eukaryota; kingdom Metazoa; phylum Mollusca; class Bivalvia; order Unionida; family Unionidae; genus Sinohyriopsis; species Sinohyriopsis cumingii. The sequence continues at coordinate 114,357,090 of CM068824.1, read as the reverse complement.
ATTGGAGGAATGCAAACTATTTGAAAAGGTACATACAGATTTAATATCGTCCAAGGTAAGGCTGAGAAATACAACATTTGAAAACATCCCATGCGTCTCACTGAAAAGAAATTAATCTTGCCTCTAACTTATATATATATATATATATATATATATATATATATATATATATATATATATGAATTCGTTTTATCATAAACAGCTTTGATTTAATGTAATCTTTATTTTATTAATGTCATGTCAATTCTTCTGTCAAGTCTTCACGCAGTAATGGCTGTGAGGACTGATTTCCTTTTTTATATGTGTGGAATGTCACAAAACTGTACTGCAACGTTTAATCAGCATTTTAGCACTTGATCGACATGTAAATATCGATTGCCAGTGAAAAAGTGGATCAGTAGCTTAAAAAAAATGACGATCAATAGCTGCATAAAGCGGGCTGTGGAGGCGCATGACTGGAGCCTGCAAGCGTTGTAGTGAAGGCAAAAGAAAACAAAGTCGAAATGTGGAAAACAAAACGTGTAGAATCAACAGCTTCGTGCACTTATTGTAAATGTAGAGCAAACAGAAAAGAAGCTACACACGCTCATGTATATATTGATGTATGCATCCCGTGTTTTCAGCCATTCTCTGGTAAAAAGCAGTTGATTTACTGCAATCGGTTGATGGATATTTGTTCTGAAGGATTATCGCTTGTTAAGTGTTACAGTATTTAACTTTTCTACAATTCTGAAATTGTTTTATAACAAAGCGTCCAACCAATACAAATTCTCCAACATACGTATAGGTTGGTTTGTATTTTCTTGTGATACTCTTAGATGAAAGTAATAGTCATTAAACAGAAAACTACGGGAAAAGTACATTGTGCTTCCCAATAAACTATTCGCTGAATCAAATTCACCAAATCTGTATAGGCTGGAGACATACACTTTTTTCAGCAAACACACAAAGTATGATGGTGAATGAATCTTTTCAGTATGGCACAATTACAGTATGGCACAAAGGTTCATAAACTTTTCGTTGATTTTATCCACTTTTTTCGCATGACTTCTATTACGATTAACACAAGAGTTCCTAGAACATACTAACATTCTAATGGTCGAAACGAATTTCCAGGAATTCAGGATAAGATCATTTCTTCTTTACGAAAGTCGAGAGTTACATCCATCTCTGATATTCTTCAGCGAAACAAGACATGAGAAATGTCAGAATGGAATGCTCTTCGGTTAGGACCAACAAGGCGTCTTAAGAAGTATTCTGGTGGAAACCCAATGTTGATACGACTTATCGTTTTGGATGAGTATCGATAACATGATTTTAAAGATAGCTGCCGTTGTAGCCACACTGGATATTAGATAGACACCATATCCACTGACGACAAACAAGACATCATAAGAAATCTTTTAGTGAAAGCAGGCTGTCAGTATGATCAGGCATCGAGGAGAAGCAGCGATAACATCGATTATCAAGATGGTCATTGTGGAAACCACAATGGAATCTAGATGGACATCATTTTCATCTACGACCAATTAAACATGATAAGAGGTCTTTAGTGAAATCCCCATGCCGATAGACCATTAATTTAGAAGTGTTGATAATAAGATCATGATGGCCACTGTTTTAGCCATATTTCATGATTATATGGCAAAATTTGAATTTAGGACCAAGCAGACATCATAAAAAGTCGTTCAGTGAACAAGAGTCCCTCGAAGATTACTGACGCTCTATCGGGCGGAAAGAATTTCCGGGAATTCAAGACCTTTCCTTCCTTTTAAATACTGAATGTTAAGACAACCTCTGATTTTCTTCAGCGATATCAAACTTTTCAAATTAGCTGCTTTAGTGAACCAATGAACGTCACCTTGGCATCATTTTTATTTCGTATAATATAGACACTATTAGATATGTTTGGGTGAAAACTCAGGCCATAATGATCGTGAGTAGTGACAATAATACTGAGTAAGACAGTCGTTGAGCCAACCATACTGAATTTTCATTTAGGGCCAAGTAGTATCAAAAGAAGACAGCTGGTGAAGACCCCGTGTTGAAATAGTCATCTATTTAGAAGTGATGATAATAATATTTTCAACACATGACGTTTCATTCAGGAGTAGCAATGATTAGATTTTCAGACGGCTACTGTTGTGGTCATAATGGACGTCAGATCTGATCCGTTTTCATTTAAGACCAACTAGACGTAATAAGATGTATCTAAGCGAAAACCGTCCATTGGGTGTGGGGTGGAATTAACGTGGTTTTCAAGATGTCACTGTGGCGGCCATATTGGATGCGCAAGTGGCACCATTTTTATTTAGCTCCAACTAGACACTGTAAGACGTCTTCTTGTGAAAAAAACCATTTCAATATGAATTTCCGTTCAGAAAGTGAAACGAGAAACCATATTTTCAAGACGGCTCCTGTGTCGGCCATAATGGATGTTAGATCAGCAATTTTGTCATTTAGGACCAACAAAACATATTTAAAAAATCTTTTAGTAAATAACCCATTTATGACCAGCTGTTCAGAATTAGAAGCGATGACAAAGATTTTCAAGATTACTGCGGTGGCGACCATATTGGACGTACGATATATACTATTGTCATTTTTGGACCAACGAGAACATGAGATAAGTGTGTGTGTGTGTGTGTGTGTGTGTGTGTGTGTGTAAAGTGTCATGGTAATCCTACGAGTAGTTTAGGTGGAACAGCAATACCAAACTAGAGCCAACGGAAGGACGACGGACAACAGACCATTTCATAAGCTCTCACTGACAATGACCAGTCGAGCTAAAATATCACTTTCATCATATAATCAGATACAATAGTCGCAACCACGATATGTATCACACAATATTTCCACGACTTCACAAATCTTCGATGTACCTAAAAGGGAAGTATCAGTAACGTCATAAAATAATCATCACGTAATTTCGAACTGCGCACTAAGCGCTGAGGTGGCACTCTACAGTTTCGTATTCTGCATAGGGTTAGAATATTAAAACGAATTTCCCCGGGTTTCCTCACTGGTTATACTGGTTATTTAACAAAGACCTTGTATATCTTAAGTATTGTTCAAAGAACCTTGAATTCCCTTAATTAGTATATGACTGATGGGTGTAATGTAGGTTATAGAGTATACAGCTTGGCCTTACTCCAGATGTGCACCTTTCAAAAAACTGCAAGCACCGCTTGGTCATTTTCACTTCCTAAACTTCAGAGGTAAATTGTTTTGTTTTTAAAAAGAGCCGACAACGTTCTTTTACGTTTTATATATTTGGTAATTCATTCATTGCACTTTCAGAAGCTGATATTGTCTAGTCTTGCAAAATCCATTTTCCATATTTTAATAGCTGCTATCGATAGTGTACTTTCGAATAATTCAGACTGATGTTTTGAGCACAGGAATTTTAGTTAGCAGTATACTTACATCATGTATAATTTCCATAAGTACAATACCCAAAGAAATGTCAGCCACATTACATCAGAGTAGCATAGATGTATGCCAACAATCCCTACGCTGTGCATGTTTCAAATGCAAACAACTTCATCGTACATACGTCACTCTCTCAAAAGTACATAACAACTGGTGTGCGTCCATCACGCCATGTATCACACAATATTTCCCCAAACTTCACCTTGCTACGATGCACCTAAAGGGAAGTATCAATAACGTCATACAATACTCGTCGCGTATTTTCGAGCTGCGCACTAAGCGCTGATCTGTCAACAGAGAACTAAGTCTGCATCCAGGAAACTGACCCTAACTAGAACACCTCATTGCCTTCCTACAAAAACTAATCTCCTCAATACTGGTTGCGATGCTTAGCTTCACACCTTGAATAGGGTTTGATTTTTTAAGAAAACAGAATTCACCATGGTTTCTTTACTAGTCAAGCGGGTTATTTAAAACAGACTTTGAACATCATATGTATTGTTAAAATAACTTTAATTCCATTTATTTTGGTGTATAATTGATTGGGTGTGCTTTGGGTTACAGAGTATACAGCTTGACCTGACGTCAGATCCGCATCTCTCAGAAGACTGCTAGCTCCACCTGGTCATTTTCACTTCCTGTGTTTCAATGTTAAATAAGAAAACCCCCCACACGAGAGCAACCATTTTATCAGCTTCCAGCATATGGGAGCAACTATTTCATCCGCTGTCTGCTCTTGACATTGCAGAGTTTCAATAATTACCATATATAAAGAAATTTTAGTCTCAGTACATTAAAGTAGCATAGAGGAAGTGCAACATTCTCTGCACTGTGCATGTTGCCAGAGCAACCAACTTCACCTTTTACCGGTCCCTCTCTCAAAAGTACATACTAACTGTAGAGCGCTACGATAATGTAAGGATAGGTATTATTATTGCATGATTTAAAGTTGGTTGTAAAGCTGAAACATGTCAACAGAAAGCATCAAAACAGTCCATTTGTATAATTCTAATGTGCGTCTTTCACTGAACTGTATCCATTAGTAGCAAAGTCCCACACAAGCGCCCACCCCACCACCATGATGCAAAATGAGTTATTTAATAAATACAAACTGCATTTTCTCAACATACCAGCCAGTGGTATGCTTAATGACAAGAACATGAAACCACAATTTTCTATGACTATGTCACTATATCATGTTACAGTTTGCACAGTTTACTGCGGTCAAAGGTTTGCTAACGCTTATAACACCGGTATACAGAAGAAAGCGAATCTATTTCGTCATTATTCTTACTTATTTTGAATTTAAATGAATGAAAATAAACATTTTTCATATACTGTTTCTAACGTTTAAAGCAGAAGTTTTAAATTTAAGCCGTCTTTAATTTTGCGTCCCAATACTTGTAATTTCCTCATGGTTAAGAAAAGATTTCACTCACAAAACTGCCACAAGACATATGGTATAAACAATAGCAAAATAGGCATAAATAACTTTATTCGTACAACACATTAATGTATCAGTGTAAATGTACTATTTGACTGAGAAAATAATACACAATGATCTGAAAAAAGAAAATTAATTACACAACTGTTAATATTTGGTTTACGTTTGCCTTCTCTGAAGTTTCGCACTATGCATAGATTTTGATTGTTTGAAGAAGAAAAAAATGTCACAGGTTTTCCTCACTGGTTCACCTTCTTATTTAAAACAAATCTCGAATATATTGGGTATTGTTTATATATATATGACAACTATCTGATTGGTCATTTTCACTTCCTGGACTTCAAAGATAACTCGGAACAAACCAGCTGAAAAGTCTTTACTTGTTAAATGTGTTCTGATTCATTTAACTCACTTTCAAAAGCAGGTATTGTCTAATCTAGAAAACTTTATTTTTCCCTAATTTAATAACTGATAAGGTTAGAACTTTGCACTATTGTAGGCTCATTTTTTCCAGCACATGTGAAGAGCCATTTCATCAGCTGTCTGCTTTAGATTGTGCATAGTTTCAATAATGAACACGTAAAAAGAAATTTCAGTCACAGTACATGAAAGTAGCATATGCCAGCATTTTCTCCATTGTGTATGTTACCAATGCAAACACCTTATACCGATCCCTCTCTCAGAAGTACATAATAAAGTATGCGCACACCCTCCCGTTTGCATCAAGGATATAAAAAATGCACAAAATGTTATCATTTCATTCATCAATTTATAATTTCTAACCTGAATGTCCCCGTAGGGTCTCAAACACTGTAAATTTGTTGGCGTTTCGAATCAAGCGGGAGTTTCTTTAGTAACATGGTCGTCATATTTGCATTGGCGAGTCCGTTTTCAAGCAACCGATGTGATGCACTTCACCGTCTTTGATAATCTCAATAATTGCGTAAATTTTGGAGTTACATCTCTTTCAACACTTACACAAGAGTTTCTCCTTTCTATTTGTTCAGCTTATTTGTTGTTGAAATATTAAAATTACACACTGCAAATATCGGAAACCAGAAAAGGACAGAAAAATTTCTGTTTTCTTCTTTACATCGAAAGATTCCGTTTGGTTTGGAAAGCCAACAACTTGAGAGTTTTGGGGACCACCTGGCCACAATCTGATTAGATATTATAAACTGAATGAAATGAATACCTTTTGTGCATTTTGTAAGTCCTTCGTGCGTTTCGTTTTTAAAAGCGGTAGAGCGGTGCAAACAATGGGGAAAGTGTGCGAACATGATAAGTGTAGAGAGTTACCACTTCGATGGAGTGGTCCTGCTTTAGCATGGGGAAATCGCCTGAAAAACTGACTCACAACTTAGTTACACACCATATCTATATCTATCTATAAATACGCTGACGCAGTCACACTTGACTATTAAGCATCTGGTGGTTCGTGGTCAAAGATTAAGTAAAGACGGAAGTGATAGGACAGTCAGAAGAGTAATGATAGGAAAGGCAGAAATAAGTAAAAGAGTGTCAGTGCGCGGTTTCGACCTTCATTCTCAGACCAATCCGGATACCGTAGCGGCAGTAAGATAAGGAACCTCAACCGGCATAGCTCTGAGAGGTATAACGGTACCAATTGCGCAAGTCCAGGTGGGCGGAGCTTAAGGTGTAGGAACATTGCATTCAGAAATAAAGAACATCACTAGCTGTCATTGGTGCATTATGTAAGAGTTGTACTTTCTGTTAGGCTTTAAAAAAAGTTGTGTCTCTTGGCAACATGTGAGATTATGTTAATTCATATCTAGCTCATATTTTGTATTTTTTATGATTTTTTTAATGTGGTACACATCGCTGAAACTGTGCCTGTAGTGACTAGATAGCACTTACCCATGTCTAGTTCCAGCAGAGTTATCTCTCTTAAATGTAGTGGAGTACCTGGTTTTGTCCTTGTTAAATTGACAGTCTAGCATTGTTCTCTACGACAGTGTGTGACATGCATGCTGAGGTAGGATAAAAAGTATATTTATTTCACAAAACATTAGCATTGAGGAATATGGAAAAAAACATTGGTACCGTGATACCTGAGAATCACTAGGTCATACTTGTAGCTGATTAGTACATTAGAATGTGATTTTGGAAAGCGCTTTTGCAACTATTGGACTTGGGAAGAAACTGAACTTGAAACAATTTGTCGATGATGACTTTAACTGGAACTTTTTCCTGTGGTTTCCCTAGTTTGTCTTAAATCCAAACTAACTATATTTTTTCTAAAAGCATTATCATGGCTTGCAGGTTGTAAAAAAAAAATGTTAAACGTAAATGTGTACTGCTTCTATAATCAGGGATTGTTAATAAATCACTTCTGCAAATACTGTGATAGTTACTATCGAGTTTCCTTTACAAAAAAACTGAAAAAGATTCAGAACAAAACAAGGACTGTTGGTATAACAAATGGCGAGAAATGGTTCAGGGCAAAATGATATAAAACGTTACTACCCATATCTCACACGAATCTAAATATTCTTTCTGTCAAAATTTAAAAACATAAGTGCCACTTTCATTTTATAAACTTTCTATTTTAAATAAAATATGACAAATACTGCGACCCCTCCAAAAACAAAAAATTAATCAGATGTGAGAGCAGGAAACAAATCTGTAATATCATAAGTCATTTCGATTAAAATCGTATCTCCTCGGACCTTCGATGCGCGAGGATTTGATTGGCACTTATCCAAGGTCAAGTTGTGGTGAATATTTGTATCGGCCAATCGAGTTACGGCTTTCGGAATTCTCAACCAAGCCATTCGGCTTTATTGCCACTAAATCTAAATTTCCGAGCAGATAACAAAGCCTAAACTGTTGTTTCAAAGAGATTGTATGAATGGTTCATAAATTAATAGGTTATAAAAATTAGTCAGGATGTGATAAGATAAAAGGGTCCCGTCAGAGATCTGCGTAACTTAGGTTTTTAAGATATTTGATTTTAATCAGTATGGAAAGTTGTGAAATTTGATTGCGCTTGTTTGAAATTTGAGTATGTGAGGAAACCATACTCATCAGAAAGGTTCAGGAATTGTTCCTAGATATCAATTATTATTAGATAACACGGATAGTTTTCAAAAACGGTGAAACCAAGTCTTTTTGGGTAACTGTCAGTAACTGGCTTTTATCATCGACCTACAAATCCTTTCCACCAAGTGTTTAGGATGAAATCACCCACTACGTTGAGAAATTAATCCCATAATTCATGCATAAGAAGTAGTATACGGATTTCAGTTACACAGATAAAAGATACGCAGTGCCAAACGTGCCACAATCAGTTATACAGATCAAAGATACGTAGTGACCAACATATCACATACGATGGTATTAACTACTGATCGAGATTCACAGCATTCGCGTAATTAGTACTTTTGGAAAATGTCGCGGTATTCTTTGAAAATACTCACAATATTCGCACTCTTGTACATATTATGTGATAAGACCATAGAAATATAAGTTTTGCTGTATGCATTTACATAGTTGGAGAAGCAAGAACTTTGAGCACCCTCCCCCCCCCACTCAACAAAACATAGTTCTGAGGCATGCACACCTCCCAATAAAAAAGTTGTAGATAATACAGTTATAATAATGTAGTAAATTTAGAGTATGTGCACATGGTTGTAGTGCCCCGTTTTAAGCATTTCTTAGATTTGTGTGATTACTTGTTTGATTATTGGAATTCGGCGCCATGGAAATATTCCTGGCCCGAACTAATGAGCTAATTAATAGGAGCAAACGTCAAGGAGTGAAGTGTTAGTGTGTTTCCATGATGTCCTGGTTCACTAGTAGTGAATTAAGACCAAAACCGAATGAATGTCCCTGTCGTAAAATAGTACATATTAAAATCTAGTGGTATACATTGGTAGCGTGAATGCAAGGACAGTACTTACGGTATTAAACCGGTAAATTACACAAGGGAATAAATAAAAAGGGACTTGACAGACACCGTTTATGTCGCCATGTGGGCGAATATGGTGCAGTTATATCGGCGAAATGTGCCTGGAAAGCATACATTGACTGGCCTAAGGTGGCGGAGTTAAAATAGTTCCCATTGTTAGGGAGTACTCATATATGTTCTAAGGCGTGAACGATTGGTGGTACGGAAACATAATGAAGCCAAAACACGCAGATGTACGGTTGATAGATAGTTGGCAGTTTGGTTTATCTGTGGTCTTGCATTAATTAGAGGAAAATTTAGGTATAGAATGGACACGTCGGGCTTTCTGATTTACAACTGAGGTTGTATGGAAGTCTTTGGAAAGTCGGGGAAACTTATGACTTCTAGCGAGAATCGCGCTAGGGTTTGACAACCGCTGGGTCAAGTAAATACCCGTGTGCGTGTAACAATAACATGCACTTGGCATTTTAATCCATTCACCTCTTACAGAATCAATGTCTCCCATTATTTTATTATTTTTGGACGATCTGCTTATTAAAAACAAAAAAGAGCAGACCAGGATTTCACTGAAAAAAATTATGAAAGCCTTTGAAAACTGCATCCCACGCTTACTTTGACACTGACACAAATTTAACAATTGCGTGGAAGTGGGAAAAAATACGAGTACAGCAATGTCCTCTTCTCCTTTTAAGTTCTAGATCAAAAGACCTTGCAATATGACGAAATATCGTATACAATATTTTGTATCGAAAAAGGGTGAGCAACAGGTCTTTCACACCGACCTAACATAAAATATACAAATTATAGCACTAATAAACACTTTTATTGGAATACAACTCCAAATATGTTAAATAAATTTTAAAAGCACCTACATTCAAAAAGACTAACAAAGACAGCCTCTAATAGTTACGTCTTAAAGATAATATATAACACTCAGAGAATGCCAAAAGCATCCACTGGAGTATTAACTTGAAATCTGACCTCGAATGTTTGACTAAATAGTATATATTTATAGCAGGAAGTTTCTACATTTGCACAAGTGTACAACAATTTGAGCGATGTTCCAATGCGACCCTTGTACATATCCTAGATATATGTATGTAAAATGATTTTCTTCCATTATCGGACCGGATACTGCTGGCATAACGGTTGCCACGCCCGAGGTACTCACATACTATTAGTACATCTTTTTCACCGTCTGTAACAACTCATTGTTGTAATATATTTGGTATAGAACGGAACAAAACACAACACAATACGACACAATACATGCTTGATTCTGCATTATATTGTAACTTCAGTTCATGGCTTCACATACGAGATTGCAATCATGTCTTAATGCATTTCATGGCTTCACGTACGAGATTGTAATCATGTCTTCATGCAGTTCATGGCTTCACGTACGAGAGTGCAATCTTGTCTTAATGCATGTCGTGGCTTCACGTACGATATTGCACTCATGTCTTAATGCAGTTCGTGGCTTCACGTACGAGATTGCAATCGTGTCTTAATGCAGTTCGTGGCTTTACGTGCGAGATTGCAGTTATGTCTTAATGCAGAGGATAAGTTTAAAAAATTATTCTGATTATTAAATTTTGATTTTATTTAGTGAAGAAAAAAAATAGCACCATTACATTTATATAAAATTATACACCAAATTATAATTGATTCCATTAGTCTTAACAGTTCAATATAATAATAGTTACTTCAACACAATTATTAAGTTTCTGACCTTTTCTGTTGCGAAAAGCATACAAATTTAGCAATGCAATTATGATTCTTTTTTAATTTGCAGATATAATGGCTTTAAAAACATTTATATTCGGCCATGTACAATAATATCATGGTAAATATTTTCTTGTCGTTCTTTATAATATTGACAAACAAGCAAAACTACGATCTTCATTTTCGACAGTTGTTATATTACACCTATTACGTAGCCGATCGTTCATTCGAACTCCCTCAGAATGGCCAATTTCTGTAATCAAGTTATGCAAAGCTGTTCTTAAGCGACTTAGTACAATTTTAAAGTAAGTTTCATTGATCACATTCAAATACTATTCAGTGAGCTTCGTTTATCACATTCAAGTACTCTTCAAATTATAAAAATAATCCTTATACAAGAAAAAATACTCGTTTGTTTGCTAACCTCACAGAGGATGTCAATGGCACAAAGCTCTATCCAGTATTTTACTCGCTGGAATCACAATAACAAACTGAGTTTTCTAAACTTAATAAAATCCAAGATCCTCTAACAGACATTTGACTTGAAATTCCTAACTGTTTCCCATTATAAGAGTTACAGTTATCAGGGTCGCTCTTAAACTTAGTATAAGATCGAAAAATCAAAATATTTCTATTTACCATCTTTCGAGTTCAACGTTTGAAAGAAACGTATTTTTCTTCTTTTCCAAACAAGTTAAGTTTTTCCTTTCAGGCAGAAAAACGGTTTCATTTTATGTAAATTACAAGAAGCTAATTTCCCCTTAACACCAACGTAAATTTGCGTTCGTTGCCTCTTACCATTTGTGAATAAACGCAAACTTTGGTACTAAAATAAATTTTTTAAATAATATAACATTACAATACAATGACGAGTTTGTCTTATTGCCTATCTCAAACACACAAAAAAATCTTGCTTTGCTATTACTAACCTTAAGGTTCCAAGAACTGCTAGATGATTCCAAATTATTCAGCAATGTTTGCAATAACTGTTAAATTTTTGCAACAACAAAAAAGAATACCGCATCGTCCTCGTATAATAACAAAACTTGAGACAAATCATCTGTATGGAAAACATCTATATTTACATTGTGGTGTATGCTAGTTATAATATACTTTATACAAAGGCAAACAAAACTGGTGAAAGTGTCTCTCTTTGTTTCAAGCCATATTGTGGGTCCACAAAATCTGAAAAACTATTATGGTATATTACATGAGATTTTCCAACATTATAAATAGCACGTAAAGACTTGACCATAACTGAACTAATCCTGTTAATGGTTAACTTATGCCATAGCATACTGCAGTCAATTTTATGGAACCTATTTTTTCATAATCGTTGAAAACACGATATATTTTTAAAATAGCAAACGTACAAGTTTTTGCATTGTGCAAATGACCATTAAGATTTACGAACCACATCAGGTCAGATCATGGATGCTCGTCATCAGCCAGTTCATCATATCAATGCCTCATTAGGTTAGAATTATTTGATAATACCACAATGCGATATAGTACCTGAAACAAGACATTGCTCACGTCTTTGTCAAAGAGATCAGCACTACTGATCTGTGAGCTGCAACCTCCATCGAACTGCATACCACAGGGCTATATTTCAGTGTATGTGACTATGAAACGCTTTGCATTTTAAACACAATAAATAGTCCACAAAAACTGATAGAATTCAAATAGCAAAGATTACTTCCGGGAGAGTATGAATGTAGTTTGTATCTATTTCTGAAATATTATTTTCTCCTTTGGTGATAGTGATCCTTGACATGGGAATCGTTGTACTTTTTTGAAGAAACATTTTATTCTTTTGCTTATTAGGATTATTGTGTGATTATCTGTGCGTAATTTGACTATAATGCAGAGTGTGTAACCAGGAATGTATGTGAAATCTGAACTAATGGTACGTTGCTTTCTTTCCAGTTCAACTTCTCTAACAAACACTGGATAACCTATGCAAAGAATTAACGGTTAGATTGTCTATGAAGATAATTCTCATTAACATATGATTATGTGGACATTGTGCAAAGTTCAGTATTGAGACTATATTAGGAAAAATCGAGAGGTAACTAGGCTAACTCTGGTTTAATCCAAATCATATGGCTTCCACATGCGCAGAGCAAAGTTGGCGTTCTTGCAAGTTAATAATTATGGCAGAGTACATGTAATCTTGTTCATACACGAAACAAAGCAAGGATAGGTTGAAAGTTCTGAAAATAATAAACGTTACAATGAAGTAAAACATGAACACAAGTACAAGGATATTAACAAAATTCCGATTTGGAATTATGTTTGATAGGAGCGTTCTATTTGTTTACGTGCAATAATGTTACGATGACCATGTTTATATGTATTAATCATTAAGATGTAAAGCAAGTCAGTGGTCATAAAACGAAGGCTTTGAAGATAGAAGCACATGCATCCAGGTCAAACGAAACTTAATAGTTTAAAATATACGACCCTATAAAAAAAGAAAAGAAAATGAAAAGAAACTGAAAAAGTAATGTCGCTCTACCAGATAAACTAGTTTCCACGAATTCAAGATAAAACTATTTCTTCTTTCTAATTGCTGAGTGTTGCAAACATCTTTATTATTATTGAGCGAAACGGTGACAAGGTCGGCATCATTTTTATTCAGAGAAAAACAAGACAGCATTAGAAGACTTTTAATGAAAACCCTAAGTTGATATGACCATTTCTTTAGGAGAATCAGTGACAGCGTTTCAATATGTTCGTTGTGGCAAACATATTTGAGGTCAGATCGGCTCCATTTTGATAGGACCAACTAGATATCATAATTAGTCTTCGGGTGAAACCACTATGTTCATATCATCACAATTTCGCGGCCATACTAAATATCAGATTGGTTGCATTTTCATTTCTTAACTTTACATCAAAAGACTTACTTCTGGTGAAAACTCAATATCGACATAACCAAACATCCACGAGAAGTTGGGACAACACGATTTCTAGAATGGACACCATGTCTGCATTGGACGTTTTCTGAAGAGGATGTTTTAATACTCTGAAAGTCCGTAATACTGTATCGGATCAAGCAGTTAATATTTACTAGCTGACCGTTATACAGCCCAGTAATCTGTCATGCTTAGATCTTGATAAAGACTTCTATAACCAAAGTGTGACCTTACGACCTATTACCCAATCTGTGTATCAAATATATGGAAGGAAAGTTGGTTTACAGTATAAAAAGTAGTTAACAAAATAAAATTTAAAAACATTTGGTCTCCTCCACAACAGGGACAAGAGAACCATCAAGACAGAATTTGGAATCAATAATTAGTTTTAGACTTCGAAAACCTGAACCCGTCTTTTTCTATCCATTACTTAACTCGGTTTTAAGAGTATATGAATTTCTATTCAATAGTATGCATACTCCTTGGTGTATAGCAGATCACAAAGTCGTCGACACCTAATGATCAGTCAGCTCCTGAATTAAAGCATTTGACTGTGTTGTTTATTTCCGTGTTTGGCCGACTGAAAATTGATTGTCCTAATTTAGATCCATATTCTCAGGTTAGCTTCCAGAATGAGCGGTACCGACCATAATTATGGAATTTCAATGTTTTAAAAAACGGATACTAATTCAGGACGGCATCTCCGTAAAAATATATTGAAAAGGTCGTTCGTTCTTCCGTACCTCCATTTCGTGTCATAATCTTATCACAAGTAAAAAAATTTAGGCAACTATGTCTTCTTTCTTTTAATGAAAACGTTTCTGATAAATGCTTAAAGTCTGACTTGATGGTATATTGCGCTTCCCTAACAGTAGCGTGTAAGACTCAAGAAGTCAAAGAACTGTCATTTATCATTCGTTCCATGTTTCTGCAAATACAACTTGTTAGTAATATGGACGATGGTTGGAAGGATGGTCATGGTCTTTCATGGAGCTATATACTGATATCACCCGTTGATTCTCGCAAAGACTGCTGTAAATCCTCAAAGTTTATTCAAAGTGTTTAGTAGTATATTGACAGTATTCAGAAATTTATAGTTGACATCATCTGGTTCTGTTGAAGTGGCATGGGTTCGATCAAGACAGACAAGCATTCTTTAAGAAAGGAAGCTTTACTGTAATTAATATTTAGCGTTAGCACATCTAAGGATAAAAGCAACCTTTTCTTTGAGATAGCTGACAGGGAGGAACTTTGCAGAATATTTCTCTTCTGAAGAGTTTTTCGGGAATGATTTGTGATTTCTTATAGGGTCATGGCCATTCAATCAAATTGTTTTAAGTGTCTCATACGGCTTATTTTTGCCAGCGATTTTTCGTACCACATTTTAAACTGATTAGATTGTTGAGCGAGTCTGCAAACCGGAGACAGCGGATACCCATGTTGTTCTCTCTCTCTCTCTCTCTCTCTCTCTCTCTCTCATCGTGCAAGCTTTAGCGCGATATACAGACAGACAGAGACATGGAGAGAGAGAAAGAGTTGTCATATTGACACACCTTTTTTGAGGACCGTTTTCTGCTCCATGATGGAATGTGACACGTTCACAAATCGCCGAAGCAATACTCCGGAGTATCTTTGTTGTTGTTGTTATTGTAGGGTTTAACGCCATTTTTCGCACAAGATAGGCTATACATGGCGGCCAGTATACCTGGTGGAGGAAGAACCCTGGAAAATCCAGGGAAGAACCACTGACCCACGAGAAGCTACTGGCAGGCTTTCCCACGTACCCATGCTAGCCGAGCCTTGGACTCGAACCCACGCAGACAGAGGTGAGATGGCAGTGATCCGGAACGGTGGACGCTTTAGACCACTCGGCCACTCGGGGCCCCGAGTATCTTTGTGGACAGGGGTCATGATTCCACAATGTTGCAAAAATGATCAACAGAAAAAATTGACTCGCAGAGGGACTAAAACACTTCCAAGTCTGTCTTATCATATTTCCATATCTGCCCCGGATCTTAAGGTTTTTAAAAATTTCGTAAGTATATTGGAAAGTGAAAACGACCTCTGAGGTCGTCATAAGGAAAATCAAGTAAAAGTGACGGTTGGACAGCAGATGATGAAATCTAAGGATGAGAAGGATCCTGTAACTGGAAGCAGATAGTTAAACGACTTATCAGTATTCACCCAAAAAGATTTTTAGAATGAGAAAATATAAAGATTAACTTATTCAGATTCTTTAAACAGATTTTTTGAAGTCAGACGATTCAAGTGGAGGATTATGGTGTATTATTGTGTCAGACATATTTATGGAAACGGAAGAAGTACGGGACATCTCCGGTGTCCGCTAGATTTCCTAATACAATGAAAAGCTTGACAATTCCGTCAAATCCTTTCCAAAGCCAATTTTTGTTTATTCGGTTTTAAGTATGCATTTCCACTTGCACCAACGGTCTGCTTCTCGTTTGATGGGTGTGAGTTAACCTTCTCGCTCACTCAGCTGCATTTCTTGTGTCACACAGCTCCCATGAACAATCCGGTGCGGTGCTTTGCAGCGCTTTTCGTTTGCTGGACTTATTGGTAGTTCGCTTGTAGCGATGGGTTGGGTTGGGTTTCTTATTTGTCCAGCTACAAGATGAAAATTTGCCTTTTCTCCTTCACTCTCAGTTTTGGATTGTTGCTTGCACACAAATTTGGATGCGTCAAGACTATTAATTTGGTTTCGCAAGGTGAGTGTGTGTTGTTGGTTTGAGTACGGACATAATTTGTGGATGATTTCTTCTCCACCTTAGCTGCGCTGGCGTAGGATCTATAGGCAATGTTTAGTGGAGATCACACATTTTCTGACATTTTCTGACCTCAGGGAAGCTGTTCTTTCTCGTGCTTTGCTCACTCTATCTCGTACTGGTTCCAATTACATCAGTTCTAAAGTGAAGTGTACTCACTGGCAATTTGCACAAGAGATTTTCTTTCATAAAGGCCATTCCATTATGGCCCTCCTGTCCGCATCTTTCATCTTTGTGGTGGCTATATTTGTGACAGTGAAGCAGCGAAGACGATCAGGGATGAAATGGTCAACTGAGATATTCAAAAAGGTGGCTTGTGTTTTTTGTGAGAATCATCTTGCCGTTACAGCGAATAGTGATTAGTTTCACTTGGAAGACATTTTGAGATCTGAACGTTTTGAGCATCTCAGATCGACTGCAACTATCCAAATGTCTAGATCGCGTAATACCTATACATCAATGGGTATCTCTAAAAATTGATCAGTTTATCAGAGTGAGCTCCTCAAATGGCATGGTACATAACCCACGGCAAATATGCTTATCCACTTAATCGCCTCTTACGACATACAGGAGAACGCGTCGGGCATATGACATCCTCGAGTCCGCAATGTGCCACATCTCATGGACTCATAAATTCGCATGTCAGCACATAATCCTGCTGGTGTGTACGAAACTAAGCATTACACCGTACGGATTGATTGACAGATTCACAGCTATGTAAATAGAGAAATCTACTGATAAAGAGAAATACACGTTTATTGTCCGGGAGTATCTCTTGTGTACATGTAACAAGTTTACTGGACTATCAAACCCTTGTGAAAGCCGTAAAGGAACGAAGCATACTGGCACAAATGTTTGATAAAATGTCCTTCCAGTGAGGGGGCCCCGAGTGGCCGAGTTGTCTAAAGCGCTCTCCGTTACGAATCACTGCCATCTCACCTCTGTCTGCGTGGTTTCGAGTCTAGGATTCGGTTAACGTGGGTATGTGAGAACGCTCCCCAGTAGCTTCTCGTGGATCGGTGGTTCTTCCCGGGGTTTTCCCGGGTTCTTCCTCCACCATTAATTCTGGCCGCCATGCATAACCTATCGTGTGCTGAAACATGGCGCTAAACCCCACAACAACAACAACAACCTTCCAGTGAGTGCATGCAATTTTTGCAAATGTACTGTTATGCTAATGTCAACCTACTACAATTATGTTTTTCTTTTGAAAATTGGTATAAAAAGATCGTCCTATCCAAGAAAACTTGCACGTTAAGTTACGTAACAAAATGATACACAATTTTTTTTTAAATTGCTCGAGTGTAACAACAAAAAGACCCCATACCTTTCAAAGAAATGGAAAATGAAATATGTTTATACGTGTTGCTTACTGTACATCAAAAGTTCTCGTAATAAATTGCATCTCCTTCATTTGTTCGCTATAGGAAGAAAACGGCGTACTATTGTGAAGACTGCCAAAGCCAGGTTATCACTATATCCCCATCGCTTTCGAATAAAGGTTACAAATAATATCACCCCGTTCAGAGACAGAGGCATTATCCTTGAACCAAGTTCAATTCGAATGGTATGAGTGTGTTTTTCGTCGACTAGCTAAATAACTATCTTCCACAACCTTCAAGAATCGCATTTAATACTGTAAAATTTCCAACCATTGCTCTTATCAACAGTGGTATGCTCCGCCACCCCAACCCCACCGTTAGATTGTGCTAAACGAAATGAATGACTGAAATAACAACTTCTGGAATAATGAAGAGACAAAGTTGTTGGCTTAATATATTACGGCGGTACTCTAGCGGGTGATTCCCCAGTCAAGCAGTAAACAACACCAAAAAAATCTATATGTCGCCATACGATACTTTCAGTCATTCGCGTATAATTTATTTTTAATCGCCCCGTTATTTATTCATCATCACTGCAACTTAAAAATGCTTCCAGATAGATTTTTCCAACAACTGCACACTCATATAGGCGATGTTTTTATAAGGTGAACTGAGCGCACGTGGTTTTTACTCATTAAGAGGTAAAATAAAATCAATGATAATAGTGATATAATAATAACTTGGTAAAAATTACGTTTATGTTCTCCTGCTGTCTAACGTAGAATGTGAATAAAACAAATTGGTAATGTTAGTGTTTCAGAGTGACGACAGTCTTCAAACAATTGCAGAGTTTCTACATTACTGTCGTATTTTTCAATGCGGAGTTCGCTGAGAGTTGGAGATGCTCAAAATCTCATTTAATCGCTACGATTAGTGTACATGTTTGATGCAGCGCAAGATAATGCTCCAGCGTTTGTTGACATCACTGATCGGTTACATAAATTGATGCTGAAGTAATCGATAGTCAAGGGCTCTATGTAAATGTATTATGGTCAATTTCGCGATCTCGTTATGCAGTTATTGTAAAAAAAAAATAAGTGCATTAGTTGCAACTGATGAGTTGCAACACGAACTTAAGATGGTATTATTATTATTGTTATTGTTATTATTTACCTATTCTTTGTCAATCCAAAGTGGAATTAGTTAATAATGCCACAAATAAGCGTGTATCTTTTGTAAACCTTAAAACAACCATTTATACTGTATGAAAAAATGTTACAATTTCATCCTATATCATTCATCCTTATGCAGCAAATCCTATGCATGAAAACTTAATAAATGTTATCCATTTTTAAATCTGAACTTATTCGGATTTCAAATGCTATTTTTTTCATTAAAAATTTTAAAACATGTTCTCCAACAAGTAAACAGTTTTGACTCCGTCTAAGTTTTACAAGAACAGTAATTTATACAACTGTCACCTTCAAGTAGCTTCCATGATGAATATCCTTGAATGAATAGCATTTCAAATACTTGTCAAAGATCATAATTATCAGTCAACTTCCTTATTTTCTTTGTCCCAAGTTAATTTATTTTAATAAGAACCGTTAACAGAATTTATACTGAAAACAAACACATGGAAATATAGTAAAACGTGTGTAAAAATTAAATAATTAAGTTATCAATTACACTAATAAAGTATTCGTTATGCAAAGTAGTTAGGTAATTGATCCTGCATATAATGAATAATTTAGTGTTCTTTTTGTATTACCGGACCGTTAGATTTAATTTGTTCCTTTGTTTTTGGTTATGTCGATTTTCTGAACAACTACCAGAAAACTGAAATTGTGTTTGATTTTTTTTTTCGCTAAGATACTTACAAAATTAAACTTTTTACAATTACAGATTATGTATTACATGTACGAACAACAATAAATTAATTGAAGTCATGCAACTAAATATAGTTTTCATTCATGTACATGTCTTAAAAGTTTCTGGATTGTCCTGAATTTTGACATATTTCAAGATGGCTGTCCTACACCGTATCTCACCCATCCGAACCTTACCTGCACTGAAGACTGTACGTACTGAGTGAGTACTACATTTTCTGTTTTTGTTTTTACAAAACTTGTCATTATTGATATTTCAAAAGAAAAACATTCTTTCGGTAGTTGATCATGATCATGTACACGGTTTGCTAACTTCAAATAGTTGTCTTATCACTCGGCAGTGGTTTTACTCTGAACTCTTGCCCAGTGTCCCGACAAAAATTTGCATGCAGTTAACCGCTCAAAATATCAACATTGTCATCTGTAATTATGGAATTACTTCTAAAACAAAACGCGGTGTTTCAAAAACAAGCGTGAAATCAATAAATAATGGCAATATCTTATCAAATATGGAAGACTTCAACACTTTTTTGTTAAATTCTCGCCAGTGTTTTCTTTAACCTCATTTGTACATCGGGGGCCTTCAAATTTTTAAACTGATCCCAAGGTCTGACAATAAGGTTGTTTCTTTTTATACTCTATTTAACCCCAGTTTTGACACCATGGGGATCTATGGCTCTCAATGTTGCATCATTAGGGAAACATTGTGTTTCTGATAGTTTTATGACTTAACTGTTTAAAACAAATACAAGAAGATATGCTCCTATCGAAATTAAAGCTATTACATACTTTTACTCTCTCTCTCTCTCTCTCTCTCTCTCTCGCTCGCTCGCTCGCTCGCGCGCGCGCGTGTGTGTGTATGTTATTCCAGGATGTTAACTTTGTCCGCATATATATCACATTCAGACAGAATTATATTCAGTCTGCCTTTGTTTCCTTGGCCTTGTTCTTATGTTCAACGAATAAGGCAGAAAAATCGATTAGTTGACTAATAGCGATTGAGAGAAAAGGGGTATTAAGATAATAACTTCTTCTTCTTCTCATCATTATTATCGGTATTATACACACTTTGAACATTTCTTGTTAAAACGCATTTTTTTATGACAAACATGCATAAAATATCAATCTGGAACTTTTGTTTTCATCATTAATATATTTCCAAATGTGTTAAGCAAGCCGCAAAATTCTGACATTAGATGAAATGATTAGTTAATGGTCGCACTAATTTAAAACGGCATCGCCATCTTATGAAGACGCCCTAATACATGAACAAATTCCTATTTTTTAAATTACACTTTTTGTCGGAATTATCATTGCTTAAAAATGGGTAATGAGCCATTTTATGATGTAAAATAGGTTTGTGTTTATTTATCAGAGATCCTTTTGCCGACAACAGAAAATATGTCTCTCTCTCGATCGATCGATCGATTAAAGAAAACCAAAACGAAATAAAAGAGATATATACTCCTTAACTAACGGTACATAATCTCAACATGTGTCATTTGCAATTATGGAATAACATCTAAAATAGTAATTCGTTAAGTTCTGCGTTCGAAGTTAGCTTTCATAATTAGCTCCTTTTTGGCACACAATTTGTCAATGAAGGCCATATTATTTATAATCGTTCTTTTTTGTTTTTGTTTTTTGCGGCTCGGTTGAGGAAGAGTGTCAAAACCTATTTTAAAAATAAAACACTGATTATCTTATCTAGCATTCAAAACAGAGATCTGCCCGACAGATATGGTAATACAGAAATGTTAAACATAAATCCTTATTTATATTTAATTGCTTGCTAAAAAAAATGGCCCATAAAAAGAAAACAAAATCGCACTAAATAGCAGATATGTCTTGCCATGACAAGTGACTGATATAAAAAAAATCCCACTAAAAAGCAGAGATATATGACACTAGTGAATGATCGGTTTGATTAACTCTAGACACGTTTTCTCCCCCTCACCCATCATCGGCATTAGTAATCTCATTAAATGATATCTTTATCTGTTTCAATCTCTGAAGATACGAACAAGTAAATAAAACAACAACTCAAAATCACTCTAAAATAGTATCTTTCTATGTCCTTCATTAATTCCAAACAATTATTTTACTTTCGTCCACGCCCAAACCTAGAGGCCGCTTCACCCTTAATCGTAATGTTTAAGCGGCCGCCATATTGTCAAAGTGTTATCTGACAGTGTGTGCCAGTTATTCCCATTTTACGTTAACTTCGGGTCTTTTTAACAAAGTATACCAATTACTCTGGAAAGTTTATTGTCATAAAAGAATTTTCCTTAGATTTTATCGACTGTTGTGCTTAGTCTGAAGAAGAAGAAAAAAATGTCTGTAAAATGGGCATTTGTAAAAGGCGCTAACCTCCGAACGGCGGTTACCAATACTAGGCTCGCTAATCGTCTAATACATTACTACTGTAGGCATGAACTGGATCCACGCTGTCTGCGTGGAATGAGGGAGAACGGTTTTAAATTCTTACGCGCGAATTAAACAAACTTTTTTTCTTAAAAATGCTGGATTGAGACGTCGAAATAAGTATTGATACAAACCTTAATACCTCTGCCCGTCTACAAAAACTTTTCTGCAATATTATTCGTAATACACAGTGGTAACAGATAAAAACAATACGCCACATAAATGAAAGTGTCAGAACAATTAGTACGGAAGAATGTCAGTTCTCGAAACGTGGAGTCAATATAGTCTTCAAAAGAATACTGACTCTAGTTTTCTGTACAAATATTGACCCCCCTGTAAAGAATGGCATTTGTCAGTCAGCTATCGCATACAAGAACTTCCAACCAATTGCTGACCAATCAAAGCGCAGTCTGTGGGTGATTTTTGAATGAATTATTGATAAATCGGATCTGGACTGCTAAGTGTGGATGGTTGGACAAAAGAGATATACACACACATTACTGGTAGGTGTGGATGGTTGGACAAGAGAGAGAGAGATACACACACATTACTAGCTTTTACTACAAAAGATAAAATCGGTGTAACCGTACTTATCGCAGTTTTCATTGAATCTTCACCATATAAAGATTTTTGTGGGTCAATCACCATGACTTTTTTTTTACAACTAATAAAAAATTAAAACGAATAGTTCTAATGGTAAAATAGTAAGATCTGTGTAAGGCTTATTAGACTGAGCACGAGTTTATGAAATATTGAATGAAAGCGAGAACTGGGTCCGTTTTGATAATGATTCTTTTAATTTAAACTCGACACTGAATCTCAATACCCAAGCAGCTCTGAGTATATCTCTGTCATCGAAACTGATCATACGAGTAAAGGAACCTCACCGAAGAAAAGAAAAACATTTAACATCATAGCTTTATTCTGGGCATATTTTACAGAATTTCAACATTTTTTTACCATTCAATTTCAGTTCAAAGTTTGATTTAGAATACAAATGTCAAATCTTTGGTAACTTTAATAAAGCATACTGTAGCGGTGAGAGTAAATAAAACTTAAGATATTTTTTATTCATCCATTATTTTATATATGTCAGCGAACTTGGGCTATGAACTTCTGCATATATATATATATATATATATATATATATATATATATATATATATATATATATATATATAGGGTGTAAACTACTGGTGGACCAGGGACCAGACAGTCAGTGGACAAAATCCTTAAACAGGTTGTGAGATTATTCTGTGAGTCATCACAAACAGCCAGTAAGATTACTTACACAAAATTCTTACAAACAGGTAGTGAGATTACTCATACAAGTCCTTATTGTGAGATTACTCCATGATTCCCTACAGATAGTGAGATTACTTTTACAATATGCTTACAAACAGGCGGTCATATTACTCATACAAGTCCTCACAAGCAAAAAGTGAGATTACTCCACGAGTCATTACAGTCCGTGAGATTACTTGTTAAACATTCTCCAAAACGGGCAGTGAGACTACTGCCACGCATCCTTAAGCTTACAAAGATATGCTCAGTTACGTTAATGCGAACGGACATGCCCCACATAACTACTCATGTCGTATATGAAAAGCAGAAGAATACAAGAGCAAATGCTCGATAAGTGATTCAGGAAAGCTTATAAATATTGTATGGTCTTAACTCAATAGATAGGACTATTGTTAATCGGCACCCATTTATTTGTTTCAGTTCTCGTTCTTACATTCGCACTATAACAATCAATGAGAAGATTGAATCGATACCATGAAAACAATACTATCAACTGGATGTAATTCTTGTTTGATTCATCGAACATATCTACTTATATGTCTTTTTTTTCATGCGTTACTAAAATGCAAGTCAAGAATCTAAGAAACCAAGAGAGTGGATCAATACAATTTTTTTTTCTTCAAATGATCCTTACTTTGTATGTTGTGATCGACAAAATCCTCATTCAAGAAAAGGGTAAAAAGAAAATAAGTAAAATTAGTTTACCAGTAACTCATTTTCATATATTTTGACATAATAGTTCTTACAATATTGCTTATTAATATCGTATTATTTTGACATAATTCTAATTCATCTTGTAAAATTTAACAACCACAATCACGGTATTTTTACATTTGTTGTTGTTGTTGTTGTAGGGTTTAACGCCATTTTTCAGCACAGGATAGGCTATATGGCAGCCAGTATAGCTGGTGGAGCAAGAACCCTGGAAAACCCCAGGGAAGAACCACCGACCCACGAGAAGCTACTGGCAGGCTTTCCCACATACCCACGCTAACCGAGCCTTGGACTCGAACCCACGCAGACAGAGGTGAGATGGCAGTGATCTGGAACGTTGAGCGCTTTAGACCACTCGGCCACTCGGGGCCCCCGTATTTTTACATAATTATATCTCAACTTGTAATACTGTCTATCAATATCGTGGTATTTTGACATAAATTCTATATCATCTTGTAATACTGTCAGTCGGTATCGTGGTATTTCGACATAATTCTATCTCATCTTGTAATGTCTAACAATATCGTTGCATTTTGACAACTCTATCTCATCTTGTAATATTTCAATCACTATCATGGTATTTTGACAATTCTAACTGTCCGTCCTATGATGGAAATAAAAACAAAGGTAAAAACTTTTAAAAGATTGGGATGAGCGAGTTTAAAATAAAAATACAATCAAGTTTTAAAAATGTGGGATACCACCGCGAGTTTGGCAGCTGGGACACATACAAATGTGGATGTGGACTTTCACATGTGAAAATATTAGATTTCTCACATACCATGCGACGGTTAATTGTGTGTCCCTAAAAAATTTTTTATATTCTACAACAAAAAAAAACGAATACTTTGTTACCTACAACAAATAAATAGAAACTGCCTTACATTTCAGACACGGAAATTAATTCGTGATTGTAAAAACAAAAACTAATTGACCAGACGACATTCGCGTGTCACTTAAATTACTTCCCCTTATTTCCTTGACAGCGACGATACCCACGCTGTGAAGAATTGCTGAATCGGATTTGCGTTGTTTTCAGGTAGGGTCGAAGAGTTTACAGAAGGACAAAAATGCACATTACTGCAACAAGTTAGGTCAAACCAATCCTACCGGTTTCAGAAATCACATATACTTATATGATCATCCTATGAAAGTGAGGTGAATTTACGAGAAGGGGGTGGGGGTGAGCGTGTTGTGCCGAAGAGTTTGATTTTCTTTTTTTGGAGCAACTTTGGTATATAACAAAAACAAACGTTTTATTTTCTACGTTAATACCGGATATATTTCATCTTGTGGATATATCGTTTTTCGTACAAGATGAAATATATCATGCATTAACGAAGGAAAAGAAAATATCCTCTATTTATTATTATAGGTTGAAAAACAGAATTGAAATGGATATTGATATATTCTGGTCCAAGTTGTCCAATTAACATGCAGTAAATACTCGATAATAAATTTCTCTTTACAGGGTATTATATGGTTTGCTGTCCTGAATTGTTGGATCAAATATCTAAGATTATGTTTCCAATGCAATGAAACCTTTAAAACCGTAACATTTTTTTATATCTCTTACAAGAAGATTGCATTAATGCTTACCAGTGACACATATATCGAGCTTTTAAAACTAGAAGAATGAAAACTTGTGTACATGTAGCTTTTGTATTCTGATTTTGAAAAAGATCGTTTCTTCCAACACTTTCGAGCAATGAGAATGGTTGTCAAAACTTTCGTGCATCAATTAACTGAACTATGTGGAACATTAAAGAGCCGTACTACGATATAGCATGCAACAGATTGTACCTGCAATACGAAACAATGATTATGTTGCTTATTTTTCATTAAATCTATTAATTTAGTCGTACAAATTACATATTGTAAGTATTCTTCCTGTTTTATGAAGCAAACTGTGAACCACAAAAGCCACAAATCCCGTTAGTTTGATACAAATGGGTCCAGTCAAAATGAAATATGGATAATCTGAATAAGTTATTTCCACTTATGCAAAATAATAAAGAAAATAGTCACAATATGAAACGGCGTAAGGTCGTGTATAACGAGGGTCAGACAATAAACAGGATATAATCCGATATATCCATATCGGCCACCGCATAATGCACCGATAAACCAGATATCGGGCTGCTGGAGTATATTGATAAGTGAAAGAATATAGTCGACACCAAATGTTCCGAAGCAGTAAACGAAGGAAAATCTAGTCCACTTTTAGCGGATTAATGGGTATTATATTGGTACTAAAACGTTCTGTATGCAGAATTCTTTTCGAAGTTTGAATTTTTGCTCAGTATTGAACTTTGAACTCACATTCTGAAACGTGGCGCCCTTCAAAGTTTTGCTACCATACACAAAGTGTTCAACGAAACCTGTAAGTAGTTACGTAATGCCAAGCGGACTATTAAGTCCAAGCGAAAATATAACATCAATAAATGAAGATTTCATTCATATAAATCAACACGTTACAGATCATACACATTATAAATGTTGTAATGAGAATCAAAGTATATGGCCATTACAAATAGTGCTCATTTCTAAAACGTCGTTAATATATTTACCAAAGTCAAAAGCTTCTTTATTAGTTATCTTAATCCAAAAGTTTATTAATCTTTAACACGGCTGCTCTAGAATAGGAACATTTCTTAAAATATTTTGTATATAAAATAGCAATACCTTTTAAATATCTCTTGCATGTAAAATAGTTATACTCTAGAATATATCTTGTACGTAAATTAACAAACACTGGACAATTCAACTTCAATTAGTCTTCAAGAATATTGCCATTACAGATGACACAAAACGAACAATGTCTCATTTGTCTTGGAGTGAAAGCATACCTTCTTGTTTTTATACATAACTGGTGAGCAGATAATCTACATTTTGTCAAGCCTTCATTAATTTTAACATTTTTCAAATATAATCTAAGTAGTTTTCAAAACTAAATCAGTCTGCATTCGCTTTAAATAATAATAATCTATTTATTTGCAATTTTTCAACTTTTGCAAAATTGCATCAATAATGCTTTGCTTGAACAAAGATTTGAAACGTTTTGGATCAATGGTCCAAACATTACCGAAACCGTAGATATTCAACATACCACATTTCAGCACAGCAACTGACCCCTAAAATATACATTTACATATACTATTCACAATTTGCAAAACGGTATTCTTTGTATTTAAAATTTTAAACCGATATGACATCGGGTATATATTCGATTAGATCCTAATTATACATCGGCTACAATAACATCGTCAATAACAACAACAACAACAACAATAATAATAATAATAATAATAATAATATCGAAACCAGCCACCAACTCCCCAAGTTAATCACTGCAAGTATGCAATTATATTAATTCTTATTCTGAAATACATTAATCAGGCATTATTGGAGCTTGCAATTGAATCACCAGTCTTTAGCAGCCGAAACAGAAATTACATTGGTGTGGTATTTGGTGGAGGTTATATCAACAGCAGCAGCAGTATAAAAAAAAGTAGCGGTAGAAGTAGTAGTAGTATTTATTGTTGTTTGTTGTGTCGAGGCCTTTGGCCTGGACTCACCAGACAACACTAAAAGAGACTGTGTAGCCATGTGTGCAAATTATTTATGAAGAAATATTACTGGTCTGCGCCTTCCCACATGAAAGAATGCGGGTACGCTTCGCTTTCCACTCATTAGGGGAAAAAAATGTTTCCTATTGCAATGGTTTTACAACTAGGGTAGGTAGGTAGGCTTTGCTTTTGTTGTTGTTGTTGTTGTTTTTTGATGGGGGTTTCTGTCTTATCTGTTCAATACTATGCGGGGGGGGGGGGGAATTGTTAGGGTCGACAACCAAAAAATCTCCCAAAATCCCCATCCTTTTGGTTTTATAAAAAACGGAGGAAAAACTGCTCGGTTCGGCAACAAAAAACGGGTGGTCCAACGACCGGAAAACTTTTTTTTTTTTGGGGGGGGGTCTAATAAAAAAAAATCAAGTGTTTCATATCTTATTTGGCGGTCCTTCGTTTCAGGACGCACAATACTCATTAGAAGCAATTCGTTGTTTTCACGTGACGTCACAAAACATGTGTACTTCCATATGCTCCATTTTGATTCTCTAGCTACACAAACCGGCGCCTAACAACATTGTTCATCCCATATAATTATGAAGGCATGTCTCATTTTGTGCGCAAGGATATAATATAACATCACATTCTGTTGTGAATATCAACTGCATGAGACCAAATGCGTGATTTTTCTCCTTTTCTGTTCAAGTAAAACATTGAATATTTAAAATTTCAACCATCTTTGTTATTCTTTCATAAACAAATAGATCCACCAATAAACAGACGCATAAACAAATGGATACAAGTAGAAACATGTAATGATTTTCAATTTACATGGGCTGAGATCAATCATTATATTACAGTTCAAGTTAAAAAGCCAATTGTTAATACATATTTTCATATTTTTAAAAGTATTTCAAGAATACTCGGTTTAGACATTCGGTACAAAGTCATGCTCCGTTAGGCAAATGTTTCGTTTTAATACACTCAAGACGAAACTTCTTTGAACGGTTATCGCTTATATTCAGTATCAGCCTATGTCCATAATCTCCACCACAAATACAATATTTGACCCTACTTATTAAAACTGGTTTGTCAGCTGTCTTTGCACATGCACGTGTTTGCGCAAACCATTTGTACATAAAAGTTTTGGCGTAATACACACACTATGAAATTTTATTTCCGTGACTGTTATTGTATCCCGAAGATCATTGTCCGGAAATACTCTTTCAAAGTGACAAGCTCAGGGACATCACAGAAACTTTTTTTTAAAAGACAATAGTGTTTTTTTGTGTAAAAAAAACTGCATTTATATTTGATAGCAATATGCTAGATTACGGTTTAGCTTCACTCTTCTGTCTTTCGATATAAGCCAGGGAACTTAGTTTTATTTTTATTTTCGTGTTATAGGGGCACATAATTTCAAGTATAATCAATGTATCATTTCAATTAAGTAAATATCCTAATCAACAGTTAAATCTCTCTCTCTCTCTCTCTCTCTCTCTCTCTCTCTCTCAGCAACTACCGTGATGATTAAAAAGTCTTACGTACTTGAAATAAGTTCTGTCCCACATGAATTTATTGTCAGTTATTTCCTACTGAGGTTAAGTGCAAGTTATTTTTGGTTGACAACCTGGGGACACGCGAAAACTAAGAGCAGCGCCCTCTCTTTTACCCCTCTGATTAAATGGGCTAATTTCACATTCGATATGATCAAGTTGTCATTACTTCTAAAAATACACACGGCATTTTCAACGCCTCGTTTTGAATTGCAAACAATTGTTTTCATCAGAGACACAATAATTCAACAGGTCTTCTAACGGTCCGAAAACCTCGGAATGTTTGTCATTTCTGCTGAAAACTTTTACACGTCTTTTGCTTTCAAATAAAACGACTGCACAGAAACATAACACCGTCTATCGAATACTGTTTGGTTGGCGCGTACACACATACACATATACAACAAAAGTGCAAAACTTATGTCCGTGTACCTGAACCACTAAAGCTAGAAGAATGAAAATTGGTGCACATCGAAAGGCGCGTGCAACAGCATCCTTGCGTCGTTTTGGATAAGGTAAATGTCATGTATTATCTGGCTATTAATAGGATAAATTTTCAAGGAAAACACATCGCACGTCCCCAGGCGTCGACATCGCCACAAAGTCAATCGGGTGTAATAATTTATCAAAGTATATTCTCGACGGATTATCAGTGCGGGCGAATAAAAAGAAAAGAATACACTGACAACGCAAACATACATAGACGATTATACCAAGTTTAGGTTATTCATAGCGACTAGTATAACTGGTGGAGAACCCGGAAAAAACAATGTAAGAACCACCGGCCCACAAGGAGCAAATGGCAAGCTTTCTCACATACCCACATATACATGTATAACACGGCTCGGGAAAACCATTCGTCCTCTTGTCCTGGTTGGGTAAAAATTGGCTGGGCCAAACAAAACCTTACTACGTATTATCCCTGTACCGAGCTGATGCAGATTTGCACTCGGAAAATAAATATGTGCATTTTCGACCCGTGAGAAAAACCGAAATTCCACATCGCTGAGCATCTGGCACGTATCAGTAATCGATTAATTTTGTCTATTTAGCTGGCTTGTATAGAATATTGCAAAGATTACCGTTTTGTCGTTTTTTTCTTGCTGTTTTGTCCCCTCCCCCTTATATATATATATATATATATATATATATATATATATATATATATATATATATATATATATATATATATGTACACGGGTACCCAGTTCAATCTTGACACTAAAATGGGTAAGAATCAAGATAATATTATGTTACAGCTCCACATCTGGCCCATAATTTCTTAATAGTATTTGTATTTACAGCAGGCTCGGCCATAGGATGCGCGGGGCCCAAGGCAGCAAGCGACAACGGGGCCCCAAGCAAATAATGCGGAGTTGATTTCTTAAAACCGCTGAGCCCAAGGCGGTTGCCTCGTTCGCTTCGCTCTATGACCAGGCCTAATTTACAGCGACACTTTTCAGTAATCTAGATATCATTTTCACGTGTACAAAACTTCCCTTTCAAGAACTACCACACATAAGATTTTGACATATGAGATATTAAGGACAAGAGATTTGTGATTTTTCGTCTGGTCAGAAAGTACCCTTGGTCCTATGTATTTTCAAGACTGAAGCCTTCTTGATACAGTGTAATGCAAAGGTGAAGACACCAATTCCCATAACATATTAAATGACATTTTCACAAGAAGCATATTGTCATATTTCATTATAAATAGGTACTTCAACAATCTCTGCCGATTCCCATCAACTTTTACAATATGCCATAATAATGTATTTATAAAGTATATACAATTGATTATTCGAATTTTAATTAGGTTCGTGACGTAAGAATGATCCAGTTCTTTTAACGAATCAGCAATCTTCCCCTTAATCGACATTGTATAGCTCACTTGAAATGGACGCTTGATTAAAATAGATTATTCAGTAAAAGCATGATATACTGAATTCGTTTTTCAAATGCAAGTTATCAACATTTGTATTGTGGAAACGAGCGGTATACATAAATAAATATCTTGGAGTCCATACTTTAGTGTGACATTGTATTAATAACGATGCACAGTCTTGAAAATACTGGTGCATTAGGGCCAGCTTAACACAGTCTGACGCGACAAAAATATCACACATTTTTTACATTCTGTCTCTTAAAATCTCAGTGTTCAACTCATAACCATGTGAAATAGTTTACTGACAATTAAACTTTTTGTAAAAATAAAAAAAGAGACCTAGATTACTTAAAGGTGTCACTGTGAAGGCGAATACTAACAAAAGAATTGATGGCTAGGTGTACAACTAAAGTTTCTCGTGTTACACACCTTGTATCGTGTCGACTTGTATATTATCATATCTATTTCCATGTACGTGCAATAGCTGTGTTCCAAACCTGCTTTCTTCCCTATGAAGAATATTACTGTTATGATTCTGGCATCAGGCTTGGGCATAGCTAGTGCAAAGGAGATGTCTGCTGCGTTGATTAAAATGAGGACATTGTAGAGTAGCTGTTGCAATTCTCTCTTCACAGAGACGAGTCCGTGGAAGACTTTTCATGAGCCCTCTGTGTGTGTGTGTGTGTGCTCTTCTGTGATTTAGCAGATTTTCCAAGAGAAATAATTTGGACAATTCATTAGAGTTTATTATTAAAAATAGCTTTCTCTAAAGGACATCACTTTACATTGGTAACATTATGAGCAAAACATTTTACCTCACTTTTGTCACTTGCTTGATCAAGTGGAATGCATGCCTACCTATTACACATAAGTACCAAGTTCAAATCCTAAAATGGGCTTATTTCTTAGTTTTCTTTTGTTTGCAGAGAGGTTGGGCATGGTTGTTTTTGTTTTGTTTTTGTTTTTGTTTTCTTTCTTTTTTGGGGGTTATTAGGAAAGAGAATTATTTAACTACATATATTTTCTGTGCGAATATACATTTAAAAAAACAGCATAACAAAACAAATGACACTATCGCGTGGGATACCTTAAAAACCTTGACAGTAATTTATTTTTCACCCACTCAATGACAAACTGCTACTCATTCAATACAAGCAAATATGCTCTATATATTTCTTCCTTATTCAACCCCACTTCGATACAATGTGAATAGCCCATGAACTGGACTATAAGGAAAAAAAAGTGATCAAGCAAATATATGCATTCGCATATGAAACGAAAAAAAACAAATTATGCCAGATCCCAGCCTAAACTGGATGTTACAACAGTACATTATGTGATATTATGTTTATTATTGAATTATTATTAAGATATTTCTCCATACGATAATTATTTTACCTTTTCCCAAATAAAATCCGAGAAATCTACAGCAAAATAATCTCACTTCTGACAGAACCGGACTTTACTGCAATCATCATATGGATTTATATTAAAAAAGTCTAAGACTAAAAGAGTGTCAACAGAGTTCGTTTGACTAAGGTATTAAAATATCGTGCATCTCACGCAAAAACGACTCAAATCAGTGGAGGTGTGGGGTGGGGGTAGCGTGTGGGTGCTTCTATTCGATATTCATTGGGTAACTGACGTTAACTGTCAACACAGAAGAAAATGTCTATGGTATACATTATTTTGTAGTATAGATATACCACTCTCTTAATGGCCATACAATGAGCAACGATAAGTGAACTTTGGTCTAAACTGAATATATCTTGTCGATTATAGTTCGACTATACTTCCCCGTTTCTTTGTAAACCCCCCCCCCCACCGATTTCAATAATGAAAAATTTTAATGTGATAAAAAGTGCAAGGAACTTAATCAATTAATTCACTGATTTATAATGTCTAACCTGACTGTGTGTAGACTGGCCCTAACACCGTCACATCTGCGCGTTTCGTGCTTAACGGACGTTTTCAATATGACAGACGGACATGCTCGAGACCCATTTCCAGTTACTGGACTAGTCCATTTTCAGCAAAGGGGTGTGTGCACGACTCCAGATGTACATACATATGTCGTATGCTTCCGATATTTGCATTGTCTAATCAAGCAAAGGAAATGAATGACAACAACAAATTTGCCTTTCATGTGGACTTAACAATTGGTTTAATTTCTATGTTCAAGTGCACATAGTAATATAATTCCAAACTCTCAACGTTATGGTAATTTAAGGAATTATCCGACAGTTACCGAATAGGAGAGTGCTGTCCAATCTTTTTGACACCATGGGCCACTGAAAAATGTTCTTCTTGAAGCCGAGAGCCGCAGCAGAAAACTGAAAGCAACGACTATTTAGCTGCTCCAGCTCTGGCGGGCCATTTAAAATCAGCCCGCGGGCCGCAGGTTGGACAGCACTGAAATAGGATGAACTACGTCATTATCTTGTCTAATGGAAATAAACTAGCCTATAGTGTATGCAATATGGCGCCGTGTTAGTATGGAAAGACCGTTAAGCATGAAAGGTGCAGGGGATGCCAGTATTATTGCTGTTCTGGTCACAGTCAGGTTAGAAATTATATATCAATGATTTAGTTGAGTTAGTTCTGTGCACTTTTGATCACATTAAACGCTTTGTTATTGAAATCGGTGGAGGGATACAAACAAACGGGGATGTAAAGTCAGACTATAATTACTTTACACTTCTGAAATGGCCACATCATAAAATATGAACATCAAACTATATCGAACTAAACCGAAACGTTCAAATATACATCAATATCAGGACTTAACTGGAATGCAAGGGATTCTGGTTGGTTGAATTTATTAAGGTTTCAGAACCACAGTAAACTAAGGTACACCATTCCTTTACAGTTTAGTAGCGGTAGAATTTATTGTTGTTTGTTTGAGTTTTATGGTTCTGTCGGAAGCCTTTGACCCGGACCAACCAGACATTACCAACGGAGATCGTGTAGCCATACTATTTATGAAGATATACTACTGGTTTGCGCCTTCCCACACGAAGGAATGCGGTTATTCTTGACACTCACGATAATACAAATTCAAGTGGCTCATATCTTGTTCTCTGTATCAGGATACAAAGTACACCTTAGAAGCAATCCCCACCCACCTCTCTCTCTCTCTCTCTCTCTCTCTCTCTCTCTCTCTCTCTGGGTATCCACCATCAAAATTAGAAAAGCTTACTTACATGAAATAAGTTCTGTTCCATATGAATTTACTCTCTATTACATTCCTGCTGGGGTTAAGTGCATAGAGCTGAAACCGGAAGCGGCACACAATCATCGTTCAAAGTTCTCGCACCACCCTCCGGAAACAAAATCCGTTTTGATACATTATACTCTTCAAACGGGCGACCACTAGTTTCACGTTCACCTATCGAAACTCTATCTTGAACGTCGTCAGTTCAGTTATCTTTACGGAACTGCAAATGCAGAACTTGAAATGACATGTAGAGAGTTGAATGGATCGGCATGCTCTTCATACAATACAATGTATAGTAGAGCAGTAATAATATGTACTTTAAATGAAGCTGTGAACGTATGCACATTTTAATTCGTTTGTAACAAGATACCTAATATAAAGATATTGGAAAAGCCTATATATGAATATAAAGTACATAGCTGATGAATTGTAAGAAAATTACACGTAATTAAGGAAAATATTCGTATTTAGTATTTAAAATAAGAAAGAAAATTATGTTATCTAATTTCATCAGCTTCAAGTTTTAATAGTAATTTATGTGAAATTATGTATCATTACTAAATATGGGCTCAGGAAAACCGTACGTCATGTTGTCCTGATCGGGTAAATATTAGCTGGACAGAGTAAAACGTTAATACTTGCTCGTCCTTGGGCTGAGTAGATGTCTAAGAAGTGCCGAAATTCAACATGGCGCAAGTCTGTAATCGAGTACTTTTGCCTATTTAGCTGATTTGTTTAGTGTAGAATGTCGCAAAGGAGGATTGATCGTTTGTTTGGGTGATTTTTGTTTCTTTTTTCACATACGTATTCAAGTTTGTTACTAAGATGAGTTTTTAAAAAAAATCAGACTACGTTTCCACATCTGGCCCAAGATTTCTTAAAGGCTTACAGCGATACTTGTCAATAATCTAGGTAGGCATCATATTCATGTGGTGAATTTGTCCCTTTCAAGGACTCCCACGCCTCTTTACGACTTAGATTTCTGAGACGTTATGAGCAAGAAAATGTCAAAACTTCGGTGACTTTTCGTCTTTCACAATACGAGTACATTAATAATGTATTTATAATGCACGTATAATTGATTGGTCGAATTTAAAATGAATTCATGACGTAGAAATGATCTAGATTATTTTACTAGTCAGTAATCTACCCTTGGGCGACATGATGCACGACTAAAATGGATTATTCAGTAAGCAAGTTCGGTAGAAATTGCTGAGACGGTTGGAATTCGTCTTTCAAATGCACGTTGCCAATAGTTTTCTTGTGAAACTAACGGAGTATATATATATATATATATATATATATATATATATATATATATATATATATATATATTGGCGTCATTGCTCTGCTGTGGCAATTTATTAATAACGCTGCACAGTCTTGAAAATACTGGTGAACTAGGGCGTGCGATTTTAACTTCGAGTGCGACGCGATAAAAACACGTATGTGACGCTCTCCGTCTCTTAACACGTGTCCAACTCGAGACTTAGTATGCTGAAAGTTGTCACTATGAACTCGAACACTGTTAAGAAATCGAAGGCTACCTAGGTACAGTTTCTCATGTTACAATCGTTTTATCGTATTATATATTAATCATGTATATTTCCATCAGCTGTGCTTCAAACCCGCTGTCTTACTAACATTACTGCTGTTATGATTTTAACCTTTTATAACTTCTAGCTTGGTTAGAGTACCGGACCTTTTCTTAAGCAAGGGCATTATGTCATGTACTGGAGAAGCAATTTTAGTTCATTTACATTCGATTATCTTTTTTGTCAAATAACGCTTTGTATCAGACTGCGATGATGCTTCTCGCAAACTGTGGTGCTAGAAACAATCTATCAAACCAGACAAAAACATCTCAGATCAATGCTTTCCAGTTAACTTCGAGTTATCCCCTTCATGTGACTCTTCTGTGAACAAAGAAAACAATATAATGGAAAAAATGCATCTCACTTCTGACAGAACTGTAATTTATTGCAACCATCATGTGGATTTTAAAACAAATCTAATATGAAAGGAAATCTCAACAAGTTCGTTTCACTAAAAGATTAAAATATCGTGAATCACACACAAAACAACTCAAATCAGTGGGGTGGGGTGGCATAGGAGTGCTTCTGTTTGATACTTATTGAGTGACCGACATTAACTGTTAACACAGATAAGAAAAGTGTTTATCGTATGCATCATATTGTAGTACTGAGATACAATTCTCTTCATCCATATAAAATAAGCATTGATAAGAGAATTTTGGTCTAAACTGAATACATCTTGTCAATTAATTACTTTAAACTCTGAAATGGCCATTCGACAAATGTGAACACCAAACTATACCTGACTGGACCGAAACGTTCAAAATACATCAATATCAGGATTTAATCTAAGTTTAATGGATTATGTTTGGATCCTCTCACGCCAGTGCATCATGCCACAGAAGATCACGGTCCAGTTTGTTTGCGGTTGATCCTGACGTATACGCGATTATATAATGTATTCATCAAAAAATAATCCTAACCTTACCTATTTGCGATTATATAGTGTATTGATCAACAAGTAATCCTAACCTGACATATATGCGAGTATATAGTGTATTGATCAACAAGTAATCCTAACCTGACATATATGCGATTATATAGTGTATTCATCAACAAGTAATCCTAACCATACCTATATGCGAGTATATAGTGTATTCGTCAAACAGTAATCATAACCTGACATATATGCGAGTATATAGTGAATTCGTCAAACAGTAATCTTAACCTGACATATATGCGAGTATATCACTAGTGTATTCGTCAAAAAGTAACACTAACCTGACCTATATGCGAGTATATAGTGTATTCGTCAACAAGTAATCCTAACCTGACGATAGGGCGGATTACAACAACTGGCCTATATATGAGTGTTTTATCAAGTTGCTGATTTTTGTTAAAACAAGTTTCAAAATGGCAATAAACTGTAATAATTTAAACGACAGTCCACAAGAAACTATCCCTAAATCGGGGCCGTTAGTAGCTGAGTGGTGTAAAGCGCTCGCCTTCACATATCACTCACAACTCACCTATATATTCGTGGGTTCGTGGAAAAACTTGCAAGTAAATTCCAGTAGGTCATTGGTTCTTCCCCAACCAGGTATAGTCTGTCATATGCTGAAAAATAGCCTTAAACCCCACTAAACCAAGCCAAGCCAAGTATGAGCATTATCTACGTTTCTAAATTTCGTCATATCGTATTATTTTTCAATGACACGAACTTTACCCGGTAAGAAAGTTTAAGAACAATGAAATTTCAGCAGTGTAACAATAATTTTTGCAGGTAATGGCTACTTTCATACTTCTGTAATAGTTTTAGCGATGTAGGATTAAATAATACAGCCATTCATATGAATTCATAGATCTGAATCTGCTAAAGGTCATACATGTCATGTAGGCGTACACAATTGACTATTTCAGTAATGAGTGTCATTTTATAAAAAAAAAATTGATTACACATAACTTTAAATGGCAATTATTCGCTTTATTTAGAGCCTCATACACCCATATTTCTTTTGAAGGTCATTATTTACACGCCCGAGAAGTACATACGGCAAATCAAAGCAGACCTTTTTGGATGTGATCAACGTAAAGGTACGTCCCAGTACACGTCACAATGAAAGCAGTGCGTGTCGAAACAAAATTCGTAATACCCTGATATTTGTTATGACAGACCAGCTATCCTCTTTTTTTTTTAGGACCCAGTTTAGTACTTGGCAACCACTGTAAAAGTCCACAGCGATCAAAAATTTCGTCTGGAAGTTTCATTATGAAATTTTATGTTGCAGAACATTCAACAGTCAGGACTGAACATAATTTGGCTGAACAAATGTAGTATTAAACATTAAAATAACAATTTTTATTTATTTTCATTTGAATAAATGCGCCAACATGACCATCATGACATACACTAAACACAACACGTGAATGAAAGAATGAACACTGCTTTATACATACATACATACATACATACATACATACATACATACATACATACATGCATACATTTCCCGGAATTGTCATCTCAAACTTGTTATTCATGTTCAAGTCCTGGCCGCTTAACGCCTTTTTATTACAAACTGGTCAACTTGCATGGTAATTACATTTCGAATAATTTTTTAATTAATTACGTGTTCACCTGATGGGTGAATTAATTAAAACACGTTTCATGTACACGGAACCCACTGTCATACAAATGTGGAATTTCTCACAGATGTACATG
Source organism: Sinohyriopsis cumingii (assembly GCA_028554795.2). NCBI lineage: Eukaryota > Metazoa > Mollusca > Bivalvia > Unionida > Unionidae > Sinohyriopsis > Sinohyriopsis cumingii. Next base: position 114,318,719 of record CM068824.1, on the reverse strand, counting down.
TCACCATTTGGCGATTCAAAGACTACCTGATTACAGCTGACTCCAAAATTCCCACCAGACCAAAGCAAACTGTGGCTCAACGTCAATTAATATAGGACAAAATTACAGGTGTTGCCAGAAATTGTCTGGACTGCCAAGGAGGCATTTGTTGATTTCTCATCGACTTATGTTGCAAGTGTACAGCTGTGTAAATATTTAGAGTTTTTCAGAGAGAGAGAGAGAGAATATGGTGCAGATTATATACATACTCCAACTCCGAGGATGCATAATGCAACAACTTTCTCCACCCTGCTAATAACCACACATTTTCTACAAAAAGAATATAATGTCAGAGGCCGTTAGAGTTAAATCCCTTGCGAACACAGACTGTTGCTTTTTCCTGCTCCCAAATAATTAATATCCATTATTAACATAATGCTATGGCATCCTCCATTTCGATTACTAAGCAGATCACACAAACATCAATACAGGATCGTGTGTCTGATAATGGTGGGGCCTGTATTTTCTCCCTTAGACCTGAATCACGAGAACAAAAGACAAAAACTGGGGTTGTAGCTCGGGAATAACTCTAGATTTGATAGTACAAAGCGGTCGATATACCTCAAAACCATAACGAAGTGCGTTCATACTCAATAACGAGAAAAAAATCAGGGGGTTTCCCTGTCTGCATAGACAAAACTCAGCGGGTTATTATGACAAGTGTACATTGCCGCTTATCAATCACGATATCATATTACATGGGATCAGCTGGTCGCTACTGTAGCCAGATGCGAAATGGGGTCAGTCGTGTTTTTTAACCGATTATCCGAAGAATGCCGATAAAAGTATACATCACTTTATGTCATGATTGAGGACTATATATGATTTACAACTACAATAATTACAATCCTAGATGTAAAAATGATTGAACAGCCAAATGGTCATTTATGTAAGGTATGAAAAGACTACGTCCGTCGATGTCTCATCAATCATTCATTATGCACACAAGGCATTTTGTGTTATGGATTGAGGGAATGAATAGAAACAGAGATGTTACCTAATACGCATCAATACCACTCAATCTGAATGAATATTGCTCGTATTTCCCTACCGTGGCGTTGTTTTAATGCTAAAAATCTCGTGGATCAAGTGTAAAAACTATATATATATATATATATAGTCCGAGCACACTGATAACACTGTTTTATACAAGGTTTCAAAATCACCTTCCCTTTGACTGGGAATCAACCAGTCTCTACTTTAAATTGAGGAACATATAATGGAGATTTTATTTAATGCATCGCCTCTAATGTTGTATTCCTATAGTCACGAAGAGTTAAAGAACTTAACAGTAACGGTGTTCGATCTTAAAAATACAAGCCAGTCGTACTACTTACCGGTTTGGCCTGTGTAGATCGGTTACTGCTACATTGGCTGAAGCTGCACATAGAGGTATGGAGCACCGTTAGCCTGTCATTTCATTCAATACAGCCATCTAAAACCAAGCTCCTATCCGCAGCCCGCATCCCAGAATCACGCACAAAAATATCCTATTTTCTCCTGCCTCATTTACCATGTAGATATTATATTTCCGAAGATAGGTATGAAATATTCAGTAAACCACGGCAGTACCACTGATTCATTAAAACACTTCCAGTGAGAAGAAAACTGTGCATAAATCACCCTCGAGATCAAAACGAGGCTAGTCGTCTGCCCTCATACAGGCAATGTGATGCTATCGTCTGCTTGCCACGCGCAGTGCGCACTGGCGCAGCAGCATATCTTAGTAGTAACCAGAAGTGTAATTTTAGGTCAATTATGAAAGTAATTTTGATCGGTTGATATCGATCTATTGAGCTGGGATGATCAAGTCCCCCGCTTGATGCCGACGACAGTAGTCATATCAGAGGATGAGTTATTTATCGTCAAATATACTTAATTAACAACGGTTTGTAGAGCAAAGAAGATGGGACGATGTTAAAGCAAATCAATAATGCTGTACAAAGAGAAAATTAATTCATCTCTCGACAAGGAAACGTGTGAACTAGGAAAAGAAAGCGCACGCGCGAGCAGTCAATTGTTGTCCATCTTTTTTAAGGTACCTGAAACGACCCAGAGCGACCTCAGTGAGAAGACTGAAAGCTGTTCACATTCATTTACAACAAAATGCATTAGGTCTTTATAACGTCGCTTAATATTCAGTCGTTCACATCCTGGGCCATGAACATCCTCCGACTTGTATTTATAGGACAAAAACAGACAAACCAAGCGACATGTTAAAGTTTTAGAATCGCATTTAAGGGAAGAGTTGATGGCAAAAATATGATGCAATATGATGTCGGTGATATTATGCCAAATTTGTGTGAGAACTAAAAACAAAGTATCCATGTAACCATTTTAGGAAAGGTAATTAGTTTATAAAAATAAAAAAAAGCGATGTGACCCTTTTAGGAACTGCCCATTTAATGGGGGGGAGGGGTAGGGGCCTTAGAGTTTTGTAAATAAAATAAAATTCTGACTCTCAAATAGCATGAAAAATCTATTCTTGCGCTGATTTATATGCGAAGAAAACTATTTTATCCATTAAATATGTTGAAGAAAAGGAAGTATCTTGGATAAAAGAAAAACATATTCCCCCTCGAAAGAAAATCAAAGACCCCACCAACACCCCCATCCCGAAAATGAAATCGAAAGTCCCATAAAACCATGAACGTAATAAGGCCAATTTTGGCGGACGTAGCTAATATTAAGTTTACCGCATAATCATCTTCCCTTATATTTATGAACTTTAAATTAATGCAGTAATTACAAAACTTTCAAACTGCGCATGAAATGACCTTAGAAAGACTTTTGTTTTTCAACTTCGACTAAAATCTTTGTGGCTCTACAACGTTTATGCATCTGATGGTTCATAACCACTTGACATTTGTAAGCGTTTTGGTCTATTAGGATATCTTCTTTTTAATATTTGTTTTTATGGTGGTTTGTACTAAGTTTTGTCGAAACTTTTCCACATTTTGCTGGTTAGCTGAGGAGGTATAGTTCAAATGAAAATTCAGACATGAATATACTTTCATATAGAAACCTTAAACAAATGCCCTGTCTGTGAATTCCAATTTTGGTATAGCTGATCCTTTAATCGCCTCTCGATTTCACCAGTAATCCATAATGAGATGAATGAATGTTATTTCTGTTCATACCCTCTATGTGGCTGTGCGGTGTCATCAAATATTTTCCTAACGCTATTCATCCATCGTATTTATTATTAATGGAGAGAACCATGCAGATGCAGAATTTGTCAGTAAATAACCTTAGTCGTTTGAATATCTCTTCTTAGCAAACTTATTGGTTCTAAAGGACATGATATTCGGAAATAGAAGTCGAAATAGAAAACAGACCAACCATAACCCATGAAGTTAGGAACTGATCCGAAGACCAAACAATATAAATCATGTTTTGTTTATTTAATTTTTATTGTATGCTTAACCTTTGTCCGTAATTGAGGGTAAAGTAGTTATGGACTATCTATATGACCAACATCCTGGTAATTTCATTGTGTCTTAGTTATATATATATATATATATATATATATATATATATATATATATATATATATATATATATATATATATATATATATATATATATATATATATATATATAAGAGGTTGAGGGTAAACAAGATTATTTACCCAACTTTAACTCAGTCTGTGGAATTGTGTTCAGATGCAGTTTAAGAAATTCATTGAAATTACAAAGTGCTTATTGACTTTTGGAATCAAACGCTACTTTTTTATTATTGAGGACTTATTCAAAGAAAAGACATTTTGGATTATATTACTGTGGAACATCATGAACATTGGTATATCAACAGTAGTAAATAGGGATACCCTAGCCTCAATGGGTATTAGCATTACAGGACCCCCTGGGACAATCTAGCCTCAATGGAAATTTAACATGGAGAAAAATCGTGGGACAATCTAGCCTCAAGGGGAATTTAACATGGGAAAAAGTCTTGGGTCACTCTAGCCTCAAGGGGAATTGAACATGGGATTTTTTTTATAAAATTTTTTTAAATTTAAATTTAAATTTAAATTTAAAAAAGGGGTAGGCAATTGAAAAGTCATTCTCTTTTCGGGAAATATGGCTGGCCCTGAAAAGGGCCTTGGGTTTATGTTAATGTATCCATTAACATAAAGGGCACCGCATTGGTCTTCTTCTTGTCCTTAGGCTGCGTCTCACTGTTGGCCCGTAAATCAGCACTCTTTTGAGGCATCCTTGTCTTTCGACGTAGATCCTACGTATCCACAGACTGGTGTTTGTCCTGTGGACAACGGTCCACTTGGATCGGACATACATGAGCATGTCCGTCCTGAACATCATGGAAGACACAAGCGTAGAAGATTTCGCATCGGTCCACATCTTGAAGCGACGAGAACAGGTGAATCAATGCAGTGAACTGCACTTATTTATAGGTAGAGGTAGGATTGAAACGGATTGAGTTCATTCACCAATCCGAACATGCGTTACAAAATTCAGTCAGCCCGCATCCAATTCGAAGAGAGCAGTCTGTGACGTCATGTAGTCTATATAGAGGTGAATTGGGATTTTGTGGATTTTCTCTCCTCGCAAGAATTTGTTCCGGAACCTTCGTTACCTTCTTCATTACCGCAAGTGGAGAATTTTAGACAGAGACAGAAAGAAGAATTGGAGAAATTTATACAACGACAAAAGGAAGCGGAACAAGCTTTTCTCCTACAGCAACGGCAGCAAGAAGAAGAGGTAAGAAAAAAACAACAGCAAGAAGAAGTAGCAGCAAAGAAACAAGAGGGTGAAAATCAAACGGTCACGGTACTGTTGGACATTTTAGCGGAGTTAAGAAGTCTGAAACAAATGTATCAGACTTCTTTATTACGACCGAAGAGAATACGACCTTCCCGAGCTAAACACGTCAACCCTGTGACTAAGCCTACCGTACCACCCTTAGTGATTTCAACCCAATCATCATCAACATTACGCAGTCCAGAAGTAGGCCTTGGCCGTGGCAAAGGCTTAAGGCAGTTAAAGTTGATTGCTTAAACTCACCCCTACACCGAAATAAAAAGGCCCTTTTCAGGGCCACCCACATTTCTCGAAAAGAGATAGCCCTTCAATTTTGCCAATAACTCAAAAAAAAAATAACCCACCCATCTTACCCTTATAGTACGTGTCTTTTTGTATGAGTGCGTGAGTGTACGTTCTTATTTTAAAATGAAAACTCAAAGACACTTACCTTATATCATTAATTTATTCTTTTCTCCATTTTTTACAATCCAATTCACAATTTACAACAGAACATTGACTTCTTCTTTCTCCTTGTTTAGTCTCTCTGTTTTTTAAATTTCTTCACCGTCTTTTCCTCATTTTCTTCCCTTCTTCTTTTCTTCTCCTGTTTCTTTCCCTCTTGTAAATAGAATTGTCTTCTTTCTTCCTCTTCTTCCTCTGAAGAATCCCTCTCTTCTTCTGAAGAATCCTTCTTTTCTTCTGACTCCTCTTGTTTCTTTTTTGGGCAATCTGGAGACCAATGTCCTTTTTCTTTACAATAATAACAGGTATCTTGACTTTTGTCTTTTTTAGCCCCTGTGTTTTTTTCTTTTTTGACGGTCTGGACACTCTGAAGACCAATGCCCTTTCTTCTGACAGATATAGCAAGTATCTTGACTTTTATCTCGAAAGGAAGGAGAGTAGTCCGTCGGCTGGTCTGAAGAGAATTTTCTAATGACCCCTCGCAAAGCTCTGACGAAACGTTCGATTTGGTTAGTCTCTTCCATCGTTGTGCTCTGCTTGAGAGTGAAATGAATAGTGAAAGGACAAGACACGCACCCTTTTTATATACGCTGGTCTGCCATGACTATAAATTAGTCTATGGTGTTTAAACTTGAGTCATTTGACGTTTTCACTCAAGATGAAACGATCCTATTCATTCGAGAAGAAAGAAGAAGAAAGTAAGAGGCAGAAACGTGATCTATCGCCTCATACCAGAGCTGAAGTCTTGGCACAAATTCATGCCAGTGATTTTGAAGAGGACATGAGTGAACCAGAATCCCAACCCTCTAAACAAAGTTCACCACCCTTAGTCAACCCTGGAAAATTCTATTCCATTCGAGAGACCGAAAAGCGCTCCTCTAGAAAATTTAGAACCACGGCTTACAAATACACAGTGAAGTTTAACGATTTCAAGGCCGACGTACCATTGGAGAAAGCAGAAAGGTTTATCACCGAGATGTGGGATTCTTTGCTCACCGCACTCAAGCGACAATGTCAACCCAAAGAAGACGATCGCTTGACACTATCCATAGATCACGACGGTTTGAAATCCCCTGTTTGGATCGAGTTTAGCAGACCCGCAGAACTAACCCCTTCCAAAGTCATGGACAAGATTCAACAGGTACAACAATCTAATGACCAGTTTGACATCACCGATGGTAAAGCCACACTGAAAATGGCCCACGTCTCTCCTCCTCAAGGGACTGGACGCAAAAAGATGTTATTGGTGGACGACCTTCGCAACACCAAAACAAGTCTCGTCCGAATTAACAACCCTCAAGACCAGATGTGTTTAGCTCGAGCCATCGTGGTGGGACGAACCTATGCCAACAAGAACGACACGGTAGAATGGAAAAGAGCCTGGAAAACTATTCGATAATCGGACCGAGCCAAACAACGAAACGAAGCAGAACTCCTGTTGCAACAAGCTGGTCTGTCCAAAGACACACCCTGTGGCATTCCTGAGATGCAGAAATTGCAAGATGCCCTAGCTCCACGCTACACCTTGAAAGTGCACCCTCAAGAAATGCGTGGGTCTCTGTTGTTTCGAGGCCAAGATTTTAAGGACGGAAAATACATTCACCTTTATCATCACGATGACCATTTCGACACCATTACCAGTATCACTGCATTCCTGGGATACGGTTATTACTGTGAGAAATGTGATTATGGTTATAACAATCGAGAGCAACACAAGTCTTGTGGATTGAAATGCCCAAGATGTTTGGCCTCTCCACCCTGTCTGAGCGAAGAACCAGTGCCTTGTTCAACTTGTTTGCGCACGTTTGTCAGCCCTACCTGTTACCAACAACATTTGAAGACGCAAGGTTCACAGAAGAAATGTGCTTGTCAACTCCTGAGATTGTGCCCTACCTGTGGACAAGGCCTATGTACCAATACTACCAAGGCACACGTATGTCGAGGAAAGAAAAAATGTCACATTTGTCACCACATCGTGGACTTGGAACACCAATGCTACGTGCAAAAATACCAACCCCCACCAGAGAAAGAGGACGGTCACAAGAAGAAAGGCAATTTCATCTTTTTCGATTTCGAATGCATGCAAGGGACCGGCATTCACATTCCTAATTTCTGCGTGGCTCATCGAGCGTGCGAGAAGTGCATTCAAGAACCTATCTTCAGTCATTGTCCTCACTGCAGCAAAATTCCCGGAGGGCGTGAAAAAATCTTTCGAGGACCGAACACGTTAGCCGATTTTGCCCAATGGGTCTTAGATCCCATCGACAAGACGTGGAGCCTCGAGGACATCGAACGTTACGGAGATTGTCATCGTCATGCCACGGTGATGGCTCACAATTTCTCCGGATACGATGGACAGTTTCTTTTGAGATACTATACGGAACAAGGCACCGAACGTCCTAAAGTGACTTTGAACGGAGCCAAAATCATTTTCATGCAAGTGGGACAAGTACAGTTTAAAGATTCGATGAGCTATTTGGCCATGCCTTTGAGTCGAATGCATAAAACGTTTGGAATGACAGAAATGGCTAAAGGGTACTTTCCTCACTTTTTCAATACGGAAGCCAATCAACACGCCGTTCTACCCCATTTGCCTGAGACTCACTATTACGACCCCGACAACATGCGTACCGAACAACGAGAAGATTTCTACGCTTGGTACCAGGCTCATGCCTCTGACCCTTTCGACTTTCAGGAAGAAATGTTAAAGTATTGTCGTTCCGACGTGGACATTTTACGACGTTGCTGTGGAAAATTTCGAGAACTGTTCATGGAACACGGAGGGGTCGATCCTTTGAAAGAAGCTTGCACCATTGCCAAAGCGTGTTCCTTAGTGTACCGCCAACGATTTATGCCTGAAAACACCGTGGCTGTCATCAGTCCTCAAACGACCCACTATGTCAAGCGTCAATACTCGGTCAAAGCCCTATGTTGGTTACATTACTTGTGCGACAAGGAAGATAAATGGATTCAGAATGCCCGCAACGGAGGAGGCGAAAAGACCATTGGAACGTATTCGGTCGATGGCTGGGACTTAGAAAACCCTAAGATCGTGTACGAGTTTAACGGTTGCTTATTTCACGGATGTCCCGTCTGTTACCCTGACCGTGGCACTAAAAATCAGTTTTTGCAACGAACCATGGAAGACTTGTACCAGGACACTTGTCAGCGCCGCCTAAAGTTGGAACAGGAAGGATACCAAGTGGCGGAAATGTGGGAACACAAGTACGATCACCGTATGAAAACCGATCCCGAGTTTAAACGCCTCGTGGAAAGTTACCAGTTCATGGACCCACTGAACCCGAGGGATAGTTTGTACGGAGGAAGAACCAATGCCACCTGTTTGCTGTACCAAGCCGACGAAGAGAAAGGAGAAGAAATCAAATACTTGGACGTGTGTTCGCTGTATCCCTACGTGTGCAAATATTGTCGCTTTCCTGTAGGGCACCCGCAATTGCTGACGGAACACATCGACCTGAAAAACATTCGACAATAAGAAGGCTTGATCAAGTGTAAAGTTTTGCCTCCCACGAACCTATACCATCCCGTCTTACCTCACCATTGTCAAGGCAAACTGATGTTTCCCTTGTGTCGTACTTGTGCCGAAACGTGCAACCAAGACCAACCTTGTCAGCACAGCCAGGAAGAACGTGCCTTGACGGGAACCTGGGTCAGCGTAGAATTGTTCAAAGCTCTGGACATGGGATACCAACTGTTAGAAGTGTACGAAATTTGCCACTTTCCCAAGACACAACAGTACCACAAGGGTGACCCTACTGAGAAAGGCATTTTCGCCGACTACGTAGATGCCTTTTTGAAACTGAAGCAAGAAGCCAGCGGCTATCCTTCCTGGTGTCACACTCCCGAAGACCAAATACAATTCAAAGAGAAATACTATGAACAAGAAGGCATCTCTTTAGGCCACATCGAGAAAAACGAAGGCAGGCGATCGTTTGCCAAAGTGATGTTAAATTGCTTGTGGGGTAAAATGGCGCAACGACCTTGTTTACCCAAGACGGAATATTTGACAGAACCTTCCCGCTACTTCCAGATGATTCACGACAAAACCAAATACATGAAACACGTGGACGTCGTTCGAGAGAATTTGATCTTGGTCAATTACGAAGAAGATCTGGACTTTGTACAAGACGACCCTTTTGGAAATGTCATCATTGCGGCTTACGTGACAGCCCATGCTCGCTTAAAATTGTACGAAGCTTTAGAACTGTTAGAAGAACGCGTCCTGTACTTTGACACAGACAGTTGCATTTACATCCATCACCCGATTCAACATCACCCTGACATCGAAGGAGACCGTTTAGGAGCCTGGACAGATGAGCATCCCGACGACAAGATTCTAAGTTTCGTCAGTGGTGGTCCCAAAAATTACGGCTACGAATACCGTGAAAAGTGCACACGACGTGCAAAGTGAAAGGACTGACCCTGAATCATCGTACCAGTCGAGTGGTCAACTTTGGGGTATTGAAAGAAGCCTTGCAATCGGGAGAGGATGGAAACTTTAAAGTGACCACCTATCAACCGAACAAGATTGTACGTTTACCCGCTCACCACATCGTCAGTCGGCCCCTAGAAAAAGTCTATCAAATCGTGTACCAGAAGCGAGTGAGACTTCCCAATCATTTCACCTTACCGTATGGACATGTTGGTATAAAACATTGGTTGTAAGAGGATAGTTACCCTACCAGAAAGATGACTTCGCCACAGCAAGAATCGAGTGAGAAACCCGATGAGAACTCCAAGTTCAAACCCTACCATTTTCCAGTCTTCTTACCTGACTATTGTGATTGTGCCCGTCGATTGGACACGTTTCAGAAATGGCCTACGGATAGGGAAGGATTACCTTCTTCGCATGTTTTAGCTAGAACAGGATTTGTCTACTTGGGACCTGAGTCAGGATTGGGATACGAGGTACAGTGTTTCGCTTGCGGACTGAAGTTACGAATGGATCTATGTATCTATAAAGATTCAGCTATTCTGGAACATACTCGATGGTCTCCGCACTGCCCTTACCTTTCTATGGCCTTTCCACCCATCACACTACGGTACAATGTTGACGGTACCTTAGAGACGGTACATTCCAGAACAGGACATAAAAAACGTAAGAAAGGAAAGATGTACAAGCTGGAGACTGCATTGCGACTAGTATAAAAAGGGGCTATGGTCAAGATCGATAGATCATTGTGACTACCAAGACCAAGCGAACAAGATGAATACTTTCAGAGAAACACAGAACAAGTTGTTTAGAAAGGCACAATTCAAGTGTGAGGCTTCGGAAGTGGAATGCGATTGTGAGCCTTGCGATGGGTACGATGCTGTACGCTGTGACCTGAGCGATGCCGTAAAGCATCATGGGAACTTTAGTGTCCCTACCCCTATCATGGAAAGTGATGCTGTGCGTGTCAAACCTGAGGGATGCGAAAGTGATGCCGCTCGTCCTCTTGGACATTTTACTGGGTTTCGTTTTAAAGGGGAATGTTCACCTTCACGTCTACCCCCCTACGGATGTCATCCAGCCCTGAGCAAACTCCTGCCCATGTCACTCAACCCTCATCGAAACGAACCTGTGAAAGACGAATATTCGTTTCCTGTGCGTTTGTCGGAATACTGCGACTTTGAAAATCGTCTTCAATCGTTCAAAGGAAAATGGCCTAAGTATCTGGGAGGACCGACCCCCGAAGAATTAGCCAGAGCCGGATTTTTCTACTTGGGCGAAGGAGATAAAGTCAAGTGCTTCAGTTGCGGTGTGTCACTTCACCACTGGGAACCGCAAGATTCGGCCTACGTTGAACATGCTCGATGGTCACCGAATTGTCATTACTTACCCTTAGTGGGACCGAGACATTGAAGTAACTTCTTACCATAATCTGTTCATGGATACTTTACAAGAGAACATTCGTGCTTTGCCTGTGGAGTTGAGAGAACGCATTTACCGAGAGCTGGTCAAAATACAAGTGAAACGTAAAGAACAATTGCATCCGTTACGTCACCGGTGTTTGAACCACTGGTACCTGAAGGCTATACAAGGACTGATTCAATTGAAAGTGTTCCATCGGACAGACATTGATGAACGATCCTCTAGTTTTAAAAAGGATTGGTTTGGTATGGACGATTCTACCTACATCATTGTAAACTTACTGCATCGAATTCCAGAGGAAGAGTTAACGAATTACCAACATCTTGAACACAATGTCAACTTGGTGAAAGAGGAAACTTCTGAACGAATTGTAATGTGTAGATTAGTGACTGAACGATTTAAATTCGACACTGAAGTAAAACCATGTTTGTGCAAACAGTACATTTCTTGTGTCAGACCAAAGAGGATTTAGTATGACCTATTCATGGATACTTTGCTAGAGAACATTCGTGCTTTGCCTGTGGAGCTGAGAGAACGCATTTACCGAGAACTGATCAAAATACAAGTGAAACGCAAACTCAAAGTGATTCGTCCGTTTTTAAATTATGCTCTGTTCCAAAGTACAAGAAGACTGATTATGAGTGGATATTACATTAGGCACAAAGTTAAACGAGGCTATTGGCCACCACCCAACGATTCCAAAAACAGTGTATATACTTATGGATACTTTACAAGAGAACATTTTGGGCTTGCCTGAGGAGTTGAGAGAAAGGATTTACCGAGAGCTGGTGAAAATACAAGTGAAACGTAAAGAACAATTGCATCCGTTACGTCACCAGATCTTTAACCACTGGTACCTGAATGGTATAAGAGGACTGATTCATCAGAAATTTTTTCAGTGGTCAGACCTTGTTGAACACTTTCAGTTTGGGGATGATGATGGACCAGACGTTCGTAATTTTGGTTACTTCGAGATTCACTTACTGCAACGTATTGAGGAAGACGAGTTAAAGGATTACCAACATTTGTTACATGGAATCTGCTTAGAAAAAGACGAAACATCTAGACAAACTCTGACGTTTCAGTTACAGTATGTAACATTTAAATTACCTACTGGAGAACGAACATGTTTGGTTAGAAATTACCTTTATTGCTTCCGAAACAAAGACACTATAAAATCAAGTTGCCATGCCACGGATTATGTCACATATCATTGAACAGATTCAGTGAAAGGTACTCAATGACCATATTCAAACCGTGGATCATTACCATCAATTATTACAAGAACTGTATTCATTCAATTTGGGACGACAAGTGGTGTGTGTCTTAGTGACTTGTTTTCTGGGATTTCGTTTACCTGCCGATTCTTTGTGGGCTCTTTACGATCAGTACTTACCACCTCAATGGCCTTAAATGGTCACGAAAAACTCCTTTTGCTCAAAGCCTTGCGTTTTCATCTGGATACTTCTCGACCTCAACAGGAAAAAAAGATTCGTCAACTTTTAGCTACCCAAGACGTGTATGACGATGTGTGTGTAGCTTGTGACTTACATCCCCATTGGACAGATGTCCGTGCCTGGAAAGAATGGGGTTTTGAGGCTTGGACCCAACAAGTGGCCCAGTATGCACGAGAGTTGTTCAAGGAAAAAAGTTACTTTTCAACCCGTGTTAGTGACGGTGCCAGAAGAACCCGTCACCCATGACAGGACTGTCGTGGACAGACCTGAAAGACCCTTTCGGGAGGACACTTGTGTGACCTTACCCCCTACTATAGAACTGGTTAGAACATTACCCAAAACATTTTGTACAGACAGTTGTTTTTATTCCACGTTAATGGTTATCATGTGCCTTTTATCCTTGTACTTAAGCCTTTGGCTTTTATGTATTTTTGTCTTTCGTATTCATGTTTGAAAAAAAACATTCAATAAACGTGTTCTGAAAAAGTATATAAACTCTTGTCTTGTTTGTTTTCGTGTCACAAAATGACATTTCTCACACAATGGCTACCTCTGCTGTCTCTGCTCCCTCTTCCTTTACTGTGAAAGTCATCGACGAACAGTTAGATCGTGCCAGTTGGGAGGCTTTGTATCTTCGCCATCCCTTTAACATGCTCATTGCTGGACCTAGCGGTTCAGGCAAAACCGAATTCGTCAAACGTTTGATCGAACATAAACATCATTTGATCGATCGGCCACCTCAACGGATCGTGTGGTGTTACAAAGAGTGGCAATCGGCGTACAACCTCTTGCGAGAAAGTCAAGGCGATTACATCGTGTTTGTGGAAGGCATTCCTAAAGAAGACGACAGCATCGTCTCTGACTCCCGTCAAACCCATTTGGTCATTTTCGACGACATGTTAGGAGAAGACGAAGAAGAAATTAAATTGTGGTTCACGCGCAAAGGGCATCACCGTAATGCCAGTGTCGTTTACATCACCCAAAATTTGTTTCAACAAAGTAAAGCCCATCGCACCATCACTCTCAATGCGCATTATGTGGTCTTGTTTAAAAGCCCTCGAGATAAATCGCAAGTGCAAGTCTTAGCCAAACAGTTAGGAACGCCTTGGCTGACTCAGGCGTACGACGATGCCACTCAAACTCCACACGCCTATTTACTCGTCGATTTGAAACCTACGAACCTCGAGGATTTGCGATTTCGTACCCACTTGTTTCACCACTGGTGCCAAGACGGAGGGCCTGTCCTGTACACGTCTCCGTCCTCGACTTCATTTCACTCCACATAAAAAAATCTATAAAAACGTCAGACCCTTTTTCGTCTGTCTCACACAGTGTGAACATGACGTCCCTTCAGTCGCATCTTCCCGTCAAATTGATTCGTGCCTTGTATGGCATCAGTCGAGAAAAAAATCCACAAACACGAGCCCGTGTCTTAGAAGCTAGTCTCAAAGAAGTCTTACGATGGTTCACGGTGACGGCACGTCAAATACTCCAAGGAATCATTCAGATTCCTCATCAAACCAAACGCTTTTATGATTGAAACAAAGTCGCTTTGACCCAACTGGCTGATCCCCGCATCGACACTCAAACCAAAAAACAAATCATTTTGAAACCTGGAGGGAGCGGTACTCTAGGAGGGGTCATCATTCGCTCTCTCTTAAGATGGGATCCTAATGCCCCAAAAGTTATACCCAAGACAAAAGTCCAACGAAGCTCCAAGAAGAAGAAAAAGACCAGGTCCCCAAGGAGAACTTCTCCAGTGGCAGGACCCTCCTCTTACCAGACACCACCCCGGAAAAAGAAAAGAAGCCCCCAGAAAAGAAACAGAAAAAAAGTCCCCAGAAAAAGAAAAGCCCACAGAAGAAAACTAGTCGCAAGAGAGGCACTTCGGCCAGGACGCAACCTTATACTCGCAAACCACGACCTGCCACAGCGGTGACTGCGTCTCCGACAGCCTCACGTTTATCGACTTCTCCATTAATGACACCCAGAACTGAAGAGTACTTGGAGACGTTAATCACACCAAGAACTTCTCCGTTGATGACCCCCAAAAGAACTTCCCCAGAGGCAGGACCCTTTAATTTAGCGGCAGTGGCTCCTGCTCACAAAGTACCTTCTCCCAAAATCAAAGTCCAAGAAAGATCGGGCATGTTACAAAGTTTACTGGATTTGTCCAAGCAAGAACTGGCTCGATTTAGTCCGTTACGTACCCCTGCACGACGTGTCATGCCTGTCCTCAAACTGATACGACGTAAAGACAATCAGTGGCGACGCGTTCCAGTATAAAAAAGGCCTGTGACCGAGTAGGGTATCAGTGTTTTTTTTGGTGCTCCTGAAGACTCAAAGATGTCACCCTCCAGAAAACCCCAAGGAAAGAAAAGGAAAGGACTGCCACCACGTTTAGCCAAACATGGGGACATGTTATCTGTCCTGTCCAAAGCTTCTCCACCCCTACGAAAAAAACTCATTCAAACGGCCTCCAAAGAGGTCATCGGAAGTCCCAAGATCTCAGAATCGACCCCTGACAACCCCATGGAAGGACGAAAACTAGCTTTAGTACCTTACAAACTATGGATGGAATACCATCGGTGGCAAGAACAACGCACCCCGCATTTACCTCCCAATCCCAATTTGAGCGAGATGTCCCAGTTACAACACGAATTCCAGTCCTTAATGGATCGCCAAGATTTGTCCGAAACAGAAAAATCGCAAAAGTACGGTCAACTCTTGCAACGACTGCAACTCTTTCACCAGAAAGCTTTAGACGAAACAGCTCTACCCACTCTGAAAGATTTTAAGACCTTGATGAAAAGTCCAGCACCATCACCAGTACCAGTACCACCACTACCAGTGACCAAGACAGAAAAAGGAAAAGAAGAAGAAGAAGGGTTTCAAACTCCACCAGAAAAAGTACGCAAGTTAACAACACCACCTACCTCCAGAATTGGATGGATTAAAAAGATGATGGCCACCCCTTCTTCATCACAAGAGAAAAAGAAAGTGAAGACAGAAGTGAAGACAGAAGTGAAACAAGAACCGATATCCCCCGCTCAGACATCCTCTTCCTCTTCAACACCTATTGCCGGTCGCACACGCAAAGCCTTGCAATCCAAGAAAATACCCCAAGAGAAAAAGAGTAGCATCCTCCAAGAGTGGGTGTCTTATTAACACACAAACCAACACAAAAAATGGAAAAAATATTAGCCAGCATTTACTACGATCCCTCGCATCCTGCAGGTTACGCAGGAGTTCAAAAATTGTATCGTGCTGCCAAAACTCGACTGAAAAGTCTCCGTTTACCTCAAGTGCAACGATGGTTACAAGAACAAGCTACCTACACTTTACACAAACCCATTCGACGCAAGTTTGCCAGAAGTCGCACCCGAGTGGAAGGCATCGATCATCAATGGCAAGCCGATTTAGCCGATGTCTCTCATTTGGCCAGCTACAATCGTGGCTACAAATATTTGTTTTGTGTCATCGACGTCTTTTCCAAATTTGCCTGGGTCGTGCCCTTGACTTCCAAATCCATCAGCGAGTTAGTGCGAGCCCTGCAACGGGTGTTGAAACAAAGCGGTCGTCACCCTCTTCGATGGCAAACGGACAAAGGCACCGAATTTCTAAACCAAGCTTTCCAAAAAGAATTAAAGAAACGTGACATTCATTTTTTTACCACCGAGAATCCCGAAACCAAAGCCAGCATCGTGGAACGTTTTCAACGCACTTTCAAAGAACGCATGTGGAAATATTTTACGCATCACCACACTCTGAAGTACATCGACATCTTACCGCACCTGGTGCAAGCGTACAACCAATCTTACCATCGAAGCATCGGACGTGCCCCGCAAGACGTGACTCCCGAGAACGAAGTGCTGGTGTTTGAGCGTCTGTTCGGTACGTCCCCGACGAGGGCTGTCCCGAAGAAAAGTGGAATGTTGGCCGTAGGAGATTGGGTGCGCATTGGCAAAACCAAACGCTCTTTTGACAAAGGTTACTTACCTAACTGGACGACCGAACTGTTTCGCGTCACTGGACGAGTGCATGGCCGTCATCCTGCCGTCTATAAATTGGAAGACATGAACGGAGAAGTGCTCAAAGGAACGTTTTATTTGCCCGAGTTACAACGTGTCACCAAAAAAGAAGACGACGTGTACGACATCGAAAGCATTCTCGAACGCAGAACCCGTAAAGTGGGCAAACGACGTGTCAAAGAAGTGAAAGTACGTTGGAAAGGATATCCACCCAGTTTTGATTCTTGACGCTTCGCAAGTCATCGACTATAAAAAGAAGTGACCATCATGCCCTTTCACACAGACGCAGCTACGTCGACCACTGCTTCACCTAGTTCTTCTGTGCAAGATTTACAAAAACAACCCTTGTGGGTGTGGTGTGGAGAACGTGTGCCTAAAACGCAAATCGTCTTTTTCTGCCAAATCTTCGTGGTGTATTGTGTCATCGGGGCAGCCATCGCCAATTTGAGTTTGCAACAAGGAGACAAACAATTGTGGACCATTTTATTGAGCAGTTGCATCGGTTACCTACTTCCCAATCCCTCCCTGAAATTCTCCTCGAACGGGAACTTTGTGTCCAGTGCCAGTGCCAGTGTCAGTCACCACTTCAACCACAACAATCAGAACCCCATTTTGAGCGGAGACACGCCTCTGACGTCCAGTAACCCCTCAGACAGCCACAGAACTCTGGAATTATGAGTCACCAAAATCAATTTTACTTAACCTTACCCAGTGACAGTTCCATGGAGGTGTTTCCCAACAACACGTTGTGCTGTTACACGGCCAAATTACCTCAGGCCATCCCCTTAGATCACGAAGCCCACTGGGAAGTGGCTTTAGTAGAAATGATTCACCCGACCCAAGTCCTCAATGTCCTTCCCAATCAAAATTTTTTTGATGTGGAAGTTCATGACGAGCAATTGCAACGCTACTTGGATGAGAACGTCAAATATGACAAGAAAACCCGTTTACAAAATCAAAAGTACACCACCTATCACTTGTCCATTCTCCCAGGCTATTATTTTAGTGGTCATCATTTGGTCAGCACCATAGCCTCCAGGTTTAATGGCGTGTTTGGGAAAGCTTTTGAGCATGTCAACAACAAAAGTGTCACCATGGAGTACCACAAAGTAGTTCGTCGCTTCTTGATGAAATTTGAGCGGAGTAAAATCATGTCCATTTCATTTTGTCCTGAATTGTTTGACATGTTGGGCGGAGACATGGAGATGAGAAAGAAATTTGATCTAAAAGGTGAGCAAGTAATCATTTACGACAACGAGTCTTTTGCCAAGTTTTTTCGTACCCCGGTAGAACTGAACCAAGGACTGAATTTGATGTTCGTGTATTCCGATGTGGTGGAGTTCAACGTGGTGGGACATACCTCCGTGCCGTTACTGCGTGTCATTCCTTTCAAAGTGGATTCTGCCGCAAACGCTGACGAGGAAGGTGGAAACACTTACCACGTCCACCGCGAATTTGTCCATCCTCACTATTTGCCCGTCAGCAAGTCGTATTTGGACACGGTCAACATTACTATAAAAGGAGATTTGGGACAAAATATTCCATTCACCAAAGGAAAAGTCAAGGTGAAACTCCATTTTCGAAAACGGTTCTCTCACGACTCGTAAGTAAGTTATGTATCCAGTGTACCGAGGGGTTGCACGACAGCGAGGACACGGTTTAGGAGATATGTTAAAATCAGCCTTTCGTTCGGTGGCCCCGGTGTTGAAACCGATGGTGACACGCGGATTGCACGCCTTGAAAGATGCCGCACTGACGCAAGGCAAAGAATTTCTCCAAAATGTCATCATCGACAAACAAAACCCTAAAGAATCCTTCATGAGGGCAGGCAAAAAATGTCTTGCTGCAAACGGGCAAAGACATTTTAGGCCGACGAGACACACCTATAAATGCCCTGCACGCTACCGAGTCAGGCATTCAGCAAGGACAAGGCAGAAAGAGACGACGAAGAAAACACCCTTTCACCAGACTTCAAGCTAGAAAGGCCAAGAAAAGAAGAACCGTTCGAGACTTAGACGTTTTCGATTATTGAGACACAGCAACAAAAAAAAATGATGCACCGAGAGTCTTGCGCTTGTTCCAAGACGGAACTGGATCTGTTTGCCATGCCCCCCACCATGATGACCATGCAAGAATCCCAGTGGGTGGAATTTCACCCGGTCTCCTCATTGACCGATTCCGCTCCCATCGAGTTTGAAATCAAAGGACAGCCCGAAGATTACATCGATCTGAATAGCAGTTACCTATACTTAAAAGTGAAAGTGATCGAACCACCCAACGCTGACCTAGCCGATGATGAGGCAGTAGCTCCCGTCAACAATTTCATGCATTCCTTGTTCAGCGAAGTGGACTTGTACTTGAATAACAAACTAGTCAGCAGCAGCATGGATACTTACCCTTACCGAGCGTACCTGGAAAATCTCTTGACGTACGGAAAAGAAGCCAAGAACACTCATCTGGATGCTTGCGTGGTATGGAAACCTGACCAAGCGACTAGGTTCAACAGCCTTACAGTTGCTGGGGATGCTCAAAATTTATCGGGATTTGTAGAACGACGAAAGAAAATTCATCAAAGTCGTAGTTTAGAACTGATGGATCGCTTGCATTTGGACATGTGGTTACAAGAAAAGTGTTTGCTGAACGGAGTGGATATCCGCCTGAGACTGAATCGGAGCAGTGCCGCTTTCCATTTGATGGCTGCTGCTGATGCCACTTACAAAACCATCATCCAAGAGGCCAGGCTCTACGTTCGTCGCGTGGAAGTGTTGCCTAAAGTGGGAAACGACATCAGCCAAACGTTGAGCAGAACGACCGCCAAGTATCCAATCCGACGCGTGGAAATGAAAACCTTCACCATTCCTGCTGGACAGCGATCCATGATCGAAGATCATCTGTTCCAAGGACAGTTACCCAAACGCTTGATTGTTGGTATCGTCAAGAATTCAGCTTTCAATGGAGTCTACAACGAAAATCCTTTCTACTTTAATCATTACAATGTGTCCAAGATTGAAGTCAGTCGCGATGGCAAGACCTTGTGTACCCGACCTTTTGAGCCTAACTTTGGTGCCGCGAAGAATTATTTGAGATCGTACTTGTCCCTGTACGAAGCTACCGGACAGTTAGGAACCAACACCAGTCACGGCATTACGTACGACGATTATGCAGGAGGCTACGCTTTGTGGGCTTTCGATTTCACTCCAGACCACGGCAGCGACGAGGGACATTTCCACCCTATAAAATCCGGCCAGATTCGTGTGGAAATTCAGTTTGCGAGTCCACTGGATGCAGGGAACACAGTGAACGTCATCCTGTATGCAGAATTCGATAATACCATAGAGATCAACAGTTTGAGAGAAGTCATTCTAGATTACTAGAAGTCATGGAAGACTGTTATCCCTCTTTACCTAGTGGAGAAACTTTGGACATGAAATGTAAGGAGACTGTGGAAGAAGAAGTGATCATGATGAAGTCGAGATGGCCAGAACAAGAAGCCCATTTAGTCTCCTGTTTTGCCAAACACTTGGTCGAAAAAATGACGGAATTAATCAAGAAAAATTGCTATGGATGTCAAAACGATCATCCCAGTCAAATTCAACACGATAAATGCCTAATGTTAAGTCAAGAAGAAAAATTGGACGAGTATCTGGACGAAGCTTGGAGTCTCATCACGAACAAAGACGTGTTGCATCAGCGGTATAAAGACTTGCGTGAACATTCTTGTCCACCATTAACCACTCAAGAGATCCATCGTATCGAAGCTCTCCTGAATCAGAGTGAGGAAACAGAACGAATAACCGTTTATTCGTCAGACATTTTCAATCAAAAAGTCAGGATCGAATTGACAACTTATTATTACCTGTGAAGAAGAAAAAAGACATGGATACCTGGGAACTTTATTACCTTTTGAACCACAGTTCGTATACGGCTTCTTGGAATCCTGTCGTCTGTGCTAAAGATGAACTCCCTCATCGCAAACCTAAAGACCATCAAGCTTACGTGATCAACACGGACGACAGTCATCTCCCAGGAACCCACTGGGTAGCCGTCTACTTTCCTCAAGAAGAATGTGTGGAATATTTCGATTCGTACGGATTGCCCCCTTTGGAAGACGATATCATCGACTTTATGAGAAGAAATGCTCAAACCACCCGATTCAATAATGTGAAATTACAAGGCACAGATTCCTTGGTGTGTGGACAGTACTGTGTGTATTTTCTGCATCATCGCAGCCTGGGCTATTCCTTAGAACATTTAGTGACTCATTTTGATCCTCGTTCTTCTACTAGAAACGATGTGAAAGTAGATCGATGGTTTTGTGACCATTATGCTTATCTTTTGTCTCAAGCTAGGAAACGTAGTGTCCATCAATGGTCTAATGATTTCTAACAGTGGAAATCACAATTTCATTCACAACGTTGTCAGCCCTGTTTAAAGTAGATTGCCAATTGAGAAAAAATGTTTGTGATTTGAAAAAAAATGTTTGATGTTATATTGTTGGATTATTGTTTAAAAATGTTAGAGTTGTTGTTGGTTAGTGTTAAGTGATTTTTGAATAAAAAATGTTGTGTTTTGAAAAAAATGCCTTTGTCTTTTGTTTAGCTATAAGAATGTTGGATTGATGCTCTTTCATTTCTTACTATCCCTCTCATGACACTCACTGAACGTTGCGACTCGAAAACCGTGTGGGGATGTTTTCCTTCACGTCCGCTCTTTGACTTTAAGAACCGGGGTTGTTTCCAGTCTAACCATCCATTGTCGACTCATCCTCCTACGAAGATGTGCTCCAGACTAGCTAAGCTCAACGAAGCCTACGTGAATTTGCATAGGGTCAGACACAGTCTGATACCGAAGCCAGAAGAAATAGAGAATGTGAGAATGTTAAAAATCACTGGAGAAAGAAGAATGGACAGAAAAGTACAGACTTCAGAGACAGCAGCAACAGCAGCAACAACAGCAACAACAACAACAACAACAACAACAGCAGCAACCTGAACCTGACAGAGGCTTTGTCGATTGCCGTATCGACACCAAAGAGTTCTTCTTCTCTTTCCGAAGAAGCAGACCTATCGTCAGAAAGTCTATCCTCAGAGGACATCGCATTCTTAGAAACTAAAAAAGAATGCCATAGCAAACAAAAAAAAAACAGCCCTTTTCAGGGCTACCCCAATACTCTAGAAAAGAAATAACGATCCATTTGCCAATGTGTGTAGGTAGAGTAGTGTGAATATAAACACTAACTCTTTCTTAAAAAATGTGAGGGTATGTGTTTGTGTTTGTGTTTGTAAGCGCTCACGTAAGTTGGTGTGGATAGTAGATTAAAATCATGTTTTTTTGTGTTTAAGGTGTAAATTTGGGGTTAGATTGCTTTGAGTATGTAAATAGTCTATTGAAGTGATTTATAAAAATTTTAAAATAGTGATGGGTAGCATTAAAAAAGTGAGTGAGTGTTTCTTTTAGGTCCGCGCATTGTTTTTTGGTCATGATCTAGGTAAGATTAATTTTATGTTTTTAGGGGGATGTTTTCCTTCACGTCCGCGCTTTCACTATAAATTGAAACTCGTTCGGCAGTCTAACTACCCTTGTTGATTGATCAACACAAAAAATGAATAGCAGAATAAGCAAACTTCTTGAACTCCAGATACATCTGGAATATGTCAGGCGCCTGTTAAATGAACTGGCCGCGGAGGCTATAGTAGAAGAGGAAAGAATAAAGAAGGAAGAGGAGGAGAGAAGACAGAGGGAAGAGGAGGAAAAGAAAACAGGAGAGAGGATGTCGTACAATATTCCCGAGACAGAGGATTGGGGTGTTGAAGCGAATTATCCTCCCTCTGCGCTCCCCAGAAGAAAGGTGAAAGGAGACTGGGGAATAAGATGCGTGTGTGGCGCCAGGCCAGGAAGGTGCCATCATTAGATAGGTACATCTGGAGTTCAAAAAAAAAACAGCCCTTTTCAGGGCTACCCAATACTCTAGAAAAGAAATAACCATCAATTTGCCAATGTGTTTAGGTAGAGTAGTGTGAATATAAACACTAACTCTTTCTTAAAAATGTGAGGGTATGTGTTTGTTTTTGTGTTTGTGTTTGTAAGCGCTCACGTAAGTTGGTGTGGATAGTAGATTAAAATCATGTTTTTTGGTGTTTAAGGTGTAAATTTGGGGTTAGATTGCTTTGAGTATGTAAATAGTCTATTGAAGTGATTTATAAAAAATTTTAAAATAGTGATGGGTAGCATTAAAAAAGTGAGTGTTTCTTTTAGGTCCGCGCATTGTTTTTTGGTCATGATCTAGGTAAGATTAATTTTATGTTTTTAGGGGATGTTTTCCTTCACGTACGCGCTTTCTCTATAAGAACCCACAGTATTCGTCGTTCAAACCATTCTACAAAGAAGATGGCTTCTAACCAAATTGACAAAATGCAAACATTGCAAGACGTTTTAGACAATTTAGGAATGATGGAGCAGATGTTAATAAGACTCGTTGAAGACCACTATTCCTATAGTCCCCATCGTGTAAAGATGGAAATTAATAACTTAAGAAAGGTAAAGGACATGATAAGTGGTGTCATGAAAGAGATAAAGGAGGAGAAGGAGGATGAAGAGGAAAGGATAAGAATACGCAAATGGAACGAAAAAATTGAAAAAGAAGAAGAAAATGAGAAGAGGAAGAAAGAAGAGGAGGAAGAGAAGAAGAAGAAAGAAGAGCAGGAGAAAAAAAAGAAAGAAAAGAAGAGACAGAGTGTAGGAGATAAAATAAGAACTTGGTGGAGAAAAAGAAGAAATTAGAAGCAGAAGAAGAAAACCCAAAGGCCCTTTTCAGGGCCAGCCATATTTCTCGAAAAGAGAATGACTTTTCAATTGCCTACCCCTTTTTTAAATTTAAATTTAAATTTAAATTTAAAAATTTTTTTAAAAAAAAATCCCATGTTCAATTCCCCTTGAGGCTAGAGTGACCCAAGACTTTTTCCCATGTTAAATTCCCCTTGAGGCTAGATTGTCCCACGATTTTTCTCCATGTTAAATTTCCATTGAGGCTAGATTGTCCCAGGGGGTCCTGTAATGCTAATTCCCATTGAGGCTAGGGTATCCCTATTTACTACTATCAACTCATTCGAGACTGTATGCACATCACCACGTTCCGGAATTTAAATTCATTTGGGATATTCTAGACTTTTGGACTTGTGAAAAGTATTTAGGAGAGAGAGAGAGAGAGAGAGAGAGAGAGAGAACTACAGTTTCCTTGCTCTTATAATACTCCTTATAATTTTACCATTGTAGTGAAAGAAGAAATAACGCTCGCCGTTATTTTATTTGTTACGACTTGGTCATTAACTAAGTAACAGAAAGAAGCAAAACCAACATTATTGCAAAACGTAAAAAAAAAATTTAATTATCAAAGTTATAAAATGAAAATTAAAAAGGAACGTACAGTTTTATGAATTAAATCCAAAATAATCATAAAATTATATTCCAGTTCAAAAGACTCGAGTATTCCGAATGAATTACTTCCTCGAATATACGTATCACAATGGCATTGTCCATAACTCCTTTGAATAATTCACCATGATCTCGGAATAATGTTCTATTTCAATGAGAACTTTTTAGTTCTAATGAATAATCCTAACAAATGTCTCCTCTCAAATTATCCAAAACACAACATGAAAAATATCTGCAGACTGATTTTAGCATATGAAAAAGAATCCGAAATATGAATTAACCAAAAATTAGAATGAATTAATTGCTCAGTTATCTTCTTATATACATCTCTAAGTGTCTATTACGACTATATGTCGCAACATACCCCATTTGAAAAACATTACTACTCGATCTGATATTTCACAATATCTATTCATGTGGCCTACCCAATCCAATGAAAAATAATTTAATTTTTCCAAATAACCCAACCCGACCCCTCCAGCCAATGAGGAATTACCCCAAAATTGTCAACAGGTTTTATAATTGGAAACTTGACAACATCTATTTATAGATCCTATACATTCTACAGGCACTGTAACATCTTAAAAAAAAGAATATATATCCGTGTACAAAATTAGCTTTGCAATATCTTCTAAATAGATAATCACTACAATTTGCAGTCGTGAATAAACAATTACACGTAATATTGATACAATCTTGTACAAAGTGTTACAAAAAAATTATAGATACCCATAACACCATGACATTATTTTGTGGAGTTATAAGAAAAAGAGAAATGAGCATTATGATGCATATGTTATAGGTTTCCGAAGACTTTATAGTATTCATAAGTTTAAAAAGATTAACTCGAGAAAGATTGACTTAGGGGTTGGGTAATATTCTCTGGAATTTATTGCATCCATAGAAAGTCTTCAAAATCACACAGAATTGAATCGCCCGGTTACTAAAATCCTCTTCTTTAAAGTTTCTTTATGTTATACTAAAATCCCATACTTTAATACCACTCAGATGTGTTCTTTCCAATAAGGCTGGTGCATTATTCTTTCATCCAGTTCTAAAACATGGGAATATCTAGTTTTTGTAAACTTATTTCAGCTAAGTGAAGGCGCAGAGAAAACATTTATCCCCCCCCTCTCTCTTACATGATGCATGAAAATCATTTATGGTAGATACACTTGTAAATCGCGTTTTAACCTTATTTTGCAGCCACTTGAATGGTAATTATTACTACAAATACCCAAGTTAAGATTTCTTCTTAAGTAACATTTTTTCTCTATGTTAGTTTTCGAAAACAATAGATCTAATGATAGACGTTTCCGCCTGACACTTCAGCAGAATTTTTCAGTAAGCTCAAGAAGAATTCTAGCATTGATCACTGAATATTCAAAAAGGCAACATCAGAGCAGAGCAAGTCTTTATGAAATACATTTGTGTCACCATATAAGATGAGAGGGGTGTTGGCACAAGTTAACGACAAGGATTTTGAAGAAGATATCATCGATCCCTATCTAACACTATCTACCTCCACTGGAACGAGAGTGCCGAAATCTCCGAAGAACGAAAATCATTATGTAGCCGCAGAAGATTCGAGCGATACAGCAAGTGGCTTCAAATAGGCTTTCACATATACTTCAATTCTCACGTTCCACCAGAGAAATCATTTGGATTCAATACAGATTTATGGGAATCATTATTAGAGGCATTGAAACGGCAATGAGACTATCCATCACTAACGACAGTTTGAGGTCTCCAGCATGGATTGAATTTAGTCACCGAATTAACTTTTTCCAAAATTATGGACAATTTGCATCACGTTCAACAATCTTGTGACGAGGTTAACATCACCGATAGTAAAATGACAATTCACTTGACATACATTTCACTTCCAAGAGGCAGTAGACAACCCAGTTTTTGGGGTGGATGAGAAAGTATCGTCTAGAATAACAACCTTCAAGACAATGTATGTTTACCTCATGCCATTGTGGCATCTCGGAAAAAAAAAGCCGAGAAAAATCATACTGCTGAAAGGAAGAATTGAGACTATGATACAGAACGAAAAGAACACAAAACATTTTTGTAGCAATATAATGTTCGCTGACTAGCTGAGCAGGCTCAGCCTCAACCATAAGAACAGTCTCACAGAAATTGACTCCATGAGTCGTTTTGTCTATGTTGAGCATATGAGAAACAAAAGCGGCAATAGCAGGGATTCTCACTCACGTACCGCAATAAGGCCTAGTCCGCAAGCAATACTGAGTTCAAAACTTTTGTTTATTCGAATAAACGTGCTGTCCACAAGTACAACTCGCAGACGATAAGTCACCAGCACTTTGTTCTTGTACTTGTAATACTTGGAACTGGCGAATGTATGCTTGCAAGGCGAGCATCAAATTCGTTTTTGTCCATCGTGACATTTTTACGAGTATGGACCTGCTACCATCCGGATGAAACTATTTTAGGTTTTCGAGTGATGAAAACAAAGGCTACCAGTACATAGACAAACAAAGAGAGTTCAAAGAAAATGCAGAGTGAAAGGACTAAGCCTCAACTATATTTCAGGTCAAGCGGCGAACTTTGAGGTCTTATGTTGTCTAAAGTCAAGTCAAGATCAGATTTTAGCGTGAAAATGAAGGATCCACACAAAACTGTACGTTTGCAAGATCATCAAATCGTTGACTGACCTTTAGAAAAAGGTTAGTGCATCATCCATAACAAATGAGTTAAAACTTCAGGTTACGGACAAACCGATCTCTCCAATATAAATACAATTTAAACACATCAAGATTATTGCGAGTACAGACGCTGAACTAGAAAGATGAATTCCACACAGAAAAATGTGATAGTAATAAAAGATAAATGAAGTCAAATGTGATGTAGTACAATGCGACCTGAGTAATGTTGTTCCTTGCGAAAACAGCATACCGCACATCCTTGCCAGTCAACTATAAAATGCAATGCCGTTCCTGTGGATTTAATTCACATACTTAAATCCACTCTGGATATCAAAATTTGTCGAGAATTGCAAATCAAAGAGACTGGACACTTCCTATGACTTTGCCTGACTGTTGTAATTTTGAAAGTCGATTCCAGAAGCTAAAAGGGAAATAACCTAAGTCTCCGGAAGGACCTAGTCCTGCATCTTTATATAAAACAGGATTTGTTTACTTAAAAGTACAGTCTTCAGTTGTGATTTGACACTTCACGAACAGGAGTATGTTGTTGTTGTAGGGTTCAACGCCATTTTTCAGCACACGATAGGCTATACATGGCCGCCAGTATTAATGGTGGCGGAAGTCCCCGGGAAAACCCCGGACAGAACCACCGACCCACGAGAAGCTACTGGCAAGCTTTTTCACATACCCACATTGGCCGAATCCGAGACTCAAACCCACGCAGATAGAGGTGAGATGGCAGTGATCCGTAACGGAGAGCGATTTAGACCACTCGGCCACAGTAGTATAAATATAGAGCTTATCTTGAACAAAGCAGATGGTCTCCACACTGTTATTACCTTTCTTTGGGAAGCAATAAATGTAAGATATAAAAGTTAACATGAACTGTATTTTAAATTTACATTGGTTACATCAAGATCTGTATTATTTTATTCTTAATATGAATTGGTTACATCAAGAAAGTACAAAAAACATGAACAGTATTTTATCAAATGTACGTTGGATTTACTATTGACTGTATTTTATCAAATGTCCGTTGGATTTACTA
Source organism: Sinohyriopsis cumingii (assembly GCA_028554795.2). Taxonomy (NCBI): domain Eukaryota; kingdom Metazoa; phylum Mollusca; class Bivalvia; order Unionida; family Unionidae; genus Sinohyriopsis; species Sinohyriopsis cumingii. Next base: position 114,290,940 of record CM068824.1, on the reverse strand, counting down.
TTGACTGTGTTTTATAAAATGTAAATGTGTTGTAGCATGAACAGTGTTATTCTTTAAATATACTCTGGTTACACTATGAATTGTGGCCATTTTAATGTTGATTTGTTATACTATGAACTGGACTTTTTCAATGTACATTAGTTACGATGTGAAAGAAAAATTAAACATAAAATGTATAAATTGTATTGTGCCATTTATAAAAGCTCAATAATCCAAGTACAACTCGAGGGTTATGGATATGTTTTCCGTTATCAATGTGATTGGTCAAAGGTCAGATCATCAGTGTATTGTATCTTCGCCATCCCTTTAGCGTGTTGATTGCTGGCCCAAGTGGTTCAGGCAAAACATATTCTGTCAAACCTGTGATCGTACACAAATAATTTTTCTTCGATCATCCTCCATAACGTATTGTGAGGTGTTACAAAGAGTGGCAATCCTCTTACACGTTACTGCAGTAAAGTCAAGGAGAATCCATTTTATTAGTAGAAGGAATTCCTCACGAAGACGACTGGATCTTGTTTGACTTTGATCAAATGCATCATGTAATTTTTGATGACATGTTAGGAAAAAAACGAAAATGAATATCACCATAATGCTGGTATTATTTGCATTCCTCAAAATTTACTCTCAATTCATATTTTGTGTTGTTGTTTGAAAATCCAAGAGATAAATGTCAAGTTCAAGTGTTGGCCAAACAAATAGGAACACTTTGGCTACATTATGCTGTCGATGACCCCATTCACTTGCCATATTGTTATTTTCTTGTTGATTTCAAACGTAATGCCCCATATTATGTGAGATTTCGTACCGATTTGTTCCACGACTGGTGTCAAGAAAGATGTATGGTCTCATTCTAAAACAATAACACCATTTACATTTTTTCATTCCTCAGTATTCAACATGTCTTTCTTTCAGTCTCATCCTACTCAGAATAAAGCATAATTGCGTTCGCATTTGTTAGAAGCTAATCTCAAAGAAGTGTTTTGACAGATTACTTTGACAGCACTTTAATTACTACAGGGTGTCATTCACATACCACATTAAACAATGCTTTTTTTTTAAAAGGAGAGACACCAAAAACCCAAACATAAAGTAGCTTAATCACTGTATTTTTATTTTTAAAAAAAACACCCAAATCCCAAATATACTGTAGCTTTGTTACAATTGGCGAATCCAAGAATCAATATTCAGACTTAACCAAAAAAAAGCAAAAACAAAAAAAAAACATCATGCTGAATGAAGGTGGCAGTGGCTCTATAGTCGGATCCATTTATTCGCTCTCTTTTTCAAGGCAATCTTGATGCCTAAAAACTTAAAAATGCAAAAACGCCAGATAAAAAAGAGGAGACGGGCAGCAAGTTCCCAGTAAATAAAACTTAAAAGAAAACAACTCTTTTACGAAAGACGGTTACTGCTGATAGAACATGCACGTTCTCACGAAACCTCTCTTTGTAATTGTCTCATCTACTCCATCTCCTTTAATGATGTCGCACACTAAACCTGATATAGATTCAATATTTCCCTAACCTGTTGCAAACTTAGAAACCCACTCGAACGAAAATTCAACTCTGTCGTATGTTTTTTTTATGTATGAATAGATGCTGCAAAAACAAAAAAAAGTACCATCTTTAAAGATAAAAGTACAGGACAGAACATGCAGGTAACAAGGTGTGCTACTCTTGTCCAAAGAAGAACTGGCACGGTTTAGTCTGTTAAGAACACTAGCAAGAGCCAACATCAAGTTGATAAGAAGTCCCGACAATGAGTGGGGCAAATTCCAGTATAAAGATATGTTAAAAACAATAACGTCACTTTTCATCCCGAACAAACATGTCCTAAAAGTTCATACCATCATTAAAAATAAACCTTGCAAAAAAAGAAAAAATGATCTCCTCGTTTAGTTAAAGATTTGAATATTTGTCAGCACTTACCAAACACAATACTCTGATACAAAATCACAAAGAATCATAAGAAATTATTGATACCTTCCGTGAATGTTGTTTGAACGGTTTGAAAAGTACGGTACCTATCAAGCAGTGACAGATTTAGCACTTAGCACGACATCGTTACATTCTTTGCTAAATGGTAAGAAAGAAAACTCCAATTAGTTAAACGAAACACATTCAACGAGGATAATTTTAACATATGCTGATATGGTCTTCGTTAAAAGGAGATGCTCATTTGTTAGGATCAATTGCTGGTCCTCTTGATCAACGCCTTTGCGAGCAGAAGGAAAATGAAATAAGTGAAGACAAATGTCAGACATTCATCTTTAACTGCTTGTCAGACAAATCAGTCATTCAAAATCCAAAATAGAGACGTATCAAGTAGGTGGTTACCCATTAAGCAAATGTATCAACAAGTTACATGGATACACATTTAACCAGTGTTTGCTAAAATCCTGCTCTACGATGGAATTCAGAAGCCAAATTGAAAACGTTAAGTCTGCAAAATGTACGACAATGGTTATAAAGAAGGCTTGCTATGCTCTGATTAATCAACCGATTCGTATCTTGCAAAAAGAAGTAAATCCAATTGTTAGATCATCTTTGTGCACAATATAATTGATTTTAGTAGTTGTAAATGTTATCTAGCATTCAACACTCAAAGTTGTAATGACATTTGTAAACAGGTAACACAGCAGCAGATATAAGTTCAGGAATGTCTTGGTGTATGATTTATATTCTTCTAGCCCAATCTCTGTCTATGATCTTCCGGCGAATGTTTAAAACGGTGCTTACTATATAAAAAAACTGCGTTATATCCATTACTGTTTGGCATGTACAGTGTAAAATAAAGCAAAGTTAATGCAGATTAAATAATAGTTTTCTTATCTGGAAATAAACGAGAAATAAGCAAACGGTAATAGAAAATACCCAACAAATTGTTGCCTCCCATACTGCCTAGTAAAGGTGAATCTCCCAAAATCTAATATCAACCCTGCTCTCTGTATGTTAACAGAGTCATCACTGTTAAATAATAAAGTGCAATTTTCGAAGCGTTTAGTAAAATGCATGTGAAAAATGATGTTCAGTACAGTACGCGTTTCTCTTGCTAAATGCATTTGCTATGTTTAATTGCTTGAGGTGAGGGTTTAGTTTTTAATACGAAATTGTGTCAAAGACAATGCATGCCTGAGGCACTATCGCGTTAGAGGTATAGTATTTGATCTGAAGACTTGAGCCCTCCAATTTTTCTCTACGTTCTTCCAAAGCAGCAAAGCGTTTTTTTTAGTAAAACTAATTTACACCATTGACAAAGTTTTAAAACTAATTATTGGAAATTGGCTTTTGTTGTGCATGAGCTTGGATTTAACAAGGAGTAATCAGCCAAAGTATAGTAGAATCAATTTTAGTTATGTTAAGTGGAGAGGACTTAGTTATTTAAATTATTCATTGGAATTACAAAGTGCTCATTAATTCAGGAATGCTATTTTGGAATTATTATTATTAAGATACCATATAAAAGTTATGATATTGAGCAGCTAATGTAAAATAATGGTTATATCACTCAAAATGAATATATAATTAAATGATATTCATGACATAGCTGTTGACCTACTATGCAGATTACAAATGCGTTAACAGTGACATAATTGTCATAACTCGATGGTCTTAAACTAAGTAACAAAAGAAGTAAAACCAACAAATATTGTAAACTTAGCTAATTTAATTTGCTGAGTAAAACAATGAAAATCAAAGATGAATTAAATCCAAAACAATCTAAAACAAGTCCAATATAATCTGGTTTTCTGAATGAATTTGTGTCCTCGATTGTGATGATGTGCCAACCATTTTGGTGTATCACAATGGCATTATCCATAACTTTTTTTGAATAAATAGTCCCAAAATAACATTTTAGTAGATACAAGAAAATAGAAAATAAGATTGAAATAATTGAACAACTAGGTCTCCATTTATACACCCTTATGGTTCAACATAGCATTATTTTCTAACAAGATCCATGTCGTAATACTTCCCACGTGATCTATTCATAATTTCCCACGTCGAAACAGAAACCACCTGACTGAATCATCCAATGGGAAATCACCCCAAACTAGTACACAGATTCGTTAGTAGGATTAATCTGAAATGTTTTCAAGACGTATTTAAAGCACATATGCAATCTACGGAAACCCGCCAAAAGGGAAATATACGAAATGAATATAACATAATTCATTTAACCAAATGCAATACTACATTGTTACCATTCAAAATAGAGATAATTAAACATATATTTACTGACTCTAATATAGTTTGTCTATTTTGGAACTCAATGATTTATACAGTCTCTTCAACCAGATTAATCACAGATAGTTTAAGTGGTAACTGCAAGGCCTTAACATATATCAACTATTCACCTGTGATAAGCCTTTGCCTGTTAAAATGTTTTCCATACTGACTTTATTCCATGCAGTGTCAGTGGTCATTACAATGAACGAAAGTGGGGTGTAATTAACATATTGAATAACAGCAACAAAAACGAAGGTGGCAAAGTTACAGACTGATTCAGTAATATTTCCTTCTCGCATTAAGTAAATACCAAATGATCGCGTGCCCCAGGGGTTCCGCTTCTATATCAAGACGTTTCTAAAAGATGTTCGTAATACCTACACAAATCAAGACAATGGCAAAGGAAGATGTAACACTATATTATGTTACGAGTCTATGATCTTAAATTAAGTAACAGAAAAGAGTGAAAGGCAACAAGGTTTGTAAAATTCAATAAATAATTTATTTCCCTAGAATACAAAGTGGAAATAAGAAGAAAAAAACATACGGTATAGCGAATTAAATCCCAAAATAATCCAAGAATTACAGACACAAGTTCTAATAATTCAAAGTCCTGAATACAATTTAGTAGAAGTCCACAATAATTCCAAAAACTGAAGACGATGGTGTGTCTGTGGTAACTTATACAGTGTTGATGTGTCAACAGTCTTTTGTTGAATCACAGTAATAAGATTTCAGGTTTGATTTCACTATAAATTCCAGTGATTGTTTCCATCCAAGAATTTTTATACCTTTTATCAGAGCACTTGTGTATTTCCAGAGAGAATAAACACTTGAATCCAACATTTTGAAGAAATAAATTTTCAAGACCAAAAATGAAATACTGGACACAACATAAAATGCATCTAAAAAGTGTAAGGTCTTTAACACGACTGGAAAAAATCCTCTCCGTTACAAGATTATAGTTCTCTACTTGACCTCTAAACAAATTACCAATTGGAAAATAACCTTCTAGAATGATCCTGATGTTTACAAGATTAAAAACCATAACCATAAAATTCACTTAGGAAATTCCAAAACCTAGACCTAGACCCAAATAAATATTTTACTTCTATTAATAATAATACTGATTTTAACCACATATACATAGAGAATAATTTAGCCACGTATTAGTTGTTTACACAGAATAAAATAAAAAAAATCAATTTGGATCAAACAGAAATGAATTTAATTTTGGATAAGGTCAAGTCCAACATACAATGTTGCATTTCAATAGCGTGTAATGAAATAAAAAATAACTTACAGACAATTAAATTATATATATATATATATATATATATATATATATATATATATATATATATATATATATATATATATATATAACAATTAAAAATGAACTGCGATTCAAACCTAAAACAAAACCAAATAGCAAACATATGTGATCCTGTTACATTAACTGATGTTATTACTAACTGGTCGGTAAACAAACGTGTTGATACTCAAATATGCAAGGCTTTGATATAAATTCAATCAGAGAAAACATATAAACTAAACTTAATGATTTCTACGGTCTTTTTAATGATCAAGAGTAAATATTAACTTCACGTCTGGTTGGTGTTTGTGTGTTATATTGCTTACGGTTTTTTTTCCTTCGTTTTTCTTCTTTCTTTCAATTTCATATATTCTTTTTGCAGTGTATATATGGCAACCTAGGGAAAATACATAACTACTCACAATTATGATAGTTTCACGTATATTTCTAATGAATGCTCCGGTGGCCTAGTGGTTAGAGCGTCTGCCTCGGATACGGGAGGTCGTGGGTTCGATCCCCGGCAGAGTCATACCAAAGAGCTGCCTCGTTTTGTGCTCAGCATGAAGAGGTTAGTGCTAGGACTAGTCGGCCTAATGTCAGGATAATGTGACTGGGTGGGACATCATGTTACCTGTCTGCTTCATGATGCCCCAGTGCTAGACATCACTATAAACTGTCACACTGCAGGCATCGTAGCGATATGACTGAAAACTTGTTAACGCTCCTTTAAAAATCCAAATCACACACACATATATTTTTAATGAACAGATATGACAGACAACAATTCCAAAGCCAATTTCACATAGTCTCATTGTACATAGTCCTTTTTTTAATGTATGTCTGCTTTTCAGTGATTGACATTATTATAATCATTAACTGCATATGCAACAATGATACCTTGTTTTCTATTCTAATCGATTTCGCAGGAACCAATGGGCAGGCCATGAACTAGTCGTGCAGGTGGAGATCTACTTCTAAACTAACTGCGACTAGTATCATAGTTCACAAAAATATGTTCTGCTTCTCCCCATCTAATCTGTTTGTTTATCATTGCTTTACTAGAGTATTTCACTGGCATGTATTGGTGTATGGTCTGATCGTAAGGACTTATTTAGGTAACTTATGAATGACAATAACCTTGCGTACACACCATATCAGCCAACAATATTAAGCACTGTTTCCAACGCACACATATTTTTATGTTATCAGTAACTGAATAATATTTGCAAAGGACCATTAAAATTTAATGCTGGCTTGCAAGTTAGATTTATTCGTTACGGGTTACTAGGGTTATTTCGGGTAATCTTTTAATATAGGATTACATTATCATGGTTGGGTATTTATCGATGTGTACATTTTACCTAATCACTCACAAAGTAAATAAAGACCGAAGGACTTGATGTTGAGTTTGTGAGTGGTTAGGTAACAATGTATAAGCGATAAATACCCAGCCATGATAATTTAATCCTTATAATTCCAATTTCCTTTCTTTCTGTCATGATATCAGCATATTTCAATTAGCAGGGCGTTCACTTTTGGGCAGATCGAAGTTTTCTTTCATTAACCTCTATACTGCGATATCCCGATCTTCGTTAGCCAAGCTTGGTCAATTTTTGCTTCCTAATATAAGGAAGAGTGTCAGAGCTGGTCATGTCAGTTATATAATTAGCTTGTTATGATCAATTTAAAAAAAAAAATGTTTGATGCTGTGTAAACCCTGCTATTCCTGTTTTCAACATTACCCCTGCGTACTGCACGTGTTGTTATAGCATCGCTACGATGTTATAGCATTCTTATAACAATCCTGCTTTCTGCGCATTTCGATCTTTCAAAAGCAAACTTGTCTCCATTTTAGTGAGATTCCTTGCTCTTCATATTACCCTGACCTTTAATAACAGCTGCTGGAACATAATATTGAGGCGAAATGAAATGATTTATGAGAATTGGCTTGTAAGCGTGCCATGTACTTTCTTTAGCAAGAGGGGTGAGTGATGGAATGCAGAATGACTGTGCAATTAAATTGTTTTAACTTATAATGAGCGATTTTAATCAGGATGTTGCACATTTTGGTCGGATATCATAAAGGTGGGGGAAGCTTATTGTTGTTATTATTGTAGTGTAAGACGTTATTATAGATAAAGCTTCACATACAATTACCTTGATAGAGGGAACTAAAAGTAGTCCTCAGAATTTACCAACGTGTTTTAAAAAAATCACGTGTATCACGTGCTGTTTATATCCAATCAGACTGCAGACAATCTATCCATTCATAACAATTGGAATTATCCTCATTTAAATTTAGTGAATTCTTTATGGATAGATAGTATCAAATGAGAAATACAAGGAAAAGGTGAAAACTCCCATATCTTCTTATATATTTTCAAGCACGTTTTCCATAGCAACCAGCAAGTAATCACAAAACTTACATAAGAAATTAAATCAAGTCACCTCCTACTTATAATATACACCATACCAAGTAAAATGGGGGTGGGGTGGACATAAAAAACGGCCTTAGTTTAATAATTTTAAATGCTTTGTGTTTAGAATTTAAACCCTTTCCTAATCGCGGAGCATTTTAGTTCGTCGAGCGTACTTAATTTGCTTTTATTATACAGTAACCACTAGAGACAACGAATCTGTTAATCTTTCTAAATCCTGAACTTGTCACATTTAATTTAAATGATAAATGGTTCATTTATATACATATTTTTGTCAGAAACTGTTAAAGGCATGCATGTCCTTATTTAGGTATTTTAAACAAAGGATATACAACTACATACTTTTCATTTGGTTGTTTTCCTTTCTGAAATGTTTTAATTCCATAGATTTTCAAAAATCTAAATATATAACATGAGGTCAGCTACACTAAGACAAATACTTTCCTACAAAAGGTAAGTAACTCATTAGAGCATTATCACATTAAATTATTTATTTCCCTTTGCTATTAAGTTCCCATTATTTATGTTGTATACCGTAAACTTGTTATTCGTCCATAATTTTTTAATCGTCTGACTGGTCCGATAATTTTGTTTGTTTTTGTTGATAGACCAACACAAATAAAAGCTTTCCATAATTTTGCGAGTCCAGAAATTTTCTACTCGTCTTTCTGTTTTTTTTTTTTTTAATTCTCGTACCCTTTTACGATGACGTGATGCACACAAATATGAGTGATCTAGTAATTTTGAGGTTTAATTTTCAAAGGGCCCACACGTCTTGTTGGGTTAGTAACTTTTAATTTATTAACGTTTTTTAGAAATAGTATCGACTTCATAGGGATGTTTAACACAAAATTAGGAGAACCTCATATTTCACTACATTTTTTTAGCTGTGTTGGCAAATTTATAGAAAAACTTAAACGTATACTCAGCAAACTGTGTTAAGACAGTGTTACCAACAATACGTTCCGCTGCATATGTAGTAATAGTCTCGCCATTAAGTCGTTTCCCAGTGACAAGTCAATGTGCTAGTAGGCTGTAGAACAATAAGGAATTAATCCTCGGTTTTGTTTCGTGTCTTGGGTACAAGTTGTGTCAATATTCTGTAGCACCTGTTTCTTGTGCGTAGAGGCACCATTTTATTTGGATTTGAATTCACGGTATTACCGTGTGTGTGTGTGTACGTGCGTGCGCGCGTGTGTGTGTGTGTGTGTGAGAGAGAGAGAGAGAGAGAGAGGGAGGGAGAGAGAGAGAGAGAGAAAGAGAGGGAGTATTATTGAGCAGGTAAATTACAAAAGCAGTTTTCATGGTCTTATGGGACAGTGTTTGTCGGGTATAGAATAATCAAAACAAAATCCAGAATATTACAATGTGTTCTAAACTGAAATAAGCGTGAAGAGATTTTCGAATAATCTATCGAGGTCTCAATTCACTTTTTTTAATATGTTTGTTCTAACTATTATCCCATTCACTATATACAAAGAACAGTGTCGCTTTTAATTTGCATTCGTCCACAAACAGGTCGCTTTGTTTTAACTGAAACGTCCTATTAAGGACCTTCTCATTTTCTCTCGAAATGTTTGCATGAATTATCTCTAAATTTTAATCTTTGAAATATGCAATACAGTGAGATTGCAGTTTCAATTGTGGCTTAAATGAAGATTCAACAATTGATTTTGGTAAATATATTTGCTCTTGCAGGGCTTTCCCATCTAGTAAAGAAGATTTACCCTAAAAAAACAAACAAAAAAAACCCACATATACAGTTCTAAAAACACATATACAGTTCACACAGAAAGATTACAGTATTACAAAAGAGTAGTGGTTTAGTTTTATTATCCAATAATCTGTGTGGCATTACCCCCACCTCTCCTCCCTCTCAACATATTATCTTGTGAAAATCTCTGCGTAATCAAGCTGCTACAAATCGTCTTAAACTTTCATCTTCACTGAAACGGTCTATATAATTCTTTATGCTGATAAAAGATAAAACGTTTGCCATTGACGCCATGTTTGCTATACGCAGCAACCACCATACAATGGGCGTGGAGGTAAACCACATAAACAAGACAATCCTGAACCCCTTGATATAAGAGCAACACGCATGGGCGGAGGAGTATCTGAACGAACTCTTTGGCCTTGGATAAAAATGCGCTTAAGTGGTAGCTTGACTAATATACCAATGAAGGTCAGGAAGTTTGTAGCATCGTTGATTGTATGTTGTGCAAGCATGTGAAACTGGAATTGATTTCGGCCACCAAGAACGCAGTTGGCAATTATTTAAGAAGCTTGGGGTTTCACCGACTGTCCTCGAAAAAACCTGTAATGTTGAGAAGATTTTGTAGTGGCTCTTTGACTTTATCAGGGGGTGGATGCAAAAGCTAGTATCATGCAATCCACTCCACACTTAAGCAAGCAAGCAGGTGATACCATGTCTCCATAAAGCTTTTACCAGAAATATTTATATTGCGCACATCCAAAGAGGAGGACTTCCTCAATTGAGCTTTTGGTCTCGGCCAAATATTCCCTTATGCGGTAGCTAAATTCTTTCAGGCACAATATGAAATACAAAGCGAACGGAGTTTCTACGAGTCCATGAAGCTAAATTTGCCTGAATATTTTGTTGATTTAACCAAAAAAGGTCTAATTACTCCAGCTTGTTCTACGATTATTCAAGTTCGCACTATAATTTGTATATCTCATCCTAACATCGCGTCAGCTCATCCATTTTGAACGATTTGTCGTGTAATAGGCATGTATGACTTCCTGAGATGGTACTATAACGGTTCTGTAATCAGTTGCACTGATGGTTCTACCGTCGCTCCCACCGTTTGGTATTTTCAAAACGTCTATATGTTATCATATTAGCTTCAGCTGGTGAAAGTACCCGGCCATACTTAAAGCAGAGGCCCGGATAAGTGGATCATTGGTGTTGGTCACTCCAAGCAGCGAGTTGGATAGTAAGTGTGATGTTTGAACAGTATACGATTAAGTGTTGGTCACTCCAAATGACATGTTGGATAGTACATGTAAGTGTTGTTTTAACGTTACATTTCCCTTTGTCCCAGAGCCATACTTTTAATATATTAGTGGATCCATGTTTGATCTCTTGTTAATTGTAAATTGTAAATTTTCAGAATGGAAAAATTAATGTTAAATCTATATTGTTACCAGTAAGCCATATCCATAATTTTAAATTCCCAGTGTCCATATTGCCACACGTTGCTAATGTGAGACAAATTATGAATGTACACTCCGACATTTACATTATATTCGTTATGTTTATGCCCTCAGTACTTACCGGTTCAGTGATCATGATATCTAGCATTATCTTTCAATATTTTCTATCATAAATATGGCATGAATTTCATAAGTTAATATATTTTTCAACATCCTATATGAACTCCAGTTATGAATGTTGGTAAACATATGTGAAAAAGAGGGTCGAAAACTACAGTATAAAAAACGATCTTCTCACAGCGCAAACATTACTCAAGTTTGAACAATGCGTCGCAGTGAGCAGTATGAATGTGGGTATTTTGCATTTTTGGCTATATTTACCTCTGAGCATCTATCCCCTTTATTTTTGCTCATTTTAGCAAACAAGCAACACACATTTTGCAACCAGTGGACTATTAACATTAAACAGAGTCCACGAGAGTGATGTGACCCAAGCAAGCATCTAGAGTCATATAGTGACGCAGAGCAGAAACCGGCAATAATAAAAACGCCATTAACACTCTACTCCACTCAATTCCTCAACCGTAGTGTTCTTAACCGCCACGTGTATTCGAGTGGCACGTTTGGCATCCTATCAAATGCCCATCATATATCTTCATCAACTACACAGATGCCTTTTGCAAGTACGCCAAATGCTTCTCGAATTTGTCCAACGTCTTCTTTGACTTCTTCAATCGACTGTGGCAAGCGTTAAATAGTCTCTGCGTTTGCTCTTATGGCTTTCTTATTATCTTTGGTGCGTTTAGCTATCTTACGAACTGAACCCGGTTCTTCGTCTGTCCCCATTAGCGATGCTACTTGGTCCACTGTTGTTCGCATTGGTTTTTTATGATCCTAGGCACATAAGGCAATATCTTTTTGTTGGTTTATTCAACGATGCAAGTGTCTGTTCAAAGCACATTGTGAGATCTTTTAGTGCAGTTTGTCTTGACTGCAACATATCTTTGATAACTTTATGATCTTCTATAACATTGCGACTCAATCCCTGGTGTTCACGAGCGGTTTTATCTGCGTCGAGTTCCTATCAAGTCAATAGTGAGAAAATGATACAGGTCCTTAGTGATCCACAAAAACATGACAAGAAACTCAACCCGCGTGTAGTTTGGCGACACCCCAAGTCCAATGAATATTTGTAACAAGATTTGCGTTAATACCATAAAAAATCATCAACGTATTAGAGTCGTAACAGATCACGTTTGGAACGTGTGAGTACCGTTGAATCAAATAAATCAAGTCTGTGTTTTTGTGCCGACCTCGTGAAAGTATTTGCGCTGGATTGCCTTGATGCTCAAGCTTCACATCGTCTCATACAATTAGATTGTTTTAGTTGGAATCAAATCGTCAATGGTAGGTCTTCGTCGATAGTGGAAAAGATATCGATGGTGACGTTGCCACCCTTGTCATGCAACGCATTTTGCAAATCTGTAAAAGATCATAACATGGTTGATCATCAGCCGATGGTGCAATAACTTCAACCATTGTAAAATCATATTCAACAACGGTTGAGTTTTTTCCTGATCCAGCAGGACCAATTATTAGGGTACAAACTTAGTTTGGAAATATGTTACCAGATTTCGATGGTTTCAGTGTTACTTGTTCAGAAAAGTCAATGGCGGGGAAAATCTATGACTTTTCTGAAAGCATCTGTGAATAGCTTTCGTGATGCCATTGAATTGTTGTGTAATACAATCGAGTCTTCATTATGTGTACGAAGCCGCACAAAAGCACAAACTACAAATCCAGAGCGAGTTCAAACAAGTAATGGTACAGCTGAAATCTCTGGTACTTGTGTTCGATTTGGGGCAAAGAAGTTCGCGTTATTAACATAATTAACCAGCGACGATATCGTGGCTTCATTAACAAAGTTACCCGGACACTGTGGAGCAAATATCCTGGTGAAAAACACATTCCTAGGTATAATTACTATGGTCTTGATACATGTCTTGATATACGACTTGACTCTAAAACATTCAGCGTCTGGTGAAGTACCAGTGTTGATGCTGCGTATTACCCGACAAGATCTTGTGTAACACGCATTAAAAGATATTCGTGCACGTCAAAGTGACGGCGTAGACCTCTTCCATGACTTAAATGCGAAAAATCTTACCCTCGAAGATCGAATCGCAATTTGGATCATCAAAGGAAGCATGAATCCCAAAATTTTTTTAGGAGGCAAAGCCTCTCGTGGTGACCATTAAAAGCAAATATATAGATACAAACAAACAAGCATGGATACAAAAGGCCGGCCATTATCAAAACTACACTACAGTCCGCGTGCGTATTAGCAAGGTTATTCCGCCGTGTAAAAGTTAGCATGTAGGGCAAAGGGTACTCATAGGGTTGCTCGAGCATGCTTGGCTAAACAAGCATTGTGACAAAATTACCTACCAGTACCTAAAAACTTTTCATGTGAATGGTTTGATGTTCATACGCCTAACGATGTTTATCAGGCTGATCTGTTGTTTCTTCCACCAGATCGTGTCACGGATGCATCTACTAGTACGTGTTAACTATTGTCGATGTTGCCAACTTATACAAAGAAGCTAAGTGGTTGACATCAAAAGATTTGCAAGTGTCGCAAATGAATTCAAACACATTTATACACGCTGACCACTAATACGGCCACGGCTGTTACAAGTGGACCTTGATAAAGAATTTATCTGATATGTTGCTACTCTGTTAGTGAAACACTGTATGTTAATTTGTATTGGAAACGTCAACGTTCATCGTGACCAAATATTACGGAACGATTTAAGCGTACACTTGCGGCATCGTTATTCGGACATAATTACGAGCAGCAATTGTTAATAAAGCCTCAACGACCACATTAGTCATAGCGACATTGAACAATGAAGTCACGCGTGTAATCAGATTAAAACCGGGTGACGAGATTCGACAAGTTCACAGCCGACACTATTGCAACCACTCGGGAACAAATTTGTTTGGTATTTGTATACACTTAGAGAGTTAGAAGTTGGGCAACGTCGTGATACTGACCAGGTATCACGCAGATGATCCATGTTTTTTTCTCAAACAGAGGATTTCATTTGTGCCAACTGTGTGCATATCTGTATTTGTCTGAATGTAATGGAGCAATCGAAGCGTGCTATCGAAATCCAAGCACCCGATTGATCCGTGAGAATCGAATACCAAGTCGCAGATACAGCTGTAGGTTTTGTACGTGCATTACCTAGTAGTCTTTGGTCTTCAGACTTGGAACAATTTTGATGCATTCAGTTTACTTGCGTCCGAATCCATTCACGATTGCGCACTGATAGGGAGACAGCCACGTACCAGACTACAACAACACTTCTGTCGCTAACGGATAATCGTTGTGCACATAATGTAAATGTTCTGGCTTTTCTGGATCATCTTCAAAAACGTAGTCGTGGTCTCTGTTACTGTTGTATTCATCTAAGTATTTTGCTAGGCCCACGCGTTTGGGATCAATCCAGTGAAATCTACCAAGAGGTAACGGTTGCATCAATGACCATCGCTATAATAATGTCAAACGTATCACTAATTTCCTCAGTATGTGTGGGTATTTTGTGCCTGATAACCGATATATAGTCGGAAAATTCATTCGTGTCATTCTCCTTGCTAGCATCTGATGTAGCAGTTTATTTACTCAACTTCAAGGGCTCCATTTATTCTTGCACTATATTTTCTGTTTCTGCTCATACGCTTGCCCCCTTTTACACAATTCCTGTTCTAATATCGTTCCTAAGTTAAGCGGTTTAGCAGTATGTTCCGGATATGTCTTTGATAAATCTGTATGATAAATACAAACAAAATAGCTATTAAGTTTTTCTGTCAGACGTTTTATTTGCCAGTCATTTGCAGAGATCTTTATAAATTTTTACAAAATATCTGAGAATTATTTGCTACTATATATTTATAATGAATTCGTGAATGAATGCGGACGCAAGTATACTTGATGCATCAAAATATTTTCCTGTCAGAATAAAACACTCTCACGCTGTATTATATTTGTCCTGTTATGGGAAATTTTCCTGCCCACCCTGCAGTAGAAAAGAAAATTATCAATTGGTGAATACTGTTTACTTTAGTACAGGCGCAAAGGTATTAGACAAAATTAATGACGTATATTTTCACCATGGCTCAATTCAAAGATATATCAAATCCCGCATTTTTATATTGGCGCGTTTGTGTTGGTGAATAGAAGCTAAAGAAATTTTGGTATTATTCTTACCCGGCCAGGACCCCAATTAATTACAAATATAATTGCAAGTATAGGACATATCTAGGATTTTCCTTCCATGTAAGGTATTCTTGGAAACTGAGGGAAATATGTATATAATGATGCTGGCGGTAACGATTATCCTGCCAATTCCACAGATGGATTTGTTAAAAACGGAATAATGGCGTTGTTTAACAATACGCATATTTCCTCAAAGGAAAGGAAATCAAATCACTTTTGGACAACATTAACGTAGCCACGACGATTATAGGACTCGCCCGATATAGTGATGTCTGGACGAGAACAGCTGGCCCAACTATGTTTATCAAGGATACATATGATAATGGGGATTCTCAACAGTATACAACAGCTGCTGTTGCTTTGGTTTCTTTTGTACCAAACCGTGCTGTTAACACAACCGTAGTCCTTGGCAATAAATAGTGGATTCGCACAGCGTCGAGGACAACTTCGTGCAGCCTTATTATGATTTTTGTGTATAATTCTCTCAGTCATATAGTTGGGTTCTATTGAGAGAAGTTAGCAAGGTTGTTTTTGGAGCTAAGCACATGGTTACCTTGTTCGTAAAAACAACTCCAGTTGTTACTGATGGTAAAGTTGTATTAGAAACATAAATATTGTAAATGTCCGTGCTAACCCCTTCATTGACCACATAACCACTTTTGTTATCGCTTACATAATCTGAATGGAGTGGAAGAAGCACAACATAACAAATATTCAATCTCAGGGTTCTGTGTGAAAAGTACTCGCAACATCAACAAGATATCTATCATGTGTTCATAGATTTCAAAAAGGCCTTTGACAGAGTGTGGCATGAGGCATTGTGGGCCAAGATGATGAAGTATAACATGGGTCAAAAGTTAACCAGTACCATCAAGCAGCTGTACCCCAAGGCTACCAGTGCAGTAATTACCCAAGGTTATGTGGGAGACTGGTTCCAGACAACAGTGGGAGTGCGTCAAGGCTGTCTCCTGTCACCCACGCTTTGCAACATCTACTTAGAGCGCATCATGAGCGACGCCCTGGAAAACCACTGTGGGACAGTCAGCATTGGAGGGCGTAAAATCACCAACCTCCGCTTTGCAGACGACATTGATGGGCTGGCAGGCAGTGAAGACGAGCTTGCCACCTTAGTGAAGAACCTGGATGAAACATCTTCCAGATTTGACATGGAGATAAGCGATGAGAAGACAAAGCTGATGGCAAATAGTGGCAAACAAATCTCAGCCAAGATTAAAGTCAGAGGACATGAAGTGGAAACAGTGAGCCAGTTCAAATATCTTGGTTCCATAATCACCGAAGAGGGATCAAGAGCATAAATTTTGTTAAGAGCAGCACAAACAATGGCAGCTATGTCAAAGCTAAGACCCATCTGGAGAGAAAAGAATATCTGTCTGAAAACTAAAATCAGACTATTGCGAGCTCTAGTCATCTCAGTACTCATGTGAGGCCTGGACCCTGACAGCAGAATTACAACGAAGAATCCAGTCACTTGAAATGAGATGCTACAGAACCATCTTTGGCATCTCTGACATGGACCACATCACAAATGAAGAAGTGCGTAACACCATCAGGCGCAAAGTAGGCCAATATGAGGACCTCGTCACCACCGTCAAAAAGAGAAAGCTGAAATGGTATGGCCATGTCACTAGAGCCAACAGTCTATCCACAACAGTCCTGCAGGGCAGCGTCCAGGGTGGCAGAAGGAGAGGTAGACATAGAAAAAAGTGGACTGACAACATCGCAGAATGGACCAGGAAAAGTTTTGCGGAGACACAGGCATTGGCACATGATCGAGAAAAGTGGCGGGAACTGGTCAGATGTTCAGCAGCACAGTGCCTCGACGGCCACACTAGGTCATGAGACTGATGATGATGATGACATAATCTGAAACCGTTTCAACGCTTTCGTATCTTGCGCATACCACTGATGCGCACCCACCGAGTGCTATTGACGGGAGGTTTGCATGGCAAATAAGTACCCAACATGGCCTTACCGCACCAAAACATGTGTTAGTGGCGTTTCAAAATACAAATCGAGACAATGAGCAGACACAGAATAAGATGATGTTTGACATCTTAGAAGTGACTGGGGTATCTTTGCGGTTAAACGGAACCTTCTGAAGAATTTTTGCTTAACTTTGAAACCAATCAAACCACACGTGCATATCACAATATGTGGTCGAATATGTACCGGCATAAAAATATCGTCATGAGTTTGCAAATTTCCTAGCATGAATTCATAACATTGTATCCGATTTATTACTTTTCGTTGGGACACCTGGAGTTGTTCAGGCAATCCGTTGTTGATGTGTATTTTCATGCACATGTTGACGCAGCTTCAGCTGGTGGTTGTTGTTGTTGTTGAGTTTAATTATAGTGGCGTGCGCACAATTGTGCATGTGCCACTTTTTTTCTGACTGCACCGCAGCCTGCTAGTTGTTCCTGGGGAAGGGAATGGTGCCACCTCCCACAAGCTTTTATGGATTCAAGCAATCCTGATAGTTTGGCCTCAATCTGTGGGTCCATAAAGGTCCCTTACAGTTGAATGGTTGGCTGTCATTAGTTGGAAGGAGAGCTCGGGAACGGTCCTGCTTGCTTTACATCGCTGGTTTCTTGTTGCATTTGCCTGGTGTTTCTTGCGATTATTTTTGTTTCGAATTTTTCTTCTTTTTTTTCTTCTTCAAAATGTTATAAAAAAGGGGGGGGGGGGAATGTTCTATGCTGTTTATAGAGGTTCTTAGCAGAAATCATGTATGAAGAGAGATTTTCAAGGTTATTATGGTATTACTAGTCGAGGTGTTTAGGGTGTGCTTCCTACGTTATGTTATTTGTAAGTTTTTAGATATTGCCTCTTTAAGTTATTTATTTATTAATGTTTTTAGAGATTGAATGTTATTTATACTTTATTTAGCAAGAGACCGGAGTCCTAGCCGATTATACGGTTCGTTAAGGACATCTAGGACCGGAGTCCTAGCTGATTACTCGGTTCGTTAAGGACATCTAGGACATCCGATTTTGCGGTTTCCTTAGTTTTTTATAGGTGCTTCGTAAGTGAATTATTTATTAATACTTTCATAAAATTTAATGATATGTTATGGGTTTTTATGTGATGGCTTCTAAATTTATTTAGCTAGTTACTGGGTCTTTTGGTTTTGTGGGGATAGTAATTATATTTTGTTCCTAAGTCCTGCTGAGTCTATGAATTTATTTATATTTTTATATGCTGACTGTTTATCTTTAATAGAGTCCATAAGTAACTCTGGTTATGTGTGTTGTGATCCAATCTCTGTTTGGTTTTTGATAAATATTTTCCGAGCGGGTTGATATTGTGGGCATATATTGAATACATGGTGTAGATCTTCGGTCGTGTTGCAGTTAAAGCAGTTAATGGTTGCTGGTTTGGGTCCTATAAACCTTCCAAAACTGCTTGCTAGTTTAGTTTTTCCAGTTATTATCCTGTTTATGGTTTTCTGTTCTAAATAGGTACCCTTAGGTAGCTGTATGTTCCTATCTATGGTTTTTGGGGTTTCATGGTGTTTTTTTACCTTTTGTGGAGGTGTTCCAAAAATCTTGCCATGTTTAGTCTATATATGTTTGTGCGAAGCTTAGTGCTTCTGTAGAGCTATAGTTAAGCTTGATAGAGTTTTGATCTCCTAGTTTGATTTGTGCAACTTTGTCTGCTGTTTCGTTGCCAGAGATTCCAATGTGCGACGGTATCCACATGAGCTCAACTGGTGGTTATCGATGTTATGCTGTGCAAATTTATGACAACTCTCTTCTTGTGCAGGATGCGGTGATCGAATGAGATTCCTCGATGCACCTGTCGAAAATTCTAAGAATTTTCTCAGATTCATAATTAAACCTGTTACGTATTTAAATAATAATGTCCTATAACGAAGTGAAGGTCTGCCCTAATGAAAATCAGCTGCGACTTTGTTTTAAAAACGCAATAAAAACAACTGTGGGTTCACAGTGACACTTTCTTCAACAAAATTAACTAAAAATGTGCCTGTTTGGTCGACCAAATAACAACTCGCTCAGCTTAATGCAACCAACCATAGTAACACATCAGTGATATAATTATCCAAATCAGAGTTGCCACATGAATAGGATGAGTCAGTGGCCTGGCCCCATCGGAGAAGGTTGACTGCACAACGATCCTCTCCTGTCCGAAAGTGGTTCAGTGTGGTTCAGATGGCTCAGCTATGAGGGAATAGTTTACAACATCTGTTGAAGACAGCTCGATACTCCATGCCGAAATAGCTGTCACATGCTCTGGCAACAAACCTAACCAGATTGGGCGTCTCGAAGTCAAGCGGATTGCTGGATGTGAGGTGATGTCCATGTACGGTGGAAGTTTCTCACTGGCAAATACCTGAGCCAACACTTTTGTGGCTGCTTCATGGCGACGCAGATGTGGAAGAGCAATGTTTCTGAGTACCTGCAGCCATGGTGAAGATGTAGAACATAGTGTTCCAGAGATTATGCGCAGTGTTGTGTTGAGCTGGACATCAATTAACTTGGTGTGTGATGATCGAGCCCAGACAGGGGCGCAATACTCAGCTGTTGGATAACAGAGGGCCAGTGTTGATGTCTTAAGTTTCTGAGCGCTAGCGCCCCAGGTTGGGTCAGCCAGTTTGCAGAGTAGGTTGTTTCGAGTGCTAAGTTTTCTGCAGTTTCCTTCAGGTGGTTGTAGAATGTCAGTGATCTGTCCATAGTCACACCAAGGTACGTAGGTGTCCGGTCATGTTTCATTTTCTGCACATTGAGGAGGATGCAAAGCTCACGGTTCGCACTTGCATTATTAAGGTAGAAGACGCTGGAAACTGTCTTTGTTGCACATGGTTGTAGATGCCATTTCTTGAAGAAGTCCGTCATATCATCCAGGTCCTTGTTCAGTACCTCCTCAAGCTCAGTAAATGAGCGACTTTGGGTCCCGAGAGCAATGTCATCTGAATACATGAACGTGCGCGGCTGTGTTACAGGTAAGTCATTGAACAAACTTGGCGAAAGAAAATACCCTTGTGAGAGTCCGTTTGTCTAACGCCTCCAGCTCTCTGTCTCTCTGATGTGCACTCTGAAGCGTATGTCGCGAAGGAACAGTTAGATAGTCTCAACTATCCAGCGCGGCAATACTCTGAAACTTGCAACAACAGCCCTGTATGCCAGACCGTGTCATATGCTGTAGTTAGATCAAGGACAACAACTCCAGTTTTAAGGTTCTTCTGAATACCGTTTTCAACAAAAGTAGTCAGGGCAAGGACTTGATCGCAAGTGCCATGGCCTTGCCTGAAGGCTTCCTGCTCAACAGTTATAATATTCTCTAAGTCTGGACCAATTCTTTGGAGAATCAGGCGCTCTAATACCTGAAAACAGACAGAAAGCAAGGAGATATGACGATAACTCGCCTCCTTGCGGGGATCTTTGCCAGGCTTTGTGATCGCAATAATCTTTGCCTGGTGCCACAAAGTCGGCATGCACTTTCCCCTAACCACCCGGGTGTAAAAAGCAGCGAGCCATTCCTTTGCCATTGGGCCAAGATGCTTCAAGAACTCAAGCAGTATGTTGTCATATCCTGCTGCTTTGCCCGATTTGATGCTGCATAGCACAGTTTCAAGTTTTGTTGTTGTAAATGCCTCTGGAGTATTTTGATCTAGTTCATCCCACTTCCGACGGTAGTATAATACAATACACGGATAAACAGATCGCTAACATGCCAGCACCATCACATGTAATAATTTCATTACAGCATATTTAGGAATTTATACCAGCGAATGAAAGGCGGAAACGAGTACCAGCATAACAAGTGGTCGACTTATTTTCTTTGACATAAATGAATTTGATAAACCTAAAACTCACATCTTAAAGGTGACCGAGGCTGGATCGTATTTATTCATCTTATCCGGTTTGTCAATGGAAGTGTAATACCAAATTAAAAAATAATATCATGTATGGTGAATTATTAGTATGTAAACCCAACCCACCACCCACCCACCCCCAACCCACCCGCACAAAAAATGAGGATTATAAAACTTTATATACACGATATCAATGTCCTTGGTCTTCGGAGATGAAATTCAGTCGGAAGGAATCAACATAGTTCTAAATATGAACTTCAGCGTTTCTGGCGTTTGTGTTAAAATCAGATTTATCATTATATGCATACAGGATTCTAACCACAGCGATTGCGGAATTGACCAGCAGGGTATTAGACCAGTTGGCAACGGTTGGTAATGTCGAAAGCGATTTTGTCCCACTTGTCGACGAATATTTGCTTCAAAACAGTTTTGCCAGACCCTCGTATACACTCAAATACAATCTAGTTAATGGTCAAATAGAAATCAAGCGTTGGGACCACCCTGATGTACCGCTAGTATACTGGAGGTGAACTTGGCATCATCGTACCTACAGGCAAAAACGCCAAAGCGCTGACTGCGCCACCTGATGCGAAAACACTCAAGGATTGTTTATAAAACGGCGAAGAGGTATTCTCCGATGTATCGACCCCGGTTACGTTCACTAGAGAATATTTTACACCAACACTGACTCAACTGAGAAAAGACAGATCTCGCTTTTATTCAACAAGGACACATTTGTCCATTTAACAGTTACTCGACGAAGAAGATCGTTAGATGCAAAAGGTACAAAAGATGTAAATATTCCCCAAGAAGGGGTTTTCTAAAATTGTGTTACAGTTGTACCAGTCAAAAAAGGTAATTCGTTGTAAGTGCGTGGGCATATTGCATCTGGATGTAGTGAATTCGGACAGAGCCTGCCAGTCGTGCATTTTACCATGCGATAACATTTTATTAATATAAAATCTATGACGGACCCTCATTGTTACCTACGTGAAAAAAATATTCAAAGCGGAGTAACAACTGTGAAAAGAAATCACCAAGAAAACCGCGTTGATCACGAAATACAACGTAGTCTCTTCACAATTAGTAAACTGTATTAGGTGGCAATCAAGGTTAAATACTTAGCGCGTCCGAGTTCTAGACAGTGTTGTCGGAAATGGAAAATCATCGACAACACTCAGCACAAAAAAGAAAATTTGCGCCTGCGGACTGACAGACAATAAAAGTCTTTTTAAAAAAAAAAACACAAAATAACCCAGTACAATTTGTCATAGGCGGTTTTTACCGGTTACTGCTCTGCGTCGGTGTATTACTCTGGATGCTTATTTTGGGCCACTTAACTTTCGTGGATTATTAATGCTAACAGTCTAGGTGTTGCACAACGTGTGTGACTTGTTTGCTAAAATCGGCATAAGTCATAGAGGCTGTGATGTATATAGAACCAAAAATAAAACAAAACACCTAATTTTATACTATTCAGTGATAAACGTTTTGTGTGGTTCAGTTACTTTTCGCAAAAAAATACCATCATCCACTAAGTTTAGTAAGTGGTCAAATATACTAAATGTGGAACGAACGAAGATGCAATTAACTAACGAACTAAAAAACGAACCATTAAAATGTATTCCCTCTCAAATCTTTTCCTGAATGTATATCAATGCCAGGGTTTTAAAAAAAACATAAGTCGATATCTTGAAACCATGCTGTAACATGTACTTTTATGTGTCAACAGCTGCATGACACGATTTTGATGGAAAATGTTCCGGATTTACGTCTAGTTCATGTGCAGTGTCCGGTAACTCCGAAAGTTGTTTTTGCATGATTGGCAGCAACTTTGTTATATGCACAGAAACGATATCTGAAAAAAGGTTGGAAGTATTGTATTAAATTCTGGTCAACATTGGTAACTGGTGTGCAAGAAAAACACACAAACAATTTGCTGATTTGACTGAACTCAGCCCACTTCGTTATAATTATTATTATTATCAAGAACAACAGCATCCTTATTATTATTATTAGTATTATTATTGTCAACAACATCGTTATTATTATTATTATTAGTAGTAGTAGTAGTAGTAGCAGTAGTAGTAGTAGTAGTATAAATGTAGATTAATCTTCTAGTATAACGAATTAATTATTTTTAAACCATAAACTCTCTTGATCAATATTTATTAAAACAAACTTCCGAATTTCTTTTCGATTATTAGGAATATTATCAAACCACGAAAGTATTAAAACAGAAAGATGTTGGATCTAAATTATTTCAGATGAAAGAGATAATGACACCTTGCATCGCAAACATTTCAGCTACATGTAAGTTTTGTATACAAAGTAACCATCCTACGTTTCCCTTTTACAGATACAAGTAAATTAGTATAGAAAGTTACCATCCTCTGATTCTCTTTTCCAGCTACAAGCAATTTAGTATAGAAAGTTATCATCCTCTGTTTCTCTTTTCCAGCTACAAGTAATTTAGTATAAAAAAGTTACCATTCTCTTATTCTCTTTTACAGCTACATGTAAATTAGTGTAGAAAGTTACCATCCTCTGTTTCTCTTTTACAGCTACATGTAAGTTAATATAAAGAGTTACCATCCCCTGTTTCTCTTTTACAGCTACAAGTAATTTAGTATAGAAAGTTACGATCATCTCTCTTTTACAACTACAAGTAATTTAGTATAGAAAGCTACCATCATCTGTTTTTCTTTTACAGCTGTAAGTAATTTAGTATAGAAAGTTACCATCCTGTGTTTTTCTTTTACAGCTACAAGTAATTTAGTATAGAATGTTACCATCCTGTGTTTTCTTTTACCGCTACAAGTAATTTAGTATAGAAAGTTACCATCCTGTGTTTTTCTTTTACAGCTACATGTAATTTAGTATAGAATGTTACCATCGTCTGTTTCTCTTTTACAGCTACAAGTAATTAAGTATAGAAAGTCACTATCCTATGTTTCCCTTTTATAGTTAAAAGTAAGTATAGTAAGTTACTATCATCTTTGTCCCTTTTACAGCTAATATCTGTTATGCAAGTATCAGTGTTTACATTTTCAACAAAGCATGGAAAAAATACAAATGAAATTGAGTTCTAAAGGAGACTTTATACTGATACGTAATGTAGACGAGAATATGGTTTAAAAAGTGCACCATTGAGAATCGACAGAGAAAAATGTTTGAAATTATTTGTTTTCTCAGACGTCTGACTAATCTATATATAAAGATGCGAATCTTTATGGTTAAATGGGCCATTGTACTTAACTGGAAAATAAAAATCATCTAAGTGTCTGAAAAAGTTACACTTCTGAATGACTCAGATCTCTTGACATCGAAAAAAAACTATTCTACATATTGATTATTAAAAGAGAAGTTGACACTTTTAAACAATATAAAATCATCGATAGTTTACTCACGTTATTTTTGAAAGCTGTTTTCTTTTCTATAATACAAGTACCAGTCTGCGTATCAGCAACTGTATTTTTATTTCGCTTCTGATTCATAATTATTATAGAAAACTGAATTCTATTGGAAAAGTTTCAGAAGAGAATTCTTTGTTTCTAATTTTAGAAAAACAACCAAACGTTACATCAAAAGTGTGTGATGAAATCACACATTAAATGTCTATACCTTTAAGGCTTTACAATGGAGTTCCACATACCTTTCCCGAATTATGAGTTCGATGAGACCCTAACCTTCTGTACATACTCCACCTCAGTTAAGAAGCTGTAAACCATAATTAATGTAGGCCAACCTCAAAAACGTAACAAAATACGTACAGCTTCTGATCAGCGGCACTCCAGACTGCGATCCCGTTCAACGTCCAGTTATCAGGGAACGCCCACCCGACGACTAAGTTCGACGTTTTCTCGTAATCCAATGTGATTCCGATCACTTCACCCACGTCAATATTAGTCTTGAACATCTTAGAAATAATGGTCCCCTGGTTGTGTACCTCGATGTCTCTACAAAGGTTGAAAGAGCGTGCATTTGTGTAGTTTTGCAGCCATGGCGTGATTCGCAGGCAGCATACATATATTAGCTTGCTAGATAAGTTAACCTTAGTACTTGCTTCATTTAGTCATGATGTGGACATTAAACATTTCCATGAGAGTTACCAGATCATGAGCACCTATTTACCTGAGGCGTGCGTTGCGGTATTTCCTCGTCAATATTTACCAAATTAAAACGATTATATACTGTACAAGAATTGTTTTATTAGACCCAAACTCTCAGAAGTGTAAAGGTGTCATACATTTACTCTGTAAGCCCTTCATTAATAAATACCATCACTTTGTTTACATATCACGGCATTTCAGCTTTTGTAAATCTCGCACGACGGGTTTCTTGCCATTTTCGAGTTGAAATTACTCAGAACCAGCAGTAAAACAAAAATTTTAATGCAGGCTCAGTTTTAAGTTTTTATTTAGTTAAAGTTAATGCGGAAATATCGTAACAATAACATTAAGTGGCAGCTCGTCCGGATCAGGCAACTGCTAATATTGTCTTCTCGTTTTAGCTAAGTCCTGAAGCCACTATCGACACTAACAACGATCTTGTCAAGCAAAGGTAACCTTTGCTACAAGTACTCCACTGGCTCATATAAAGGGCGGACAGAATATGCATGGTGACTGAATAGGGACTTCGATTTATAGGCAATAATCGAGAATTCAAAATATTGTTGTTGTTGTTGTTGTTGTTGTAGGGTTAACGCCATTTTCCAGCACACAATAGCTATACATGGCGGCCAGTATTAATGGTGGAGGAAGAACCTGGAAAAACCCCGGAAAGAACGACCCACCCACGATAAGCTACTGGCAAGCTTTCTCAAATACCCACATTAGCCGAATCTGAGACTCAAACCCACGCAGACAGAGGTGAGATGGTAGTGATCCGTAACGGACAGCGCTTTAGACCACTCGGCCATTCGGGGCCCCCAGAATATTTTTCAAGGAGTCATTGTAATCAAAAACAATTATATACTTTAGCCTAAATATGGAGAAAGAAACATATATATATATATATATATATATATATATATATATAGAGAGAGAGAGAGAGAGAGAGAGAGAGAGAGAGAGAGAGAGAGAGAAATA
The DNA here is from genome assembly GCA_028554795.2 of Sinohyriopsis cumingii. Lineage (NCBI taxonomy): Eukaryota > Metazoa > Mollusca > Bivalvia > Unionida > Unionidae > Sinohyriopsis > Sinohyriopsis cumingii. Next base: position 114,264,549 of record CM068824.1, on the reverse strand, counting down.
TAAAGAACTTGACTGTCGTGCCACTCGCAGATTTGGCTCATGTCATTTATTGGTCCGAATGTAGATTATCTCTTCATCCCAAAATCTTGAACCGCACTATAACTCACATATATTCTTATAAGCTCGATTTCTCATATAAGAAAGTATTCTGTTATTATTATTATTATTATTATTATTATTATCTGTGTATCCACGGTGACAAGAGGTAGGACATATACCCCGTGTGTGTGTGTGTGTGTGTGTGTGTGAAAAGAAAGTGATCTTTGTTTTCAGAATTTGTCGGTTTACGTTTGCGTTTTAAAGTTTGCTTCTCAAACGTCACCCTTACTTCATGAGCTGAATGGGACCTGCGTTGGTTTTTGATCCATGCAGTGTGATAATCAGTTTTCCATCGAAGTTGTTACTGCCACTAACATTGAACTGGTAATGGAAATCTAAAAGTGTGAAAACGCCATAATAGATGACTGTTTTAAAGGATGATATTTTAAAGCGTAATACACTTGCATAAGTAAGGTATAATATCATGACTTGTGATGATCGAAACAGTACGCAGTTTAATGTTTGCGCCATGCATATTAGATGATTGAGAAAGCACGTGTAAAGACACCTTCGTAAGAAAAATTTGTTCGCATTATATCAGAATGGTTGATCGAACTTCTTAAATTCTCCGCGCAATTGGCAGATTCAGCCATGCAAACCAGACTATTCAACTGAATATAAATTTTCTGGTGAATTGAAGTGAATGAATTGGAGGTGATATAGTTTTAAATTAAGTAAATTCAGAGAGAGAGAGAGAGAGAGAGAGAGAGAGAGAGAGATTGAATATTATAGTAAGACAGGTCAACATTAAGTTATACAATCAGATATATATTAATAAAAGAATTTAGTTCAACCAAACGTACACTTGCACATTAAAACTAGTAGTCAGGCGATATATTTTAATTTACAGTTGACATATTACACTTAACTGGAAAATAAGTTGTTTAATTAGTTTCCATGCAGATAAAACTGTGTGGTCTTAAAGTTTGTCGTTTACGAATATACTACGGCATAACTGGTTCATGTCCAGCGGGATAAATATAAATAGAACGTTTACCTACCGCAATACTTGCTTGCTGCTTCTGTTTCCAAATAGAGGGAGCCACGTGCACGATACTTGTTGGCGTTCAATCCCATCTCAGAGCAATCGTCCTGGTGACAACGTAAACATTTCCCACTGTGGAATTCATCTGCGCTTGTGCAGGGATATGCATGGAACGGACATGCGCTGTTGATTGATTCAGTGAATAGTTCATAAGACCTCTCATGGCTACAAGCGACGGCACCCTCCGCGGCTTAAAATAAAAACGTATAGAGTAATTGTCTACTAAACATCATAGTTTTAGAGCGGGAAATTTTCGTTGAACAATAAAATAAAACACTTATAAAATTTGACAGGACACTTTCGGTGAACACTCATTATGTGTAAAAACAGAATTTCAAATTTGTTCAAAGCTAAATCTAATAATCTTGAGACATGATTTCCCATTAGAAAAGCTCAGATAGAAATTTCTGGCAATGGCATGTACAAAGCCAACTGCTCTCAAGTCTATTAACTAAATACAAGCAAAACGATTCTATGTGAGGTGAACTCCTACCAAAAATACACGGTAGATTATTCGCAAACCTACCGTCTTCCTACGATCGAGGTTTAAGCAAGGAAAAATAAATGTTAGTAAAATCAGAACTATTGAATATTTTAATGAATTGATTTTGACAATAATTTATCTGCACTGAACATATGATGAGTAAGTCACTGATCAAGCAACGGAAATTACATTTTAAGAAGCGCCAGTTTTCAACAAACATCAGCCTCGGAAAAGCGAGACGAGCGCGATTATCAAGGCGCAAAAACGCAGGTGATAGACGTTTTGACCATGGCAGCAAAACACAGACCAAACTGCGGAGATGTACTGACCTCCATTAACTTATAAGAAGTCGACATGGACAAGAGTCAAGCAATAATCCATGCAGGAAAAGGTGTATATATCCTGAAACCAAAGGAGGAAGAACAGTCTTGGAATTAGGCAGCATAGAGATGAAGGGGAAAACAGTCGAAGTTACATAGCCACCATCAATACAAAGAGAAATAGCAACCAAATATGTACATGTTCATCTTACAGGAAAACCCTATAGAAATACCAGCTGAATAATTTTGAGAGATTCAAACAAAATTACAATCTGAAAACCAAAGAACACAAAAAGGGTGACGCACTCGAACTAACCGGGAATACAGACTGGAGTGAGAGTACTTTAAATAAGTGAAAAAGAAAAAAACTGACAACGTTCTTGACATACACGTTCTTTTATAGTAAAATCATGGTACCTAGGGACTATTTATAACAAAAAATATAACAGATGTGGACTCAAAGTGCACGACAATAGACATTGTAGCCCAAGAGAAGAGAAAATAGAACCAATCCCAACTAAAGAGCCTACTGAACGGAACCAAGAAAAGAAACACCACAGTCGATAAGAATAGCATCAATACAATAGGACCCCACCACTACAAAAACCAAGCTGCTCAGTAGAACACAGTATCATGTTGATACGTAAGAGTGAACTGACAATTTCCCAAATCATTCAACCTCCAGAAAGAAACATTACCAACATAAAAAGGAAATGAAACTTGAATACAAAAAGTAACAGTGCAAATGGAAAACGAAAAGAATGGACGCTAGTAAATGAGGAAATGAAATAAATTTCATAAAGACCCATGAAGAGACAAAGAAAATAGCCGAAAGAAGATTTCCAAGCAAACAAAATACCAACTGGAAAACAAAAGAATTACTGGTCCCTGAGTGCACATCCCAACATAAAAGAATTGCGAACAGAGAATGCTACAGCCGGAGGTCAAGGAAACCAGGCATTACAACAATCCAAGAGAACCAAACAGAAAATTCATATGAACAAAGTGACATCAGAAATACAAGACTACTACAGAATATATATTTTATCTAGACCTTAAGAACCCATCGGAACAGTTGTACTAAAAACTTACTAAAATCAACATATATAACTAGACCTTAAGAACCCATCGGAACAGTTGTACTAAAAACTTACTAAAATTAACATATATAACTAGACCTTAAGAACCCATCGGAACAGTTGTACTAAAAACTTACTAAAATTAACATATATAACTAGACCTTAAGAACCCATCGGAACAGTTGTACTAAAAACTTACTAAAATCAACATATATATATCAGGTAGAGAGAAAGCATACATGCACTTACTACATATAAATAAAATGTGACAATACATTTTATTTTTTACCCATAATTGCCCACTCAAAGAAAAATTAAAAGTAATAGAAGACAACAACACCTTACAACGAAAATAATAACAACTTTCAAACAATTAAAAGGACCCTAGAGGCCAAGGTCAGTAAGGATTTACAACTTGTTTAGGGGAGAAAGACAAGAAAACCGACCCAACAGGAAATACCTGAAGGGATCGGAGTACTAGCCTTGAATCCTAAGCTCAGGAAAACGTGGAAAACTAGGAAAATAAAAGAAACAGAAACCTCATTTTAATTAGTTTAGAAATTGCAACAATCATGTCTTCTGGTATTGGGAAAGTTAGTTTGGGGTCATCTCTTAAGCGCTCGCGAGCTATATATGCTGGCATGGACTTGGAGGTAACCCTAAGTAACATCAGACTTCAGCCCGTCACCCCAGACCCATCTGTTTCCTTCCCAGACTCCCTGTCTCGTATTCCTAGTTTCTTAGAGAGCGGAACTCAAACTCAGGCCCATCGTTCCGAAAGTCTAACATCTCATGACTTCATTAATCACAAAGCTTGCATTTTCTAAAACACACCAATATACTACTACTACTACTACTACTGCTACCTTGACTGTTGCTGTTGCCAGTACTACTACTACTACTACTACTACTATCAACGCTTGTACTACTATGCTAGTACTCCTATTTTGGCAAAAATGAAAAATATCATAGCTATCTCATTAATTTTAGCTTACCATAATAGTCCAGTTTGCTCACTGCATTCCATACGGTATGTCCAACTTTGGCCAGTAAACCAGCGTCACATCCGGGTTGATCTTTTCCACCATTTGGGAAGAAATCCACGTGTCCCATTGCCTGACTCGTTCCCAAACCTAGAGCAAGGATGCTGCTGCCATCAGTATGTATAATATCAACAAAGTCAGCATCGCCGGGATCCAAACGGACTTTCACGTCTGTCCCTTGAAAGTAAGGATCGGCAGGGTCCATACCTGTTAACAAATGTACAAGATTTTCTTTGTCAGTCTCATGTCAACTTTAAAATTATGCATCCAAAGCATCAGCGAGTTCTGCATATTTGTTTTAAAAATGGAACACATTAACAGGTTTCCTGATTCGTATACAGAACAAAAATATATTTTTTAAGCAAAATTAAATATGAAAAAGCTTTTTCACACTCAGAAATGACTTTACTAAGATTCGGGTGATCATCTCAACCTTGATTCATAATATGTACGGCATGCCTTTTGGCTTAATACCCTTGCAATGCAGATAGCTCATTTCAAATGCTGATATTTTTGTTTCTGTCGGAGATATCTTTATTTGGTTTATAGAAATTTATAGCGGATGTCTAAAGTTTTCGAGTAGATATCCGGAAATTTTTCACGAGTGAAGTGGAAACATTGTGTCGTCAGGAGCGGAGAAGTCATGAGTGACAATACAAAATGTTTGAACTTTTCGAATGAATATATTCGTATATCTACTCAAAGACTATAATTTTTAAATGGCAGAAACAGTCCATTTGCGTGTATTTTCTCCATTCTGTGTTCTAACTTTTTTATAATGTTAGGACAATGACGTTTGACAAATTTATCGTGTACATATCAGGCTTCAAACTGCGACTTTGTCAAATTAATGACTAATCGAACAAAAATTAAGAACTAAAAAACAAAAATAACACATTGCATACGCGGGTTCGTACTATTAGAGTTGTGTAATGTAGAAACATCACAGAGTGGTTGTATCTGACAGACTTCAGAGCGTAACATCGTTAACATAAGATTTTTAATTATTATGAGTTTACTTATAAGGATATTTTGTTCCTTATTTTGCTTTTTTCCACATTCAAATGGGAATATTTGTGTAATCTTGGCAAGTTCGCAATCGCGATAGCAGAAGCTGCATCCAATTTTCGACTGTCATTTAATTTCTTTCTGCTATCAAGACTAATCAACGACCGATAAAACTATCGTTTCCAAGCATGATTGTGATGTGAGATTAAACTCATATTTGAACAATTACTATGTTTAATCACGATTTATAGTTATTACAAATGTGGACCGTCAAGTATTTTAAGTTCAGTCACAGACCGTTCCCATGATTCACGTTGAAAACTAATTGCGAAAAGTTAATACTTTAAGTCGACCTTTTGCTATTTGGGGTTTGTTTGTAGGCATTTTTTCATGGCACCTGTTGATTACATAACTGTACACTTGATTACAGTTGACACGTTTTAAGATATGTTCATACTGATGTGGAAAGAGAAAAATTAATGGAGGGGAGAGAGAATGATGAGCAGAAGAGAAAAAATGAAATAGGACTAAATATGGAAGTTGAGGTTTGAATACCATACAGACAGGCCGATATATTTCCTCAACGGGAAAAGAAAGTGGTTTCAAACGCGATATCGCCACGTGGGCAATAAAAGTGATATCACCACTGTGGCAATTCCATATTTCATATTTCAGTGTCTTACTATGAAATATATAATAAAATGCACTATACGTATATAAAGAAAGCAAAACAACCACATGCAAATGATTTCGGAAACTAACTCTGATAGTAAAATGATAATGTTTTGGTCAAGAAGGTATAAGCTGTATGTCAGCTTTTTTTATCTAACGAATAGGTAAATAACATTGTTAATATATTTTCTATCAAAACGTTATAAGTTAGTCTTATGTTGCAATATTATGATGAGTGAATTGAGAAAAGCATGTTGAAATTGAATAGAATATTAGCGAAACGTCCCGCTGAGCGGGACCCAGATTAGGTTGAAGATACGGTTTGGTGATATAACTGAAAGAGTTTAAGAAGGCAGCAGTGAGAAGACGATATTGATGCTAGATAACCTGACTTTAGGGTATCATCGAAAATGAACATTTTTAGCAGGGGGCAACTATTGTGTCCCTTTAGGCTTATTGTTTGGTCTAACTTCCTGTCTAACAAACGCTCGTGATATGACCTGTGGAAATTAGGGAATATGTTTCACAAAGTTCCCGCTATTATTCTTTAGTGTTATTTTACTACCACCTTTATGACGGCTGCCTATATGCAGTGTGAGATTAAAACAAGTGAAGAAAAAAAACCCAAAACAATATTGCTCGGAAGCAAAATCATGTTTAGCAGGAGCTCAACTTTCCAGTAATTCTGCCTAGATGCTGCAGCCTCTCCCCTGCATAACCGGAAATATGAGCCCCCAAGCTGTGACCGATGATGTGCATGTCTCCCATGGAGGCATTGAAACTCTGTTGTAGCACGGTTATCAGTTGCGCGATCTGCGCCCCCACTACACGGGTGTTAGCTGTCGCCTGGGTGTAAGGGAGACCCGATCCGTGTCCCCAATCTACAACAATAACATTGTAGTCATCCTAGAAAATAAAGAAAAATGAGAAATGAAAAACATCATAGGCGTGGCCAGAAATTTTAATATGGATATAGTCTATTTTTTTTTAAAAAACTGTCAGAAAAGGAATGCGTTATATGCAGAAGAAAAATAAAAGAGAACTGGTTTTTTTAACCACAAGTGTTATTCATTCGTTAGGTACAAACACTTAACTTGGAAGAATCGAATTGAAACTAAGGAGCTTTTGACATCGAATATTGGGCAAATGTAGTTGTTGTTTTGTTTGTTTTGCTTTTTTATTGTAGCGGATGGTGCGTGTAGAAGACGATTCCGCAACAGCTTCTTATAGTCATGTCAACCGAAGCAACGTTCTTTACGATATAAATCTATACAAGCATCGACATTGGAACTATAAGCAACAAATATTTTATTATTTTGATATTAAACATTGTATTTAACACAATAAAATCAATCATGTAATTGCATTCAGCCTCAAAAACAGCAACAACTACAAACAAGCAAAAATCTTAAAGTAATGTACAAATACTCAAGATCTATCCTATCTTCTAGCAACGCGATTACGTGCCATAAGTAGGCGTGTCATCTGATAACAATAAAAAAAATATATTTGTTGTATGTATTAGCGTTTAACGGCATCCCAGCACAAGAACGGTCACAACCTGTCAGTCATAATGTAAAAGTGAAGAATTGCACAACAACGTTAGGAAGAGGAACCCTTCCGACCAAATGTAAACATTAAGTACAACAATATAAAATAGTAAAGGTAACGCTGTTACAATTCTGTGCATGACAAAGCTGTTAAGATTTGTGCAAGGTAAAGCTGTTACAATTCTATACAAGGTAAATCTGTTACAATTCTATACAAGGTAAAGCTGTTAAACTTTTATACAAGGTAAAGCTGTTACAATTCTGTGCAAGGTAAAGCTGTTGCAATTCTATACAAGGTAAAGCTGTTGCAATGCTATACAAGGTAAAGCTGTTAAACTTTTATACAAGGTAAAGCTGTTACAATTCTGTGCAAGGTAAAGCTGTTGCAATTCTATACAAGGTAAAGCTGTTGCAATGCTATACAAGGTAAAGCTGTTACAATTCTATACAAGGTAAAGCTTTTAAAAATTCTATACAGGTAAAACTGTTAAACTTTTATACAAAGTAAAGCTGTTACAATTCTGTGCAAGGTAAAGCTGTTGCAATTCTATACAAGGTAAAGCTGTTACAATTCTATACAACGTAAAGCTGTTACAATTCTATACAAGGTAAAGCTGTTAATCTTCTATACAAGGTAAAGCTGTTACAATTCTATACAAGGTAAAGCTGTTAAACTTCTATACAAGGTAAATCTGTTACAATTCTATACAAGGAAAAGCTGTTACAATTCTATTAAAGGTAAAGCTGTTATAATTCTATACAAGGTAAAGCTGTTAAACTTCTATACAAGGTAAGCTGTTACAATTCTGCTCAATGTGCAAATGTTAGCGCACCTTGAGAAGTCCCCCCCCCAAAAAAAAAAAAATACTCGACAAACAACATTACGATAATGCCTCCAAACTGATGAAATGAATAAATCTGTGTCAAAGCTAAACACAAAACTCTCCAAAGTTTGTATATGTTGGTTCAAAAAGGTTAATTCAATTAGCCATTACAGAAAACATAACATTTATCTAGACTGAATAGTTTGGAAAATGAAACCATTCAGAAAACAATTGAAGTAATAGTGTCCCTTTCTAAAAATGGAACAAGCGTTGATATAATAAAACTGTGACTCTGAGCTTCGAAATGGGTTTTGAAATTAACCAAGGAAAAGGGACTTTCCGAGAGCAAAATTCTTTATGACAAGTTGACGAATAAATTTCAAATTTCAGAATCAAACTCGACAGGTTTATGATCTCCAATCCAATTTTATATTACTGGTTATAGTTTTCATGAACAATTCTGTGTAGACTTTGCACTTATATAACATTAGTTCATATGCTGTTTGAATTTTCAAGAGGCTTTTTTAACACTGTAAATAAAGAAAAATATCCATCAAATTAGTCAAATGATTGATTTAGAGACTTCGCGTATTCCAAAATTCCGAAATATGGTAAAATAATCATTGTCATCGAAGTCCTGTCCCTCAAAATTGTAAACAATCCTCACACTCATACGCCGACTCAACGCATACTTCGCACACCCGATTAGCCTGTCACCTGACTTAAGCCAATTAGACGCCACCCGACTGGGCAGTCATTACCGTTTCAGTAATTAGATGTCACCCGATTGGTCCAACATTTGACTTCAGTCAATTACAACCAAGCATTTAGTTGACTGTGAGTTTGAGTGAAATACGTGTTTAGATTTCTGGCGTCTGATATTTGGAGACATGACATATAGCATGTCAGCAAACAATGTTCGTTACACCCAGCCGAGTGAAAGAGGCAAGAAAATTAAATGGACCATACGCCTAAGAAGGTTTCCAGTAAGTATGTGTTATGCAATCGGTACATAGAAGAAAAATTACTACGATTTCAAAACTAATTAGCACATGCAGTTTCCGGTCTCAGCAAGGGTTAACAATTTTAAAATTCCATGGTTGTTACTGCGCAACCAGCTTTGAAAATCTGGTTGCCTTACGGATTTTTCTGAATGCCCGTTAAAGTATTACAATTGCCCCAAGATTGCTGCAATCAACATTTCTCACCCACTTTTGTTTATATAGTTAGTCCTGATTGCAAGCAATCATTTTAACTCACTATCAGTACGGCTAATGGAATGGTATCACAAGTTTGCACACATGTTGACCTATCTGAGATCACCAAATAAAAGACAGTCCAGCAATGTCGTTATTTTGACTGTGTCTCCTTGTCCGTTAGCTTTCTAGTAGTTGGCAACCCCTGACTAAAAACGAATATATACTTAATGTTTATCCCAATTTACATAATTACGGTTTATCTCAACGTAAATCGGACAATATTAATCACAGGGCCGGATCGGGGCCGGGAAGACTGGAGCCACCGGCTAAAGCAAAACGGACGCACACACAAACGTACAGTCACTTGTAACTTTAATTTGACGATCATTTTATTCTTGCACAAGTTTATTGTGCATTATGTTGTCTGAGTCAATAGACATATAGGCTTTTGCTTTGATACCCTTTTGAGTAACATCAGAGTCCTTTTGAAAACTTCAGGAGAAGAAGAAAAAACTTGACCTGATCCGGCCATGAATTCGGTGTACAAAGTGTCAGGGAGCAGTTAACTTTTCATGTGGGATTTTCGTTTAGACCTTACTGAAACGCATATGTCGTATGCTACAATGGTTTTTTCAAATTATTATTTAACTTGCCATATTCCTTTCACAAAAGCCAGCAAGCAAAAGCAGCTGACACAACTAGAGTTTATAGGCTTGGATGGTCGCAGGTGTAACCAGAACTGTCCACGTTAGCAATATTTATGACGATAGCGACTGGTCTCCGCTATCAGAAAGAAGAAAAGACGACAAACTCTGCACTTATCATATAATTATTTATTTGTTTTTGCTCCGTGATGTTAAAGTGTGTGTGTGCGTGCGTGCGAGTGTGCGCGCGTGTATGGTTGGTGTGGGGTGTGTGAGGTGAAAGTCTATTAAAAGGAACCGCTCCTGTTCGTATTGCGAGAGAGGGACCTCAGAACCCCTTCGCATCAATTCGCTTAGTCAAAATAAATAATTTTGGGATAATTTCCATAAGCATAAAGATGCATTATGTTTTCAAAAAATAAAATTAAAAAAAAAAATAAAAATAAAAATGCACTTCTTACTTCATTTACTTGTTTTAAATTTGCATATATGAAATTTATTATGGTTTGCAAAAAAGAGTACTTTCAAAATATATTTTATTTGAGCAACGATTTCTATATTAAGAACTGGACAATCAGCATCTACAGAATTGAGTAACACTGTAGCTGCAGGAGCGAATTAGAAATATTGTTTATTATCCCTAGGATGAGCGTATACAAGTAGTTGATGGGTCTGAAAGATATAGTTCCTACTGGGGATCCATGTGGCAAACCCACCTCCCATGGTCCTGCATTTGAGGTGTTTCCATGACGTAATTTAACCATCTAACTGTAAAAGAAAACTCAATCTATGAAACTTTCTGGTTATTTTGCGTTATTTTTTCTTTTTCTTTTTTGGGGGTGGTGGTTCAAATAATGTGATATGATTCGTAAAGATGCGCGCTAAGTTAATTAGTATTTAAAATTTACACGGACTATTAGTCACAATCTAAAGCGCTTGTTTAAAAAAATTAAAAAAAATTACCCCTTATCATCAAGCATGAAGATAACACAGTAACACAGACGAAAGTTAGAAAATGGCATAAAAAGTTATTGCATAGCAACAGAGGTTCGCTGAATTTTATGTACTTTTGTAGAATTTATTATATCAAAAGGATTCCAAGTCAAGAAAAATAAAACCTAATGTTGTGGGAATTTTGGTCGCAAATTTTCCTATAAAGCTTGTTAATTTTTTATATTAATTTTGAGTGAACATTCGGTTTGATCAAATAAATACTACATTTATGAGAGTGTGATTCTGCTTATTGCTATCCATAAAAAGTACATAGACTGGTCTGATGTTAGTAATGACGTAAAATGAAAATTACGGATACATTCTGTCTCGGTAATATGATACGCTACCTTGATCAAAAGTTGTGCGACCATATTCCGAATCCACTGTTGGTGTCCATTGTGTGTGAAGCCATGTACGATGAATTTTGTCTGCCTGTGCGAGTCGAAGTAAGAGGTTTCAATGGAGGTAAGGTTACCCGCAGACAGTACCTGCTCTTTGGCAGTAGTGGGATTGGATCTACAATTGGAAAATTAGCAGTTCAAAGTTGTGACAGATTTTTATTCTCATCTGACAGCGATTCGTACTGGCAGTCTCAGATAAAATGTCTTTCTTCAACAAAAATGAAATTTTAAAGTTCATAAAAGAGACAAATAACCAAAGGGTCTAAGACCAAAAAAAGAAACCAAAACAAAAATAAAACAACCTCCCCTCAACAACAAAAAAACGAACGCATAAGGAAAACCATTTACATAGTATCAAGTGGAAAAGCGCACTGACAGTCTAAGATTTTCTTTGAAAGCAAATTAATAAGTACAGTTTAATACCAAATCCCCAGATAAATGTTTTTCAAAAATGTGGTTTGTGCTTACATTCTTACAATTTTCTCGAACATTCACGAATGGTATAATATTTCTCGTGTTTACATATGCATGTATTTGTTTTAGTTTTTACAAAAGAAGCAGATTTCAAGGTAAACTGCAGTAAGCAAGTAAATTATGAACAAACTTCCCATGCACTAAAATCCATACGCATTATTGTCGTTTTAAAAAAAGTAACGAATGGGGAAAAGAAGGAAAAGAAACGTAAATAATACAGCATTAAGGGAGAATTTTATTATTTGTTTTATTCAAAGGACATTGCACCAATGTCAACTAGTATCTCCGTCTAAACCTGCTAAATCATCTTTGACGAAATTGAGTAACAAAGTCCTTTGACAAGAAAAGTGCACGGACATGGACGTATGTCACAGTTACGTTTGAAGGAATTAGAATACTGTTTCATTGGCCGGTTAGTGTTGCTCAAAGCATTTTGCAATGTTCACGCTTTATATGTGCAGACAAAAAAAAGTAAAGAAATTATAAACATTGTTACGAGCATGCGCATAAGGGAGGTAACAAGAGTAGAGTTGTATCGAGATCTAAACAAACTGTATGCCTTTAATAATACACGCACTTCAAATATGATCCGTGATCTTAGCCATTGAAAAACTCAATGGGAAGACAATAGTGAGGTCCATTGTGTCCATACCAAGACGAAGACTGATAACAAAGTCGCATTACCCTAACAATGATGAATTTGGACCGGATACGCGCTTTGGAATTCACATTGCAGTCACCTATTATCAATATAAATTGAAAGATGATATTCCCGATGCTTTTTAGATCAGTTTTTAGGTTTTTTAGGTGGACACACACGCACATACATACATACATACACACACACACACACACACACACACACACATACATGCATGTGTTGACATTTATTAATAATCTTAATTAATAAGATTTAAGGTGCCTATGGCTTAATTTCTCGTTGCCTGGTGGGGTTTCGACGTTTCTAGAAGGATTCAATAACTTCCCATTGGTTAGGTTAGGTCACATGTGTAGGCAAGTTTGACGCAAAATCAGTAGTGTATTCTGTAAAGCGGGGTCTATTGCAAAAGACAGTCGCAATAGACAGTGTATATCAAGAGAGAATTGAGCAATCAGTTTCATTCCGATTTTGGAGTCATTCATATTTCTTGTGCTCTTGTTGTAAGTCCGCCGACGTGTTTTATTTGGTACTCAGATATTATTCAAGAGGTAAAACATTTGCTTGGACTGTTCAGTGAAAATAGAAAGTGAACTTTATTTGGACTATAATATTATTATGGAACTGTTATAAATTATTCGAAGGAATTCTGAACAACGCCATCTTGACAAAGTCAAGGTTCTTGAAGAACCAGTATATTTCGGAATTTGAAATTTATAGGAAACTTTGAGGACTGTCACCTTTATAAGGATTACTTTGGACTCACTTCATAATACTGTAAGTTCGTCTCACATTTTCATTTCTAACTTGGATAATCCAACTGTTTGTTAAGTTTACAAAACTTGTTGGTTTTGCTTTTTTCTGTAATTTAGTTTGTAATTATAGAGTCGTAACAATACTTATATACGTACGCACGCACGCACACGCATGCACGCACGCACACGCACGCACGCACGCACGCACACATACATACATACATACATACATACATACATACATACATACATAACAATAATAATAATAATAATAATAATAACAATAATAATAATAATAATATCGTTAATTTATCCAGTGTAACATAATTCGCTAACAGTTTGCAGTAGGGCCTTACAACTAAAACAAAATATATATGTATCAGAAATTTAAACGAGAAAGAAAAGCGTTGTAAGACAATAAAGATATTTGCAACGTGTTTCCAGATGGATCCGCCTGCTGGTCAGGGATATTCTTTGTGAAGGCATTCTATTGAAATTCCGTGCAGGCTGCATCATGTGTCTAAAGTTCAACCGTACCCCACTTAGGAATGTTTATGTAATATACGTCGATAATGATGTTATTCACTTAAAAACAATGAAACCTTAAGTAAAGTTTAACCAAATGATATTTCATAGTGAAAATCCCCCAGTAATACAAACAAACAGAAGCACTTTTCCCTACACGATCAAAATGTCTAGAAAAGTGATATTTATTTACAGGACAATTTCCTATAAAGCAATCATGCAGACATGCTGGAGATAAATGTTAAATATATTGAAGTCTCATGAAGCAGTATACATGCAAAGTACAAAGATGTGAATACATGCATCCTTAGATGATGACATTAATGTTTGTCAAATTTCACAGCAATCCATAACAACTTGCAAAACAATGGGGTGTTCACGCGATTCTCTCTTACAGTGCATTAAACTGCATGAGATAAAGGGCAGTAACTCCAACAAAAGTTTCGAGAGGCAAAGTAATTTGTCGATATGCGCACCATCATGATGACCAAAATATTTTCATTTAATCTGTAAGACTACTTGCGTTCATAAGAATCTGCCACACATTTCATTCAGCTGCAAGTCAGAAAGGGAAATAAACTCTTATAAAAGTTCGGGACCACATTCATGTGTGGATACGCATCTTAAGGTGACAACCCTAATATTTACCAATTGTTTATGGTAATTCATAAAAACTGCAGGATTAGCTGCGCTAACCGCATCGAATTTAGCAAGCGGACAAAAAGGGCAATAACTCTAACAAACATTGCAGGAGCAAAATTATTGGTCGAAATGCCCATCTTAAGATGATGACCATACCATCTGCCAAATTTCACGATGATCAATTAAGAAAATGACAAACTAGCTGCACTCACAAGATTTCGTTATGCATTCCATTCAGCTGCAAGTTAAAAAGGGCAAAACCTTTTAACCACTTTTGAGGGAGAAATATGATTTGTCGATATACATATCTTAAGTTGATGACCTTAATATTTAGGACGTTTTATGTCCTTGCATGAAAAAGTGCGAGGCTAGTTGCGCTAACCAGATTGAATCACATGGATAAAATAAATCGTATGTACCTCCGCTTCTTGCGATCAAGTTTCTATTATAAGAGTGCTGGATAATGATTGCCATTGGAAACAATAGGCCCAATCGTCTTTAAACTGATAGGAACATAAAATGTGTGAATATTATATCATTTCAAAGTGCCGAATTAAAAGCTGCTGAAGATTTTGTCTTATTTATAAGAGTGCAAACGACTGAAAGTTCGATCGATCGATCGATCGAGAGAGAGAGAGAGAGATCACCAAGGTAAAACTAGTGTGATATGTGATATCAAATCTAAATTATTTACTTGTTTTTAATAGACTACCTGGTGTACAGCAAGAATGTGGTCTGAATAATATCTGGACTGTCAGGAAGGACCGACAGAGGCCGCTGCAGACTAGTGAAAGGCGGGTCAGTTGCAAAACAGCCAAGTCCAGTGTAACATATCTGTCTGTGGATGATCTGCTGTACCGTCTCTATCAGAAAACCTGAAAAGTTTTGAAATCGCTAATTAATATAAAAAGTGCGATTTAACATAGGAAGTGCCGAGAAAAACCCTAGTCTTCCTTTTTCTTAAAATACCGTTACTTTATTTTATTTTATAAAGCATACTGAAATTTTTGGTTAAATATTTTAGTCCTTTTTTCATTCATATTTATTAGTTTACCTTTGTCTTCTTTTCGTCAATAGTCATGAGTATCTACAATTTCATCCGTCAGAGGAAGCAAAATATTCCAAGTATTACATGGGAAAAACTTTTAACTCTCTAAACTAGTGGTGTGTTAAGGGTTAATTGCGCCCGGGGCACCTACGAAGGCCCAAAGTGTTTTGGGCGACCTCTAGCGCCCGGGGCAACCGTCCCGTCTGTCTGTCCCCCTTCCACACCACCTTTTAGTACGCTACTGCTCTAAAGTGTTTGATTATATTGCTGTTATTATATACAAGGCCGGAAAAAGGTTTTTGTAGGCCCAAGGCACTTCCTTGAGAGTAAAAAAAATGGACATTGACATGACTTTGCCTCTTTATGTATACATTTTTCAGCGATATGGCGTTTTCGTAGGCCTTAGGCACTGTGTCTACTGTGCCTATTGGATAATATGGCCATGATTATAAGTACATTTCTCTCATGTAATATGTTATTAATCATGTATCTTAACCTATAACGTGGTATCTAAGGACAAGAACGTTCTTCTCTGCTTGTTATATAGATGTAAATTTGTATATCTAAATAGAAGTCAACTGGGTTTGTGCAATTAACTGAGTGTTACCTTCGACATGCCTAGCGAGTGAGTTGACGTGTATCTCTTTGGGGGATGAGTGCAAGGTCGTGTAAGTTATGGCGCCGATAACGAGAGCTAGGCAATATGTGCCGTTTCAGCACTGATCTGAGTCATGCTTGGAACGAATTATAACTCTCTAACCTTTTTGACTATTCTCACATCATTATAAAGGTTTTTGTCATGCACACAAATTTTTACCCAAGTTCATGACAGAATAGCTAATCTCCAAGCGTGTTTAAAAGATTGGCGGGTTGATTATCAAGTAACTTTTCTTATCAGTCATTTGGAAATACGTCAACAAATATATATATATATATATATATATATATATATATATATATATATATATATATATATATATATATATATATATATATATATATATATATATATATATATATATATATATATATATATATATATATATATATATATATATATATATATATAATTGTCACACCATATACAGTATTTTTAAATAAGATTATGTAAAATAAAGGGTATTAGTGCTTACCCAACGAAGGTACCGATAGAACAGCTGTGTAAAACACCAACAGCGAAGGGGACATGCTGTCTTTGTGAAGAAACTCAGAACAATGACCAACACTCACTTATCTGTGTTTGATTCAGCCCAGAGATAACACAAAGGTATATTTAAAGACTGCGTCAATGGCCAGAAGTCAAGTCAGTACAAATATGAGTGTCAGCACAAATATGAGTGTCTTGTAATCATCATATACGCTCTCTCTCTCTCTCTCTCTCTCTGCCAGCGCTTCAGTGACGGTCCTCCGCATTCATCACCACCGCCATTAATTATGTTATCAAAGTCTATCTCGTCTTTCGTTAGTATCGTTTATGTTGTTAATTTTGATGGAGACAATAGAGAATACCTCTTCTTTAGTTCGTCATCACAACTGTATTTTATCATACCTTAATTTTGTCAGATCATGGATGAGTTTCGCGTTAATGTCAATTTCTTGTGTACTGTCGGATGGAAAGGGGACGTGTAATTTTTATATTTTAATATATCTTGAAGACTACATTTTGTTGTTCGTCCTTCGAGTTTGAAGATGACAATGATATCTCTAACTGGTCTGCGAGTGGCTGACCGGGCCAAATTGAGTTCTGAACTATCTTTGAGATAGTGGATAGGAAATGCCACCTTCTTGATCAATAGAGGACGTGCTGCAGTTCTGATATATATATATATATATATATATATATATATATATATATATATATATATATATATATATATGATACTCGCGCTTCTGGACTGCCTCTCCAATTCTCCTCAGTTCAAAGTCTAGAGCTCCAGTACGGACAAGACTGAACCAAGTAGAACGATCCTGTTCGTTATATTCCCAAGACTCAGGATCAATAATGAAGTGCTTTAGGGACGACTTGTGGGAATCATTGAAGTGTTGCTTTTGCTCATCCACCTTCAGCTCACCGCAGATGATCTTCTTTGGTTAATGCTCTTCTGACATCCCGGTGATGTGGCCTGTCCACGTCATCAGTGATTTTATCAGCAGTGTATGAATGTTGTGTTGCCGCCCATGTGAGAATCTCATTATCTCGAACCCTGTCCAGACATCTAATCCGCATCAGTTTTATGAGGCAGGCCTTGTAAATATGGCTCAGCTTCTTGACATGTATACCGTCCAGGTTTTGCGTGCATAAACAGGGTTGGTAACACAGTGACTTTCCAGACTTCATTTTGTTTGCAGATTGATGTCTTTATGTTTTCCCACATTTGTACATTTGCCAAAGACTACTCTTGCTTCAGCATTTCTGGCGTTGGTTTCATCACTAGCATTCACTGCACGTGACAGTGTACCAACTAGATAGGTGAACTTGTCTACTGCAGATAAGGTTGGGCCACATACTGTGATGGAGGGCTCCACGTAAGGCATTCCTGATGCAGGTTCATGTATCGCCTGTCTTCTTGATACTGATTGTGATGACGAAATTGTCTGAGGCGTAAGAGAAATGGTCCAGACTCTGTTGTGTGTCAGATTCAGATTTGGTATTCTGGAAACAGTCGTCATCAAACAGGTGATCACGAATAGTCACTTCCTTTAACTTTATATTTGCCTGCAGTCTGCTCATATTGAAGAGATTGCCATCATTCCGGTATCTGATGTCAATCCCACTGTCATAAGCAACGATGGCATCAATAAGCATGGCAGAGAACATCATAATAAAGAGAGTTGGGGATAACACAAAATCTTGCTTGGTTCCAATGATGAATGGGAGTGGTTCCGATGACTCACTATCGTTCACAACACGAATGAACATGCCATCATGGAATTGCCGAACCATTAAGATGGATTCTCAGGGCAAACAAATTTTACATGATCTTCCATAGACTCCCACGACTAATTGTGTTAAAAGCATTTGTCAGGTCTATGAATGTCACTCGTTCCTGATAGGGGATGCCGTTTTGGTGTGACTAAGTGCCACCTTATCAAAACACTGTGATGTTGGATCTCAATTCACATGTGTATTATATTAGAACCTCCAGTGTCATCATTCCACATGCGCAAAAGGTTATAGCTAGATCCACACGTCTGTCGGTGCCAGTGTATTTCTCTCAAATATGATCATTAAAGTTTAATATATTTGTATAAAATGTGAGCATTCTAATTCCTTCTACATTATTTTTCCTTTTGGAGAATGTGTACCATTCTTTACAGTGTTAAGTGCTTCAGTAATCTTTGGAGGATGTCACTTCTTCCTTTGGATCGGTGACATTTACATTTTGTACACTTTGGGATGTATTATGCACTAGTCAACCCCATGCTGGACATCATCTTTTATTTCATAGTAGGAGCTTATTACTTCAATAAGCTTCGTATTATTCAGTCAATCTACTCGTTATATGTACTATGTGATATTTATTCCATATATGAAAATTTGTTTGATTCACTCGATATTATTTGTGGTTATATGGCTGCACTCTAGGACATTGGCGTAATTTCTTTCTAACTGCTAAGTAATTATACAAAGTGATTGGATTCTTGTTTACACCCACATATACTACATTTCAATCATGAACAGTGCAAGTCATGTGCAGATTACTCGATTCATGCAACTTGCACCCATAGCAATGCAGCCTTGCGAGTCCCTTCATCCAGAAAGTCTACTTCTCACCTAAACAACAATATGAAAGTTTTATGGGACTCTTCTTTGCCAACAGGCTTTCCACTATTTCTGGTCTTTCTAACTAATGATATAATTAAAACAGGACCCACACTAGCTTTTAATAATTATATCATTTTAGTGTATTGTGTTTCATATGACAGTGAACGGCCTGATAAGCAATGGGACTATATTTATGTTGAGTTTTTCCGTGGAGAATATGCTACCAGCTAATCTTAACTATGCTTGATGACCGCTTCATGTGTTATAACCAGTAATCAAATGCACATGTTTCAGACAATTATCAGGGTCGGTTTTGAAAGTTTATTCCATTTTCTATTTCGCAATAGAAATATATATGTATATATCTGATGACTAAAAGCTTACTTTTGATATTTTATAACTAAAAAATAAAAACAACAATAATTTCCATTATGTTTTTATTTGCGTTGCGTTCCATTTTTCCATTTCGTATTTTATTTTATTCCATTGCGTTCCATAATTTCATTCTGTATTCAGATGACGTCTAAATTCAAAAAGTGTAATTACTCATTTGTTTGTGCCTGCACCAAAAAATCATATGTACAGACCAACTTTAACCACAATACATGACAATAAATAAAGAGTATATTGAAGATTTAAAACCACATTTACACAACTGGTATTCTAAATAGGTCACGAGGGAAAGGGAGGTTTTAATGGTGACGAGCAGTGCATAAGTGTATTAGTGAACATTGTAACCTCATTAATCAAGCCAATTCACGCTGAATGGATAATTGCAGCTCAAGCGGCAAGTGAAAGATATGACCTAATTATGAGTGGTTTTGAGAAAGCTGGACTTGTTTAATTCTGCAATTTAGGGATTATTGATCTTATAAGCACTTGTCAGTACAACGAGACTTGGTTTACTCGATGTTGATACAGTGGCTTTAATTCTCTGCTGTAGTGTATTTACATACATAGTGTATCGTTTAATAATATTGCTTCCTGCAATATTATTTTACAACCTTTTTTTGGATGAAAAATGCACACAATGTGCTCACAGGATGATTCAATTGTTTCAACAACAGTTGTATTCAAATGAAGGATCAATTTGAATAAACATTAAATTTAATTGTATGTACTAGTAATTTTATTATTCTTTCTTTCATTCCCAGTATTACTAGTGTTTTGAATATCTTATGCTTTTCTCGTTTCTCTCTGTCCTTCCTTGTCTCACATTTAAGGCAGCGAGTGGAAATTACAGCTAACTGACACCTTATCGATATGTCTGATTTAGAACGATATGAAATACCTTATATTTCTTTTTTTCAAAGGGTTAATGGATACGGGATTTCGCTGATACAAACCCAGCCGAGTCATACCAAATACTTATAAAAATAGTGCCAGCAGCTGCCTCGCTTGGCGCTCAGCGTTAAGAGGTTACTGTTAGGACTGGTCAGCCTGGTGTCAGGATAATGTGACTGGATGAAACATGATGCTACATGTCTGCGGTGCTAGATATCACTATAAACTGACATGCGGCAGACATAGAGATGGATGGAAAATTGTTAAAACTACGTAAAAGTCCAAATCACACACACTGTAACTGTATTGCCAGGTTACAATATTGACGTTTTTAAATTCTTGGTTTGGTGTAACAACGATTGTTTCAGGAGTTAGTCCAAGTGGCTTTAAAACGCCATCAATGTAGTAAGAAAATACCTCAATATCTTTTCATACAAATGGAAAATTATATATATATATATATATATATATATATATATATATATATATATATATATATATATATATCCAAATTATTTATCTATAAAGAGTTTTGCTTCCTTTCCCTTTCAGATATTCTTACATTTTCTTACTACAATGATATAGTTTCAATGGTATGTGTTAAGTTTACTTTGAGATCTGACTCCACTGAGGATTTTGCTTCGAGATCTGAGTCCGCTTTCACACTCAGCTTGTATAAAGGTAATCATGACCACTCTGTATAGATTCTGGAACTGGTTTTCAGGATACATACCAAAACACAATGTTCCACAGTTCAAACATGTTTTTCCATGGATGTTTCTGTCCATGTATCACGTTTTCTACAAGACCTAAACGCAGGTTATATCTGTATTACTGCTTTCCACGTTGTGTTCGTTTAGCAGACATAATTCATGAAATAGTCTTGATTGGGGAAAGTGGGCAAATCAAACTGTTGGGAACATAAAGGTTTTCTAATCTGTATCAACTTCTAGCTGACGGATATGATTAAATTTATCAATTTTGAATCAGAGAATCTTAAGAACCAAATTAGATATAAATTTGTCACCACTTTTGACTACTAAATGTATTTGGATACAGTGGTGACAAAATTTAGAAAATCCCTTTCAAAAGTAACGTTGCCTTCCCATATTTTATGTAACTATTTAGGTAGTTGGAACATCCACAATCTAATCCACTAAAACAAAGGCGCTGAATTGATTGTTAACGTGCTGAAAGAAGAGCATTCCTTAGTACACGTAATGTTTAAAGAAGAGCATTACTTTGTAACGTGCTGAAAGAAGAATATGGCCTTGTAACGTGCTGAAATAGGAGTGTTGCTTTGTAACGTGCTGAAGAGTATTTCTTTGCAACGCGATAAAAGAAGAGCACTGCTTTGTAACGCACTGATAGAAAAGTATTGCTTTGTAACGCGCTAAAAGATGAGTATTGCTTTGTAACGCAGTAAGAGTATTGCTTTGTAACGCGCTAAAAGAAGAGTATTGCTTTGTAACGCGCTAAAAGAAGAGTATTGCTTTGTAACGCGCTAAAAGAAGAGATTGCTTTCTAACGCACTGAAAGAAGAGTATTGCTTTGTAACGCGGTAAAAGAAGAATATTATTTTGTAACGTGCTGAAATAAGAGTACTGATTAAAAGAGCTTTGTTTGTATTAGAATAAGTCTTATTCGCCACTTAGAAAGATGAATAGAAACTCTTAATTCTGAACAGGTCCGAATATGCTGAAATTTATTAAATTGCTGAATTCCACGAAATCTGGTGGGGAATATATCCATGCAGAACTAATTGTACATAATATGATAAACGCTAACTAAAAGTACATGCTTTAAACTGATTTGCTAATAACCATTAGTTCTTACTTTCCTTTTACGTTTTGCTGTTGTTTTTTCTGGCTCGTCTCATGCAGATTTATGAAACACTCATTACTATCGAGAGTAATTCATGTGAAATATTCTATTTTTATGCTGTTAGGAAACCCATTATGAATACTGTTTATATATTGATATTTTTGTCTTCTCCCTAAAGATTTTGTATATAAATTACACCCAAGAGCTTTAAAAGAAACAAAACAACCATATATCGATTATATACGTCGCACATTAAAATTGTGTGCAAGAGGTCAAGCGTTTATTTTTGTTGTAAATAACAACTGTACCGAGAAAACACACGACGGACGACACTCGATAAAATAGACCGTACGGTCAGGTGAAACAAACAGTTACAGTGTAACATGCCTAATTAGACACCTCCATACAACAGGAGTCTAACCATACACGTGTAACGCAACCGCGTCTATTCTCAACATAGCTGCATATAATGAATTCGCCTCCGCGGTAGCTCGTCACAGACGCGATCGAATGTATGTGCTTATTTCGACATTTAACTACTTAGTGGATAATATAATTTCCCTTCTGTTCTCGATAAATCACAAGTCTACTTAGCACCGATTTCATAAATGATACGATCTTGTTCCAACCAGATCAAAATAGTCGAGTTACGGCGATCTTACACACAGTTCACGAGTATGAGTTACTAGTTCTGGTTCTAAATTAACGAGTGTTCTCACTTAAAATACCCCACACAACAAAGTACGACGTATAATGCTGACTTAACATGACCGTGTACTTCTGGTTCAGTTTGAGTAACAAAGCAATCCCCAGGTATTTTTGTTAGTGCAATCTTAAGACTGAAACTTTATTTAACAATTTGCATTTATATTTCGCCCAGGTGTTGGAATCGAATAATGTATTTCTGAACTTTGAACTCGAGTCGGGGCTGTGTTTAAATGAATTTTTGTAAATATATTTAATTTTAAAAAATTGCGGATTACCAATATTAAAAGTCCTGGTTCATGTCAGTGGATTAACATTTTCAATGACATTCTTGTTTAATATCAACTTAATGAACAATTCATTGTTAAGCTTCAGTGATAATGAACTCGACCATTTTCAGTACTGGATTTTAATTCTTACTGAATGTAATAGTGGTAAATTTTGTCAGAAGAAATCCTATTATACTCAACATCAACTTTTTACGTATTTATTGCAATAGTCAGATTCATAACTGTACAAGTCACTCATAGTAATGTTCCTTGCCTGTCATTTAGTTGTAAAGAAACAAAACAAACAAGTTTGACATGGATGTAACTGAATGGATAGATAATAGACAAATGAACCATCCAAATACGCATCTTTACATTTCTTTTATAATAGAGCCAGGTTTACTTGAATGGATGAGGTTTAAAAATTCTGATTTGGTAATGGACCATACAGAAATTATTCCTAGGTCGACCTTTCTACGTACTAAACGGGATTTCATTATACCAACACCTCATATGAACTTTTCTTTATATTTCTATTGATCATATCAATTGAAACTTTCTTTAAATGCACCCACATCAACATACATGATTCTGATATGCCCAAAGATGTGCTTCAAGGAGTTTACTTCTATTGTCACTCTTAAAAAAGACAATAAATTAAGCGACAGCATTAAACGTACTAGGATTAACACGTTTCCCACCACACTAATCCGCACACGATCTGCCGTTTGCATCAATGATCATAGATGTAGATCGTCTCCTGCACTGAACGATGCACCTTACAACTTGCACAAAAATTTGTCCTAAAGCATCAAAGTGAAATATCTGGGGCTGTAGAGCGTTTGAAAGACCTTGTGCTGCAACAAAAGATCCGTCCTCTGGGTTAATGTGATGGGTTGGTCGACCAACAAGTCGAGATCGCTGTACCATGATCATTGGGACTAAATAAGGACTGTCAAAATGAGAAGAACAGCGGAGGTCTTTACCTTTTGACGTACTTGCGGAATCATCCTGAAGGGTGGAAAGGTATAAACAATCAGGCGATCCCATTTTAGGCTGACAGCATATAATGACCAGGGTCCTCTGGTCTGGGATTAGGGAAATGTAAAAGTGAGCTTGTTGCGTAACCTAGTCTGAAAGAAGTCCCCAAAGTCTGAACAGGATATCTACTACATATTTACGCCGAGACCATTCCGTGCGGACTGTCATGCCCCTCCTGGACAGACTCTCCCAAATTATTTTTCTTGCCAGGAATTTGGTGAACTCGGATGGTTGTCAGTTCTGATGTTGCACAGTGAATGAGGTTCCAAACATCCATGCACACAGAAGAGGCAAGTCTGCCTTCTTGTCGCTCGAGGAACGCTACCATCGCCGTTTTGTCGGAGGATGCCATCATGCGGCGACTACTGGTTTTGTCAATGCACCCCAAAAGGGCTAAACACACTTCCTTTATTTCTTAACTGTTTAAGTAGAAGGCATATTTGTCCCCGGGACCATAAACCATGAAGAATCAGAACTAAATTTCCAGCTCCAGATAAGCACCCCACCAAGAATCTAACGCGTTTGCGAACGGATAGGAGGAGGGTTTGGTGGAAATCCAGACCTAGTGAAATCAGAGCAGTCAAATGGTCCTTGTGCTGTTTCCAGTTTGATAGAATACGAAAATGGAGAGGGTGCAAGTGCAATCTGCCAAATGGAACCATATCTTCTGTGGAATTCAGGATCTCTAGTAGAGATTGAAATAGATGAGACGACGCGATCTTGGTTCTCAGAGCTTCAAAGAGGGTCAGGATCTTGTCTGCTCTGTCCCTTGGTACAGACATATCCACTTTAAAGAAAAGCATTTTTTATATAAAAAAAGTTGTTTCTTGTAGAATCATTACCCGATCACATTAACATTAGGAATACAAGTCATACTGTCTCATAAAACCTGTTAGAGAAAAAAAGAGTTGAATAATTCATTAAAGACTGAAGGACTTGTGTTGAAGATGAAAGGAAGAGCGCGAAACTGATAACTCTCGATACGAGAACCGGACGACTATTATTGAGTATGGATGGATAGGAACGTGGAAATAGGCACATGTCAGATAGAGACTAATCGCAAATACACATGGACGGATAGAGGCAAACTAATTGGTCGTTTCTATCTAAAAATTTGGTGGAAGCATAAATTGATTTAAATGACTGCGATCGATGATTGGTCAGAGTTTGGCATTGGATTTCCTGACCAGAAAAAACTTGGGAGTAAAACCCGGAACATTCTGGATTTCGAACATCTCCAGTGAATCCTTTACACAAAGTCCAAAGGTATTGCCGTCAGGAATGGAGGACAAAAGGAGAGGGGTATGGCAAAATGAGATCCGGACTCCCTCTGAGGTCATTTGGATGGTCTATTAGTCTTGCGAAAGAGAAAGAGCCAATGTATGAAATACAAGATTCTGGTGCTTACTGGGTTGTTGTCTTCGGATGGAGCGGCGCACTAATCAGCGGCAAGTGGAGGCTTCTGGGGGTAGAGAATCCTATTCCCACAAGATGACTGCATCAGAGACTGATCAGCAGATTGACTCTGTTGACAGACTTGGGAATGATGATGTACTGGGTTGAGAGGCGAACGATCCCGTGTTCCTTGTCTCATGTCATCCTGTCTTTGATGGAGATTAGACGATTTTTAATGTGATTGTTGTGTACCGAAATGGAGCAGCTGCTCTTGGAATGCCTGTCTCCATACTTCCTCTATCTTGCTACAGAACAGTAGAGGTGATCTGAAGGGAGTGATTCGCAGGGTCAATGCATTGTGAGGCTTGAGCGAGGTAGAGTGTAAGCATTTGCCCCATTTCACATGATCCAAGTTAGCGTAAACTCTCAAAGCATTCACCACTGCATGATGGGCGGTTCAATCAAATACCTTGGATAATCTATCCATAGACTTTTTTGGTCACTGCTAGCCTTGTCCGACTGCAGGAAAATCGCCAGCGACTCCAAAACAAACAGCGAAGACATGGCTTCAATCTTGCATACATGACTTCTTTATCCATCTTATAAGCAGGAAATCATATTGACCACGGAGTAGTTTTGTACAACGCCGACAGATATGTGGAAGAGGTGTTGGAATGAGCTCTATACCAGCAAGATGTAAAGTTAGGCTGAAACTATCTTCTGCCTTCTAGGTCGGTCCTGAGCAATGGCTCATGCCTCGCCCTAGGAAAGTCCCATTTTTTCCAGCTTGGTCATCAATCTCCTTTGTCATGTTATCTTTGGCCAAGCAAGATATATAGGACGCTGGCATTTGAGTCTCGCAAAAAAGAAAGGCTTTGGAAATGCCTGAATTACTGAAAGACTTGATTATTCCCTACTGCATACATGCCAACCCCTGACGCGGAAACAGTGTAATCCAAGTGGACAAAAAGAGGAATCCACATATAACATGCTAAAAATTCAATAAACAATGATTTATTTGCCCCTCTCGTCTTTTAACGTCCTTTACTGCTTCAAGTTTTCATATGTAGCACTTTTAGCTTTAGAAAGCAACAGATTTTCATGTTGCATTTTAAAACACGTTGTAACAGCTGAGGCCATGAATGTATTGCACACCAGTAGAGCACGAAGTACTGGGTTACTGAGCTTGGATCTGAATTCACTTTTATGTTTGTTAACAATACTGAACAATCTCTCACAGTCAGCATTAGAATGGTAAATAACCAATATTCCTTTCATAACCTGAGAAAGAAGAGGAAATTTATATCTTCCAGTGATTGTGTCTTTTAGCTAGGAAATAAGGTGCCACTGCACATCAACTCTATCTGCATTAAGTATATTGTCAAGTAGAATCCCAACTTTATACTTCAGGAATTCTCCTTCCAGATGATCCAGGGTAGACAAGGATGGTAATAGAAAGGGATATCTCTTGACAAAGAATCTAACACTTTTGAAGCTTTTTGACTGTCTCTCATTTACATCAGCAACTGAAACATTTAAAAGCACTTCATCTCCATAGGGGAATTTCTGGAGCATGTAATCACAGACTGTAGCATAATAATCTCTAACATTATCATAAAACACTTTCACAGCTAGAGTATAATTGTGTTCTATGATTTCTCTTCCTTCTGCACCAATAGCAAGATCTTCATTATCTTTCTATTAAGAACTCTGTAAATAACACCTCTGCATTTAAAACATTCACGTCCACACTTCAGTTCTGCTAAAGATAAGGAGTTACCTTAGTATTGGAGTTTGTAAGACAAGCTAATTTGATGAGTTTCCTTGTTTTCAAGTGTTTCTCCACATAAAATTTACCAACATGCCCAATATTAAAATTGTTTCCGCACAGACTGCAATGAGCATGATGCTGCCCTAGAATACAGGGACTCGTATCATTGCTTAAAACTTACCTGTCATACATGTACTATATAGTACATGTATGACAGGTCAATTTTAAGCAACGATACAAGCCCCTGTGCCCGAGAATGGTAAGCTGTATTATGCCATTCATCTTTGATGGATTCATTTTTTATGCGTCTTTTTTTGATCCACCTGTGAAATTGTTTGAAAAAATATATGTGCTCTAACACAAACATCGACTAGAATGCATCTGAAGACTTTTAGCGCCAAATAGTAAAATTATTTCCACACGGCCTGCTCGACATAACATGATGCTGCCCTCGTGCCCTCATCTTTGGAGGATTGTTATTTTTTGTTTCATTTATTTTTGGCCTTTTTCTAATCCATATGTGAAATTATTTGAAAGGAGATATTTTTGTTCTCACACTCATCGACTAAAAAAAATATACTTTTTAGCGCCAAATTCTGTACTAAATATAAAGTAGAAAAAAGAATCTGCGAGTAAAGATTAAAAATTAGAAAACCAGTCTGTTCTCTCCTCACTAAGCCATACAGCTGCTATGAATAGAATATGAGGTCGAAAGTTTGAAAGTAGAACCAGCATGTTTCTGGGTAATAGGATAGTTGCTATAAATAGAACATAATACTTTTAGGAAAGTGCACGGACAAGCGTACTCTTATACTGTAGTTACGTAGAAGCCATCTTTTTTAAAATACGGTCTGTGGGATTAATGGGATGTTAATAAAAACGAGAAAACAAAATTTTTTTAAAAAGGTGGATATACAGAAAAAGCGTAATCCATATACGTTTAAGCGTAAGGTATAATTTAGTGAAAAAAGCATAACGATTATGCAAAAAGCGTAACGATTGGCATGTATGCTACTGTAGTATAAGAAAATATTGACCGAGGCCATGATCATTTATGTCGGTGTAGAAGAAGAGGTGAACACCTGATACTTTTCCTCTATAGATGCTGTAAAACTATACTCGCTCCCCTCTGTTGGGGTTTTGAGTGTGAGCTACCATTAGGTTAGTCCCCAAACTCTGAGTGTGGGTCATCCTGGTTGTGATCAAGAGCTACTTCTGTATAATTTATACCAAACGGTACAGACAAGGCATGTCAGTTTTCTATAAGGTTGTTATGGTACCTCTGATGAGGCACTTCGTACATGCGATGCACAGATTACATGAATCCATGATGGCCTTGAATTCTATGCACTTTATACACTTTGTCATCATTGTTACATTCTTAAATGACAAAAGGATAAAAAAGAAACAATAATATACGGTAATCATGTCGGAAATGCCCACTATGCTAGTGGTGTATAAAATTGCACAGAAACAAGAGCTACAATTTTTTTCCATTGCAATGTAGCTGTGAGAACCATGCAGCCAGAAAACCAGAGACTAAGTCAATGTAGGTGAAGAAATTTCACAAATTTTGTTGAAATTTAAAAAATAAAGTATACCATGTATAGAATGAATCTGAAAATAATGTAATCCTCAAAGGAAGGATTAAGACAAAACTAAATCCAACTGGTTTTCAGGAGGTGAGGTGAACTACATCTGCCCAGTTCACAGAGAAAGCTTTAAACTAGCACTACCTATATGTGGCAATGCCATTTGTCAGTATTTTATAGACAGCAATAGATTTTTGTCTTTAGGAGGACTCGATTCAGAAATTAGGAGGTCTTATATTCACAACATTATTGTGATCGGGAAATGTATTTGAAGGAGAAAAGACACATCCTGGTCACTGCTGATCAATAGCAAGTGAGAGCTAGCCTAAGACTCAAAATGAGTATTGTAGATCAATCAGTTGTTGAAATACTGGACAGAATCCCTTCTGACCTTTTGTGAATAGCCACTACTTAGGTGACGTGTAAAAGCTCTGGATGCGGAGGCCAGACTGAATGACAGAGAATGTCATTGGTAGATCTTCCCATGTAAGCAAATATTGAGGAACTTCATTTGAACAGGAATGACAAGGATATGAAGGTATGCATTGTAAAGGTCGATGAAGACTGCCCAGTCAGCAGTTACTGCATTTCTGTGGCTGTGGTCTCCATCCTGAAACAGCTCTCTTGTAGAAAAGTTGATAATGACTCGCAACATTCTTCTGGTGACAGTAAAATCAGGAAGATGATATACTCATGCACACCACCACCACCCCAAGAAAAATATACTGAACAATTATTTAAATTCAGCACTCAGTTTATAACTAGGCTACATGTCACTGTATGATTGTGAACTGAATTCTGCAATGAGCATGATCATGTGCTCAGAGTAATGTATTACTTTGCTCCCATTTATTTCTTTTACAGTTTGTAAAGCGGTGTTTTTGTCCCTTTTTCTGATATCACATTAAAGTTAATATCCATCTGCTCTAGCATTTTCCATTATACAACAACCACAACTCACGCCATAAAACATGGAGCCATTTCCTTTTAAAAATATACTGATCCATTAGCTTGATGATCAATTTGTGTGGCAATGTTCATATTTGAAGAAAACTTTTTTTGGAAATGCGTCATATACAGTTGCTACAAATAGCAAATAAGTAAAGTACTCTTATACAGCAGTCTTCTTCTTATGAATATTCTCAAATTGACAGACTGGAATTAAAGAGATTATAAAAATGACAAAACCTTTCTTTTATTACTTTACTTTCTAAAAAAGTTTTAATGAACCAAAAAAGCCTAATACATATATAGACTTGTGTAAAACAATTTTGTGAAGAAAAAAACATAATGGCTGGCATCTATATATATGGTTGCCAACACCATTGTATCAGCAACACTCTTTTGGGGAAGGGAGTACACTTCTTCCTTAAATCACGCAAGATTTAACTGATGGAATGGCAGGGGGGCAGGTCTTACCATTATCGACGATACCTAAGCAATCCTCAGAAAAATTTTTTTTAGCTTCATACCAACGGGATCTGACGGAAGGACAAATAGCATGTGAGGGAGTAATTGCCTTTGTCTTTCAAGAATTTTGCTGATTGACCCCATGGACAGTCAGGATGATTCTGCTTTTTAGCATCCTTGGTGGCTGAAGGCTTGGGACACAGATACAGGGAAAAACTAATTAAGTGCCTTCTTAAAGAACCAGAAATCTTCCTCTTCTGCTGCCTTGATTGATGGTTGGAAGGAGATAAGGGACTCAACCAAAGGACTGCTACCTGTTATACTTTGTATTCTACCAGAAACAACAGAACATTTGTGCCCTACTCTCACTCCTGAGAGGCATGATTTTGTGACTCAATATCACTGTTGCAGGGGGAACTTGGGGGTTGAGGGACCCCAACCTGTAACTCCTTGTGCACAGGCAAGGGACTGTCCCTAGGAGACACTTGACAGGTATGAGTGACTCATCCCTCCTCAGGCATCTAGGGCAAAAAGGTATGCTTTCATCCTTTTTGTTACCACTTCATATGATGACAGCTCAAAGACTGCTAAATCTACCTCTTTTACCTTGGGCCAAGGACCTGAAATTCATCACTACAGAATCAGGATGGACCAAGGCATTACAGGAAAGAGGGAGATACCACGATTGGTTATGGTGCTGCTCCTCCCTCATGGGAGGGAGTGACTCGACTCATTACCTCCCTTAGGAGGGGGCCTATGAGTCTTATGCATCTCAACAAGACTTTTCCAATCCTAAAAGGGATTTGGCAATAGAAAAACCAGACAATCCTGATGAATTAGGGGGGCCCTTTTCCTCCCTTTGTAAGTCAGTATATCTTCAGCGAGGTCCTAAACCTGGGTTGACTCCAGACTGAAAGAAGGTCAACCATCTGTCCTCCTACAACTTCAACAAGCTGTACAGGTGGGGTCTGTTTCCCAGGAGACTTTCTTGTGTCTGTGCATTTTAAACATAAAAATCTTGCCTGCTCTGGTGTCCTCACTATTAAATAAATTAATACACAGACAATCCTGATGCTTTAAACAATTAAGTCGGTGGTGCTTATGGTGAGTACAGGATAAAAAGAACTCAGTGCTGATATTTCAATGACAAATAAAATCAGCAATACTGTATTCTGAGTGCTGGATATGAAAACCAGGAAAAGACCAGCTAGAAAAGATCCTAATAATGTAATAACATGGAATATTACTCCCAAATTAACATACGACTGAAAGTAAATCTAATGTGCAATCTCCTCATGAAGAATAAAAATGGAGAAAGTCAGATTAAATGGAATAAAATTCTGACAATTCAAACAGTATTAAAACAAACAGAATCAATATAAAGTCCAAAATCATGCTAGAAAAAAGACATACAGTTATTGTCAAAAGACTGGGATCTGTGTGTGAACCTAATGCAAGATTAATAAATGTAACCAAAAGATGCCAATAATTATTTTAGAGAGAGAGAGAGAGAGAGAGAGAGAGAGAGAGAGAAATCCTAACAGAAATAATACCCAATATGATGGTAATTTCAGTGTAAAAATGCACCTAATGAATATGCTCAATTTGTGACATACGACACATGGCCAAGGCAGTTTTCCTCAAAGAGTAATTTAAATTGCTGTAATCATGGTGGCAGCTGAAAAGAATAAGGACAAGTGCACATGGGCCTGGGTCACAGGATAGACGTTCGATCTTTCCATTAAGTCACCCTATCGGATTATGAATTCTAACCATATGGCTTAAGGCATTTTCTGTCCAGAAAAGAGAAAGCTACACAATAGCAACAGATTATGCATTACTGAAACCCTCATGCTGATATAACCATTCATTCACAAGTAGCAATAATAAGAATTTCAAGATGGCTGCTGATATGCAAGCAGCATTCTTTTCAGTTAGGTTCCCCTAGACATTATAATTATGGTGATAGAGCCCCAAGGCTATCTTTTTTATTCAGTAGTAGTAACAATAACATTTTCAGGATACTGGAAATCAGAGTGGTAACAATTTTATTTGGACCAATTAGATAACATAAGCAGTCTTTCAATGAAAAGGTAATGTCTGAATGACTTTCCGTTCAAAAGCAGTAAATAATATTTTCAAGATGGCTGCCACGGTGGCCATAGTGGATTCAGATTGGCATGATTTTCATGTAAAACTAACTCGACATGTTACGAAGTATTTTAGTGACAACCCCATATTGTAATGACTGTTCAGAAGGAGTAGTGACAACAAAATTTTCAAGATGGCAGTTAGTGACCATAATAGCTGTCCAAGCAGCACCATTTTCATTTAAGATCAACCAGATCATGGGATAAATGTGTCTGAAATTGATGGCAATCCTCCATGTAGTTGAGCAAAAGCAGCAATAACAAATTTGTGTTAATAGACTGAAAGCACAAGCTTTTATAGTTTATGAACAGCTGAGCTAAAATTTGCAGTAGCACGGTGAACTTTCGACATGTGCATCTTGTGAGTTTCCAAGTTTTATGGCAATCCATTGAGATCTTGAAACCAACAGTCAGAAGATTCTATTTGTCTTCAGCAGCAAGTCAAAAAGGGTTATATAACTCTCATTAACTGCGATCTGACAATGTGCACATCTTCATGTGATGGCGACGACAATGTTAACCAAGTGTCATAGCAATGTGTCAATAAGGGCCCTAGTAGGGCCAAGCTCATTGACTGACATGTACCCAACAGTCTAATGCTTGAAGCAGCTAACCAACAATATCTGGGCAAGCAGGATGTTTTCTGCTTAACTTCTGTTGATTCCATGTTATTAAAATACATTTGAAAGGTTTTCTAGTTTCTTCATTTTTTTCCCCCACATCAATGTCCTTTGTCCAATACAGAAAAGCTTTTATGACCTGATGCTTTGTGTCAAGGTTAGTCACACTTGGCTCATCCTTTTTTGTTTGATAATATTGTGCAAGCATATTTCTACTTTGTGCGTGTGTGTCTGTGAGAAATTTTGGATTTTTAACATAGCTTTAAAAAAAAAAATCAACCATATACTGCTATGATGTCTGCAATGTGGCAGTTTATAACGATGTCTAGCACTGGAGCATCACACCGCACATTGTCCCACCCAGTCATATTATCCCGACACCAGGCTTACCAGTCCTAACACAATCTAGTAACGCTGAGCACCAAGCGAGGCAGCTGCTAGTACCATTTTGTATGTCTTTGGTATGGGGTTTGAACCTGCAATCTCCCGCATCTGAGACAGACACTCTAACTACTTAAGCCACCAGAGCAGCTGCTTTTAGTGTGTGTGTAATTTGGATTTTTAAAGTTGCTTTTAAAAAAATTCAGTCATATTGCTACAATGTCTGCAGTAAAAATAACCTGACACCAGGCCTAACACTAGCCTCTTAATGCTGAGTGCCAAGCGAGGCAGCTGTTAGTACCATTTTTGTAAGCCTTTGGTAAGATTCGGCCAGGGATCGAACCCACAACCTCCCGCATCAGAGGCAGACGCTCCAACCCCTTAGGCCACTGGAGCAGTTGCTTTTAGTAACAGCAGTTCTATTTGTATTTGTATAAATACTAAAGGTGTTCACCAAAGACTTTTAAATTTGGTCAAATTCTTCTGTCTAAAACACATTTTTAAGAACTAGTGTTTTTCTGTTTTTGCAACAGCACCACATCTGACGGCAAATTGGCATCATCTGTATAAAAATGAAAGGTCCAAGAGAATGTCAGGTTAATGCAAAGTATTTGCTATAACAAGCTACTCAAACTGTATGCATACACCATAACAAGACAAAGGATATGTGTGTGTACGTGTGTGTGGTCAATTTGGGAAGTCATCACTGTGAAGGACCTACATGATATACCCCAGGTCTTGGAAACACTTAAGTCACTTGTATCTGGACACAAATCTTTTATCTGGCATGCACAAAATCACTTATGCAGGAATCCTCTGTATGCACCTAATAGCTGAAAGGCAAATTCAAAGGCTTGCCAGTCCTAATTCGAGCACTGGCTAAGTGGGAAATCATGCTGATCAATTGATTATCTTACCTGTGCTGATATTTACAATGAGAAAATTCAGTGGCTGATAGATCCCCAGATGTACACGTTGTCATTGTTGGAGTACAGCAGGTGAACATGACGCAGTAGCTGGATGGCAAGTTCAAAGACTTTGACTAGCTGCAGACTGATGAGAAAATGTGTTGATATTTACAGTGACTAAATTCAGAGGTTGAAAGACCCAGTGATGAACATGTGGTCATTATAATAGTACATCACAGGAACTTTAGTTTTCATTAATGTGTTCGTTTCCAAGTTTAGCCGAATATGTAGTGCAAGTGACCTCGAAATCGAGATACATTGAAACTTATATTAAGTGCTGTTTGTAAATCTGGATAATCATTTTGGGGTTAAACGGCAAATTAACAAAGATTGTAATGAGATTCATTGGAGTGCTAAAGTTTCTAGAACCGATAGTTTGAAGGGAACAGTAACCAAGTGTAAGAAAGTGTGTGATGTCTAACTTAGTGCTTGGAATAACAACTTTCCTTTACCTGACAATTCAGTCTCACTCTAATGTACAAACAAGAGCTATATGTCAGTGGTATAAAGAATTTAGAAAATTTAACTCCGTTGCAACCAATGGTTCTACTCATCTGGAAATTTTGCCACTTCAGGTTAGCCCAATATGCTTCTGGGAGGGGACTGCAACTTTTCAAAATGGGAATCTTATTTTTCCCAAATCCTAGCTAGACCGCTGTATCTCTATTACAGATGAACAATGAAGCAAACAATAACAAAAGAAATGAAACATGCACTTTACTTAAAAATTGTACATTCCAGGTCTTTGCCTAAATATCAACCATCAAAGAATACATATGTAAGAAATGTTTAACAACAGATGTGAATTTAAAAATATTTTCAAGTAACTTTATGCTGAATTTTTTCTAATTAAAACATCAACCTGGCTCAATGCCTTGGTGCCTATTAAAAAGGCAAGATAGGCAGACTATCTGCAAAGCCTGAAAAGTTGAAATTCCTGAATAAAAAAGTCTTATATCTTCGACTCATAATTATAAATGCAAATAAGCAAGGATCTTGTAATATATGTGGTTATTTTACAGTAATTTAAATCAAGATAAATGTTCTTCTAAACCAAGTTCCATTCCTCAGTGTAAAGTTTCTACACCAGACCTATGTTATCTTACGGGAAGATGATTTCAGGTTACAAAGGAATCGACAACCATGCAATTTATGTCTTTGATACCTGTCAATGCTCTTTGGTATAAAACTCCTCCTTAACAATCCCAAGTGACCACCTGCATTTCATGTATTACAAGACACAATGATTATATCCTACTGTGGCATACACATCCCAAAGATGGAATAACTTTCAGTCATTTTATATCCACACAATTCATTCCTCTCTCATTTACAGCCTGAAAGTCTGTAGACTACTGTCATGCTGTAATACATGAGCCAACATTGTTACCACATCCAGAAAGATCTCACATTTTATCACAAAACAAACAACTCAAGTTTCATCCTGGATCAGGATTCACAGTCAACCTCAATCTTCGGTCGTTTTTCTGGCTGTGATTCTTCAGGACCAGTTTCCACATCATCTGCTCCTCTCTTAACCTGGCTGGACAATGGGTGGTCAAACACTAGTATGATGGCTGTCATATTATCACACCCTGTTCCATCTCCCATTGTGTTGGGAGCTAGACAGTGGTCAAACATCTGAAAATAAGAAAGAAAAAGCCATACAAAAAGTTTGTCTTTACTAGGGCTTAGCATTTCTTAAGCCTGAGACCCGGAACACTATTTTTCATCTCTGAACCAAGTTAATCTACACTCGCCCCCCTTTCCAAACCAGGCAGACCGAGTCTAAAATGAATTTTAAGAGATACAGTGACTTGTATAAACATCTTGGAGGCAGAAATGAGCAAGGAACCAGTGTGATCTAATTTGAAAGTATATTTACACATATACCCAAGTGCTGCAGAGAATAATGTTTCACATGCTTCGTGTGACTTCAGTGAAATATTGAGAACCATGGATCAACAAAAACTTTTCAGTCACAGACTTAATATTTTCTTGTTTAACTTTTTATTAACCTTCCTTTGATATTTTTGGGTTAAGGTTTCCACTCACAATTTTGGGGGACAATGTGGGCAAAGACGGATCACCTGACAGATTCTGCCACCTTGCTAATGCACGAGCAGTTGACCAAGTTAATTTGGGTCAGTGTGACTCATTCTTTAAAAATTTCTTCAAATGCTTTTTTCCCATTAACATTAAGTATACAAAATGGCTTTACATTTTTTTTCTAGTGTATCAAGCAGAATGACAAAATAAAGCAAATGTACCAGTTAAAAGAAATGTAATCAATGATTTCACATTTTCTTTGAAAATTTTGCCTTTTATAGCATTATTTTAGGAAGAAGCTGACATGGTCAAAAATTGTAGGAAAGTGATGTTAATTCAGATTGCAGATTTTCCATCCGAAAAATTGGAGAAACTCTGCTCAAACTGATGATGTCATCTCTGCAATGATTAGAACAGACAAGTATTACTCATTGTCTCACCATATAGTTCACAAGACAAAAAACATGTATGGTCAATATAGTATGAACTTTTAGTCATGGTCAGATATCTACTTTCAGCCTTTTTGAAAAATGCATGTTGCAAATAACAGTGTTAAATGAAAAATTTGTCGAGAAGATCAGGACTGTTTTGGACCAAGCAGAAGGAATATCAACATCACACCTGTTAATAGAGGCAAAATAAATGTCCACTGAATTAATTTTTCAGTAATTTCTCTGCACTGCTAAAGACAAATTTTGGGAAAATTAAATCCAAATATTTTCTATCTTGAGGTAGGATAGGTGTTTTAGCGTGAAATAACCTTGCCACGAAAACCCCACAGCAATATGAGGGCAATGTTTAAAAAATAAATCCCACATCAATACGAGGGCAATGTTCAAATAATTAATCCCACCGCAATGAGGGCAATGTTCAAATAATTAATCCCACATCAATACAAGGGCAATGTTCAAATAATTAATCCCACATCAATACAAGGGCAATGTTCAAATAATTCTGTGCACATTAATAATCAGGTATAAAGTACAAAACTCATTTTAGAAACTTTCAACATGAAATACAACCAACAAATATTTGCTTTCTTACCTCCTCACATATCGAAGATATTTTCTTCTTCTTTTCAGGATCTTGCAATTTCTCTCGTACAAAGTCAATGACTTCTTGACTAGACATAAAGTTCCTGAAGATAAGACAATTGCAAAATGTCATTCCAAAATAAATTCATGGATCTTACCTCAAAATTATTTAGCATTTTCAGAAGTAAAAATTTGAAGATATTAATTTTTTGATTTTATAACCAAGTTTTAAGAGGAACGAAACTAAATCAATAACAGTTCCACTGAAAAATGTTTTGCATTTTTTGGGTGGCTACCACCTACCACCTTTCTTATGGTTACTACAAAGCGAGCTATAGGCTTGCACAAAAATTTAAAATGAAATGATGCTACTCTCTTAAGCAACCATCAGCAAACCCACATTTCTCAATAAAAGACATGACAAAAACGAATGCCTGTGGTAATGTATCTACAGAATGGACTATAAAGTATTTTTTTTAAAAATTAAATCTGCACTTATTTCTTTAAAAAATGTTCTTATTACTTAACAATTAATCTTGTTCTTAAACCACAAACAGACAGACACTGAGCATCATGCTGTAAAAATGCATCAAGTTTGGGCATGCTTAAGTCAATCCATGGTGTTTATTTCCAGGAATCTTAACCCAATTATCTGTGCCAAAAAAGTCTCCACCACAATTATGTAATTACTTTTCCTAATGATAAGGTATAAACTCACAACTTTTACCAAATTTGCTTACCATATACCATCACATGCTAATATTACAAACTCATCCTCCTCTGTTATAGTTGCCACCTCTATGTCAGGCAATGCCGAGATCATCTGAGCCTCAGGTGGGAGATCTTTATTTTGTTTGTATACGTGATCACCTGAAAATAGACTCCATCTGCTAAAAAAAGATTGAATAATCATCACATTACTGCATCTGTTCTATCCTGTATGCTAGAAAACCAATTCCTGTACATACACGTACCTGTTTGGCAATTAATGATTCATGACACTCCCTTAAGGTAATTATCAAGATCAACTACAGATGATCAATATGGACTACACGTAAATTGATTGATGGGGGTAAACATTCATTAAAACAGAATGTGTAAAGTGTGAGTGATTTGGAAATTTAATGAAGCTTTAAAAAAAATTCAGACATATTGCTACAGTATGAATCAGAGAATCGTTATCTCAAGTTGTGAAATTCATGCCAAAATCACGAGTTGGCAGGTCTTAATAAAATAA
The DNA here is from genome assembly GCA_028554795.2 of Sinohyriopsis cumingii. NCBI lineage: Eukaryota > Metazoa > Mollusca > Bivalvia > Unionida > Unionidae > Sinohyriopsis > Sinohyriopsis cumingii. Next base: position 114,225,590 of record CM068824.1, on the reverse strand, counting down.
TGCTTTCCCCTAGCATCTTAAGTTGGATAAAAAACAGCGGACTTCCAGAGCAAACAGGTTATATGATCCAATAACTTAAAAGTTTTATTTCTCATGATTGAATATTTCAGAATTGTGTTATAAAAAGAAGCTGAACCTTAGAGTCACAAAGTTGCAAATACTGCTGCAGTTCTGTTGTCAGCTGTTAATGAATGGATAATTCCATCCAATCCTCCACTGGTAACTGAATGCTTCCAACATGGCTGCAGCAGCATCAGAAGCAGGAAGTGACCAATATATTGGCTGATATGCACACATTAAATTTAGCTGCCCTGAAAATCAATGCTGTTAGTAAACTTACTGGCAGAATCAGAAGAATTGGCTGCTTTTTTCACTGCAGTACAGTTGCTGCAGGAACAATCTGAGATGAAATCAAGCTACTGAACTTACAACACACTAAGTATGTTTGTACTTGATGGAACTACACAGCTGACACAACTGAAAAGTTTCTGAACTACAACTGGCTATGTATGCTGCACTAAGCTGCAAAGAGGTTTGCAATGTGAACAAACATACAAGCACCTTGTCAGAAACTGCCAGTCATGCCGAAGAAATATTGGCACGTTTGAAGCCAATGCAGACAATCACAACAGTGCTGTGCACGCAACTACAGAATCAACACTTGGTCACACTTATGGCACCGTTCAGTCACAATTCATTATTGGTTAAAGTCATTAAAGCACTTATTGGGAGTGATCTTTCAACCATGTATGAAGCAAATAAGGATTTCTTCCGGACAGCAACTGCTCTTGATCCCAGGTTCAAAAACCTCCCGTTTCTAACTGACAATAAAATCTATTTTAAGTCACTTGGCTCTAGCAACATCCACTTCATATGAACATGAAATTTAAACAGGAATCAGATATTAATGTTCCACCTGTTCCTGCTTTACCAGCATTGTCAGCAAAGGGTATCAGCACAGCTAAATCTCACCTAATAAAAAAACATTGAGACAGGGATGCTTCTGACTCATCCCAATTAGCTCAAGTTGGCTCTTGTTTCTAACTCATCCATGTCTGCCGATGCCTGAATTACTTCAACAAATGCCAGTTATTTTTCACCAAAGACAACTAACATTGGTCTTGTTTCCATTTTTGGAGATGCATATACCAGTATTTCCCTTTACACACATTTGTGCATCAGGGATGCATGCTGGAGAAAATTGATGCAAACATTTTGTTGCCACGTGTATTTTTTTACGCAAAGGATACGCATAATGTATACATGGCAACCCCTATCGAGGAAAAAGTAATACAAGTGGACAAAAAAGTAATCCGAGCAGAAAAAGAGTAATCCACATATAACATGATAAAAATTCAATGAGCATATGTACAAAATGATTTATTTACCCCTCTGGACATTCGTATCTAACAGTTTGAGGTTTAAAAAGCAACAGACTCTCATATTACATTCCAAAACACTTTGTACCAGCTGAGACTATGTTTTGCACACCAGTAGAACACTAAGTGCTGGGTTATTACAGAGCCTGGAACTAAATTCAGTTCGACTTTTGTTAACAATGCTGAACAATCTCTCACAGTCAGCATTAGAATGGTAAAGAACCAATGTTCCTTTCATAACCTGACAAAGAGGAAATTTATATCTTTCAGTTATTGTGTCTTCTAGCTGGCAAATAAGATGAAAAAATCAACTCTGTCCCCATGAAGTACATTGTCAGGTAGAGTGCCAACCTGATACTTCAGGAGTTCTCCTTCTAATTTATCAGCAGCCTTTCCTGAAGCATGGTGCATCATATGACAGAGACAACCTGATATGTACAATAATGGAGATATTTTTCAAGATCTAAAACTCAACTAATTCATGAATTTCAGTCATCACTGATGCAGTATCAGCTGAAAACCCCATACAGTTTTGCCAACTTATGTTTATTCAAAGCATTATCAAGCAAATAAAAGTTTTCTCCACTGGAATCTACTGTTAATTCTGGTAATGAAAGATCACTCTGACTTTTCCCTTTTTGTTGTCAAAGTCTCTTACACAGACTGGGTACAACTTTTTGTCATATTCACTACTCCTGTCTGTTGCAATACTAAACAGCCCAATTTTCATGGCTTCTGCAATTTTAAGTGAAGTATCTTCTGCTAAACACCTAACAATATTAGACGATTTTGTTCTTGCACATGCATATTTTCTTCAATTTTGGAATCAGAAAACATCCGTTCGAACAAAGGACCAATGTAGTCTTCTACCACATGGGTAGTCTGTGTTCTATTAAGAACTCTGTAGATAACGACTATGCATTTATAAAATTTGTTTCCACAATTATGTTCTGCTGTAAAAAAAAGAAGTTACCTTAGTAATGGAGTTAGTAAAACGAGCTAATTCAAGGTTCTGTACCAGATATGAATTAGAACAAAGAATCTGCAAGCAAAGATTAAAAGTTAGAAAACCAGTCTGTTCTCTCCAAATAAGTCATAGAGCTGCCATAAATAGAAACCGAGGTCAAAAGTAGAAACTAGCATGTTTCTTGGAAATAGGTCAACTGCTATAAATAGAACATAATACTGTTAGGAAAGTGCATGCAAGTCTTTAGACAAGCATACCCTTATGTTGTAGTTACTAACAAGCCGTCTTTTCTAGAATACGATCTGTGGGATTAACAGGATGTTAATTTTTTGGAGGTGGATATACCAAAAACGTGTAATCTGAATAGTTATGCAGAAGTGTAATTTAGTGAAAAATGGCATAATGATTATGCCAAGAGCGTAATGGTTGGCATGTATGCATTTCTTAACAGAAATAGAATTCTACCTAATGCTCGTGATAAATTGAGGCCTCCATTGACTCTTCCATCTGGCGTCACTTTTCCTCCTGCTGTCTCTATTCTGTTCCTCTCAGGTTCATCCTCTGGCTTATGGTCAAATGACAGGTCCACAGCTTTGCCCTTCCGACACATGACACATCTTGAATCCCCTGCATTAGCAACAATCAGTTTATTTTCTCTGAGCAAGGCTACAACAGCTGTACAACCGCTATCTGCACCTGGCTGAAAATGCAAAAATATATTCCAAGTGGAAAAAAGTAAACAAACAAACCGAACTGATACAGACTCGTCTTTATCATTATGTGAAGTTACCCAACCATTGTATGTGGATAATAGTATCCCAAGTATATCGTAATGTATAACATCAAGTATACCTATCCGACATCACCCATGTGTACACACCAGCAAGATACTTACGCTCCTCTTCTGACACTAGCATTCTCCTTATTCCCACTGTAAAAATGAAGTCACATGGACAACGCTCTTTTGCATACCAGGGCCCAGCAACGTGGAACAAACTGCCCACTGAACTTAATACACAAACACAGTGACCTCATTCATGTGTGCTCTTAAAACTCGACCTATTTCGACTACAAGAACAGACTTAAAGACCTAATAATGTTTCCTTACCATAAATATTTTCAGTATGTTTTCTGTTTTCTAATTTCATGGTGTCTGTTTTTTGTAATCATATCATTATATGTGTTTTGTCGTTGTCTAAATGTTGTAAAGCGCTTAGAGCTTCTAAAGATTAGGCACTATACAAAGTCCTCATTATTATTATTATTATAACTCAGCTGGGTTTGAACACTTTATTATAACAACCAACCTTGTATTTGATTTTTTGTGACCATTTGTGCACTATTTTCATGAGTTTTGTAATCAAAGTGTTTGGTACATTCAGTTATTGGGTGCCCTGAGTGGCCAAGTGGTCTAAAGCATTCTCTGTTATGGATCACTGCCATCTCATCTCTGTCACATTTCAGTCTCTGTTGTTTGAATAATTTCCTGAGCATGTAATGAGTTGCTGTCGACATTGTGATACTATAGTCAGAAAAATCCCACTGCTTGAAACGTATATAATGCTTTAGCAAACAAGTTATTATTATTATTTGCTCTGATGATCATTGAAGCAAATGACATTGACCCTGATCTGCTTATATCACAACTGTGCATATGTAGGGACCCATCAATGATGTATACAATACCAATGTATTTTTGTTTATAAATCGTCGTATACAGACGGGCATAATCACTTCCTTCATTACTATAATTGAATGACGTTTAACAGAGAGAGAGACTAGTGCCAAATTATTTTAGCATTTAAACACCTTGATGGGATTTCTTAAAATGACTGAATTATCACAAGGCAACATCCTCAGACACTCCATGGTCTTAGGTTAAGGTTTTTGCACAATTTGCATCTGATACTGGTCATTTTACCTTGGTTTTTGAAGAAAAAATATATATATTTGTTTTATATTTCTCAAATACTTTAATAATATTAAACATAATAATAAAACAATAATAATAATATTGATAATAAAATACTTTTATACTTTGATTTATCACAGAGCTTTATTTTTTCCCAGGATTGCATAGCAACAGTGATAGAAGCTGAGTTAATGCAGAAAGTACGATGTAGTCCATTCATTAGCATCTTAGCTAAAGTACAGACATTTCAAATACCAAGAAGCTGGTCATTTATACCAGAATCACTGAACCAACCATGTTTGTTTCCACAACTCATTTTCTTGGTAATGTGTCCGTGGAAGGCCAATCACACACTGCTGAAGTTCTTTCCAAAGAAGTTGTCCAGTTCTTGGAAAAGAAGGAGATTTCTCTTGAAAAAGTTGTTGGTTTTGGCAGTGATTGGGCATCAGTGATGACAGGTTGCAAAAGTAGTATAGATTGTGCATCAACATCATGTGGACACACTTCCAAATCTTCTTCAATTAGCATCAGTGACCATGGTTATGCCACAGCAAGCCAGTAACAGAGAGAGGTTTCAGCAATCAAAATCGAACCAAAAGGAAGAAGCCATCTAGAAGAAAGGGATCTCAACAGGCTCATGATGATTTCAATTGAAGGACCTCCTCTGACAGACTTCAACATTAACAAGGCATTGGTAGAGTGGATGATGAGGAAGGTCAGGAGGCTATTTAGGAAATTGTGATCATATTTCCAGAATAATGCATTCACAATTACAGTCAGTCTGGGTGCAGATGTATATACATGTTACAGTTAACTGTTATATAAAGTGTATATGTACTTTCCCTAATTCATTTTTAGCTTTGGATTTTTCCTTAAAAATTATTTGTCATCATCCATGAAAGGAAAATATGTGCTCTTCTGATCTTTCTTAGCATGAATTTGTAACCAATCAGAACTGAGCATGTGACATGCAGGACGGGTGAGTGATTAGGATTTTTTTTGTAACTTAATTTTCAGTTATATTGCTAAGATATCTGCAGTGTGGCAGTTTATAGTTATGTCTAGCACTGGGGCATCATGCTGCAGACATGTAGCATGATGTCCCACCCAGTCACATTATCCTGACATCAGGCTGACCAGTCCTAACACTAACCTCTTAATGCTGAAAGCCAAACGAGGCAGCTGTTGGTACCATTTTTGTTCTTTGGTACGACTTGACCAGGGTTCGAACCCACATGACACTATTTTTTAAGATTGGACAGAGGTGTGACACTATTTGCAGTCTATGGTTTGTTTCTTTAATGGTTAGTGTGTAGACAGAATATTGTCATCAGAAAGCATAAGACTTTGATTTCAGTTACACTACAATATACAGAAAACATGATATGCATTTAATGCATTTATTATACATGCTATTTTGCTTTTTTGAATACATTGAGGGTTTTTTTTACACCATACTGGAAGGCCCCCCCCCCCCAAATGGCTATGCTGAACTCCCCCTTTTTCAGATTCAGTAGGGGTATGTACCCACATTTATCAAATCCTAGATGCAACCCTGATGAATTTGTTTAAAATATAACAAGGAATAGGACAGTGTCCTTTTTATACTACAAATCAGAACTATTGTTCTGAAGCATACACCCCCAACCCCACCCCCAAATTAAATGGTTTCTCTGTAATAAAGACCTGGCTTCAGTGGATGTTCTGCAGAAATAAAGGCAGTGACCATTGTAAACACTATTATGAAATGTTAGCATCAGACGACAATGACAATTTCAGCGTGCATTTCTAACACAAAGCCATCTAACTTTGTGCATTCTACTTAAATGTTCAAACTATGATCCTGTCAATAACAGTGCAAGTTTGGTAGCTTTCCTAATTAACCTGACCTCAGTTTATTGTTGAAATAAATGGGCGGAAAATTGTCAACTCTTAGATGTCTAGAGATTTTAACTGCCAACAAATGGATGTCATTCTGTATCGATGTCTCTGCATGTATCATAATGAACATTATGATTAATTAGTGAAAACTTGTGCATGTGGCGACAAATGGAAGTTTGGTATATTGTTCCTAACTAATCTATCCTGAATGTATTATTGAAATGACTAATAATGAGGTTAATTGTCTTATCTTAAACACTCAACAAAATTTAAGGCATTCTATGTGGATATGTCCACATGTATCCTATTATCAATTATGATTTTGGTCTTCCATAAAAAAAAGCTGAAAAAAGTTTATGTGGGGTCTGGGGTCTCGAAAGTCATGAAATATGATCATAAAGTAAACCAAAATAATCATCTGAAAACCTAACAAACACAATCTTACCAAAAATGTTAAACTTTACTAAACTGTAGAAAGTAAGTTGTTGTTGTATGGTTTAACACCATTTTTCAACACACGATAGGCTATACATGGCGGCCAGTATTAATGGTGGAGGAAGAATCCGGGAAAACCCGGAAAGAACCACTGACTCGAACCCACTCAGCCAGGTGAGATGCCAGTGATCCGTAACAGAAAGTGCTTTAGACCACTCAGCCACTCAGGGGCCCAGCAGAAAGTAAGTGCTTTATTAGTAAGTGGTTGAATGTTAAGTCAAGTACTTATATGATATATTTGAGCTTTGTTAATTTTAGTGTTAGTGGTTATCATTATGTTCATGGTAAATGGTCTGCATAGATTCTCATGCATTCACTTATTTTCAAGGGGAATTCATTAAATTTAAGTGGCAGTCATTCAATTACACATCCTGGAGAAAATACTATTACTATAGCATTTTCTATTAATAAGTTTTTATTCTGACAACTTTACAGCAAATACTATTAAGTAATTTTGAAAAACTGTATTTTTTTAAAAAATGTATGGAAGAGTCATTTAAGATGAATGCTAACAGGTGTCTAAGCCATGCAACTTAGTCAGACAAGCACTGCACCCCACAAAAAAATTATGTAACTATCCCAGATAGGAGAGATACATTTTGTCAGTGACCCACGGAATTGTGAATGAACAGTGACTAACACCTGATGTTAGAAAGGGTGAAACTTTCGGCTACCGGTAAATGATTTGGTATGGCTTACCTCATCTGAGGTGGATTCATCCTCCTTTACATCAAAGAGACGAGGAAGCTCTTCTTCTGCATCTTCCTCCTCTTCACCTTCGTCATCATCATCATCATCCTCTTCATCACTGAGGTAAATATTAAATTCTGACTTCAATGAAGAAAAAATGTTCAATTTCTTAGTTTAAGAAAAATACCTGCCCCAAAAACACGATAAATTAATAAATCATAAGATCAACAACCTACATAGCTGCCAACCTTCCATGCCCACAATTAGTGAAAATAGGGATAAAAAGTCGTGAATTTTGACATGAAATAGTGAAAAATACTATGACAATAACTCCATCCACTCTGACCGTCAATACTACACTATATCAAGTTCGCAATATAAAACTAAAACACGACATATATGCAGAAATATTTATCAAGACATGATACTGTGGCAGACTCAAACTTCCTCAACTGATTGATCGTAAATTTGTTTTCTAAACAGTTCAGACGTCTTGCCTGCTGGTTGATCCTGGTGACTAAAATTGCTGACAAATTTTCTGCAGCTATGGAGGCCCTAATGTCTGTCTTATTTTTCCTCACTAGAGAAAATACTCTTTCACTGTCACTGTTGCTGTGAGGAATGCACAGGAGCTGCAGCACTTTTGGTTCTTCCACAGGAAAATTTGGAAGTGATTTTCGAGTCCGGTCTCGAGCTGATAAAGATAGATTGTGTTCGACAAGAAAACTCACAAATAATGCTTCAGCGTTGGTAACCTGCAGATCTTCCGCCGATGGCTTAAAATATTCCAAAGCTGAAATCTATGAATTCTTAATTTCCCCCAACTTCTACGTGTTTTTGCAACCGACATGCTTCCTCACATCGTCTCTGCGATGGCACACTGAGTGCAAAAAGCATTTTGAATATCAATGTTTAATGGCAGAATGCACAGCCAATTTTTGATACATTCCAAATTAAACTTCACTTTTTGAGTAATACATATCTTTTTTCGTTGGTGGTGAAGACATTTTCAACATCTTACATGCGATGCTGAACGGTAACTCAAATCAGTGTTGGTGATGCATGCGCGGAGCAGAATTCCGGTTATGCCCCAGTTTCTATCAAAAGCATTTGTAAAACTACTCTTATACATATAGATTAAAATAGCCTAAAATGCTTGCTACCGGGCCAACTGTACTAATCGGCTGTAGATCTACTAATATCGTGACCAAAAGTACTGGACCGTTTCGGCAACTGCAAATATCACAACTAGCGCTTAACAGGAAATCGGTTATTTTATTAAAGATTTAAATCGATTGAGGATTGGAGAAGTCGTGAATTTTTGGCTTGCTGCGTGACTCTGTGAATTGCTGAAAAAGTCGTGAAATTCACACCAATTCGTGAGGGTTGGCAGCTATGAATCTACCAACAATCATCATCTTATTTACCTACCAATACATGCTATACCTGTATAACCCATTTGGTTTTTTTTAGGGCTAGGTGTGGGATGGGGAGGGGGACAGCATTCTGTGCCCTCAAATTTTTTTTAGAAACAATGCAGAGAATTCTATGTTAAATTCACAAGCTGACTTCAGCTGATGTCCATTCTTTTTATTTTGCGGGGGGGGGGATACACATTTTAATTATCTTATACTTTACTGCTGATGCTGAAGGATAATTTCCAATTGTTGAAAGGGAGCTGAGATATGAGATTGTTTTTCTTTATACTGATTATATGTGTGATGAGAATAATGCCTTTGAAAATAGTGCCAGGAAAAGATTCAGCAATGCAAAATATATTACTGCTATTAAAATTGATGAAACTACTCCAGAGATCAATGTTCTGTTCTGGTATATAATCATTTTTGGTAAGCAACCTAAATACTGTGCTAACAAATTTTATCTTTGTCTGAAGTGTGATCTAACTTTGTCTAAAGTGTGTCAATGAGGGCACATTTACTCAAATGAAATGTTACTGTTGTTATGGGTTTAACGACATTTCTCAGCAAATAATATGCAATACATGGCAGCCAATGCATCTACTGAAGGACTAACCCAGGAAAACTCCATGATGAACTACTGCATACATGCCAACCCCTGACGAGGAAAAAGTCTAATCCAAGAGTACAAAAAGAGGAATCCAAGCAGAAAAAGAGAATCCACATATAACATGCTAAAAATTCAATAAACAATGATTTATTTGCCCATCTCGTCTGTTAACATCCTTTACTGCTTCAAGTTTTCATATGTAGCACTTCTAGCTTTAGAAAGCAACAGATTTTCATGTTGCATTTTAAAACACTTTGTGCCAGCTGAGACCATGAATGTTTTGCACACCAGTAGAGCAAAAAGTACTGGGTTACTGAGCCTGGATCTGAATTTACTTTTATGTTTGTTAACAATACTGAAAAATCTCTCACAGTCAGCATTAGAATGGTAAAGATCCAATATTCCTTTCATAACCTGAGAAAGAAGAGGAAATTTAGATCTTCCAGTGATTGTGTCTTTTAGCTAGGAAATAAGGTGCCACTGCACATCAACTCTATCTGCATTAAGTATATTGTCAAGTAGAATCCCAACTTTATACTTCAGGAATTCTCCTTCCAGATGATCCAAGGTAGACAAGGATTCTTTGTGACGTTATAATACATAGCCATTCTTGTTGAATCCAGTTGTGAATTTTTGAAGGGCTTGTTTTACTTAAGTCTGACCACTGCTGTACTAATTAGTTTTATTTAAAAAGTTTTAAGTTTGATCAGACTATTTATGCCTGTGTCTGCCATTTTGCTAAAACATACACAATAAAAAGGATGACAATATGTGAAAGCTCATTGGTTAACACAAACTTCTGAAGCCAATCTGAGGCAGCATTATAAATGTGGCTGGTGACCAAAACTAGTTCAGGGTGCATTTTATTATATGGCTCCATATCAATAAGTGTCCTCACAGCGATTATTTACTGTTCTCCTGATGGCATACTTTATATTGATCGAGCATGGCGTCATGGACAGTGCTTATAGCTGGGGCATAACTATCAAGTTTAGTCAAATTCTCTATAAAAAGAATACACATATACAATGCTTATCTAACAGAATAGATGTCACCTACTCAAAGCTAGCTCAACCAACTCTCAAAATTCATACATTTGACTGGATTCACAATGTATTTGTAAAAGGAGTAAAAAACTGATATAAATTTGTAAGGGTTGGCATTTCTGATAGAAAATCATCCATGAATTAGCCAGAGAAATCACACTTGTGTTAGTTGATTGAGTTTAGTTAACATCTGAAGTGTATTACAGCCAGTGTATAACAACAGTGTCACAGAATAATAATGAATGACACCAAGCACCAGGACAAAGTGTAACATGGTCATCAATACACTTTTTATGAACTCTAAACACTTTACCTCTCCTCAATGTACTCATCATCCTCCTCATCATCATCATCATCAAAAATATCATCAATGTCTTCTTCACTATCCTCTTCTTCCTCACCTACTGCATTCTTTGGTGGAACTGTGGACACTGACTGAAAGAAAAACAATGTAATTTGAAACAAATTTTCCATTTATTCTAATGTTATATCTACTGGTGCATTAAGTCATACTATAAAACAAAGACCATTTGTACTAGATGGAAGAGAAAAGAGTACTTTCTCATCATGTAGGCACTTTAAATAACCAATGGGTAGCTACTCTTTTATGAGCCTACTTGAACTGCAAACAAAAGATCCCAATCTGCTGGAGCATAAACATGGATCGTGCTGGGCTTCACCAATGTCGCAAATTGTGTTTTTCTTCCCCCTTATTGGCGACAAAATATACCATCTGGGAGTCTTTATGACAACAACATTTTTGGCTGTTAAAAACTGTATATACAGTCTTGTGTTGGGAATTGAGAAATTCAAAGAAGTTGAAAGGGAACAAGGAGCAGGCGATGACATCAGTCTGATCTCCTTTCTCAGTAGCGTGCATAAATTCAGGCCCAGTTCCTGTATTCAGTCAATTATGAATTGTGGAGGCAAGGGTGATTTCAATCTGATCTCTGACCATAAACCTAGATATAGCATGTGTTCTTTACGCTCGGCACCCAGTACCCCATGACAAGTGACCAACCACCTCAAGTCAGTGGTGATCTAGATCTGTGGAAATAACTTTCCCCAGAACTGTAGATGCTAGAACGACACATTTTTCTCTTGGAGTTGTGAGAACTGATAATAGCTTAACCTTGGGTACATGGAGCGTGATGACCCTCCCCAATGTGTGTGTGCGCATCCATACTCCATAATATAGCCCATTTATACCATCAACAGTGCTTAAATTATGCTTCGAATTGCTCCTTGTAGCAAGTTTAAAGCCACACATTAACCCCTAGCAACGAGTTAACGTGACAGGAGGCAGCAGCCTACTGCCGAGCTCTGTAGCATCATGGTCATGCATGATACACTCAAGTGGGTGGTATTATAGAAAGGTAGACAGATGTAGCTCTACAACGATACCAAATATTCTGGAATTCCTAGTTGCACTACAAAATAAAGAGAGAAAAACCTCAATTTTTTACCCAAAATTTGCCCATGGTCTGAATCCGATTTTGTGTCGGGATTTTATACTTTTTGGTCTCAGATCTAAGGCAAACTGGTATGAACCGAAGTGGTCTCGATAAAAAAAACAACCTTTTACCCTTCTGCTCATGCGCGAGCAAAACAGCCAATGAAAAACGATGTTTCTAACACAACTAGGCAGTATGTTATTGAAGGATCACCTGGAATTTGGTGTTTTCGGATCTATTCAGAAATAGCTTTCAAAATGTGTTTCCTACTCAAATTTCAGACGAAAACGACAAAAACCTCCAGGGGTTAATGTGTTAATGATTGATGATAGCCTTATCTTACAAGACTCACCATCTTATTAGAGATGCAGCTGCTATTCATCCTTTTTTGTTAAGGGAAGTGCAATCAATCCTGTGAGAAACAGATGTTAACTCCTCAGCATGGTACAGTACTTCTCAATTGAATACGCTGTCTCCCCCACCTTTATTTGGGGAGACAGTCAATTCCAGCTATGGTATGTTGTTGCTGTTTTTATAGGATTTAATGACATTTATCAGCACATGACAGGCTTCACATGACAGCCAGTATAAATGGTGGAGAAAGAACCAGGGAAAAGCCCTGAAAGAAAAACCAACCCAATACAGTGGTGCTTCTAGTTAGTAAGTTGAGATCTTGTCATTGAAGTCTCTCAACTGGACCAGCTTAGTCTCTTTTATTTTGGTAGATTTCCTAATGACACTCGACTTGGAAAGAAGCTCCAGGCTCCCTTTGGCCTCATTCTGCCCAGCAAGGTTGTATGCATCCTTGCTGAACAGCTCTATGTTCTACTCAAGTCTCTTTCCCCTACTCCTCAAGGCATCATGCTCATCCAAGCCATCTTACCTTTTCCTTTTTTTCTAAAGCTTCCTCTTTCCTTTGCTTCTTTTCCTCCAAGGCTATATTTTAGCCTGGTACTTCCCACAGCAACAGTAGCTTGTCATCTATGACAACTCTGTGCCCCCATCACAGTTAATATGATCACAGACACTATCTTGCAATAACGGTCCTTTATGTTATCTACTATCACTTCTTTATTCACTGATGGAAGAACTGCATTTCTCTCGTAAAGAAAAATATCAAGCTAGTTTGATGAGGGGACAAACGATGTGAAGGCAATGGTCTGTCCAGTGCTGGTCCTGCAGGCCCTTGAACTGGATGAGTACCATGTCATGGTCAGATGGAAAGTTACTTCGCAAGCTGTATTAGAGGAGAGAGACATGGAGGAAAAGACTTTCATCAAAAATATTCGTATCATGGAACCTGATCTTGACCTTGATGAAGCCTCAATGAGTTCTGATGATTTCAAATGGCTTTTAAGAATTGCTGGAAATATCAAAGTCTTTCCTGCATAGCTGACGTGAAGCTTTGGTCTTAATTTTGTAAGGCTTTAAAGCCATCCGTTTCTACCCACAAAGGGTTTTAAACACAATGTCCAGGCACTCTTAAAATTAATAACAGGTAAACACGGACACAAAAAAGATTGGTCCAAGAATGGTCAATCAAATCAAATCCAACTAAATTCAAATCAATATACTAACTCAAGAAAAAAACTAAAAAAATATAATCCATGAAACCGAAAAAGCAGATTAATTCTCAATGTGTCAGCACAAAGACTAGTCAAGATGATGGCATGGACTTTTTGCAATTATCAGCTATTTGCACCTTGGGAGGTTGCATTCTACAGTAATTGACACAGAGCTCATAATCAGATATTAAAACTTCTTCCAATAATAAAAATTGACTTTTTCAGGACTTTTTAGTCATTTTTTCTATTTTCCTGTTATTTTAAAGACATGGAAAAGAATGTTCAAATTTGAGACCTTTTCCAGATTTCCATGGGAACCCTGCAACTATGATGTGGAAGAAACATTAGTGTGCAGAAACATTTTTCTTTAAGTTAGTGATCCTGACCTTTGATCCAAAAATAACATAAAAAATGGGCTTATTATTCATGCCAAGTACAAGCTGTCTACAAAGATGTGGTCCAGGTCTGTGATGTACAAATTATGTTATTGTGCAAAAAGTAATTTTCTTTCAGTGACATTGATGTTATGACCTCGAAATTAACTATCTTTTTACCCAAGTGCAAGCTATCAACAAAGATTAGATCTACTAATAATGAGTTACAAACAGACAGGTAGGATGGACAGATGGACAAACTGACAAGGTGAAACATGTATAGCTCCCTTTCCTGAAAAAGTAACAGGAAATAATTAACTGGTATTCATTCACACCTGGCAATCTGAAAATGAATAACCTTTGAAACTTTACCTTGCTACTGCTGCCTGATGGACCCGTGTCCCCCTTCCCTGAGGGCCCAGGTTCATCTGATGACCCTGTAGGAGTAAAAGGTTCTGACTCTGATGATCTTGCTGATGCCTCTGATGAATTGGATGACCCTGCTTCCTCTGACGACTTCAATAAATGTGATGGTTGAGGTTCAGCTGAAGACCCTGATAATAAGGAGAATGCTGGTTCTTCTGATGAGCCTGAAGTTGAAGATATATTTGGTTCTTCTAAACATCCTGCCGAACAGCATGGTCCAGACTCTTCAGATATAATGGACTTGTCTGGTAAGCTGTTATGTAAAACTCTGTCATTTTTGTTATCCCCATCACAACTTAAAGAAAGACATCTAGGCTGTTCATTGGAATCTTCATTAATTTTTAAACTGTTACTGTTACTACTTTCTTCTGTCTGTGAGCTGTTTGGTCCATCCAGGCCATCATCCTCAGTCCCATCTGCAACTCTGGAATTTTCTGAACTCATATTTGCACTAGCATGTAATTCTTTCTCTGTATTTAAATTGTTCTCATTATCAGCATGTCCATTAGCTAGTTTTTCGTCTATACGAGTAACAATGGTTTCAGCACTATTATTCTCATCATCGCTGTCCTCCTCCTCTTCACCATCTACTATATCCTCAGCATCCTTCAGGAATTTTGGTTTCTTTGTCCTTATAATGGGGGAGCTGACTTTACTTTTATTCCTCAAGAGATTTTTAGCTTTAGGTGGAAGGCCTGTCATCCCTTCATAGTGAGCCAAAAGCTCTTCAAGAGGCATGTCAGCTTCAGCACGCAACATGTCTGCTTCACTCTTCCCCATGGGATCTCCATCTTAAAATATATATTATTAAAAATACATTAGCAAAATTCATTCTACCTCAGCCAAGTTGTAACACAATAAAGCAAGATCCACCCAGCCCTACACCGCAGAAAACTAAGATCTCAAAAACAAGATTCCCAATATTGTTCATCATGCTCACTTAACTCAACATTTCACCCTTTTTCTAAATAAAATAACAAATTTTTTTCTTCAAAATTACATTGATATAAGATTGGCACTATTTGTATTTAGTCCTAACCCAATACATCATTAGAAGTCTTTTGTGGAAATCTTTATGATCATCCATTCTTCTGCAGTAGTGATACAACAAGATTTTCAAGATAGCCAATGTGGGCCATAATGAACAACCGATTATTAATATTTTCATTTTAAACGAAATAGACACCATAACAGACTTGGGTATAATCACAATGTTTATTGGTGTAAAATACAATTACAGTGTATTTGTAATTGTAACTGAACATCACCAATATTATATAACTGTACATGTAAATCAAGTTCTAGATTTGCATAACTGCTCAATTACAACTCAATTACAAAAGCTGAGATAAATGTGTTTTTAATTCCATTTTTTTTAAATACACAAGTTGAAAAACTATACATATTTATGTTTGCTTATAATGTATACTTTTGATATAACAAATGCATAAAATACTCAAATGTGTCTTTTTTGTGTCATTATGAGGAAAAAGTAATTCTATTTGTATATTTGTACCCGACACAAATAATAGTAATTAACTTATAAGCGAGAAATTTGTGTAACTGACACATGCAAGCACATCATAATTTTAACTGAATCCAAGCCTACACCATACAAAGCCTTCTGGTTAAAACCATGATGCCAATCAGACCATTCAGTCAGGTAGGCTAATTACAAAAATTATTTTTAAAAGGCTGCCAAGGCACCAATACTGGGTATCAAGAGCAGCATCATTTTTATTAGAACCATCTGGACCACTGGACTAATGTGTGTGAAAAGAACCATGGCAATCCTTCAAGCAGTGATAACAATCTTTTTCAAGTTGATGGATGGATGACGGCTGTCCCTTTCTCGCCACCAAAGTCATCCAAGATCTTCATGATATTAACCTATATTACAGAGTTTGAAAGAAATTGGATGTAAATATAGTTTATAGATCTACAGAGGGAACAAGCTTTGCCAATCACAGGACTATTTAACAAGCCTGACCAAAATCTGATCTGAAATACGCTGCTATATTGCTGAAAAGCGTATTCAATCAAATTCAATGTCGCTAACATTATTATGCACAAGTTATATTCATAACAAAGCCATGATTTTGACAGACCTACTTACCAAGTTTGATCAAATTCTAATAAAAATTAGTCTCTAGACTCAGAGACCTCAAACAAAATCATTGTATAAATAAACACAGTTCTTGCTCACAATACATATCATCCAAAACGATAGTAACCTATTTACCAAGTTTGATTTAAATAGGGTCAGGAATAGCTTTTAAAGTGGCAAGAAGCTCAGGAAATCATACACATCACACTGTAAATGGGCATAGAACTTGCTCATAACAAAACATTCAGCTTGATGATAAAAGCATATTTACCAAAGGCTTCCTCAAGTGTTCACAAGCTCACCCAAACAGATGTAAAATCACCATTATAAGAGGCCCCAGTGTGGCTGTGTGGCCTAAACCGCTCACCGTTACGGGTCACTGTCATCTTACCTGTCTACATGGGTTTGAGTATCGGCTTCAGCTAATGTGGTTATGTGAGAAAGCTTGCCAGTAGCTTCTTGTGGGTTTGTGGTTCTTTCGGGGGCTTTCCCCAGGTTATTCTCCACCATTTATACTGGCCGCCATGTATAGCCTATCTTGTGCTGAAAAATGTTGTTAAACCCTACAATTACAAACACCATTATATGCAAAGATCACACCCAGCAAAGATCTTAATGGCTTAAACTTATTTATTACATACCCATTTAATCCTGCATACTTGATCTGGTGTTCAATACAACTGTTAAATCCATATTTCCATATCAGACACCCAAATGTGAACTACTCAGATGCCTCAACAAATCCCATGCGACAAACTCATTCTTTCTGAAAGCTCGGAACAAAACAATGCATGCAATTTTGTGTATTTACCAAATCTGATAAAGTTTAATCAGAAATAAAGTCTAAAGTGTGGCAACAAGCTCAGTCAACCACAGGCAGGATCCCATGCATTATCAAACTCATGCGAGGTCTTTATAATGTTTGCATATATTTGAAGTTTAATCAAAATCAGATTAAACATGACTTTCAGTTTTAACAAGCTCATCAAATCACATGAAGATCACCTCATTAACATTCATGAATTCTGCAAACTAGTGAAACTGTTTATGACCTAAAAGATATATTTTCCAAACTTATCATAATTGTTTCTAAATGTGGCTAAGAGAGTGGTAACAAATTAAGCTAATCAGAAACAAACCTCTTTAATATGCACGAATTTCACTCATTATCAAACACATTCAAGATACTCATATTTTTAAAGTACAAGAAATAGAGTGTAAAACGTTTAACATCATTTTGGGGAAGAGTTTGCATATGAATTTTAACATAATTCAATCATGGCATAGCTTTTGAAATTTAATAACTTCACCAGCTTCTTGAAGTGTCATGCCAAAATAAACATTATCAGAAATGTTATTTATTACTGAACCATGAGTAAAGCCAGTAAGTCATCTTTGTGATTGTCTTCAATTAATTCTGTATACAATTGTTGCTCAAACAATAGCCAACATGTGTTTCTTCTTTAACTACATACAAAAACAAGCAGCAGACAATGCGGTGGTTGATAAAAGATTATCACAATTTAATAAACATAAATGAACTTCCAACATGTTTGCTGGGTTTGGTGGTGTTATGAGATGCAATCAGTTGACCAGTAAATAATGTCCGCTTTATTAGCTGGAAACTGAAAGGATATAAAATGGTATGTGTGTGCAGCTTAATTTTTTTTTACAAAAGTGACTCGTGACCATTGCTGGCCTACTGCATTTAGTTCTCTGGTTTTACATGTGTATGGGGTTTGCTTATTAACTCGTTATTAATTTCCTATTTTGTATAAAAATAGTTTATCGTTATGGAAAAGCAAGTTCATCCATAATGCATGAATATGCATTAAAAAATTGCACCCATGATGACACAATAGTAAACAGTGTTGATACCCAATTCATCATATACATTTGACATGAATACATGTGTATGTGCCAATGAGTTGTTCTCTGAAAAAAGTAAAATACTGTAAAACCCTGCATTAGCGAAACCCCGCTATTAACGCAGTCCAATTTTTTGGACCCAGCGTTATAGTAGGGTTCCACTGTACTTTTACTATTTTTATGTAAGGTCAATCTTCCAAACTGTAAAATAATGTGAAAAGTTCGATATTGTTTAGACATATTTTCTGATGGTTGTGGACTGAACATGGAGAAGATTAAGAAAACAAGACACTCCACCATCTCCCTGTCATTCCTTAAAATAGTGTCATGGGGTCTTGCTGGGAATAGCTCGACACATCACACATTAATCTTCAAGGATCACCATGGAGTGGATGTGATCTCAGTAAAGTGTAGTGTTGTTCCGATTATCGATTATAATCGATCATCAGTTGGTTGAGTGAACCAATAAGATAATCAATTATGAAACTCCATAATTGATTATGTGCAAAGGGAGACTACTTTTCAGTTGTATGCAAAGCAGAAAGGTTAGTAAAACTCCCAGCCACTAAAGTTGACCTGAAATTTATTAATTCCCTTCACAACTACAAATATAAAACCATATGATATTTCATAGGTGCAGAATTTCATACTTAGAAACATATAGCCATTATTACATGATCAAGTTGTTATATAGTTGAGTTAATAAATTTAAACACATTTTGATGATTTGATTCAGTTTTAAATGCAACATTATTTGTAGTATTTGTAAACAATGACAAACAAGAAAACCATGTCCTTCTGCACTTAAAATTATAGACACATCACAAATGAATGAAAGGATTTTGGGGGATTGTAGCATTATTTCAGTTGCATATGACTTATCAGCCATAAAAAGTTGCATTCATTTAACAAAGATGTAGAACAAAAATAACACAATAGACAAAAATGTAATATTATTATCAGGTTAAAGTATACATGTCATTAAAAGAGATCACTCCTGTACATTTACTAACAGCTTGAACTATTGATCAAAGATATAACTGAATAACAAACAAAAATTAAAATTTGCTCTTAGTAATCGATTATCAGTTGGTTAAGTGGAACCGATTATCGATTATGAATTTCTGACCGATTCCATCACTAGTAAAGTGGGCACTGTTAATTATAACTGTAGCATATACACGGTGAAGAGTTTCACTCAGAAAATAAGCACAATAAGAAGTCTTTTCATGAAAAACCGATGTTAATTATGACTACCCCATCAGAAGGAGCAACAATAACAGATTTTCAAGATGATCAGAAGAAACCACATACTGGCTCCACTTTTATTTCGGACCAAATAGATAGCATATAAAGTCCTGTAGTGAACACACCACACTGATATGACCCTTCATTCAGGAGGAATAGCTATAAAACACTTGTAAAAATGGCTGACATTGTGGCCATATTTGATGTTTGATCAGTACCATTTTCATTGTGGACAAAGTCTTTCAGAGAAACCCCATGATGATATGACCATCCATTCAGAAGTAGCTATAAATTTTTTTTAAAGACAGCTGCTGGTGGCCATATTGGATGTAGAGTGGCACCATTTTCATTCAGGACTGGGGTGGGGGGACCAGTAGCAACATGATAGAATGCTAAAACCCATTATCACCATTACCAATTTTGATTCTTACTTTATTAAAAATGCGAACTGTTTATTGTTGAGGGTAATAACATACTTTACACGAGACACAATACTGAACAGCAATTAATTCTAAAGAAGTTCATACTCAAGGCCTACCTTTTGTTGTTCGGGATTCATTTTTATGTTTTCCTGACATCACTTTTTCACTGATTACATAAAAATTTGTTACTCTTATATAAATGTATACTAGAGGGGCAATAGAGATGGCAAAAGATAGAGAGACACACACAGCAGGAACAGAAGAAAAAAAATTAGGCCTAAAAATGCAAATACAAGTCTGAAGAACATACATAATATCGGACATAGTTCCGAAATAGAAAAAGGAAGTATTGTAAAATTATTATCACCACTGTGGTGATACAAGTTTATTTCTACTGAAATATTTTCAATCATTTTATTGTAATTGTGGTGTAGAACACTCATTTAATAAAGCAGGATTGATCATATACCTTCTTCATCCTCTTCACCATCATCATCAACTCCTGCAATGACTTTCAGTTCCTTTATGACCTCCTCTTTTAATAGTGAAGCATCGAACTCCAAAAACGCTTTCTTAAGTGCATCCTCTAAATGGCCCTCCTTGTATTCCTGACAGTCCTTGATAAAACTTGGCAGATTCAGGCTGCAGTATTGGGCCACTTCCGCACCTATGCAAAAAAACAATCCATGACAGGATATAGTTCATTTCACTGATGACTGTATTGTACTATATCTGCCATTAAAAGAGCAAAAGTTTAATTTCTGATGTCTTCCAAATTCAAAGATGAAGATCAAAGAAACTTCAAGGGATTGAAACATCATGAATAACAAATTCTGCAGTAACAAGAAGAAACTGCATGGTTTACACGTGTATATGGCTTACTTTAGTTCAATGTAAACATTTAAAAATTGATAATAGCATAAATGAAAATACATGTGACTGTCATTGCTAGTATCGAGAAATTTCCATATCACTACTGTTTAGTAATTGTGATAAAAAACAACACAAACGCCGAAAATTCTGTGCAAATAATTTCGCATTTAATTTATGCTTCTTCGGGCACGAAATGTTTTGAAAGTAACGGATGACGTCTTTTATTTTAAAACAACAATTACGTCATTACGTAACGTCATAAATGATATGCATCATCATAATAATTATATATGACAGGATCTAAAAGATACACGAGTCTCTAATGAAACTTGAATTAGTAAAATAATAAAATAAAATTGAGACAAACAGTCATACATGTAATTATACTGTTATAAGGGATATACAATATATCAATTTAAATTATACAATTTTATATAGTGCATTAATTAGCAGTAATTTAAATTGATATATTGTATATCCTTTATAACAATATAATTATATGTATGACTGTTTATCTCTATTTTATTTTATTATTTTACTGTTTAGTAAGACATATCTCTTCATTCCTATCTTAAATCAAAATTAAGAACAGAAAAATCGCATCAAATCACTCAGAACAAGAACTGTTGGTAGCAGTCATCTGGCTGATTCACTGTTAATGCTTAGAAAATTTTATTTACATCTGATAAACATCTTTGTTTAAAGAGCCTTTGATAAGAAAGATTTCATTTTTTTTTTAAAAACCCACCATTTCAAATTTGTAGATCCTATAAAAGCATCCCATCACGTACACAGTACATTTGGATGCTTATATTTTTTCACCAGTGAACGTCTAGCAGTATGAAAACATCACAATGATTCAGAATGTTAACATTCAACTGTCAGCTGTATTAAACAGAGTCATCTTACATACTAAATCCTGTCATAATTAGTGGCAAAAGTCATACAGCAAATGAAACTATCAGAAGTTGAGTAAGGTACTGACTGCACACTTTGACAGCAGGCAGCTTTTCAGTAACCCTAAGAGGCATATGTTGGGAAAGGTTGAATTTCTCACCATTCCAATTAAATGGTTATTTTGTATTGTTGTAAACTGTACACTTTTAGAAACTTTATTGGTCTTGGCAACAACAAAAATATTTCCTTAACAAGACATAAATTGTCTTTGGCTGCTGGAGAAGTAATTTTTTTGATCAGCCTAAACCAATGAAGATGGCATTATAGATTTTACTTCAAGTCATGTTTTCATGCTTTGTGCTTTTATTCTGTAAGTCATTAATTTAAGGCTAATTGGTAAGACTTGTGGCCAAATTATATCGGCTGACAGGTATGTTAGTTATAAGCATCTGCAAAATAATGGATCCAACATAGTCATACCTTATGTAACTTGAACTCTGTTTGAAATTAAACTATTACCATAAACATCAAGTCCATTATATCATTACATGTACTTCCCCATAATTGGTTCAATGCTGACGGATTGTTTTTGCTGGTGTATTATTAATACCATTGTTATTAATATTATTAGCATAAGGCATAAAAACATGTTTCTGGATGGCCGACCATTCGTTTCTCACTGCTAACCCTAGCAATCTCCCCCAACCACCAGTAAAAAAAAGCCTGAAATGTAATTTGTGCATCTAATTGAGCTGGTTTGGCCAAGTACTTGAAGCACATATTACATTATGTATACAAAATATTATGTTTAAATTGTATTAAAAAAATTTTTAATACAGAAAGTGCTTTATGCATCTGATCCAGTTTAGTCCAGTATTTGTAACACTATTTTATATATATATATATATATATATATATATATATATATATATATATATATATATATATATATATGCAACAGGAAACACACATGGGTTGGGTTGGGGGGGAAAATTAGAACTGATCTCAAGTCTGGAAATTTGGGAGAGCTATTCCAAAATTCTTTCATTAAGTTTTCCCGTTAAATTCTTAAATAGGAGACAATAGTGCTGCCAACAAATTTATCTGCATATTCAAGCAACATAATAAAATAATTTGGCTACTTATGTGTTATTAGAATAAAAGTGCTCCCATATGGTACCTTTGTTACTTCACATGATATTATGGTTCTTTAATTAAGGATCTGAATGTTTTATAGCGTATTTACCAAACCCCATGAATAAATATTTTTACCACTATTGCCCACCCATCAGGGTAAACAGCCGTGAGAAGTTTTATTTATAAAATGCATTTACTATGACAAAAGTCAGTAAACTAGAACACTGAATACTATATTCACCTATCAATGAACTACATGAAACTGAATGTCATAAAAAAAACGATTCAGTTCATTAGAATCAAGTAAAACAAAAAATCGTTTAACATGAAAAGTTAGACCAAGTGATTCTAAGTACAGTAAAAACTTACGAGCAACCTCTGCCAAACTATGCATTTCAACACTGCTATGGACTGCATTGCAAAAACTAGGACAAACTGCACTGACCTTTATTTAATCTGCATAAAAACGACTGCTTATATTGTTCTAAACTTTTTTAAAAAAAATTTTTCCAAATAAGCTGGTTATCGAAGTCTGATTTTTTTTTAAAAAGAATGGCTATGCCTATAGTGTTTTATAGTTTCTGTCGAAACCAGACGAAAGTATATGAAGATTATTTCCTAGTCTGGTTCCCTGCTATGTATACATGCGTTCTCCAATATTTGTATTGGGGTGGGCAACGCAAAGAGCATAAAAAGCAGGGAACCAGACTAATTATTCCTGCACTTAGCCTGCTTCTGATCCCTACCAACGACTACATCGCGAGAACAGACACCACTGACCTATATGTAATCAATTGTTACAACAACCGCTTGATCAGTTGTTGTTGTTGTTGTTGCTGTGGGGTTTAACGCCATTTTTCAGCACGATAGGCTATACATGGCGGCCAGTATTAATGGTGGAGGAAGAACCCGGAAAACCCCGGAAAGAACCACCGACCCACGAGAAGCTACTGGCAAGCTTTCTCACATGCCCACATTGGCTGAATCTTAGACTCGAACCGCCGCAGACAGAGGTGAGATGGCAGTGATCCGTAACGAAGAGTGCTTTAGACCACTCGGCCACTCGGGGCCCCCGCTTGATCAGTAATGACTGTTCTGATTAAAAAGAAACATGAAAGGAATTTTTTTTTTTTTTAAGAAAAGGATTGTTGCTACCGTGATAGATGCTACAGTCTGTAAACCAGGCTAATGTACATGTCACGAATTGCCACCATAGAGCTAAAGTTGACGTAGTTGTCACATATATTGTTTGTCTATAGAGTTGATCCATATTGCCGGGGGGGGGGGGGGCGCGGCGAATAAGGTCATTGTCTATTAAACCAGCAAGAGAATCGTTCATGGGATTTGACTGATAGTGTTCAAGACTCGCGATGTTTGATGAATTCCCCCACCCCCGATGTTAAGTGATTACATCCCAATCACAAAGCTGCCTTCTATTCAAGTTCGTATGACCGGGTTACACACTTTGCTCATAGAGTTAATCCCTGTCGCGGACATTTGTCTCAGAATAAATGGTTGTTTCTGGATGAGATAATTGTTTCTTTTTATTTCATTATTTGTTAGATATGCAATGCACACATATAGATTTTTCATATTTTCCCATAGCCCAGTCAAAACTGTCTTTACTTTCAATATTACAATTGAACACTAATAATTTTAACACCTAAAACTTTAATAACAATGGATGAACCTCCAACTAAAATGAGACAAATTTAAGGCTGGAGAAAATAATTATTGTAACTGAAACAAGAGAAAAAGAGCAGACCACTCGCAAAATGTTGTTTAAATGTAGTAAAACAAATTTAGGTTGTTCTAAAGGAAAATGAGCAATTCAGAAACGATTTCATGTGCTAAAATATGTGATCTTCAAATGTAAATGTGATTTCATGTTAATGATAGAAGTATAGCTTCACTGCTATATAATTTTGTTTTTAGATGAATGCATACAATATTTTAGCAACTATTAATAAAGAACAGAATATATGTACAGTGATTGTGGTTATTTTTCTTGAAATTGTTCTGAAACTGAAACTTTGAAACTGGTCTTTTTGTTCAAATCTGCTATGAGAGACCACTTGTCTTGAGAGGCCGCTTTTTGTTGGCCGAAGGGGGGTCTCTCATGACAGGTTTTACTGTATATAATAACCATAGTATGATCAAGACTATCAATAAAGCTAACAACAACCAATACTAATAATCAAATATAGGATTTTTTTTTAGGAAACTGAAAGTGTCTTCATGGAACAGATATGAAACCTGCAGTGACCTAACTGCAAAACTTTACTTACGTATTAAAAGCCAGATGGACGGATATTGGCAACACATATGCCTGTACATTTGTGCTGTGGGACAGCAGACAGTAAAAAACAGTGAATTCCACTCTTATTTTATTGAAAGTTCCAATGTTTTAGAAGGCAGATAAGAAACCATATAAAAATTGAGGACCGCACTGTACATATATTTACCTCCATGGCCATCATATACAGCAAACATGCATGTATTTGTGCCCTTGTCAAAATCTGGCAAGCAGTTATGTGCATCCTGGAAGAAAAAAAGATTAAATTAAGATGAAATGCATAATTCCTAAGAGATAAAGTTACTAAACTTGTACAGCAATAACAAGATTTTCTAAATTGTCAACAATGGTTGCCATATAAAAGGTGTCAGATAGCACCATTCAAGTGTGAACCAAGTAGTCACTGTGAGGTCCTTTAGTCTTCTGGGACAGTAGTTGCAACCAGACAACTAGCAGCCAAAAACAGCACTTTCATACCTAGTAAATTCATAAATGTTTTAGTCAGACTTACTTACTCTGATATCTTTTCTCTAATAAATTCAAATCTCACAAACGAAATGTATCTGTTTTCAAGTTTCATTGGCCAACACTCAGCTGCCCGGAATGTGATGGAAGTCTAGAATGCCAAAATCAGGTTAATCTAAAGTATACTTCCTTAAACCGAATAAAAATTTATTATCACTGAAGGAAGTGACAGCTAAGTTTCATTCAAGATTCTTGTCATCCTTTTAACCAATTTCGGTATTCCCTTCTTCCATCACATTCCAGCCAAACTGAAATGTAAGCTAACGGAACTTGAAAACATGTCCATTCACTTGTGTGGATTTGAATATAGTAGCAAAAAGACATCAGAGTATATAGTGTCCGACTAAAACATTGCAACTTAAATTTTGTAGAAAAGCTCCGATAATGGCTTCTAAGTGTGCGAGATATTCCTGAAAATCTGACTTGCTGTTCCGATGACTAACGACATCAAACACGCAATACAGAAAGACCTAAACGCCCAAAACATAAATATCAGCGTCGAGGTCTGACATGTAGGACGAGCTCGGCATCTTACTATGTAGAACGATAGGTACATATTAATCCTCACGTGTATCTGCAAATCTTGATCTATCTTATTTACAGTTTAGCGTGTATAATACAGACTAAATTTTCATACTCCACAACTTTCTTTTCCACAAATCCACTCATAAACTTCAATAAGACCCAGGACCTGGGCCTGGTGAATTCATTGCGGAATCGTGAACTTTGTGGCTTGCCTTTTCTTCTTGTAAAACACATTTGATTAGTTCATTAGTTAGGTCTATACTAATGCTTTTGCATCTATAAAAAAAAGTTGTAAGCTCATAGCACTGACGGTGCTTTGTTCAACAACATACATTTTTAACTTGCATTTTAAAAGACTTTCTGACTGTACCTCCTGTGTCATCCGCCATCCCTGCATCGACGACGCACCATATCTAAAATGTAAGCAGTCTTTGTCAACTGATATTTTATCAGTAACCGGGGCAGATAAATATACACCCATATTCAGTCTGATGTCTCGTAAATTCTGGGTTAACAATAATTTTATCGCCTGCACGTGAGACGATTTGCTACCATTTCGCGGTATTACGGCGCTGACCACGTGACCAACATCTAGCAGTGAATATAGCTATGTCCCCCATCCCCGTGATCTTTTTTTAATACTTTATGTATAAACTTGAAATAAACCATCTCAAATTGGCGACGATGGAATTAGTTATGAATAATCAAGATACAAAAAAAAAAAACGTAGAGTGTATTATTTAATGCCTTGGAGCGCAGAAATTGCGTCACACTTCCGGTGTTTACACTCGGAACATCGCTCGGCCATTTCCGTCAGATGGTGAAAAAAATATGACCAAAGTAGTTGTATGGAAGGACGTGGTCCGATAAATCAACCCCACAAATCTGTGTTGATACTGATGGACGAAAACCAATATCATCACGGGTGAAGGGCTGATTTATCGGACTAGGAAGGATGCTGATCACAATTAGTTTTCCTACAAGGTCCCTATATTTGTCTGTTAGTACTGAACTTTCCAGTGTGTCCAAATCCTCACGGTGAAATTCTTGTCATATCTTGAGCAGCATTTGTTGAGTGGCTGGGCGGTAAATAGAAAAATGGCACATGGTTCATTTATTTCATTCTGGACCAGCAACAATGCCAAATTACTCACAGTGCACTCTCGACAAAATACACACCGACAAACAGAACAATGTTGGGGGGGGGGGGCGGTTTCCAGCCCCACCCACTCCCCGCCGCTTAAAAAACCCCATAAAAACCAAACCCAACAAATAAACATACACATACAAAAGTACAATCAGTTTGTACACATACAAAAGTACAAGAAGTTTTCTCTTGAAATTATACCATCGTTTTTATTCATGGCCATGTTTATTGTGTATTACATACACTTGAGTAAATATCCATAAAAACTTTTGCTTTGGTGCCTATTTAAGGAAAGTCACGGTCCATTTCAAACTTATGAAACATAAAACTCCCAACAGTTGACCTGATTCGGCCCTGGACAACTAATTCATAATGGTTTTGTTATAAAAAAAAAAAAAAGATTTCCTTTAAATCAATACCTTAAATGCCTATCTAGTCCGATAAAATTCTCTCCCCCCCCCCCCACACACAAATATATGTTGATACTGATAGACGATATGTGGGCGTGATGTCACCTATTCATTAAACTGTGCAATTTTGTGGCATGCAAATCTTTCATGAACACACCTGCGTACAAATTAGACACCTACCGATATTTGGTAATAGCCAAAACTAGTGCTAATTTCAAAATGGCCACATGGTTGTGCTATTCCACGTGGATTTATAAGCAATCAAGCAAATGATTTTCTCCGGAAATATACTATATATATCATCAAAAAGACCCCTCACCCGACGGTAGCTCTACAGCCACGAGAAATAATGGTAAGTGTATAAAATGTACACCGATGTGTGCTGACAAAAGTGGCTGCGAATAATTTCAGCTTTCAATGATTAAGTGATATCAGCCCCTAACCCGATAATCAACATCATCATGGGTGAGGGGCTGATTTATCGGCCTAGCCTACATCTAGCTCATGCGACATCACCAAAATGACAGAAGGAAAAAAAAGCTAAATATATACTAGAACTAAATTCGTTGATCCGGAAGTAATAATTGTGACCTCAGCAATCATTATACCGTTAGTAGTGACTTTTTCTTTCTATTTTCTTCTTCTTTTCTTTCCTTTGACCACTTTTCTTTGATCTTCTTGACCTCTTCGGTCAGCACATTTCTCATTACTTCTTGGGCTTTCTTAAGCTTGTCTAAGCCCCACTTCACAAAAGACCAATCTGTCCATTCTAGAATGTCTTCTAAATAACACCTTACACTCGTCACATAAACTATGGCTTCTTTCAACTTACCCACTTTAACATACGGTGGGTTAATTAAACCTCTGATTCTCTTCTCCTCATCCTCTATCATTTCTTTTACAATATTGATGGCTAAGTGGAGGCTGGTTACTTGTCTTGAGACGAAGTCTTTTGTCACCGCATGCCTCCATTCCTGTTCAAGCCTTTCTGCTACATTCAATCCATCCACCATCCAATACCAACTTCCCATAAGGTTGTTATACAAAGCTGAAGCGCTGGCATCTTCTTGTTTGCTTATTCCGTAGAATGGGCTCCAATGGCAAACACTGTTAGTTTTATACTTAAAGCGCGGACGTGATTGAAAACATCCCCCTAAGACATAAAATTGATCTTACCTAGATCATGACCAAACAACGCGCGGACGTGAAGGAAAACATCCCCCTACTTTCTCATTTCATATAATAAAACCCAAACTATACTCTCCACATACGCTAAGAAACAATTAAGAAACCCATAATCTACTATTCACACAAACATACCTGAGCTCTTACAAACACCAACACACAAACACATACCCTCACACTATTAAAAAAAGAGTTAGTGTTTATATTCACGCCACTCTACCTACACACATTGGCAAATCGATCGTTATTTCTTTTCTAGAGTATTGGGGTAGCCCTGAAAAGAGCTGTTTTTTGTTTGGAACTTCATGGACACCTGGTTAATGGGGGCACCTTCCAGGCCTGGCGCCGCATACACATCTTGTTCCCCAGTTGCTTTTTACTTTTTGGGGGGAGAGAGCAGAGGCAGGATATGTGGCTTCAGAATCCCAATTTTCGCTCTCTGGGATTCTGAAATTTCTTCTTCTCTCCTTTTCCTCCTCTTCTTTGTATCTTCTCTCCTCCTCTTCTTTGTATCTTCTCTCCAACTCTTCTTTGTTTCTTCTTTCCTCCTTCTCTCTCATCCTTCCCTCTTCCACAATGGCCTCCGCGGCCAGTTCGTTCAACAGGCCACTGGCATATTCCAGATGCACATGAAGTTCCAACAGTTTCGCCAGTCTCGTGTTCATTCTGGTGTTGATCAATCAACAAGGGTAGCTAGACTGCCGAGCGAGTTTCAATTTATACTGAAAGCGCGGACGTGAAGGAAAACATCCCTCTAAAAACATAAAATTGATCTTACCTAGGTCATGACCAAAACAAAACAACGCTTTGACCTAAAAGAAACACTCACTCACTTTTTATGCTACCCATCACTATTCTAAAAAAATTTCATGAATCACTTCAATAGACTATTCACATACGCAAAGAAATAAAATCAAACCCTCCAAATCTACTCTCCCCACACCTCAAACAGCCAAAAAAACAAACATCATCTTAATCTACTATCCATACCAACGTACGTGAGCACTTACAAACACACAAACACACAAACACATACCCTCACACTATTTAAAAAAGAGTTAGTGTTTATATTCACACTACTCTACCTTCACACATTGGCAAATGGATCGTTATTTCTTTTCTAGAGTATTGGGGTAGCCCTGAAAAGGGCTGTTTTTTTTGTTTGCTATGGCAATCTTTTTTAGTTTCTAAGAATGCGATGTCCTCTGAGGATGGACTTTCTGGCGATAGGTCTGCTTCTTCGGAAAGAGAAGAACTCTTTGGTGTCGATACGACAATCGACAACGCCTCTGTCAGGTTCAGGTTGCTGCTGCTGTTGCTGTTGTTGTTGTTGTTGTTGTTGCTGCTGCTGTTGCTGCTGCTGTCTCTGAAGTCTGTACCTCTCTGTCCATTCTTCTTTTTGCCTGTTCACTTCTTCTCTGAAGAGCTCTTCTATCAGGTCTTCAGTGACTTTTAGCATTCTCACATTCTCTATTTCTTCTGGCTTCGGTATCAGATTATGTCTGACCCTATGCAAATTCACGTAGGCTTCGTTGAGCTTAGCTAGTTTGGAGCACATCTTCGTAGGAGGATGAGTCGACAATGGATGGTTAGACTGGAAACAACCCGGTTCTTAAAGTCAAAGCGCGGACGTGAAGGAAAACATCCCCTTCACGGTTTTCGAGTCGCAACGTTCAATGAGTGTCATGAGAGGGATAGTAAGAAATGAAAGAGCATCAATCAAACAGTCTTATAGCTAAACAAACCACAAAGGCATTTTTTTCAAAACACAACATTTTTTATTCAAAAATCACTTAACACTAACCAACAACAACTCTAACATATTTTAAACAATAATCCAACATTAAAACATCAAACATTTTTCTTCAAATACAGTCTGCTTTAAACAGGGCTGACAACGTTGTGAATGAAATTGTGATTTCCACTGTTGGAAATCATTAGGCCATTGATGGACACTACGTTTCCTAGCTTGAGACAAAAGATAAGCATAATGGTCACAAAACCATCGATCTACTTTCACATCATTTCTAGAAGAAGAACGAGGATCAAAATGAGTCACTAAATGTTCTAAGGAATAGCCCAGGCTGCGATGATGCAGAAAATACACACAGTACTGTCCACACACCAAGGAATCTGTGCCTTGTAATTTCACATTATTGAATCGGGTGGTCTGAGCATTTCTTCTCATAAAGTCAATGATATCGTCTTCCAAAGGGGGCAATCCGTACGAATCGAAGTATTCCACACATCCTTCTTGAGGAAAGTAGACGGCTACCCAGTGGGTTCCTGGGAGATGACTGTCGTCCGTGTTGATCACGTAAGCTTGATGGTCTTTAGGTTTGCGATGAGGAAGTTCATCTTTAGCACAGACAACAGGATTCCAAGAAGCCGTATACGAACTGTGGTTCAAAAGGTAATAAAGTTCCCAGGTATCCATTTGTGTGTTGTTTTCTTCTTCACAGATAATAATAAATCGTCAATTCGATCCTGACTTTTTGCTTGAAAATGTCTGACAAATAACCGTTTCTTCGTTTCGTCTCCTCACTCTGATTCAGGAGAGCTTCGATACGATGGATCTCTTGAGTGGTTAATGGTGGACAAGAATGTTCACGCAAGTCTTTATACCACTGATGCAACACGTCTTCGTCCGAGATGAGACTCCAAGCATCGTCCAGATACTCGTCCAATTTTTCTTCTTGACTCAACATCAGGCATTTATCGTGTTGAATTTGACTGGGATGAGCGTTTTGACATCCATAGCAATTTTTCTTGATCAATTCCGTCATTTTTTCGACGAAGTGTTTGGCAAAACAGGAGACTAAATGGGCTTCTTGTTCTGGCCATCTTGACTTCATCATGACAACTTCTTCGTCTTTGTCTTGAGATTCTTCTCCTTCCACGGTCTCCTCACATTCCATCTTTAAAGTTTCTCCACTAGGTAAAGAGGGATAACAGTCTTCCATGGCTTCTAATAATCTAGAATGACTTCTCTCAAACTGTTGATTTCTATGGTATTATCGAATTCTGCATACAGGATGACGTTCACTGTCTTGTCCAGTGGTTCTGCAAACTGAAGTTCCACACGAATCTGGCCTGATTTTATAGGGTGGAAATGTCCCTCGTCGCTGCCTTGGTCTGGAGTGAAATCGAAAGCCCACAAAGCATAGCCTCCTGCGTAATCTTCGTACGTAATGCCGTGACTGGTGTTGGTTCCTAACTGGCCGGTGGCTTCGTACAAGGACAAGTACGATCTCAAGTAATTCATCTTCGTGTCACTAAAGTCAGGTTCGAAAGGTCTGGTACACAAGGTCTTGCCATCGCGACTGACTTCGATTTTCTTCACCTTAAAGTGTTGAAAGTTGAAAGGATTTTTTTTTGAAGGCTCCGTTGAAGGCTTCATTCTCGACCATACCAAGGATTAAACGTTTGGGTAACTGTCCTTGAAACAGATGATCTTCGATCATGGAATGACGGCTAGCGGGAATGGTGAACGTTTTCACTTCCACCCTTCGTATGGGATACTTGGCGGTCGTTCTGCTCAACGTTTGACTGATGTCGTTTCCCACTTTGGGTAACACTTCCACGCGTAGTACGTAGAGTTTGGCCTCCTCAATTTTGCTTTTAGGATTGCCAGCATCAGTATCAGCCAACAAATGGAAAGCGGCACTGCTACGATTCAGTCTCAAGCGGACATTGACCCCGTTTAGCAAATATTTCTCTTGCAACCACATGTCCAAATGCAAACGATCCATCAGTTCTAAACTCTTTCCACCTAGGATTTTGCTTCGTCTTTCCACAAAGCCGTCATTGTCTTTATCTGTTTCCTCAAACGCCTTCGCTTCATCAGGTTCCCATAGCACACAGGCATTGAGATGAGTATTCTTGGCATCTATTCCGTATGTCAAGAGATTTTCCAGGTAGGCACGGTAAGGGTAAGTATCCATGCTGCTGCTAACCAGTTTGTTGTTCAAGTACAAGTCCACTGAGCTGAACAAGGAATGCATGAAATTGTTGACGGGATCTATATTCTCAGTGTCTTCTACTGCACCATTATCCTTATCTAGAACTTTGATTTTCAAGTACAAGTAACTGCTATTCAGATCGATGTAATCTTCGGGTTGTCCCTTGATTTCAAACTCGATGGGAGCAGAATCTGCCAATGAGGAAACGGGATGAAATTCCACCCATTGGGATTCTTGCATGGTCATCATGGTGGGCGGCATGGCAAACAGATCCAGTTCCGACTTGGAACAGACGCATGACTCTCATCATTTTTTTTTTGTTGTTTTTTTTTGTTGCTGTGTCTCAATAATCGAAAACGTCTAAGTCTCGAACGGTTCTTCTTTTCTTGGCCTTTCTAGTTTTAGAACTGTGAAGTCTGGTGAAAGGGTGTTTTCTTCGTCGTCTCTTTCTGCCTTGTCCTTGCTGAATGCCTGCAGGGCATTTATAGGTGTGTCTCGTTGGCCCAAAAGGTCTTTACCCGTTTGCAGCAAGACATTTTTCCCTTCCCTCATGAAAGCTTCTTTAGGGTTTTGTTTGTCGATGATGACATTTTGGAGAAATTCTTTGCCTTGCGTCAGTGCCGCATCTTTCAAGGCGTGCAATCCGCGTGTCACCATCGGTTTCAACACCGGAGCCACCGAACGAAAGGCCGATTTTAACATATCTCCTAAACCGTGTCCTCGCTGTCGAGCAACCCCTCGGTACACTGGATACATGACTTACGAATCGTGAGAGAACCGTCTTCGAAAATGGAGTTTCACCGTGACTTTTCCTTTGGTGAATGGAATATTTTGTCCCAAATCTCCTTTTATAGCAATGTTGACCGTGTCCAAATACGACTTGCTGACAGGCAAATAGTGAGGATGGACAAATTCGCGGTGGACGTGATAAGTGTTTCCACCTTCCTCGTCAGTGGCCGTGGCAGAATTTACTTTGAAAGGAATGACACGCAGTAACGGCACGGAGGTGTGTCCCACCACGTTTTACTCCACCACATCGGAGTACACGAAGATCAAATTCAGTCCCTGGTTCAGTTCTACCGGGAAACGAAAATACCTCGCAAAATGCCCGTTGTTGTCAATCTCTGCGATGTGAATTTTTTTGGTCTGCTTATCCGTGACCAAATTGAGGTCTCCACCTAAAATGTCATACAATCCAGGGCAAAATTTAATACGTATACTTCTATCCTCACTTTCAAATCTGATCAGTAGACGGTGAGACTGTTTGTGGTACTCAATGGTGACACGTTTATTTAGTTTGGACAGAACTTTGTCAAAGGCTGCAAAGAATTTGTCAGCGATGGCCTCCACCAGATGCTGACCACTAAAATAATGACCTGAGTTAATTTTAAAGTGATACACGTAAAGAGGAGGAGAAGTGTCACTGCTGAGTATTGGGGCCTTGGGAAGTGATTTATGTTGAGAAGTGGCCGTCATGGTTTGCTGCACTGTTGGGTCCAGAATTTCGATGTCAAAAGTATTCTGAGTTTCAGTGATGTTTTTTATTTGTGTTGGGAGAATCATTTCTACCAAAGCCACTTCCCAATGGGCTTTGTGATCTAAGGGGATGGCCTGAGGTAATTTGGCCGTGTAACAGCACAACGTGTTGTGGGGAAACACCTCC
Organism: Sinohyriopsis cumingii; assembly: GCA_028554795.2. Classification (NCBI taxonomy): domain Eukaryota; kingdom Metazoa; phylum Mollusca; class Bivalvia; order Unionida; family Unionidae; genus Sinohyriopsis; species Sinohyriopsis cumingii. Next base: position 114,191,107 of record CM068824.1, on the reverse strand, counting down.
ATGGAACTGTCACTGGGTAAGGTTAAGTAAAATTGGTTTTGGTGACTCATAATTCCAGAGTTCTGTGGCTGTCCAAGGGGTTACTGGACGTCAGAGGCGTGTCTCCGCTCAAAATGGGGTTCTGGTTGTGGTTGGAGTGGTGACTGGCACTGGTACTGGACACAAGGTTCCCGTGGTTCCCGTTGGAAGAGAATTTCAGGGAGGGATTGGGAAGCAGGTAACCGATGCAACTGCTCAATAAAATGGTCCACAATTGCTTGTCTCCTTATTGCAAACTCAAATTGGCAATGGCTGCCCCGATGACACAATACACCACGAAGATTTGGCAGAAAAAGACGATTTGCGTTTTAGGCACACGTTCTCCGCACCACACCCACAAGGGTTGTTTTTGTAAATCTTGCACAGAAGAACTAGGTGAAGGAGTGGTCGACGTAGCTGCGTCTGTGTGAAAGGGCATGATGGTCACTTCTTTTTATAGTCGATGACTTGCGAAGCGTCGATCCAAGAATCAAAACTGGGTGGATATCCTTTCCAACGTACTTTGACTTCTTTGACACGTCGTTTGCCCACTTTACGGGTTCTGCGTTCGAGAATGCTTTCGATGTCGTACACGTCGTCTTCTTTTTTGGTGACACGTTGTAACTCGGGCAAATAAAACGTTCCTTTGAGCACTTCTCCGTTCATGTCTTCCAATTTATAGACGGCAGGATGACGGCCATGCACTCGTCCAGTGACGCGAAACAATTCGGTCGTCCAGTTAGGTAAGTAACCTTTGTCGAAAGTGCGTTTGGTTTTGCCAATGCGCACCCAATCTCCTACGGCCAACTCTCCACTTTTCTTGGGGACAGCCCTCGTCTGGGACGTACCAAACAGGCGCTCAAACACCAACACTTCGTTCTCGGGAGTCACTTCTTGCGGGGCATGTCCGATGCTTCGATGGTAAGATTGGTTGTACGCTTGCACCAGGTGCGGTAACACTGGACAACAAATTTTTACAAAAGTCATGTTACTGAAATAAAATTAGTCAATTCTTATCAATTTTTATGTGCTGAACACGAATATGACAGTCAAATTGCAAAATTGGCTCTAGTTTTTTTGTAATCTGCAAGAAATTAATGTTTACATAACGAAATGCATTCCAATAGTAAAAGGTCAACTGTAATAGCCTACCTATAAAAAATCAAGTCATTGACTACATCTTAGATTTCTTCGCCTGTCTCTTGTACAGCTGTTCGGGAGCATCTCTGAGGAGTGTCCAGCAGTAGTCAGCCAGCATTGTAGTGGACCATTTTCCCTGGTATCTTTGTTCCATTGTTGCGATATCTTGATGAAAACGTTCGCCGTGTTCATCACTAACAATACCACAGTTGCTAGGAAAGAAATCCAAATGGGAATGAAGGAAGTGAATCTTTAGAGACATATTGCAGCCAAGTTTCTTATACTTCATCAACATGTCTTCTACTAGTTCCTTATAGTTTTCTGCCCTAACATTTCCGAGGAAGTTTGTAGAAACTAGGCGAAAAGCATTCCATGCTTGTTTCGCGTCACCTTCCAGCAAGTTGTTGAACCGGTCATCTTTGAAAAGCTCTCGAATCTGAGGACCCACAAAAACTCCCTCTTTAATCTTTGCTTCGCTGAGTCGAGGGAATTTTTCATGCAGGTATCGGAATGCTGGCAAAGTCCGGTCAATGGCTTTCACGAAGTTCTTCATCAAACCTAGTTTGATGTGAAGGGGTGGTAGCAAGATTTTCTGAGCCTCAACCAGAGCTGGGTGTTGGATATTCTTCTCTCCAATGGCTACATTCTGCCTGTGAGTCCATTCCTTCCTCATGTAGTGCATTTCCCTTGCTCGGCTATCCCACTCGCATAAGAAACACATGTATTTTGTATATCCTTGCTGCAGTCCCATTAAAAGGGCAACTACCTTCAAATCACCACAGAGGTGCCAGCTGTACTTGTTATACTCAATGGAATTCAGTAGCTGCCTTAAGTTATCGTATGTCTCTTTCATGTGGACAGCATACGCTACTGGAATAGATGGAAGAATGTTTCCATTGTGCAAAAGCACAGCCTTGAGACTCAGTTTCGAAGAGTCCACAAATAGTCTCCATTCTTGTGGGTCATGAGTGATTTTTAAAGCATTCATGAGGCCCTCAATATCGGAACAGAATATCAGATTACTTTCCTTTCTGAAGAAAGGCTCCAATTGCTGGTGGCGCTTTCGATATGCAGTAATTGTGACATCTTCTTCTAGAAGATTCCATTGTTGGAGTCTTGATCCTAGCAATTCTGCCTTGTTCTTTGATAAGTCCAAATCACGAATCAGGTCATTTAGTTCTTCCTGTGTTATTCTGTGTGGGGTTGATGATGCACCACAGTGAAAATCTGGATCACTGCATGCTGATGGACCAGGAGAAGAACAGGTCGACTCACCTTTGTCTTCGTCAGATGAATCAAGAGAATATTCTGCTGGAGGTTCTGGAATAGGAAGTCCCTCACCATGTGGAACTGGTCTCAATGCAGACGGAATGTTTGGGTAGACTATTCTCGACTTCTTTCGCTTCGTTATTCCGCCGGAAAGAGGAGGAACCAAGCAGAAGTAACAGTCATTTAGGTGGTTGCTTGGCTCTCTCCACACCATTGGGACTGCAAACGGCATTGATGACCTTTTGCAATTCAACCACTGTGAAAGCTGTGTTGTACATGTAGCACAGCATATATGCGGAGCCCAAGGCTTGTCTTGGTCACCAACCTTGCATCCGAAGTAAAGATGATATGCCTTCTTCACTTGAGAATTGATACTTTTCTTCTGGTTGGCAAATGTCACTTCCCCACAAATATAGCAAAAATTGTCCGCGGTATTAACACACTTTCGAGGCATTACTGTTCTTTATTGTACGTAAATGGATAAAATAATAAGTTTTATGTAACAGTAGCTTGAACTGTCTCGCACAACGTCTAAAATATTTTAAATGCTGAACCTATCTGATTGGGCTTTATATAGTACACTGCTTACGTCAGCTTCAGCAGCCGCCTGGCATTAGTATAATAGGCCTACACATGTATAGTACACTGCTGACGTCAACTTACTTCAGCAGCCGCATGGCATTAGTATTGCATTGCATCAGAAAATGATGCAATCAACTGTGGATGATGTGAGCATGATGGTATTATGCAATGTTACATCATTATTCCGGATGTTGCTGCAGTCCTACTGGAGAAATTTACACAGTGAAACATAGAAAATGAGGTATATGAATATCTTCAAAACGAGAGCCAATACAAATTTTTCACGGTTATATTCGTGTTCGGCACACCAAAATACTACAGATTAGGGCCTTTTCAAGTCAGTAATGATTTCACTGTTGACCAGTGTAAGATGTCGATGTATTTCAGAGTGTGGTGATGCGTAAAATATTTCCACATGCGTTCTTTCAAAGTGCGTTGAAAACGTTCCACGATGCTGGCTTTGGTTTCAGGATTCTCGGTGGTAAAAAAATGAATGTCACGTTTCTTTAATTCTTTTTGGAAAGCTTGGTTCAGAAATTCGGTGCCTTTGTCCGTTTGCCATCGAAGAGGGTGACGGACACTTTGTTTCAACACTCGTTGCAGGGCTCGCACTAACTCGCTGCTCGATTTGGAAGTAAAGGGCACGACCCAGGCAAATTTGGAAAAGACGTCGATGACACAAAACAAATATTTGTAGCCACGATTGTAGCTGGCCAAATGAGAGACATCGGCTAAATCGGCTTGCCATTGATGATCGTTGCCTTCCACTCGGGTGCGACTTCTGGCAAACTTGAGTCGAATGGGTTTGTGTAAAGTGTAGGTAGCTTGTTCTTGTAACCATCGTTGCACTTGAGGTAAACGGAGACTTTTCAGTCGCGTTTTGGCAGCACGATACAATTTTTGAACTCCTGCGTAACCTGCAGGATGCGAGGGATCGTAGTAAATGCTGGCTAAGACTTTTTCCATTTTTTTGTGTTGGTTAGTGTGTTAATAAGACACCCACTCTTGGAGGATGCTACTCTTTTTCTCTTGGGGTATTTTCTTGGATTGCAATGCTTTGCGTGTGCGACCGGCAATAGGTGTTGAAGAGGAGGATGTCTGAGCGGGGGATATCGGTTCTTGTTTCACTTCTGTCTTCACTTCTGTCTGCACTTTCTTTTTCTCTTGTGATGAAGAAGGGGTGGCCATCATCTTTTTAATCCATCCAATTCTGGAGGTAGGTGGTGTTGTTAACTTGCGTACTTTTTCTGGTGGAGTTTGAAACCCTTCTTCTTCTTCTTCTTTTCCTTTTTCTGTCTTGATCACTGGTAGTGGTGGTACTGGTACTGGTACTGGTGATGGTGCTGAACTTATCATCAAGGTCTTAAAATCTTTCAGAGTGGGTAGAGCTGTTTCGTCTAAAGCTTTCTGGTGAAAGAGTTGCAGTCGTTGCAAGAGTTGACCGTACTTTTGCGATTTTTCTGTTTCGGACAAATCTTGGCGATCCATCAAGGACTGCAGTTCGTGTTGTAACTGGGACATCTCTCTCAAATGGGGATTGGGAGGTAAATGCGGGGTGCGTTGTTCTTGCCACCGATGGTATTCCATCCATCGTTTGTAAGGCACTAAAGCTAGTTTTCGTCCTTCCATGGGGTTGTCAGGGGTCGATTCTGAAATCTTGGGACTTCCGAGGGCCTTTTTATCTTGCTCCCACCAGTCCTCCCAACATGGTTCCCAAGACTCCTTTCAGTAAGGGGCCTAACAAGAGAGGTAAAATGCCTCCACGTTGGACCAACATCTTCTTTTTTTGACGAATCGGAATTTTCTTTTGAACCATTTGTCGAAGAACGTGACGATGTTTGCTTAAGCATTGTTTCTGGTGTTTGGACAAAGGGATCGTGCCTTTCAAGGCGTTCAAACAACATTCGGACGCGGTATCGATGACCTCTTTGGAGGCCGATTGAATGAGTTTTTTTCGTAGAGGTGGAGAAGCTTTGGACAGGACAGATAACATGTCCCCATGTTTGACTAAACGTGGTGGTAGTCCTTTCCTTTTCTTTCCTTGGGGTTTTCCGGAGGGTGACATCTTTGAGTCTTCAGGAGCACCAAAAAAACACTGATACCCTACTTGGTCACACACACCTTTTTTATACTGGAACGCGTCGCTACTGATTGTCTTTACGTCGTATCAATTTGAGGACAGGCATGACACGTCGTGCAGGGGTGCGTAATGGACTAAATCGAGCCAGTTCTTGCTTGGACAAATCCAGTAAACTTTGTAACACGCCCGATCTTTCTTGAACTTTGATTTTGGGAGAAGGTACTTTGTGAGCAGCAGTCACTGCCACTAAATTGGAGGGTCCTGCCACTTGGGAAGTGATTTTTGGGGTCATCAACGGAGAAGTTCTTGGTGTGATCAACGTCTCCAAGTACTCTTCAGTTCTTGGTGTCATCAACGGAGAAGTGGATGAACGTGAGGCTGCCGGAGATGCGGTCACCGCCGTGGCAGGTCGTGGTTTGGGAGTGTAAAGTTGCGTCCTGGCCGAAGTGCCTCTCTTGCGACTAGTTTTCTTCTGTGGACTTTTCTTTTTCTGGGGACTTTTTCTCTGTTTCTTTTTCTGGGGGCTTCTTTTTTTTCTGGGGTGGTGTCTGGTAAGAGGAGGGTTCCGCCACTGGAGAAGTTCTTCTTGGGGACCTGGTCTTTTTCTTTTTCTTCTTGGAGCTTCGTTGGACTTTTTTCTTGGGGATAACTTTGGGGGCATTAGGATCCCATCTTAAGAGTGAGCGAATGATTACCCCTCCTAGAGTACCACTCCCTCCAGGTTTCAAAATGATTTGTTTTTTGGTTTGAGTGTCGATGCGGGGATCGGCCAGTTGGACCAAAGCGACTTTGTTTCGATCGAAAAAGCGTTTGGTTTGATGAGGAATCTGAATGATTCCTTGGAGTAATTGACGTGCCGTCACCGTGAACCATCTTAAGACTTCTTTGAGACTAGCTTCTAAGACACGAGCTCGTATTTGTGGATTTTTTTTCTCGACTGATGCCATACAAGGCACGAATCAATTTGACGGGAAGATGCGACTGAAAGGACGTCATGTTGACGCTGTGTGAGACAGACGAAAAGGGTCTGAGGTTTTTATAGATTTTTTTTTGTGGAGTGAAATTAAGTCGAGGACGGAGACGTGTACAGGACAGGCCCTCCGTCTTGGCACCAGTGGTGAAACAAGTGGGTACGAAATCGCAAACCCTCGGGGGTCGTAGGTTTCAAATCGACGAGTAAATAGGCGTGTGGAGTTTGAGTGGCATCGTCGTACGCCTGAGTCAGCCAAGGCGTTCCTAACTGTTTGGCTAAGACTTGCACTTGCGATTTATCTCGAGGGCTTTTAAACAAGACCACGTAATGCGCATTGAGAGTGATGGTGCGATGGGCTTTACTTTGTTGAAACAAATTTTGGGTGATGTAAACGACACTGGCATTACGGTGATGCCCTTTGCGCGTGAACCACAGTTTAATTTCTTCTTCGTCTTCTCATAACATGTCGTCAAAAATGACCAAATGGGTTTGACGGGAGTCAGAGACGATGCCGTCGTCTTCTTTAGGAATCCCTTCCACAAACACGATGGAATCGCCTTGACTTTCTCGCAAGAGGCTGTACGCCGATTGCCACTCTTTGTAACACCACACGATCCGCTGAGGGGGTCGATCGATCAAATGATGCTTATGTTCGATCAAACGTTTGACGAATTCGGTTTTGCCTGAACCGCTAGGTTCAGCAATGAGCATGTTAAAGGGATGGCGAAGATACAAAGCCTCCCAACTGGCACGATCTAAGTGTTCATCGATGACTTTGACAGCAGAGGAAGAGGGAGCAGAGACAGCAGAGGTAGCCATAGTGTGAGAAATGTCACTTGTGACACGAAAACAAACAAGACAAGAGTTTATATACTTTTTTTCAGAACACGTTTATTGAATGTTTCAAACATGAATACGAAAGACAAAAATACATAAAAGCCAAAGGCTTAAGTATAAGGATAAAAGGCACATGATAACCATTAACGTGGAATAAACACAAGTGTCTGTACAACATGTTTTGGGTAATGTTCTAACCAGTTCTATAGTAGGGGGTAAGGTAACACAAGTGTCCTCCCGAAAGGGTCTTTCAGGCCTGTCCACGACAGTCCTGTCCTGGGTGACGGGTTCTTCTGGCACCGTCACTAACACAGGTTGAAAAGTCGCAAGGCTCACAATCGCATTCCACTTCAGAAGCCCCACACTTGAACTGTGCCTGTCTAAACTTGTTTTGTGTTTCTCTGAAAGTATTCATCTTGTTCGCTCGGTCTTGGTAATCACAATGAACTATCGATCTTGCCTAGGGTTCCTTTTTATATACAGTCCAATACCGACGTGTCGATACGGTAAGGTGAAATGATTGGGAAGTCGCACTCGCTTCTGGTACACGATTTGATAGACTTTTTCCAAGGGTCGACTGACGATGTGGTGAGTGGGTAAACGTACAATTTTGTTCGGTTGATAGGTGGTCACTTTAAAGTTTGCATCCTCTCCCGATTGCAAGGCTTCTTTCAATACCCCAAAGTTCACCACACGACTGGTACGATAATTCAGAGTCAATCCTTTCACTTTACACGTCGTGTGCAATTCTCCTTGTGGGTCTCGGTATTCGTAGCCGTAATTTTTGGGACCACCACTGACGAAACTTAGAATCTTGTCGTCGGGATGCTCATCTGTCCAGGCTCCTAAACGGTCTCCTTCGATGTCAGGGTGCTGTTGACTCGGGTGATGGATGTAAATGCAACTGTCCGTGTCAAAGTACAGGACACGTTCCCCTAACAGTTCTAAATCTTCGTACAATTTTAAGCGAGCATGAGCTGTCACGTAAGCCGCAATGATGACATTTCCAAAGGGGTCGTCTTGTACAAAGTCCAGATCTTCTTCGTAATTGACTAAGATCAAATCCTCGCGAACGACGTCCACGTGTTTCATGTACTTGGTTTTGTCGTGAATCATCTGAAAGTAGCGGGAAGGTTCTGTCAAATATTCCGTCTTGGGTAAACACGGTCGTTGTGCCATTTTACCCCACAAGCAATTTAACGTCACTTTGGCAAACGACCGCATGCCTTCGTTTTTCTCGATGTGGTCTAAAGAGATGCCTTCTTGTTCATGCTATTTCTCTTTGAATGTCTTTTCGTCTTCGGAAGTGTGACACCAGGAAGGATAGCCACTGGCTTCTTGTTTCAGTTTCAAAAAGGCATCCACGTAGTCTGCGAAAATGACTTTCTGAGTGGGGCCACCCTTGTGGTATTGTTGTGTCTTGGGAAAGTGGCAAATTTCGTACACTTCTAACAGTTTGTATCCCATGTCCAGAGCTCTGAACAATTCTACGCTGACTCAGGTACCCGTGAAGGCCCGTTCTTCCTGGGTGTGCTGACAAGGTTGGTCTTGGTTGCACGTTTCGTCACAAGTACGACACAATGAAAACATCAGTTTGCCTTGACAATGGTGAGGTAAGACGGGATGGTACAAGTCCGTGAGAGGCAAAACTTTACACTTGATCAAGCCTTCGTATTGTCGAATGTTTTTCAGGTCGATGTGTTCCGTGAACAATTGTGGGTGCCCTGCAGGAAAGGGACAATATTTGCACACGTAAGGATACAACGAACACACGTCCAAGTATTTGATTTCTTCTCCTTTCTCTTCGTCGGCTTGGTACAGCAAACAGGTGGCATTGGTCCTTCCTCCGTACAAACTATCCCTCGGGTTTAGGGGGTCCATCAACTTGTAACTTTCCACGGCACGTTTAAACTCGGGATCGGTTTTCATACGGTGATCGTACTCGTGTTCCCACATTTCCACCACTTGGTATCCTTGCTGTTCTAACTTTAGGCGTCGCTGACAAGTGTCCTGGTACAAGTCTTCCATGGTCCGTTGCAAAAACTGATTTTTAGTGCTACGATCAGTGTAACAGACGGGACATCCGTGAAATAAGCAACCGTTAAACTCGCACACGATCTTGGGGTTTTCTAAGTCCCAGCCATCGACCGAATACGTTCCGATGGTCTTTTCGCCTCCTCCGTTGCGGGCATGCTGAATCCATTTGTCTTCCTTGTCGCACAAGTAATGTAACCAACGTAGGGCTTTGACCGAGTATTGACGTTTGACAAAGTGGGTCGTTTGAGGACTGATGACAGCCACGGTGTTTTCAGGTATGAATCGTTGTCGATACACTAAGGAACACGCTTTGGCAATGGTGCAAGCTTCTTTCAAAGGATCGACCCCTCCGTGTTCCATGAACAGTTCTCGAAATTTTCCACAGCAACGCCGTAAAATGTCCACGTCGGAACGACAATACTTTAGCATTTCTTCCTGAAAGTCGAAAGGGTCGGAGGCGTGAGTCTGGTACCAAGCGTAGGAAGCTTCTCGTTGTTCGGTACGCATGTTGTCGGGGTCGTAATAGTGAGCCTCAGGCAAATGGGGTAGAACGGCGTGTTGATTGGCTTCCGTATTGAAAAAGTGTGGAAAATACCCTTTAGCCATTTCTGTCATTCCAAACGTTTTGGGCATTCGACTCAAAGGCATGGCCAAATAGCTCATCGAATCTTTAAACTGCACTTGTCCCACTTGCATGAAAATGAATTTGGCTCCGTTCAAAGTGACTTTAGGACGTTCGGTGCCTTGTTCCGTATAGCATCTGAGAAGAAAGTGTCCATCGTATCCGGAGAAATTGTGAGCCATCACTGTGGCATGACGATGACAATCTCCGTAACGTTCGATGTCCTCTTGGCTCCACGTCTTGTCGATGGGGTCTAAGACCCATTGGGCAATATTGGCTAACGTGTTCGGTCCTCGAAAGATTTTTTCACGCCCTCCGGAAATCTTGCTGCAGTGAGGGCAATGACTGAAGATAGGTTCTTGAATGCACTTCTCGCACGCTCGATGAGCCACGCAGAAATTAGGGATGTGAATGCCAGTCTCTTGCATGCATTCGAAATCGAAAAAGATGAAATTGCCTTTCTTCTTGTGACCGTCCTCTTTCTCTGGTGGGGGTTGGTATTTTTGCACGTAGGATTCGTGTTTCAAGTCCACGATGTGGTGACAAATGTGACATGTTTTCTTTCCTGAACATACGTGTGCCTTGGCATTATTGGTACGTAGGCCTTGTCGACACGTAGGGCACAGTCTCAGCAGTTGACAAGTACATTTCTGCTGTGAACCTTGCGTCTTCAGATGTTGTTGGTAACAGGCAGGGCTGACAAACGTGCGCAGACAAGCAGGACAATGTATTCTTTCTTGTCCTTCGCTCAGACAGGGTGGAGAGGCCAAACATCCTGGGCATTGCCATCCGCAATGTTTGTGTTGCTCTCGATTGTTATAGCCATAGTCACATTTCTCACAGTAATAACTGTATCCCAGGAATCCAGTGATAGTGGTAATGGTATCGAAATGGTCATCGTGATAATAGACATGAATGTATTTTCCGTCCTTAAAGTCTTTCCCTCGAAACAACAGAGGCCCACACACTTCTTGAGGGTGCACTTTCAAGGTGTAGCGTGGAGCTAGGACATCTTGCAATTTTTGCATCTCAGGAATGCCACAGGGTGTGTCTTTGGACAGTCCGGCTTGTTTCAACAGGAGTTCTGCTTCGTTTCGTTGTTTGGCTCGGTCGGATTGTTGAATAGTTTTCCAGGCTCTTTTCCATTCTGCCGTGTCGTTCTTGTTGGCATAGGTTCGTCCCACCACGATGGCTCGGGCTAAGCACATCTGGTCTTGAGGGTTGTTAATTTGGACGAGACTCTTTTTGGTGCTGCGAAGGTCGTTCACCAATAACACCTTATTGCGTTGTCCGGTCCCTTGAGGAAGAGAGACGTGAGCCATTTTCAGTGTGGCTTTACCATCGGTGATGTCAAACTGGTCATTAGATTGTTGTACGTGTTGAATCTTGTCCATGACTTTGGAAGGGGTTTGGTTCTGCGGGTCTGCTAAACTCGATCCAAACAGGGGATTTCAAGCTGTCGTGATCTATGGATAGTGTCAAGCGATCGTCTTCTTTGGGTTGACATTGTCGCTTGAGTGCGGTGAGCAAAGAATCCCACATCTCGGTGATAAACCCTTCTGCTTTCTCCAACGGTACGTCGGACTTGAAATCTTTAAACTTCACTGTGTAGGTGTAAGCCGTGGTTCTAAATTTTCTAGAGGAGCGCTTTTCCGTCTCTCGAATGGAATAGTACTTTTCAGGGTTAACGAAGGGTGGTGAACTTTGTTTAGAGGGTTGGGATTCTGGTTCACTCATGTCCTCTTCAAAATCACTGGCATGAATTTGTGCCAAGACTTCAGCTCTGGTACGAGGCGATAGATCACGTTTCTGCCTCTTACTTTCTTCTTCTTCTTTCTTCTCGAATGAATAGGATCGTTTCATCTTGAGTGAAAAACGTCAAATGACTCAAGTTTAAACACCATAGACTAATTTATAGTCATAGCAAACCAGCGTATATAAAAAGTGTGTGTGTCTTGTCCTTTCACTATTCATTTCACTCTCAAACCGAGCACAACGATGGAACAGACTACCCAGATGGAACGTTTCATCAGAGCTTTGCGGGGGGTCATTAGAAAATTCTCTTCAGACCAGCCGACGGACTACTCTCCTTCCTTTCGAGATAAAAGTCAAGATACTTGTTATATCTGTCAGAAGAAAGGGCATTGGTCTTCAGAGTGTCCAGACCGTCAAAAAATAACAAAAACAGGGGCTAGAAAAGACAAAAGTCAAGATACCTGTTATTATTGTCAAGAAAAAGGACATTGGTCTCCAGATTGCCCAAAAAAGAAACAAGAGGAGTCGGAAGAAAAGAGGGATTCTTCAGAAGAAGAGAGAGATTCTTCAGAGGAAGAAAGCAGCCAGGTGAAGAAAAACAAACAGGAAAAGAAAAGAAGAAGGGAAGAAAGTGAGGTGGAAGATTAGCAAAAGACTGTGACGGTGATGAAATTGAAAAAAAAAGAGAGAGTAAAAAAAGAAACAGAAGAAGTGTAATTTATAAAGTGTTCTGTTGTGAATTGTGAATTGGATTGTAACTATGGAGAAAAGAATACATTAATTATATAAGGTAAGTGTCTTTGAGTTTTGATTTTAAAATAAGAAGCTACACTCACGCACTCATACACAGACATGTACTATAAGGGTAAAATGCGGTTTCTTTGTTGATTTTTAAGTTATTGGCAAATTGAAAGGCTATCTCTTTTCGAGAGAAGTGGGTGGCCCTGAAAAGGGCCTTTTTGGTGTAGGGGTGAGTTTAAGCAATCAATTAACTGCCTTAAGCCTTTGCCACGGCCGAGGCCTACTTCTGATGATGATGATGATTGGGTTGAAATCACTAAGGGTGGTACGATACGCTTAGTCACAGGGTTGGCGTGTTTAGCTCCGGAAGGTCGTATTCTCTTCGGTCGTGATAAAGAAGTCTGATACATTTGTTTCAGACTTCTTAACTCCGCTAAAATGTCCAACAGTACCGTGGCCGTTTGATTTTCACCCTCTTGTTTCTTTGCTGCTACTTCTTCTTCTTGTTGTTTTTTTTCTTACCTCTTCTTCTTGCTGTTGCTGTTGCTGTAGGAGAAAAGCTTGTTCCGCTTCCTTTTGTCGTTGCATAAATTTCTCCAATTCTTCTTTCTGTCTCTGTCTAAAATTCTCCACTTGCGGTAATGAAGAATGAGACGAAGGTTCCGGAACAAATTCTTGCGAGGTAAGAAAATCCACAAAATCCCAATGTACCTCTTCTGAAAGTAAGTCCGGGTTCCCTTGGGCTGTCTCCACTGCTGGTGCACCCCAATGGATCGTTTTCTGAGTTTCCGTCATGTTGAATCACTGTCGCATAGATTGACAGCACACAGGCGCTAGCGAATCTATATAGACCACATGACGTCACAGACTGCTCTCTTCGGATTGGATGCGGACTGACTGAATTTTGTAACGCGTGTTCGGATTGGTGAATGAACTCAATCCGTTTCAATCCTTCCTCTACCTATAAATAAGCGCAGTTCACTGCATTGATTCACCTGTTCTCGTCGCCTCACGATGTGGACCACAGTTGAATCATCCACCCTTGTGTCTTCCATGATGTTTAGGACGGACATGCTCATGTATGTCCGGTCCAAGTGGACTGTTGTTGATAGGACAGATACTAGTCTATGGATGAGAAGAGTTTACGTAGAAAGACAAGGATGCCTCAAGAGGGTACTTGTGTATGGACCTGCAGTTAGAAGGAGTTTAAGAAGAAGAAGATGTGACAGATGCCGTCTATGTTAATATTAATATTAACATAAACCCAAAGGCCCTTTTCAGGGCCACCAACATTTCTCGAAAAGAGATAGCCTTTCGATTGCCTATCCCTTTATAAAAATTTTTTAAAAAAAATGAAAAAAATCCCATGTTCAATTCCCCTTGTCCCAAAAGTAGTTTTTTTTTCTAACATGTTCAATTCCCCTTTGTCCCTAGACAAACCCACACTTTATTCCCATGTTCAATACCCCTTGTTCCTAGACAGACCCAAACTCTATTCCCCATGTTCAATTGCCTTTGTCCCTAGAATCGATATTTTTTTTTCCATTGTTCGAATGCCTTTGACGCTAATCTCAATATTTCCTTTTTTTTCCTTTCTCCAATGTTAAATTCCATTGACGCTAATCTTACCCAGGGTTTTTTGCCCATGTTAAATTTCCATTGACACTAATCTTACCCAGGGTGGTTAATGTTAAATTTCCATTGACGCTAATCTCGCCCAGGGGGTGTTTTTAATGCTAATTCCCATTGACGCTAATCTCACCCCTTTCACTACTACCGTTTCCTTCGTCGTACTTCTACATAAAGTACAACATATGGGCGGTCGCTACCTTGAGGCCAGAAATCAGGCTAGGAATACACATAAATTGTATGTGTTTGCTGATTCTTCTCTTGCGGAGTGCACCACGTATGATGCGAAAGCAAAGAACGAAAACATTCTGATTCTGACTTTGTATTCTCTTGCCGCTATATCTATTTTATGTGAACGAAAGTACACGCGCGTCACATACCCGCTTATCACACGATCGCAAAATAGTCTAAAAAGTAAAGGCCTACTACCAGTCGATTGACCAAATGAACAACTGACGTGCTCTCTCTCTCTCTCTCTCTCTTTCTCTCTCTCTCTCTCATGTGTGTGTGTGTGTGTGTTTTTAGTTGCTGTTACGAGACGAAATAGGAAGTTTGGAATTGTTTACTGAAGTTCCGCGGATCTTTTAGATGCACGAGATAAGCGTCCTTTCACTTCTGTGCGAGCTGGGGGCTTTGGGTGTCGTTTTCAAAGTCGACCCAGACTTCGCTATGTTGTTGCTGTCTGTTTAGTTGCTGTTACGAGACGAAATAGGAAGTCTGGAAATGTTTACTGAAGTTCCGCGGATCTCTTAGATGCACGAGATAAGCGTCCTTTCACTTCTGTGCGAGCTGTGAGCTTTGGGTGTCGTTTTCAAGCTCGACCCAAACTTCGCTATGTTGTTGCTGTCTGGGATGGAAAGACTTTGACTTTAAATATGTTGTTGTTGATTCCACCGGTAGTCCTTTCCAAAGCACAAAGTTTGGTACTGCGGTAGGTCTCTGCGATGGTTGTCAGCTGGTCCTTCAGTTTTTTGCAGGTCGAACTAATATTTCCAATACGGCATCATCGAGGGCATGGTCCTCAGAATGGTCTACCCGCCGTTCAAGCAATTGCTCTAGAAATTATTCATACGCGAGCTTCTCTTCTTCAGTCGTACGCTCGCTTCATCGTTCTAGGATTAGGCAAATGTGTCTTTTCCGCGAAGTTTTGTTTTCAGGTATTTCGTGCATGAGGTAGTCTCCACTACTTTATGTCGATCGTCTTTTTGCCCTTTGTGTTTTCATTATCGAGATTCTGTATCGTTGGCTTCGAAAAGTTTTCTGCGAGGTCTTGTGCATCTTCTGTCCCGGATATCTGCAGAGCCAGTGCTATATTATAGGCGTTTTCTTCCTCGGCTACAATTTCTTGAAGGCATGTCTTGCATGGCGTTGTGTTGTTGTTGTTGTTGTATGGTTTAACACCATTTTTCAGCGCACGATAGGCTATGCATGGCGGCCAATATTAATGGTGGAGGAGGAACCCGGGAAAAACCCGGGTAGAACTACGACCCACGAAAATCTACTGGCAAGCTTTCTCACATACCGACATTGGCCGAATCCTAGACTCGAACCCACGCAGACAGAGGTGAGATGGCAGTGATCCGTAACGGAGAGCGCTTTAGACCACTCGGCCACTCAGGGCCCCTATGGCGCTGTGTGTATGCAGATATGGTTTCACTCGACTGCAGATCACTGTTGTCCGTAGAATAAACGGGACGACGATATCTGGAGATATCGACCAAAATGGCAATCGTTCGTTTGTACATTCTTCTTCTAAATGTTGCATTTTTCAATGGGTCCAGTGATCATTTTCTTCCCGGAGACCGGGTCTGGTCGTCTCGAGTGCCCAATCATAGTACAGTAATGCGTCATTTGTCATCCTCTGTCCGCCGATATCAGATCATCTGTGCAGTTGCTTCTAGATCCTCGCGCGAGAAAACGTGGGACAGTTATTGTGACTGCCTACATGGAGGGGACTTTTGGTTTTTTGCGGTGCGGTCCTTGTAGTTCTTTTGGTCAGGAGTTAGCAGCGTAACCTTTTCTAGATCGGTGTTCTTCTGTTTGGTGATCTGCTATAACTCCTGCTGAGCCTGCAATGAGTACCCATGTGCTATCTGGCGGCGTTCTCTCTTCTTGGCAGATCTTGTGGAATATCGCCATCAGTAGTCATCAACTCCAGAGGCAATGGTAGTGGTTCGGTTCTTTCTTATCTAGTCACATCCAGATTACTTACGTTGTGCTCAGTAGGAGTCCAGTGTGTGGCAGTGCTTCGTGTACATGTATGGAACGGTTGCATGCCGTTAGGACAGTGTTGGTGTCGGTATTTTTTCGTATGGCATCGTGGCGGTGCGATACCAAGCTTCTATACGTCTGCGTGAAAGATAAATTGCATGTCTATGCGAAATGTTGTGCGCCCGCGATTGTCAAACTTGGACATCTCCGGCAGAACCGATTGTTCCCACTTAAGTCGTTATCAGCATCTGACTGGGTCGGCAATACGGGAATGCTGCCAGTTCGCCAAGTGCTTTTATGGGCGTACTTCACTACGTCGATGGACGTGTTGTCTCAGTCGGATAGCACGATACTACGATCCAACTTCTTGGGCAGGTTCGTCCTTTTCCCTCTTGGTGGCTGCACCATAACCAAGAGACTGCTATTTCCTGTATATACTTGCTCCACTACGGTTGTCATGATTGTTTGTGTGATCGTACTCTGCTTTTGTCGAAAAGCGTATGAGACCTCGATGCGATTACATGCACGGGCCTGAACAGGAGGATGCTAAAAGGTTTGGGGTGTCCTTCTAACATATTACGAATTCCCCCGGCATCATTGTTGGAAACGACCTTGTATGTACTGAGATTTCTTTTGCATGTACGACAAGGCATGCTTTCCTACGCTATTGTTATTATCGAGGATGTTTCATTGGCCGCTATCGTAGGCCCACTCATCTCCCTGCTTTTCGGTGCAATTGTTTCATAGTTTGAAATCCAATATAACTTTCTGTCAGTCCCGCTTCTGTTTTTGTTTCGAGGGACTAAAGAATTTTTAACACTATTAAATTATTCGCGCAATTAAACATAGAAACATAAAATTAACAAGATTCTGAGACTGTTATTTATGTCTTAAACAAAATGTATTCATGTATGATACTTCACAATTTTAATTGTTGTTATTGGTATATTGTGAATAAATCTTTCACTACTTATTTCGTGAAAAATGAAACTTAATTGTAAATCTATAGTTTTATTTTATAAGCATGGAATTCTTTGTGATGAGGAAAAAACAAGATGTTTTTATTTTGCGCATTATTAATTTATGATGTCAGTTTTGAAAAGTAACCTTACATATCAATTAAAAACGTACAAGAAAAATATTACTTACAGATATGGACAATGTAGCTTTGTTTTTAAGTCTGGAAAGTAACTGAATCGAAGTGGATAGTATGACCCTTTAAATAGAAAGTAATGAGTTCCTGTACAAAATAAATGCAGTCTGAATTATAAGTATCCTACCAACACACTACGTTGTACTCACAATTTATCAGGCGTTATGTATATTTAATTTGCACTGTGTTAGCTTTTTTCATGAATATGTTATGTATATCTATATTGTGTGATTTACCTTCGTCAGTAATTCAGTTCAGGGCCTACTTACTCACATGTGTTTGGTTTTTTTTTTCCTTTTTTGTGGTGTAAACAATACATTACATAGCTAATATTTCTCGATCATATTAGATTATATCTTAAGATCATTATAAATTGGAGGTAAACATGTTTACAGATGTTGAGTTGAAGATCGAGTTTTATTTATGGGAAAATGACCCAAATCATCGCTCTTTTATTATGTCTTTGGTTGTTATATAAGTTTGAAATTGTGAACAAAGTCTTCGTTCCTAATCCTAACATCAGTCTTTAGGGAAACCGACTTCTTTTTATTTAACTTATCTATTTCAATTATTCATTGATCATTCTCAGAATAATTTGCTATCTTAGAAATTATTGTGAATTCGTTCTAGAACATTTCCGATTATACATTAAGACTGTTAACACATTAAACTAATCCAGGCTATTGGCACATTAGAACATTCAAAATTGGAATTCATTCGGATCATCACTGAAATTCATTTGGAATACTTTACACTTCTGGACTTGTGATAGAACTTCTATAGGACTATTTGGGATTTAATTCACAGTACTTAAGGTTCTTCTTAAATTTTTATTTTGTATTCTAGAAAGATTTTTTTGTTAAAATTTTACCAGATGTGTTGGTTTGCGCTCTTTTTTGTTACTTAGTTTACGACAACAGAGTAGTGATATAAAATTGTAGTCTACTTCATGACACGTATTTCCGAAAAATATTAGTAGTATAGGAAAATGGTGGTCCTGGACCACTTCATTACTACGGTCGCGAGAGCCCCCATGTAACAATACTAATGAGGAATGGTGGTTTTTGACCACGCAGAGATGGAGGCTTTAGGTCATTACGATGGGGGTTCTGGACCACTTTTTAAAGCTCACTTTTGTTATAGCTGCTGGAGGTTCTCGACCACTTGGTGTTGCCTCATGATGCGATGCTTTTGGTGTGTGCGTAATACATTGCTGTGATGATTAGGCTTGTGAGACTTGTTTTGTCCGTGTGCGAGTGAGTGAATGTCTCTCTAGAGTAACGTTTATCATCAAAAAGGCATATTTCTTTTTTTTTGTTTGTTTGTTAATGAGCTTTGTATATATTTTATGCTGTTGTGATCGAAAGTTCTCGTGGAGTTCTCATGGAGCTGTTATGCATGTGTCCGTGTAGTGCTTGTGTGTAATGTTGGTTGGTGGCGATGTGTGCGATGACGGTTTTTGTTGACTCCTTACGGCTTATTTCATGACGGTAACATCGTAAAGGGTGATGCAGTACATTTTGTCGCGAAGTCACATGAACTCCGTGATAGGTACGCCGTGAGTTTCATCTTTGAACTTTCCTAGCACTTGTTTATTATCGTCACAGTGGAATGGGCTGTGTGTTGGATAATTGATGCGGTCAAACAGTTCTCGGTGTTGATATAGGTCTGCGTAGGCGTCATCAGTGTGAATTTCATACACGAGAGAGTCGGTATCGGTCATGAGTAGCGTGTCTTTGTCACCATATTTGCGCTTCATTAAGTCATAGTGAAACTCTAGCATGAGCAGATCTTGGAGAGTTCGAGAACGACTGTAACAACGCAGATGCGTTTGTCCAGCTTGAGATTCGTTTTTCTGGATTCGATCGCTACGAGTTCTTTGTCAGATTTTTGTGCCTACAAAGCAATCATTGGCAACCAGTTTATCTCATCGTTGTAGGTTATTGATGATTTCGATTTTCTTACGGTGTCGAATGTTTTCCGTGATTTTTCCGAACACGCAATTATTCATGAGTTTGAAGAAGTCATTGCCAAACAGCGTGGTGGCTCTGGCTCGTTTTGTCGAGTTGAAGTCGATGTTGGGTTTCATCCATGGTGACTGACGAAACTTCAAAGTTCTATGAACTTTTTCAAGAAGTCCGTGCTGGAGAGCTTGTTCAAGCAGTCAGTAATATAAATTATACTTGATTTTGTTGTAGAGATTTGTTACCAGTTTTTCACTTTGGCGTATCCAAGTCCGAATTGACTGTTCTGCTGTAACTACTGTTGAGACAGCATAGAATTGGTGTCACGAATTTTTCGGTACAGAATGGATAATCGTTGTGTGCGTCATGGAGATGTTGTGGATATCCAAGGTCGACTTCGACGTAATATCTGTAATCGTCGTCATTACCAGCTTGTCTTTCGTCGACGAACTGTTGTGCGTTAATCCAACGAAAATCTCCCACAGAAACTGGTTGTGACATCGCTCTTTCATAGAGGTTGTTTGCGTTGAGTTTTGCTGGTGACGGAGATTTCGCCTCGTACCATCTGCTTCGTGAACAAGAACATGTCATAATAGGTAAAGAGTTCTAAGGTAACTCATTAATGTTTGAGGAAGGAGTCCCACGGGAGTCATGGCTAGAAGAAATACCAGAGTGGATCGAATTGGTAATGGTCTACGCAAGTGTGCCTTAAATTGGCAAGCACGTCAGCGAGTAGAAGTACATCCGTTCAGAGATAGCCATCGTGATAATCGCCAAGGGTTTTACAATCAAACTAGTTTCACATCTTGTTCGCGTACCGTTATTCATCGTCGGTGATTTCTGAGAAATGTTAGATGGAATAAAATGCGTCTTAGGGTGGGAACGAAGTTCGTCGAATCGTGACCATGAATCGACGTATTCGTAGAGATAAATTACTTTTTTGAGTACATCTGCATTGGCTCCAAATTTTTTCCACGTGTGAGAACTTATGACAGTTTTCAACAGGTTCTTCCAAAGACACGGATATGAACTGATCGATATCGACGAAACGGAAAGATCCAATCGAGAACGACATGTACTTTTCAAAATTGGCGGGGATGCATTTGATTTAGGTTCCAACCTCCGCGAGAAGTTGTGTGATGAGCGGATGACAGAGTGTTGCGGCGACAAAAATGTCGATCGTACCCTCACAGATTATGAGCAATCATCGGTATGAAGTCTGGATCTTTGAAATGTAAATTCCAGTTATAGTGAGCAGCTCCTCGATAACGTCCGTTCACATGGCAATGATCTCTGACTTTTTTATCATGCGGCTAAAAGTGTTCTTCGCAGATGTGGCACTACCTTGCTGATTGTGCTGTCGAAGTTATTGTGGAGTGAGTGATATCATGGATTTTTTCGAATGTCGGTGATGTGTTTCTATTCAGCCACGAGCTACTCAAAGAACCATGGGACGCAATCCTCGCCGCGATGCGGACGATACGGTGAAGATAAATATTCGTCGACGGAACATCATGGTTTTTTTTAGCAGATCACGCACAGGACATGTTTTTGTTCTACTTGGGTAAAAGAACGGTCTGGATCAGCTGAGGGTCATTGTACATTTTCAAGGATCGCTTCCGTAAACGTCTGTGCGTATATTTGTTGTAGTGATTTTCCAAGTGTAGTGTTCCCTTGCTTGGCATATGAACGGTTTGTAGTTCTTGATAGTATCCCGACATGACATGGTCGTGTAGTTTTCGCTGTTGAGGAAAGCATTGTAAGCAACGATAACAGAAATATCCAGGAATGTTATAGTACGTGTACTGAGATTAGCAGAACCGACTGAAGTCTTTGATATGCATGAAATTGTTTTGGTAATAAAGTAAATTGATGCAGTATTGTGATGATCCTTTGAAGATCAGAATGCGATAGACCACGAATTGTTTATCGCTTGCTTTCTTTTCATCGAGTCGAAAAACGTCAATGGTGTGCGATTGCAGCTTAGCGACGTCTTTGACCTCAACCGGAAACGTGATACCGGTGGTTTTGATGGTATCAAAATACGGTTTGTAGTTGGAGACGCGATCGACATGATATACGGCGGGGAGGTTTCTCGGAAAGGATCGCCCACAACAGACAGTAGTTGTTGTTTTTGACGTTGATGCACTTTTTTTCGCGATGATTTGCTTGGAAAGTGGCGTATGCTTACCTCCGGACAACGGTGTAAATTTGGAAATTTGAAATGAAACAGAATTGACACCACGGATCCGTGCCAATGCTGACTTTTGATAATCTTCAATGCGACTTTGAACAAACGACCATGCGACGTCGTCGATGTTACTGAAATCGTCACTGCGATAAACAATCTACGATTTAGATTTGATCCACGCGTTGAAGCTCTTTTGACTCGTAGCTCGCACGAAATGAACGCTGAGAGCTACTCCTAGTTTGATGGCCGTGTATGTTTTAGTTCTGAGTGCCCGGTAGGTTTTCGAATACGTTTCAGGAGTTCTTTATCAACTCCTTGTTGAAGCACGTGCTGGTGATCGTGAATAAAGCTTTTTTCGGCACCTCCGTACGATTTTTCGGTTTGTCAAGGTGGCGGTAGCGCAGCGGACAACTTTATTGTCGAAATCTTTTCTGACTCCCGCGTTATTTTATCCTGTTTCCTTTGTATGGCTTGTGGCTCGATTATGGGCAACTTTTTCTCGATGTCATTTTGTCGTTATCGGCTCATGATCTCATGCTGTAGTCGAAGAAGTTCTTAACGCGTGTCTGTTTTTCCACGTGAGCGCCTTGTTTTTGTTTCGCAGTTTCTTCATATACTTGGGTCCCCGAGTGGCCGAGTGGTCTAACGCACTCTCCGTTACGGATCACTACCATCTCACCTCTGACTGAGTGAGTTCGAGTCTCGGATACAGCCAATGCGGGTATGTGAGAAAGCTTGCCAGTAGATTCTCGTGGGTCGGTGGTTCTTTCTGGGGTTTTCCCGGGTTCTTCCTCCACCATTAATACTGGCTGCCATGTATAGCCTTTCGTGTGCTGAAAAAATGGCTTTAAACCCTACCACGACAGCAACAACAAAAATACTGCAGTGGTGATAATTTCTAGTCTCGTGAACTCTTTGTACTCGCTCAAGAGCTTACGACGTGCAACACTTCTCGGCATCGCCTTTAGGGCACCTCTGACTCGTTCGATCAATTCATGCAGAGAGGTATTCGATCTTGGATATGGCATGTTTACCCAATGCATCGATCGACTATTGTCCATAAGACGACGAACAATTTCATGTCGTATGATAAAACCTTTTCCTTGATCTGATTTACGTGACTCCATTGATACCAGGCGCGTTTCTTTTCTATACGTCCAGTGATCGGTGTGTATATAATATTGCCACGTCTGCTGTTTTTTGAGTTGCTTGTTAAGTTTGCATATCTTAAATTGCTTGTTATTTCTTGTGAGATAAATTTTAGTCTAGTATATGTATGTAGCAAATGAATGTAGCAAAATTCCTCTGCGTCGAACTAATAGGTCTGCGTGGTTACTCAAGGACAGCACGGATAGGTGTTGGAAGTCGTGCTTGGGAGAGTATTGCGCGAAGTATAATGTTCTCATCTAGCGGAGAAGTTCAGGACTTAAACCCTGTCTCATCTGTTAGGACGAAGTTCGAGGTCAGCTCCAGGTGTGTCAGCCATTCGGTGGTCGAAATATCAGGGCGATTAAATGTTGTTACCAGAAATTGAGAACCACTCAGCTTCTCAAAAAACATTCGGCATTGTTCGACGAGCTTTTGGCGAAGATTATGAATTACGCTGCAACAGAGTCGTCTTCGACACGAATGTCAGCAGTTCCATTGCCGGAAGCAATGTCGAGAGCTCATCCCGTGTTTAGTCGTTACGAAGATAACACAAATGGAGATGTACCTAGACTGCGCACAAAAATAAGGCACGTGGTAAGATTCAGCTCCACCGGATACTCCATGGTTTGCAGGTGGAATCAGAGTCACTATATGCCGTCATCGTTTTGTATTTGAAGCTCACCGAGGAGTTGTTCCCATCGGTTACCCCGTCGTTCATCTCAGCGGAGATAAATCCGATAATAGATTAGACAATTTAGAGATAAGACCTGATGAGTAGCAAAAAATTTGTACAACGTCTTTCCTAACTAAGAAAAAGTGTTTTTTGTGGTATATACACATCAGTTGATCTGTACATTAACTTGAGGACTTTTCGATGCATGCAAGAGATGCATTGATTGAAAAAACGATATTTATCAAAGACGATCTGAGCTTGCCATTGTCGTAGAGCTCTTTCTGCTGAGCCGCCGAATGCAGAACGAGATCGTTTTCTTTCCCGACCACCTTGGTGAGCACGAGAGCCACGCTGATATCTATGTGGAGATGGAACGAGCTCACGATGGAATCCTCGAGATCCTGTCGATATTCCACTATGGCATAAGTGAGATATCTGGTGTGATCAGTAAGCAGGTTAACTTCGTCAGCCATTGCTCTGTGTTTATAACTAAGATAATTTTATGAACTTTTCAAGACTTTTTTCACTCATGCATCTCGTGCAGTGTTGCTGATCAGATCCTCGTCGTAAAAGCTCTTGACCATGCTATTTCTGGATAAATCCGAATGCTACTCTCGCGTAAGTAGTACTTGCTTGCATGTTGCTCCCTGTTTTCCGCAACGTCAATTCGAGCTTTATGGGAGCGTTATCTCGAATCACCTTCACGATGGCTTCATGGAGCGATTCTGGATTGTCATCGTCAAGACCGGAAATATAGCTGCTGTAGCCAGACTATTCTATATCTTGTATCTGGTACATAATTTTCTCGTTATATTTCTCAAACCGGTTCAGCGAAGTCAACCCGCACTGGTTGCCCACCATGTCCACGATGAGATCGTTGACGGTTCTCGTCTCGCCGATGAGCAGTTGCATGTCAAAGGGAGCCCCACGAAGATACGAGCGTATTTTATTTATTTAGCAGTTTCTCATAAGGCAGCATGGCCTGCTGAATTATTTTTTTATTATTTTTTTTGCCTTCAGTCGTGGTTCAGTACGTTTCATCCTTAATTGTACAGTCTGGCTGAGAATAAAATCAGCATGATCGGATTGGCCATCGCGTCCGTGGACACTACACCGGCGGTGGTCACGACGAGCGGAGTCATCGATATGACTCTCAGTACTCGCTTGCACCTCCTGTACGCGTTCATGTACACGTTGACCTTTCGATGGTAATAGTGATAATATGATTCGAGCTTGTGACGTTCTCCCGCCAACAGATTGTTGTCGATATGATTGAAGTCGATGATGGGTTTCATCCTGTGCTTATACAATTGTTTGTGAGCGTCAACTAAACTTTTCATCAGCAGTTCAAGCTGTGATAAATGCTCGAGTAAAAAGTTAACATGCACGTTAATTTGTCCACTCTAACCTTAATGTCACTCACCGTTTCTACAACAACCCAAAGTGGAAATCTATTTAAACCTTTTGTAATTATTGTCAACTGATTTAATTTTACAAGATCCAACAGCGTAGCAGTAGTTGATGCCAGCTCAAGATGGTCCAGATATCGATGTGCTTCTACTACATGTAGCAGCCGTAAATCATCAGCGGAATAAGGTATATTTCGATGATATTTGTAAACGTAATAATAAGAGAAGGCGATTTCTAACACATTGAAATTTACTTTTTCATAGTTTTTATCGCTGAAAACATAAAATCTCTGTCCAGTATTTTCTTCGATATTTTTATCCATCAATAATTTTATCAAACAGTTCTTGAGATGTCTTTGGAGCATTGACAAAGTTTCTTTTTTGAAGAACACGTCATATTTTTAAAAGTACTGCTCAGATTTTATTGTTTCATCCGGCGTGAATTTTTCCTAATACATGTATCTGGATCGATTTTTCCGTGCACGTTATACATGATCACGTTAAAAAGTACTTCCATGGCAATCGTCGTCGATACCATTTTTAAAAAAAAGAAACATTCCAGTCACGTCTACGCTCAAAGATTCCTCGGGAGAGCCCATACAATGTTCTTTTTACAAGCAGGAATTACTACAAACAAAACAAAACGTCTTCAGAGTCGAAAATGTCATCTCTGCCAAAGCGAAAATAAATCGCTCGTCAAATGGTTTGGTTATCCTGAACAATTCAACTCGTTGATTCCAAAAGAAAGTAGATTTAAATTTCAAAGGCAATATTAATTTCTGAAAAAAAAGTAGCATAGTTGAATATGGATTCTGGACCACTTCATCACTACTTGATAAGTTGTGGTCGAGAGATCCCCATGGAACTATACCACTGGGGAATGGGGGTTCTGGACCACACAGAGATGATGATTTGTGGTCATTAAGATGGAGGTTCTGGACCACATTTTTAAAGCTCACTTTTGTTGTAGATGCTGGGATGTTATGGACCAAGGATGGTCACTCCAGCATAGAAAAACTGCGCTTTCTCTTTATGTGGACAAATGCAGAGGGAACAAATTGGATGCTGGACCACTCTTTGATACAAAATGTGGATTCTGGGCCAGTGGGAAGTCACTTCAGCGCTGGTTCTGGACGACTATTGGTTGAATTAGATATTTGATTGTAGTAAAGCGAAGATGTCTCTTCCATGTTATCCTTGTAGCGTCGATCGATTGGGATCAAGTGACTAGGTTCGCAGTAGTATTCCAATAGTGGAAGTAAGTGAAGAGGAGTCCGATGAATCCATATGCGAATAAGGATTTGAGTTATGTTCCTGAGATGATATATTGTGAGGAGAGTGAAAGATGAATATGCGAACGAGGAGTGGGTGAGACACAGTCACAGTCATCAGCGACGGGTGCATCGGTATAATCAGCAATACTACATAAAAAGTAGCCTGAAGCGTTTTAATTGGACAGAGCTGCGGAGAGTTTATTTTTTTAGTGGCTGAATAGAGTGACTCGATTATAGTTGGAGGTTCGTGTGCAATTTGTAAAATCTGAGTATGTGTTCAAGCTTATCTTTGAGATGATGGGTCTTTATGAGCATGCACCGAAGTATAAGACGGTATCTTGTAAGAGCATAGGCAAGGCGTATGATAATATTATTTCGGAGGCGTTGTCTTTTTTTAGTCTCTGGTATTTTAATTTCATATATTTGAAACTTTTTTTTAGTTAAAATGTGCTTGATGAATATGACAACATCTTTTAATGATAACTGATGCGTATATCGATTACGTTATTATCTGCAATGGAATCTACGAAAAGTCACTTGGAAACCATTCGGAAATTTTTTGATCGACTCACTCATCGATGCATATTTGATAACTAATTTAAGTAAAAGTGAGTTTTGTTTTGCTTGTGTTACATATTTAGGAGCAATTGAGGGACACTGTCAAATTAGGGTTATAGCTATCTTTGAATTTCATAGTGTCTATCAATAATATGCAGCTCATGTGATTTTTTGGTATGGCTGTATATAATGTGAAGTTTCGCTAAAATTGTTTCATAATTGCCGAAACCCTGATCAATTTGTTGAGTAACAAATATCAGGAGGCTTTTGAAAAATTAACGGCGATGCTTAAGAGTGTACCGGTTCTTTCAACTCCAAATTTTAGTTAATCATTTAAAATGATTGTTGATGCAAGTGATGGACGGGTTAGTGGAGTGTTGATTCAAGAAGATAAAAATGGCGAGAATCATCCAGTGTGCTATTTTTCTAAAATAATTAAACAAGCAACAGAGAAATTATTCTACTATCGAGAAGGAATGTTTGGCTTTGATATTGGCTTTGCAACACTTTGATGTGTATGTTAGTTTAGACCCTTCTCCAATCACTGCATCCAGTAATCACAAACACATAACTATCATTAATCAAACGAAAAACAGAAATCAGAGATTTTAAAGTTGGAGTTTGATGTTACAGGAATTGAATATAAGCATCAAACACATGTAAGGAAAACATATTCTAATTACGGATGCACTTTCAAGTGTATTATAATCCTTCATGTATATTATTTATAATTACAAAGACATCATATTATGTAATTTTAATCACATGTATATTTGAGTAAACATATAAAAAAAAACTTTATTTCTTAAATCTTTCTCTTTGTTTGTGAGGGTAGGTGTTATTTATATTTAATTTGTATTGTGTGTAGGATTTTCTGCATGACTATATGTTATGTATATCTATATTGTACGACTGACCATGGTCAGTAATTGAGTTTAGACCTACCTGACTAATCACGTGTTTATTTTCGTATTTGTAAATAGTATATTACATAGGCATATTACATATATTAAGATCTTCATTAAATACAGGTAAACACTTTTATAGATATCGAGTTTTTAAGGATCTGGTTTTATTTAGAAATTAGGAAGCAAGTTATTCACAATTTTGATGAGAAAATGCATTATCCTGGCTCTGTTATTGTCTTTGGTTTTATCTAAGCTTGAACATATAAACAAAGTCTTCATTCTTAATCTTAATATCGGTCTTTACAGGAATCAAGCCGTTTTCAGTTGAGATGATGTAGTTTTTTTTTTAATTTGAATTATTCATTGGAATTACAAAGTGCTTCATATCATATTAAGACAAAATAGCTATCTTGAAAATTGTTGTGAATTCATTCAATGATATTTTCCAATATATCATTGTGATACATTAAGACTGTTCGCATATTGATCTATTCCAGGCTATTGGCACATCAGAACATTCAAAATTGGAATTCATTCGGATCACCACTTGAATTCGTTTGGAATACTCTATAAGTTTCGAATTGTGATGGAACTGTTAAGCTATTGTATATTATAAAATCTGGTTCACAATATTGCAAGTTCTTTTTAAATTTTAACTTTTGTTCTAAAATAAATTATTTGTTGAATTTTACAAAATTGTTGGTTTTTGCTCTTTTCTGTTACTTAGTATTAACAGTCGTAACACATGCTATTCTTTTCATTACTACAACATTATCAAAAGTGATCTTGATAATAAAGTACAAATAATACCAAATAATGAATGAATATATATTTTATATACCTTTCGAAAACATGGAAAAAAATATTACTATGAAAAATCTTTTGCTCAGTGACAGTTTTATGGAAAGACATGTAAAGGCATATTTACTGCTTTAAAAGTTTCGTAGAAATTAAATTACCACGAAGAGATAAATTTTATTTCAATCTCAGGAGGTGATTGAATTAAAGAGGACGACTGCCTTGATGTTAAATATGTCGTGGTACGCTGTAAATGAAAATCTCACTGTGATTTTCAGAACTATTATCTTAAAAAGATATCTCAATGATATGTGATATTTATAGCACAATTCATAAATGTGTATATCCTCAGTTATATCCTGAATCTAGCTCATTATTAAAGTGCACTACGATCCGATCATAGTGAGTTAGAGTTATTGAATGATCATATTTGTTATGATCCAATCTGGTATAAAGATATGGATAAGCATGATACCGAATATATATGCTAAATAACATTTATGAATATTATTTCAACGCTATAGATAACATTAAAGATGATGCAGAATATAATAATAAATTATAAATGACATACATATATTGTTATGCGTTCACGCTTTAGCATAATTTTTTATGAAGACGTAAAAGAGAACATCAAGTTTTATGACACAAGTGATTACAAGAAAGAGCAATCTTTATTTATTTAAAACAGACGAATACGAAACAAAAGAATATTTAAAAAATTGCTATCAAATACATAATTAAAACTTGTCATAAGAACAGATTGCTTATTTGGTCAAAGGATAAAACACGCTGAAATGAATTTATGTGACTCTTACCAGCATCTTCTATAACATTATGGAAAATGTGGTTGATATGTCAAACGTCATGTAGTTTAATAATAAAAAACATTACTATATGATCATGTTTCTACTACAAACCTGTAATGAAATGGGTACTCGCGCCTCATTAACGTGTTTTTAATTTTGTTTTATCTTTTCAACAATCTCATCTTTAAAAACTAGTTTGTTTTCCTAGAACACACTTTGCTTTCCTTCTTATTTGTAAAGTAAAAGACCAACAAAATAAAATTAAAAATAACAGAATTGCATTCCTGTAATATCGATCCATAACGTTTACGTCTGAATGTTTAAACAAGACTAACTATTCATTTAATGTTTCACCTATATCTATTGCAATTACTTTGTCATCTTTCAGCAAAAAATTTATCGCAATAAATGTTGGACAGATAATGACAATGTTGTCAAATCCAGCACAACCCTTATTTTCCAGAATTCGTAGTACCACAGACAATGATGATATGGTGTTCTTTTAAATACATTATTTAAAAGTTTATACAAGTATTGTGTGGGTCAACGTCAAACAACTCACTTTCTTCTTAGCACATTTGTAATGTAGAAATTCCTACGATAATAATTGGTTTTGGTTTACTTTCTGATGTTGCTTGATATTAAGTCGTTTTAAATATGTACCAACATCACACACTGGAATATATTGTCCATATCATAGGGATAGTTTATCTTTTGATTATTTATCTCATTTTAAGAAAACGAAAAATAACTTTCAACTTTATGACATTATCAATATTATTTTGTAATCTCTAACGTTGTTTTTATTTTTAGTACCTTATCAGTATGATCGTAATTAATATCAACATCTGTGTGCTATTATTTTTCCTTTATTTTCAACATAATTCATAATTTCACAAGCTTATTGCTTTGCTTGTAATCGTAAAGTTATATTTTTAATGTATTAATTTTTTTCTTATGCTTTCTTCTTCTCGCAGGTTTTCACATATGTCAGCATTGCACATCTACATTGTTATCACCTTCTGCAACTTCGGTAACATTCATGTTACATCTTCCACACTCGTAAAAATACCCCTGACACCCATCAATCCTAGTTATTTAAAACAATATATGTTTTATTTTATAGTTTCAAAAATTCTTTATGGCATCTACAGCAAAATAATTGTACATGTTTGTGTGCATTGGTTTCCTAGTGATATATTAGGCGCATTCCTGATTGAATATTTGATAATCCTTGATACTCATGCTCTATATAAATAGTATCCAACTCATAATCAGAACTTCCAACTCACTTCAGATGCTTTGCTAATCTAACTCTAAACATAAAGTTCCTTAGAAGAACGAATCAATGCTCTGTCAATAACGATAGTCAATTGCTGTTTCGAATACTACAAACATATATACGCTTTTACGCTAATGTTGTGTCATTGGCACCTCCTGATCTGAACTTTATTAACGTTTCATTCATGATACACGGTTCAATTTTGTTTGTGTTAAATATGTGTGTTAACCATATGGCATTGTTACGTTATGTAAATGTTTAATTCCTTTAATTTGAGTGAAAATATAATCACTTCCAAAGGAACTTTACTGTCTTCAACCTGCATTATATTAAAGTTATTATTCAGTTTTGGCATCTCCTTTCACCATTTATATCAAACGATATGAAAACATTCCAGGTGTATTCATGACATTAGGTCTCAACGCAGGTACTAGCTCTTGAAGTGTTTTGTTAAGATATAATACCACACGGTGCAAATGCAATACAGTTATGTGTTAGGCTAAGAATTTTTATATCATCATGTCTGATGCTCCGTAAATTAACTATATATTTTAAAACAGTCCTTCTTTCATTCTTGTTATTCGTGTAAGATAGTGTTGTTTATCAACGCGTTAGAAAGATTTTAATATCCAACGTCACAATATGTTCTCTTTGATAAGATGGATAGTTCTTCATTTCTATTATCAATCTGGTTGTCAAAATAGATTTGTTTTTCAGAATGTCGGTCTGTACTGATATAAACAAACATGTATGCGGAGAAATACTTCCACTTCATGATCCTGAGACTCCTAAACAAGCAGCCGCTGTGCTGTATATATGCTAATTGTTACCCAGTTTAAAATTTCATTACATACTTATTGCATCTTGCATGGCTGATGACACGTTCGAGAGAGAGATGCTCAATCTGTGATTCTGTATCGCACACCTACAATTTCCGTATCGCACACACAACCTGGAACTACTTTTATACGTTGAAATTTTTAATGATAGTCCACCTATAAAATAAATTAACAAGGCATTGTTAGAAATGTCCCCACGTTCAGACAAAATGTTACACCATGTTTAATTAGACACTTAAACTGGTGCCTCCCTGGTTACTTTAACGAAACAGGTAGTTTGTTCAGACAAAACGTTACACCATGTTTAATTAGACACTTAAATTGGTGCCTCCCTGGTTACTTTAATGAAACATGTAGTTTGTTCTATGAAACTCATAACAGTTACAACACAGCTATAATCAGTTACAATATATCCAAATGAATATTAAAAGTCTAGTCTGCGCGTTTAAAAGAGACAGAATCTTCGTTTCCTTACAAATATATGCGTACATTATCACTTTTACGTCCAATGCATCCTAATGTTTTGTATACAATCAAAACAAGAAAATTTAGAGTTTGAAAGTATTGTAAATTAGTCAGTTTTTGGATAAAATTTAAATGTATTTAATTACTGTCAGTCTGTGAAATCAGTCCCGAAATTTGCTTGGAAGTAAGGTGTTTCTAAAAGTTAGGAAAAAAAATCGACTTACCTGTGACTGCGGTTTAAATCTATTCATGCGTCCCATACAACATTTTTAAACATTGTAAGCTAAATTGTAATTCACCATATCTGCAATGCAGACAGAGAGATAGCGCAACTGTGCAGGATATATATATCGGCTTAGTCCCGGTTACGTACATAATGATTTTTAAGAGGGTTGTAAAATATCTTTCATAAAACGCAAGATGACTAATCCACTTTAATAAAAGTATACATTACAAATATTGAAAAGAATGTGGGGATCAAAAGTGGATATGTAATAAATACAAAACCACATATTTGCCTTGTTCTGAGTTGGGGGATAGTTTCAAATGGCGTATGAATATAAGTCTCGGCCTGATGGCCTCGGCGTATTCCTACGCCGTATCAAACTCGTTT
This sequence comes from Sinohyriopsis cumingii, assembly GCA_028554795.2. NCBI lineage: Eukaryota > Metazoa > Mollusca > Bivalvia > Unionida > Unionidae > Sinohyriopsis > Sinohyriopsis cumingii. Next base: position 114,159,128 of record CM068824.1, on the reverse strand, counting down.
TTTCCTCCCACTCGGAACAAAATACATATGTAGTTTTGTCCATGTTTAAATTAGACCATTTTGTATTTTTGTCCGAAACCTTTGTAATATCTTATCTCTATAACGAAATTATTTTTATATTCATTTTTCATTATAACGTGCATACCGTTGTCATTTTGAAGTTTGTTTTATATGTCGTTGATATCTTTAATGTCTGAGAAATTTTATTCATGTGTACATAACTGGTTTATATCTATGTTTCATTTCAGGTTTTGTTCTATAGTTTGTTTATGAAAAGTAGCCATCAGATACAATTCCAACACATCTCATGAATGAATCTACTTTTTTTATACAAATTGTTTCACCTTCATATTGTATGTTTCAAATCTTTCTCATTTTTTTTTTGATAATTCTTGTGAACATTTTGTAAGTTATCTAATATTGTTAAATCCCTTAAGGTAACTACTTTTCAACTTTTTTTATAGACCTTTTTGATCTCCATTTCAGTTTGTTCGCTTTCCATTGAATTTATAATAAAATTTTAAGTTAATTAAACTGATTTCTCCGGTATTTCCAAATCTGTTAACATAATCTTCACATGACCTTAAAATTATTAAGCTGTAAAATGACAGTAATAAGTACATGCTTGAAATAATAGTAAAATATGATGATCTAAGTGTTGGTTATGAAGACAAGTTTGAAATGAAATATAGAGAAAGTCATAACTGATTTTAATTGTACATGTGGCTATCGGAAATCACGCATGAACGGTACCACAAAAATTAGAGAGAACAAATACAGAATACCGCTAAAACGGGAGCTATGAAAACAAAATATTCACACCAGTCTAAAAACATTTCAGAGAAGAAAATAGAGAACACTGTAATGAATACTTTAGATATATAAACCACAGTAACGAATACAATTTTTAAAAAACCAGTTTAATGAGAGAAGTTCTGATGAATTAAAACACAACATCAACTCAAATATAACCTTAAATATATTCAGTGTTCCATCCAGTGAGTAGATGGTCCAATTTTGTTAAATTAAGTATAAGTGGAAGAAAGAGATCTATATATATATATTATTTAATTCATTGTGCTTTTTACATATATATAACCTCTGTACTAGCCTGTTAAGTGATCATGGCTACGTATGTTTGCTTGCTTATTTCTTTCCCACAAATGTGACATGTTTGTAGAGTTAATTGCTGCTCTTTTTCCTCTGTGAACACATTTTGGGGGTCTTAATTCTTAGTCCACTAGTTTTTGCAATCTTTCCCAATGTATTGTCAAAGACTTGAATACCATACGTTCCTCTGTAAAAGGCTGATTGATATATTTTGTGGACTGAATCAAGTTTAATACAAAACTCTATGGAATGTGTTCGACTGCATTATTGCCGAGAATAATATGTTAGGTTGTGAGGGTGATTATGCTTTTCGCATGTTTCTAAGGCAAATGTTGCCTGTGGCATGACGATGCTTTCAAAATTACAAATAAGTGGGTGGTGACCTAAGTGTATACGTTAAGACCATATCAATTGTTTATCGAACCAAATTGTCCAAGTTTTAGAATGATGATCATCTTCAAATAGTGTGAATACAAATACTCGTACAAATTTTGGTTGTATCTATACACATTGCCATTTCTTTGTAATTATTTTCTGCGTCTGTCCGTTATGATTTTGTTTAAATTATGTTTGCTCATCATCACCAGCTCCTTTCCGATTTAAAAGCCTATTAATAGAGACTGTATTTTTTCTCGTCTCATTTGATATTTGATTTACCAGAGTATAATGACAGACAGGGGAAGCAACTCGTTCATTCAACAAGTGCCACTGACGACAGGGTTCATGTATTGACCAGAAACCACCACAAACCTACCCCAAATAACACACACACACACACACACACACACACACACACATATATATATATATATATATATATATATATATATATATATATATATATATATATATATATATATATATATATATATATATATATATATATATTTAATGTACTCCAATACATCTCTGCATGTTTGTACAAGACTTTCCTGTGTCAGTAAAAGACATGGGTCATCGGGTAGTAGTTTATTCAAAACAGTGTTTTTCAACCTTACATAATCTGGACAGGCAGGAAATTTAGATAACAGGACAAGTTTATTCAGAATAGTTAGATAGTATTTTTTAACCATATGTCGACTAGATATACAGGATATTTAGAAAATAGAAGAATATTTAATATAACACATTATTGTTTGTTTGATATATCTAAAAAAAAGTATTAATAAATAATGGCAGCATTTTCAAACCAAACTTTCACCCAGAAAAGCAACACTCAGTTTGTATAATGTGAACAAGGACTGTCCCTCACCAACGGATATGGACTGCAAACCATTTTATCACATTACTGCAACCATCAGAACAGCCAATGCCTGGCCGAAATAACGAACCATAAATAATAATAATAATAATAATAATAATAATGTTTTATTTATCGAGGGTGACTCATTAGTCAAACCCCTCTCAGGAGAGTATAACAATACACATTATATGAAGATAATAATAATTACTGTTTATTTTAACATGTTCAGTATTCCAATACTAAATTCCATTATCTATTTGAAGCACATACATGTTCATGATATCTCTTCGTAAATACTTTAATATTTTCAGCAGATTTTACATGTAGCGGAAGCTTGTTCCACATAACTGTACCAGAGTATGGGAAGCTCTTTTTAAATTGTTATGTTCTTGGTTTTTGGTGGTAGAAGGTTTCCATGTGATATTGATCTCAACTGGTATTGTGTTGAAAAAGGCCTGAATAAGTACTGAATATACTCTGGTGCAGTTCCGTGTAGACATTTATATAAAAGAACTGCCTTGTGAAAATCTATCCTGTCATATATTGTGAACCATTTGAGTTCTGTAAATAATGTTTTTGAAGGATGATCAATAGCTGCATCTAAAAGTACGTGTGCTGCTCATTTCTGAAGTTTATAAATCCTGTCAAGCTGAGATTTAGCACAGCTTCCCATACATTTTAACAATAATCCATTGTTGGAAGAATATATGACTTGTAGTATAGATTTCGAGTTTCCATAGGTAAATATTTCTTGATTCTACTGAGTAGGTCAATTTTGGATGAAGTTTTTTTTTTACAAAGTTTATCAATATGGTCATTCCATAATAAATTATCATCTACAGTCACACCTACAAGCTTTTCATGTTTTACGTTTTCTAATGGATGATTATGTATTGCAAGAGATAGTTCTGGGTTCCCTGACTTGTGTAGCTTTTGTGACGTCCCCAAAATCCTACATTTTGTTTTACCTTCATTAAATACCATCCTGTTTTGTTGTGCCCAGTTTTGGACTCTGATAAAAGTCTGAGTTTAATCTCATTTGGATAACACCACTATCAGAACTAGATGTATACAAAGTTGCATCATCTGCAGGCAAATCTGTATTTATGGATTCATTATTTAATGGTAGATCATTGATATAGATAAGGAAGAGGACAGGGCCCAAAACTGAGCCTTGAGGGACCCCTGAATGAATTGTGCGAGTTTGAGTTAATATTGCCAATGCTTACTTGTTGAGACCTTTGGTTTAGGTATGATCTAAACTAGTTTAAAGAAGGATTGTCGAACATGTAACAGTTTAACTTTTGCAGCAGAATTTCACGATCAACATGATCAAAGGCTTTTTTGAAGTCAAGGAAATCAATCCCAGTCATATGTCCATTATCCATTTCCTTCAGCCAAAGATCAATTAATTTGGTAAGTTCTGTTTGGCACGATTGTTACTTTCTAAATCCTGACTGCGCTTTATGAAATAGAGAGTATGTTTCAGAAAATGTATAGACCTGAATGGCTACATGCTTTTCAAATAATTTTGACAATACAGGTAGAATTGATATTGGTCTGTAATTTCCTAGATCATCCTCTTTTCCTTTCTTAAAGATAGGTGTAACTTTTGAACATTTCAGTGTTTCTGGAAAATTACCACTCATTATACTTAAGTTAATGATATGCGTTAGTGACTTTGTTATTACTAGTGCAGCAATTTTAAGAATTCGTGGACCAATCCCATCCAGTCCAGAAGATTTATTAATGTTCACTCTAATTAGCATATCAAAAACATCAGCTTCACTAACATTAGCTATTGAAAAATAATTATCATCAGGAATTTTAGCTCTTATAAATAATAGGAGAGCATCAAGTTCAGTTGGGCTGTTGTCTGGTTCTGAATACTGTTACTGGAGACGCTTATGAAGAAACTGTTGAACATTTTCACAATGTCTTGTACAGATGTTGTTTTATCATCATTTTGTTTAAGTCTAGGGGGAGACAACTGTTCCTGGGTGAATTCAGCTCTTTTACATGCTTCCACAATGTCTTGGTACTCTTACTTTCATCAATAGCCTGTTTATATTAGTTATCTTTTCCCGTAATTATCAGGTGCTTAGTTTTATTCCTCCACGTTCTATATCATTTCATGTCTTTTTTCTTGTGGAAATCTTTTCTTAGGTGCCTAGCCTCATTGGTCGCAGGGGTAATCCACTTGGGTGTAATTTGGTGATTAACCCTTTTTGTTTTGATTAGGATATGCTTGTCTAAGTCTTCATTGAACATCCGCTATATTGCAGACTGATTGGAACGGTTTGCACACTAAATCATTTAAGAACATTTCCTCATCAAACTGTTTAAAGGCCCTGTATTGTATTTCAATGTGTTGACCATTTTTAGATGATTCCGGAACATGTCTAGTTATGCAGACTGGGTAGTGGTCACTCAGTGCATACACATGCAGATGCGGTGTAGCAGCAATCATGACCGTCAAGCCAATATACATGTACAATCCTAACCAGAGAAAACGAGCAGTTTGACAACAAATCAGGCAGTCATTGTGATGTACAACACGCGATGCAATATGAGAACACTGGTGAAGAGCGTACAAAACTTTACAAAAGACTTGATATATGCATCTATTATGGATGTAGAATCCTACATTTCATACCCACCTGAATGCAATGACGTCAACAGCTTTGACAGGGATTCGGACTGATCCATCGGAAGTTAATGACAGTAATGACATTAATCTCGAAAAAGAATCGCTGCTTCTCATACGACAAAACTTTCGAAAAATTCCCAATGGCAGATAGTTTCAGGGAGACGAAATTCACAGGAAAATTCAGAAAGCCAGTCCCATTAACGTTATCGACAAAGTGCCATACAGAAGGGTATTGATTACGTTTTAGTTGACAACAAGAGAAAATCCACAAATTCCTTAAGAATTCGAAAAACAAAAAGGAAGACATAACAAGTAGTTTCAACAACGCAAAATTATGTTTTAAAAGGTGCTATGAACATTGCTCAATAAGCCAATACAACGGAAAAGACCGAGAAGTGAAAAAGTTAAAGTAATTTGAATAAATTCAACGGAGAGAGACTTTGATTATCAAATGTGATGTATCGTTATTCTTTAATCTGTTCTTTAATGTGATTTTCTTGCTTTGTGCAATGCTGAACTTTAGCATTTGAAAAGGGGTGGGAGTGTCTAGTCTACTGCCTTGCGTGTTTATATGTAAAATACATTTTATTTTATTATTATTTTTTGTCAGTCGAGTGTCAGTCATTAATAGTTGTAGCTCCTCCTTAAATCATTCATAATGATTCATTCATATTAATTCATCATAATTATTTAATTAATTTATTTTGTTTATAAATTTTTAAGAAAGTCAATGCATTTGTGTGTTAAGAGGCACTAAGAAGCACTAAGAGGCTCTAAGTACTGGAAATTAGGAACTAAGAACATCGTGAAGCATTAAATTACCCAAGAAAACATAAAAGGATGTTTAAAAAAAATCGATAATTATTGTTAACACAGACTGTATCAGATACAAATTTACCGTATTCTCAGCATCAGGAAAGACAACTCTGTCTAGGCTCCGTTTCAATGGAAGTGAAAAAGAAATATCAAATGTAAGATAAAAAATAAAAAATAAAAAGTGTGTGAGTGTGTGTGATTTGGATTTTTAACGTAGCTTTAACAATGTTTCAGTCATATCGCTACGATGTCTGCAGTGGGAGTTTATAGTGATGTTTAGCACTGGGGCATCATGCCGCAAACATGTATAATAGCATGATGTCCCACCCAGTCACATTATCCTGACACCAGTCCGACCAGTCCTAACACTAATCTCATAATGCTGAGCGCCGAGCAAGGCAGCTGTTAGTACCATTTTTGTAAGTCTTTGGTATGACTCGGCCGGGGATCGAACCCACGACCTCCCGCATCCGAGGCGGACGCTCTAACCAGTAGGCCACCGGAGCGGTCTAAAAAAGTAAGGACCAGAAAGGAAAATGAAACGGGGAAAAAAAGAACCAATACAAAAATACACAAAACAAAAAGAACAGGAAAAGAAACAGGTATGAAACAGAAGTAAAACAAGGAAGAAACAAAAAACTTCTTTAAAATATATTTAAGATGCAACTGGGAATAAAACAATTATAAAAGTACTTTTAAAAAGTTATAATTTGGAAAATATGGAAAAAGTTATAATTTGGCAAAACTGTGTGGAAAAAGTTATAATTTGGCAAAACTGTTTCCATTTTTCTAGTATAATCTGTTTCCTTTCTTCCAGTAGCTGTATTATATTTCTGTCTTTACAGCATTAAGAACTATTAAGAAATACTTAGAGCTCTAGAAAGCAATAAGTCTGATAAATTAACACTAAAATCTTTTTGCAAAGTACTTGAACTAAGTTACAAATATATACGGTATACTGGCGTAAACAATGGCGTTACTATCTCACCACGGGCCCCACAGCAAACGTTTTAATGGCACTTTATTTATTTTTTTCTGGTTGGGGCGGGCCTCCAACACGGATGTGCTATCAGACGAAATAACAATTTCTGGTTATGTTTTTTTGTTTTAAAACTCAGGAATTTCTTAAATTGGGATCATTTTCATACACACTACATTGAAGTGGAACATACAAAACGAGGATATTTATGTACACAGTATGTGATATATGCAAAAGGAAAGCATTTTTATGCGCAACCAAAACTTGTAAATAAAAAACGGAGACATTTAAATACACATTGCCTTGACCTGGTACATACAAAACGATGGCATTTTCATACACACAGCTTTAATGTAATGCGTACAAATTGGGTGCATTATCATACACACAACCTTGATGGAGTATATACAAAAAATGGAAATAGTACATACAAAACGAGGACATTTTCATACACGTGAACTTAGTAAGGTACATATGAAAAGGAATATATTTTCATACACTAAACCATGATATGGTACTTACAAAACGGGGACATTTACATAAGACTTTGAAAAAATAGTTTTCTGCAGAAATTAGACATTTTAAAAATATTTTTTGGCTTGTTTCTTATCGAATAGTAGTAGTGATAGGGGATGGTTCATCGTCAATGGGAATTAGCATTACAGAACCCCCTGGGACTGTTTAGCGTCAATGGAAATTTAACATTAACCACCCTGGGACTGTTTAGCGTCTATGTAAATTTAACATGGACGAAAAACCCTGGGACTGTTTAGCGCCAAGGGAAATTAACATGGGAAATAGATTTTGGGACTGTTGAGCGTCAAGGGGAATTTAAACAGGGTGGGACTGTATAGCGTCAAGGGAATTTAAACAGGGTGGGACTGTATAGCGTCAAGGGAAATTTAACATGGGATTTTTATTTATTTTTAAAAAAAAAAATAAAAAAAATAAAAAAGAGGGTTGGCAATGGAAAGTCATTCTCTTTTTGAGACCTATGAGTGGCCCTGAAAAGGGCCTTTGGGTTTCTTCTTCTTCTTCTTCTTCTTCTAACTCCTCCACTTCTTTATCCATCCCCTTATTTTTTCCATCATTCCTTTCTTCTTCTTCTTTTCATTTTCCGGTATCCAGTCCGGGTGACCCATGGCTCGGAACTTCTGTTGGATTTTTATCCAGTTAGCGTTCAGTTTCTCTAGTTCTTCCTTTTTCTTTCTATTTTCTTCTTCTTTTCTATCTTTTGCCCACCTGTCCTTTATTTTCTCCACTTCTTCATCTATCACCTTTCTCATCTTTTCTTCTCCTTTTTTCAATCTTTCAACACTCCTTTTGACAAAGGGCCACTCTGACCTTTTTTCTATCTCTTCCAAAAACCTTCTTACTTCTTCTACCTTCTCCAGGGCCTCTTTTAAAGTCCCCATTCTGACATAAGGGGGATTTATTAGTCCTCTCAGTCTCTTCACTTCTTCTTCAATTAATCCTTCTATCATCTCCCTGGCTAATTTTAGTTCGTTCACGTAGTGCACACTGGTTCTTAACCTCCAATCGCTTTCAATCCTTTCAACTCCATATTCACCATCCACCATCCAAAAATAAACATGCCTTAAATCATTAAACAGTTGGGACACTTCCATCTTCTTTTTTTTTCCTTAGAATGGTGCGAACGACGAACTTTGTTGGTTCTTATAGTGAAAGCGCGGACGTGATGGAAAACATCCCCCTAAAACAAAATTGATCTTCCCTAGATCATTGCTTAAAACGCGCGGACGTGAAGGAAAACATCCCCTACTTTTCTCTTTTCATATCATCTACTATTCACATACGCTAACCAAAAATAAACTAACCCAAAATCTACCATCCACACACCCAAATCATTAAAATCAAATCCCAATAATCTACTATCCGCACTAACCTATGCTAGCGCTTATTAACACACAATCATATACATAAACTTATACACTCACACTAGGATAAAAGAGTCAGTGTTTATATTTACACTACTCTACATACACACATTGGCAAATCGATTACTATTTCTTTTCTAAAGGTTTGGGTAGCCCTGAAAACGGCTGTTTGTTTTTGAACTCCAGTGACACCTGGTTAATGATGGCACCTTCCAGGCCAGGCACCACACACACATCTTCTTCCCCAGTCTCCTTTTACTTTTTTCTTGAAAGCGCAGAGGGAGGATGATTGGCTTCAGCACCCCAATCCTCTGTCTCTGGTATCTTGTAAGCCATCCTCTCTCCTATTTTCTTTTCCTCCTCTTCCCTCTGTCATCTCTCCTCCTCTTCCTTCTTTATTCTTTCGTCTTCTACTATGGCCTCCGCGGCCAGTTCATTTAACAGGCGCCTGACATATTCCAGATGTATCTGGAGTTCAAGAAGTTTGCTTATTCTGGTATTCATTGTCTTGTTAACGAATGAACAGGGTAGCTAGACTGCCAAGCGAGTTTCAATTTATAGCGAAAGCGCGGACGTGAAGGAAAACATCCCCCAAGACAAAAGTTATCTTACCTAGATCCGGACCTAAAAGAAACACTCACTTTTTTATACTACCCATCACTATTCTAAAAACTTTTCATTAATCACTTCAACATACTATCCACATACTCAAAGCAATCCAATCACACCCCAAATCTACTCTCCCACACCTCAAACAGCCAAGAACATGATCTAAATCTACTATCTACACAAACGTACTTGAGCACTTACAAACACACAATCCTATACACAAACACATACACTCACACTATAAAAAAAGAGCCAGTGTTTATATTCACACTACTCTACCTACACACATTGGCAAATCGATTGTTATTTCTTTTCTATAGTATTGGGTAGCCCTGAAAAGGGCTGTTTTTTTTTGTTTGCTATGGCAATCTTTTAGTTTCTAAGAATGCGACGTCCTCTGAGGATAGACTTTCTGACGATAGGTCTGCTTCTTCGGAAAGAGAAGAAGAACTCTTTGGTGTCGATACGACAATCGACAAAGCCTCTGTCAGGTTCAGGTTCCTGCTGCTGCTGCTGTTGTTGTTGCTGCTGCTGCTGTCTCTGAAGTCTGTACTTCTCTGTCCATTCTTCTTTCTCCCTGTTCACTTCTTCTCTGAAGAGCTCTTCTATCAGGTCTTCAGTAACTTTTAACATTCTCACATTCTAAATCTCTTCTGGCTTCGGTATCAGACTGTGTCTGACCCTATGCAAATTCACGGAGGCTTCGTTTAGCTTAGCTAGTTTGGAGCACATCTTCGTAGGAGGATGAGTCGACAATGGATGGTTAGACTGGAAACTACCCCGGTTCTTAAAGTCAAAGCGCGGACGTGAAGGAAAACATCCCTCTACGGTTTTCGAGCCGCAACGTTCAATGAGTGTCATGAGAGGGATAGAGAGAAGTCAAAGAGCATGAATCAACATTCTTATAGCCAAACAAAAGACAAAGGCATTTTTTTTCAAAACACAACATTTTTTATTCAAAATCACTTAACACTAACAAACAACTCTAACATTTTTTAACAATAATTCAACAATATAACATCAAACATTTTTTTTTTCAAATCAGAAACATTTTTTTTCAATTCACACTCTACTTTAAACAGGGCTGACAACGTTGTGAATGAAATTGTGATTTCCACTGTTGGAAGTCATTAGGCCATTGATGGACACTACGTTTCCTAGCTTGAGACAAAAGATAAGCATAATGGTCACAAAACCATCGATCTACTTTCACATCGTTTCTAGAAGAAGAACGAGGATCAAAATGAGTCACTAAATGTTCTAAGGAATAGCCCAGGCTGCGATGATGCAGAAAATACACACAATATTGTCCACACACCAAGGAATCTGTGCCTTGTAATTTCACATTATTGAATCGGGTGGTCTAAGCATTTCTTCTCATAAAGTCAATGATATCGTCTTCCAAAGGGGGCAATCCATACGAATCGAAATATTCCACACATCCTTCTTGAGGAAAGTAGACGGCTACCCAGCGGGTTCCTGGGAGATGACTGTCGTCCGTGTTGATCACATAAGCTAGATGGTCTTGAGGTTTGCGATGAGGGAGTTCATCTTTAGCACAGACGACAGGATTCCAAGAAGCCGTATACGAACTGTGGTTCAAAAGGTAATAAAGTTCCCAGGTATCCATTTTTTTGTTTTGTTTTTTTCTTCTTCACAGGTAATAATAAGTCATCAATTCGATCCTGACTTTTTGCTTGAAAATGTCTAACAAATAACCGTTTCTTCGTTTCGTTTCCTCACTCTGATTCAGAAGAGCTTCGATACGATGGATCTCTTGAGTGGTTAATGGTGGACAAGAATGTTCACGCAAGTCTTTATACCACTGATGCAACATGACTTCGTCCGAGATGAGACTCCAAGCTTCGTCCAGATACTCGTCCAATTTTTCTTCTTGACTCAGCATCAGGCATTTATCGTGTTGAACTTGACTGGAATGATCGTTTTGACATCCATAGCAATCTTTCTTGATCAATTCCGTCATTTTTTCGACCAAGTGTTTGGCAAAACAGGAGACTAAATAGGCTTCGTGTTCTGGCCATCTCGACTTCATCATGACAACTTCTTCGTCTTTGTCTTGAGATTCTCCTTCCACAGTCTCCTCACATTCCATCTCCAAAGTTTCTCCACTAGGTAAAGAGGGATAACAGTCTTCCATAGCTTCTAATAGTCTAGAATGACTTCTCTCAAACTGTTGATTTCTATCGTATTATCGAATTCTGCATATAGGATGGCGTTCACTGTCTTGTTCAGTGGTTCTGCAAACTGAAGTTCCACACGAATCTGGCCGGATTTTATAGGGTGAAAATGTCCCTCGTCGCTGCCTTGGTCTGGAGTGAAATCGAAAGCCCACAAAGCATAGCCTGCTGCGTAATCTTCGTACGTAATACCCTGACTGGTGTTGGTTCCTAACTGCCCAGTGGCTTCGTACAAGGACAATGTACGATCTCAAGTAATTCAACTTCGTGGGATCAAAGTCAGGTTCGAAAGGTCGGGTACACAAGGTCTTGCCATCGCGACTGACTTCGATTTTCTTCACGTTGAAGTGTTGAAAGTTGAAAGGATTTTCAGTGAAGGCTCCGTTGAAGGCTGAATTCAGGACCATACCAAGGATTAAACGTTTGGGTAACTGTCCTTGAAACAGATGATCTTCGATCATGGAATGATGGTTAGCGGGAATGGTGAAGGTTTTCACTTCCACGCGTCGTATGGGATATTTGGCGGTCGTTCTGCTCAATGTCTAACTAATGTCGTTTCCCACTTTGGGTAACACTTCCACGCGTCGTACGTAGAGTTTGACGTCCTCGATTTTGCTTTTGGCATTACTATAAGCTATCAAATGGAAAGCAGCACTGCTACGATTCAGTCTCAAGCGAACATTTACCCCGTTCAACAAATATTTCTCTTGCAACCACATGTCCAAATGCAAACGATCCATCAGTTCTAAACTCTTCTTATTTAAGATTTTTTTTTGTCTTTCCTCAAAGCCGTCATTGCTTCCATCTATTTTGTCGAACTTGTCCGCTTCGTCAGGTTCCCATAGCACACAAGCATTGAGATGAGTATTCTTGGCATCTATTCTGTACATCAAGAGATTTTCCAGGTAGGCACGGTAAGGGTAAGTATCCATGCTGCTACTGACCAGTTTGATATTCAAGTACAAGTCCACTGAGCTGAACAAGGAATGCATGAAATTGTTGACGGGATCTATATTCTCAGTGTCTTCTACTCCACCATCATCCTTATCTAGAACTTTGACTTTCAAGTACAAGTAACTGCTATTCAGATCGATGTAATCTTCGGGTTGTCCCTTGATTTCAAACTCGATGGGAGCGGAATCTGTCAGTGAGGAGACGGAGTGAAATTCCACCCATTGGGATTCTTGCATGGTCATCATCGTGGGGGGCATGGCAAACAGATCCAGTTCCGACTTGGAACAGGCGCAAGACTCTCGGTGCATCATTTTTTCTGTGTCTCAATAATCGAAAACGTCTAAGTCTCGAACGGTTCTTCTTTTCTTTGTCTTTCTAGCTTTAGACGTGTGAAGTCTGGTGAAAGGGTGTTTTCTTCGTCGTCTCTTTCTGCCTTGTCCTTGCTGAATGCCTGACCCATTAGCGTGCAGGGCATTTATAGGTGTGTCTCATCGGCCCAAAAGGTCTTTACCCGTTTGTAGCAAGACATTTTTGCCTGCCCTCATGAAGGCTTCTTTGGGGTCTTGTTTGTCGATGATGACATTTTGGAGAAATTCTTTGCTTTGTGTCAGTGCAGCATCTTTCAAGGCGTGCAATCCGCGTGTCACCATCGGTTTCAACACCGGAGCCACCGAACGAAAAGCCGATTTCAACATATCTCCTAAACCGTGTCCTCGCTGTCGAGCAACCCCTCGGTACACTGGATACATGACTTACGAGTCGCTAGAGAACCGTTTTCGAAAATGGAGTTTCACCGTGACTTTTCCTTTGGTGAATGGAATATTTTGTCCCAGATCTCCTTTTATAGCAATGTTGACCGTGTCCAAATACGACTTGCTGACAGGCAAATAGTGAGGATGTACAAATTCGCGGTGGACGTGATAAGTGTTTCCACCTTCCTCGTCAGTGTTCGTGGCAGAATTTACTTTGAAAGGAATGACACGCAGTAACGGCACGGAGGTGTGTCCTACCACGTTGTACTCCACCACATCGGAGTACACAAGTATCAAATTCAGTCCCTGGTTCAGTTGTCCCGGGAAACGAAAATACCTTGCAAAATGCCCGTTGTTGTCAATCTCTGCTTTCTCAATTTTTTGGAGTGCTTATCCGTGACCATATTGAGGTCTCCACCTAAAATGTCTTACAATTCAGGGCAAAATTTAATACGTATACTTTTGTCCTCACTTTCAAATTTGATGAGTAGACGGTGAGACAGTTTGTGGTACTCAATGGTGACACGTTTTTTTAGTCCGGTCAGAACTTTGTCAAATGCTGCATAGAATTTGTCAGCGACGGCCTCCACCAGATGCTGACCGCTAAAATAATGGCCTGAGTGAATTTTAAAGTGATAAACGTAAAAAGGAGGAGAAGTGTCACTGCTGCTGCGAGGTATTGGGGTCTTGGGAAGTGATTTATGTTGAGAAGTGGTCATCATGGTCTGCTGCACTGTTGGGTCCAGAATTTCGACGTCAAAAGTGTTTTGAGTTTCAGTGATGTTTTTGATTTGTGTTGGATAAATCATTTCCACCAAAGCCACTTCCCAATGGGCTTCGTGATCTAATGGGATGGCCTGAGGTAATTTGGCTGTGTAACAGCACAACGTGTTGTGGGGAAACACCTCCATGGAACTGTCACTGGGTAAGGTTAAGTAAAATTGGTTTTGGTGACTCATAATACCAGAGTTCTGTGGCTGTCCGAGGGGTTACTGGACGTCAGAGGCCTGTCTCCGCCCAAAATGGGCTTCTGATTGTGGTTGTAGTTGGAGTGGTGACTGGCACTGGCACTGGACACAAGGTTCCCGTGGTTCCCGTTCGAGGAGAATTTCAGGGAGGGATTGGGAAGCAGGTAACCGATGCAACTGCTCAATAAAATGGTCCACAATTGCTTGTCTCCTTGTTGCAAACTCAAATTGGCAATGGCTGCCCCGATGACACAATACACCACGAAGATTTGACAGAAAAAGACGATTTGCGTTTTAGGCACACGTTCTCCACACCACACCCACAAGGGTTGTTTTTGTAAATGTTGCACAGAAGAACTGGGTGAAGGAGTGGTCGACGTAGCTGCGTCTGTGTGAAAGGGCATGATGGTCACTACTTTTTATAGTCGATGACTTGCGAAGCGTCGATCCAAGAATCAAAACTGGGTGGATATCCTTTCCAACGTACTTTGACTTCTTTGACACGTCGTTTGCCCACTTTACGGGTTCTGCGTTCGAGAATGCTTTCGATGTCGTACACGTCGTCTTCTTTTTTGGTGACACGTTGTAACTCGGGCAAATAAAACGTTCCTTTGAGCACTTCTCCGTTCATGTCTTCCAATTTATAGACGGTAGGATGACGACCATGCACTCGTCCAGTGACACGAAACAATTCGGTCGTCCAGTTAGGTAAGTAACCTTTGTCGAAAGTGCGTTTGGTTTTGCCAATGCGCACCCAATCTCCTACGGCCAACTCTCCACTTTTCTTGGGGACAGCCCTCGTCGGGGACGTACCAAACAGGCGCTCAAACACCAGCACTTCGTTGTCGGGAGTCACTTCTTGCGGGGCACGTCCGATGCTTCGATGGTAAGATTGGTTGTACGCTTGCACCAGGTGCGGTAAGATGTCGATGTACTTCAGAGTGTGGTGATGCGTAAAATATTTCCACATGCGTTCTTTCAAAGTGCGTTGAAAACGTTCCACGATGCTGGCTTTGGTTTCGGGATTCTCGGTGGTAAAAAAATGAATGTCACGTTTCTTTAATTCTTTTTGGAAAGCTTGGTTCAGAAATTCGGTACCTTTGTC
This sequence comes from Sinohyriopsis cumingii, assembly GCA_028554795.2. Taxonomy (NCBI): domain Eukaryota; kingdom Metazoa; phylum Mollusca; class Bivalvia; order Unionida; family Unionidae; genus Sinohyriopsis; species Sinohyriopsis cumingii. The sequence goes on along the minus strand of CM068824.1, from coordinate 114,143,846 downwards.
CGTTTGCCATCGAAGAGGGTGACGACCGCTTTGTTTCAACACCCGTTGCAAGGCTGGCACTAACTCGCTGCTCGATTTGGAAGTCAAGGGCACGACCCAGGCAAATTTGGAAAAGACGTCGATGACACAAAACAAATATTTGTAGCCACGATTGTAGCTGGCCAAATGAGAGACATCGGCTAAATCGGCTTGCCATTGATGATCGATGCCTTCCACGCGGGTGCGACTTCTGGAAAACTTGCATCGAATGGGTTTGTGTAAAGTGTAGGTAGCTTGTTCTTGTAACCATCGTTGCACTTGAGGTAAACGGAGACTTCTCAGTCGCATTTTGGCAGCACGATACAATTTTTGAACTCCTGCGTAACCTGCAGGATGGGAGGGATCGTAGTAAATGCTGGCTAACACTTTTTCCATTTTTTGTGTTTGTGTGTTAATAAGACACCCACTCTTGGAGGATGCTACTCTTTTTCTCTTGGGGTATTTTCTTGGATTGCAATGCTTTGCGTGTGCGACCGGCAATAGGTGTCGAGGAGGAGGATGTGTGAACAAGAGATATCGGTTCTTGTTTCACTTCTGTCTTCACTTCTGTCTTCACTTTCTTTGTCTCTTGTGATGAAGAAGGGGTGGCCATCATCTTTTTAATCCATCCAATTCTGGAGGTAGGTGGTGTTGTTAACTTGCGTACTTTTTCTGGTGGAGTTTGAAACCCTTCTTCTTCTTCTTCTCCTCCTTTTTCTGTCTTGGTCACTGGTAGTGGTGGTACTGGTACTGGTGATGGTGCTGGACTTTTCATCAAGGTCTTAAAATCTTTCAGAGTGGGTAGAGCTGTTTCGTCTAAAGCTTTCTGGTGAAAGAGTTGCAGTCGTTGCAAGAGTTGACCGTACTTTTGCGATTTTTCTGATTCGGACAAATCTTGGCGATCCATCAAGGACTGCAGTTCGTGTTGTAACTGAGACATCTCGCTCAAATGGGGATTGGGAGGTAAATGCGGGGTGCGTTGTTCTTGCCAACAATGGTATTCCATCCATCGTTTGTAAGGCACTAAAGCTAGTTTTCGTCCTTCCATGGGGTTGTCAGGGGTCGATTCTGAGATCTTGGGACTTCCGAGGGCCTTTTTATCTTGCTCCCACCAGTCCTCCCAACATGGTTCCCAAGACTCCTTTCAGTAAGGGACCTAACAAGAGGGGTAAAATGCCTCCACGTTGGACCAACATCTTCTTCTTTTGACGAATGGGAATTTTCTTTTGAACCATTTGGCGAAGAACGTGACGATGTTTGCATAAGCATTGTTTCTGGTGTTTGGACAAAGGGATCGTGCCTTTCAATACATTCAAACAGCATTCGCACACGGTATCGATGACCTCTTTGGAGGCTGATTGAATGAGATTTTTTCGTAGGGGTGGAGAAGCTTTGGACAGGACAGATAACATGTCCCCATGTTTGACTAAACGAGGAGTCCTTTCCTTTTCTTTCCTTGTGGTTGTTTAGAAGAGGGATGTTTTCTGGAGGGTGACATCTTCAGGAGCACCAAAACACTGATACCCTACTTAGTTACAGGCCTTTTTTATACTGGAACGCGTCGCCACTGATTGTGTTTACGTCGTATCAACTTCAGGACAGGCATGACACGTCGTGCACGGGTACGCAACGGACTAAATCGAGCCAGTTCTTGCTTGGACAAATCCAGTAAACTTTGTAACATGCCCGATCTTTCTTGGACTTTGATTTTGGGAGAAGGTACTTTGTGAGCAGCAGCCACTGCCACTAAATTGGAGGGTCCTGCCACTGGGGAAGTTCTTTGAGTCATCAACGGAGAAGTACTTGGTGTGATCAACGTCTCCAAGTACTCTTCAGTTCTTGGTGTCATCAACGGAGAAGTGGATGAACGTGAGGCTGCCGGAGACGCGGTCACCGCCGTGGCAGGTCGTGGTTTGCGAGTGTAAGGTTGCGTCCTGGCCGAAGTGCCTCTCTTGCGACTAGTTTTCTTCTGTGGGCTTTTCTTTTTCTGGGGACTTTTTCTCTGTTTCTTTTTCTGGGGGCTTCTTTTCTTTTTCCGGGGTGGTGTCTTGTAAGAGGAGGGTCCCGCCACTGGATAAGTTCTCCTTGGGGACCTGGTCTTTTTCTTCTTCTTGGAGCTTCGTTGGACTTTTTTCTTGGGGATAACTTTGGGGGCATTAGGATACCATCTTAAGAGAGCGCGAATGATGACCCCTCCTAGAGTAGCGCTCCCTCCAGGTTTCAAAATGATTTGTTTTTTGGTTTGAGTGTCGATGCGGGGATCGGCCAGTTGGGTGAAAGCGACTTTGTTTCGATCAAAAAAGCGTTTGGTTTGATGAGGAATCTGAATGATTCCTTGGAGTAATTGACGTGCCGTCACCGTGAACCATCGTAAGACTTCTTTGAGACTAGCTTCTAAGACACGAGCTCGTATTTGTGGATTTTTTTCTCGACAGATGCCATACAAGGCACGAATCAATTTGACGGGAAGATGCGACTGAAGGGACGTCATGTTCAAAATGTGTGTGAGACAGACGAAAAGGGTCTGAGGTTTTTATAGATTTTTTTTGTGGAGTGGAATTAAGTCGAGGACGGAGACATGTACAGGACAGGCCCTCCGTCTTGGCACCAGTGGTGAAACAAGTGGGTACGAAATCGCAAATCCTCGGGGGTCGTAGGTTTCAAATCGACGAGTAAATAGGCGTGTGGAGTTTGAGTGGCATCGTCGTACGCCTGCGTCAGCCAAGGCGTTCCTAACTGTTTGGCTAAGACTTGCACTTGCGATTTATCTCAAGGGCGTTTCAACAAGACCACGTAATGCGCATTGAGAGTGATGGTGCGATGGGCTTTACTTTGTTGAAACAAAGTTTGGGTGATGTAAACGACACTGGCATTACGGTGATGCCCTTTGCGCGTGAACCACAGTTTAATTTCTTCTTCGTCTTCTCCTAACATGTCGTCAAAAATGACCAAATGGGTTTGACGGGAGTCAAAGACGATGCCGTTGTCTTCTTTAGGAATGCCTTCCACAAACACGATGGAATCGCTTTGACTTTCTCGCAAGAGGCTGTACGCCGATCCGCTGAGGTGGTCGATCGATCAAATGATGTTTATGTTCGATCAAACGTTTGACGAATTCGGTTTTGCCTGAACCGCTAGGTCCAGCAATGAGCATGTTAAAGGGATGGCGAAGATACAAAGCCTCCCAACTGGCACGATCTAAGTGTTCGTCGATGACTTTGACAGTGGAGGAAGAGGGAGCAGAGACAGCAGAGGTAGCCATAGTGTCAGGAATGTCACTTGTCACACGAAAACAGACAAGCCGAGAGTTTATATACTTTTTTCAGAACACGTTTATTGAATGTATTAAACATGAATACGAAAGATAAAAATACATAAAAGCCAAAAGCTTAAGTACAAGGATAAAAAGCACATGATAACCATCAACGTGGAATAGAAACAAGTGTCTGTACAACATGTTTTGGGTAATGTTCTGACCAGTTCTATAGGGGGTAAGGTCACACAAGTGTCCTCCCGAAAGGGTCTTTCAGGGATGTCCACGACAGTCCTGTCCTGGGTGACGGGTTCTTCTGGCACTGTCAGTAACACAGGTTGAAAAGTAACTTTTTTCTTTGGACGTTGAAAGGAAGGATCACAACTCTCGTGCATACTGGGCCACTTCTTGGGTCCAAGCCTCAAAACCCCTCTTTTTCCAGGCACGGACATCTGTCCAATGAGGGTGTAAGTCACAAGCTACACACACATCGTCATACACGTCTTCGGTAGCTAAAAGTTGACGAATCTTTTTTTCCCGTAGAGGTCGAGAAGTATCCAGATGAAACCGTAAGGCTTTGAGCAAAAGGAGTCTCTCGTGAACATTTAAAGGCACCACTTTCATGTTGAATGGGTGGTAAGTACTGTTCGTAAAGAGTCCACAAAGAATCGGCTGGTAAACGAAATCCCAGAAAACAAGTTACTAAGACACACACCACTTGTCGACCCAAATTGAATGGATGCAGTTCTTGTAATAATCGATGGTAATGATCCACGGTTTGAATATGGTCATTGAGTTCCTTCCACGGAATCTGTTGGATGACATGCGATAAAAGTCGTGGCATGGCAGCCTGTTTTTATAGTCTCTTTGTTTCGGAAACAATACACGTGCTTTCTAGCCAGAGATCTTCGTTCTCCAGTTGGGAATTTAAATGTTGCATACTGTAACCGAAACGTCAGACTTCGTTTAGAAATTTCCTCTTCCGCTAAGTAGATTCCACGTAAAATATGTCGGTAATCCTTTACCTTGTCTTCCTCAATGTGTTGCACTAAGTGAATCTCGAAGTAACCAAAATGATCAACACGTGGATCATCGGGGGCTTGGAAGTATTGAACAAGGTCTGACCACTGAAACAATTTCTGACGAATCAGTTCTCTTATACCATTCAGGTACCAGTGGTTAAAGATCTGGTAACGTAACGGATGCAACTGTTCTTTACGTTTGACTTGTATTTTGACCAGCTCTCGGTAAATTCTTTCTCTCAACTCCACAGGCAAAGCACGAATGTTCTCTTGTAAAGTATCCATGAATAGGTCAGTCGGTACAATTCACAATCTTCTCCTAGAGCAAAAGTAATTCACATAGTGAGTAATTTCTGGCCACTGCCATTCAGGGTAACGTCCAAGAATGTCACTGAACTCTTTTGATGTAAATGGTCTAGAGTAATACAATAGGACGAATGCAAACTTGACCCAAAGAAATCTAACACACTGGTTGAATTTTTTCACTTTCCTCTTGTGAATTTCTCGGCATAAAAGTTCTACAGTGACCCATTGAGATTTCACTCTGGCAAACCCCTGCCAAACTTCCTTATAAATCTTCTCTTGTAGTTCTTTAGGTAATGATTCAATATCGTTTTTGAAATGATGTTTAAATACTGGTCTCGGTGATGTCCAACATTTGACTCCTAGCCAAACTGGTTTCTTCTTCGTCAACGACATGGTAAGTTACTTTAATGTCTCGGTCCCAATAAGGGTAAGTAATGACAATTCGGTGACCATCGAGCATGTTCTACGTAGGTTGAATCTTGCGGTTCCCAGTGGTGAAGTGACACACCGCAACTGAAGCACTTGACTTTATCTCATTCGCCCAAGTAGAAAAATCCGGCTCTGGCTAATTCTTCGGGGGTCGGTCCTCCCAGATACTTAGGCCATTTTCCTTTGAACGATTGAAGACGATTTTCAAAGCCGCAGTATTGCGACAAACGCACAGGAAACGAATATTCGTCTTTCACAGGTTCGTTTCGATGAGGGTTGGGTGACATGGACAGGAGTTTGCTCAGGGCTGGATGACATCCGTAGGGGGGTAGACGTGAAGGTGAACATCCACCTTTAAAACGAAACCCAGTAAAATGTCCAAGAGGACGAGCGGCATCGCTTTCGCATCCCTCAGGTTTGACACGCACAGCATCACTTTCCATGATAGGGGTAGTGAGAACAAAGTTCCCATGATGCTTTACGGCATCGCTAAGGTCACAACGTACAGCATCGTACCCATCGCAAGGCTCACAATCGCATTCCACTTCAGAAGCCCCACACTTGAATTGTGCCTTTCTAAACTTGTTTTGTGTTTCTCTGAAAGTATTCATCTTGTTCGCTCGATCTTGGTAGTCACAATGAACTATCGATCTTGCCTAGGGTTCCTTTTTATATACAGACCAATACCGACGTGTCCATACGGTAATGTGAAATGATTGGGAAGTCGCACTCGCTTCTGGTACACGATTTGATAGACTTTTTCCAAGGGCCGACTGACGATGTGGTGAGTGGGTAAACGTACAATCTTGTTCGGTTGATAGGTGGTCACTTTAAAGTGTTCATCCTCTCCGGATTGCAAGGCTTCTTTCAATACCCCAAAGTTGACCACACGACTGGTACGATAATTCAGAGTCAGTCCTTTCACTTTGCACTTCGTGTGCACTTCTCCTTGTTTGTCACGGTATTCGTAGCCGTAATTTTTGGGACCGCCACTGACGAAACTTAGAATCTTGTCGTCGGGATGCTCGTCTGTCCAGGCTCCTAAACGGTCTCCTTCGATGTCAGGGTGCTGTTGACTCGGGTGATGGATATAAATGCAACTGTCCGTGTCAAAGTACAGGACGCGTTCCCCTAACAGTTCTAAAGCTTCGTACAATTTTAAGCGAGCATGGGCTGTCACGTAAGCCGCAATGATGACATTTCCAAAGGGGTCGTCTTGTACAAAGTCCAGATCTTCTTCGTAATTGACCAAGATCAAATCCTCGCGAACGACGTCCACGTGTTTCATGTATTTGGTTTTGTCGTGAATCATCTGGAAGTAGCGGGAAGGTTCTGTCAAATATTCCGTCTTGGGTAAACACGGTCGTTGTGCCATTTTACCCTACAAGCAATTTAACATCACTTTGGCAAACGATCGCCTGCCTTCGTTTTTCTCGATGTGATCTAAAGTGATGCCTTCTTGTTCATAGTATTTCTCTTTAAATGTCTTTTCGTCTTCGGGAGTGTGACACCAGGAAGGATAGCCGCTGGCTTCTTGCTTCAGTTTCAAAAAGGCATCCACGTAGTCAGCGAAAATGCCTTTCTGACTGGGGTCACCCTTGTGGTATTGTTGTGTCTTGGGAAAGTGGCAAATTTCGTACACTTCTAACAGTTGGTATCCCATGTCCAGAGCTTTGAACAATTCTACGCTGACCCAGGTTCCCGTCAAAGCACGTTCTTCCTGGGTGTGCTGACAAGGCTGATCTTGGTTGCACGTTTCGGCACAAGTACGGCACAAAGGAAACATCTGTTTGCCTTGGCAATGGTGAGGTAAGACGGGATGGTATAGGTTCGTGGGAGGCAAAACTTTGCACTTGATCAAGCCTTCGTATTGTCGAATGTTTTTCAGGTCGATGTGTTCCGTGAACAACTGCGTGTGCCCTGCAGGAAAGCGACAATATTTGCACACGTAGGGATACAGCGAACACACGTCCAAGTATTTGATTTCTTCTCCTTTCTCTTCGTCGGCTTGGTACAGCAAACAGGTGGCATTGGTTCTTCCTCCGTACAAACTATCCCTCGGGTTCAGCGGGTCCATGAACTGGTAACTTTCCACGAGGCGTTTAAACTCGGGATCGGTTTTCAAACGGTGATCGTACTCGTGTTCCCACATTTCCACCACTTGGTATCCTTCCTGTTCTAACTTTAGGCGTCGCTGACATGTGACCTGGTACAAGTCCTCCATGGTTCGTTGTAAAAACTGATTTTTAGTGCCACGATCAGGGTAACAGATGGGGCATCCGTGAAATAAGCAACCGTTAAACTCGTACACGATCTTGGGGTTTTCTAAGTCCCAGCCATCGACCGAATGCGTTCCGATGGTCTTTTCGCCTCCTCCGTTGCGAGCATGCTGAATCCATTTGTCTTCCTTGTCGCACAAGTAATGTAACCAGCGTAGGGCTTTGACCGAGTATTGACGTTTGACATAGTGGGTCGTTTGAGGACTGATGACAGCCACGGTGTTTTCAGGCATGAATCGTTGTCGGTACACTAAGGAACACGCTTTGGCAATGGTGCAAACTTCTTTCAAAGGATCGACCCCTCCGTGTTCCATGAACAGTACTCGACATTTTCCACAGCAACGTCGTAAAATGTCCACGTCGGAACGACAATACTTTAACAATTCTTCCTGAAAGTCGAAGGGGTCGGAGGCGTGAGCCTGGTACCAAGCGTAGAAAGCTTCTCGTTGTTCGGTACGCATGTTGTCGGGGTCGTAATAGTGAGCCTCAGGTAAATGGGGTAGAACGGCGTGTTGATTGGCTTCCGTATTGAAAAAGTGTGAAAAGTACCCTTTAGCCATTTCTGTCATTCCAAACGTTTTAGGCATTCGACTCAAAGGCATGGCCAAATAGCTCATCGAATCTTTAAACTGTACCTGTCCCACTTGCATGAAAATGATTTTGGCTCCGTTCAAAGTCACTTTAGGACGTTCGGTGCCTTGTTCCGTATAGTATCTGAGAAGAAACTGTCCATCGTATCCGGAGAAATTGTGAGCCATCACCGTGGCATGACGATGACAATCTCCGTAACGTTCGATGTCCTCTTGGCTCCACGTCTTGTCGATGGGGTCTAAGACCCATCGAGCGAAATCGACTAGCGTGTTCGGTCCCCGAAAGATTTTTTCACGTCCTCCAGGAATCTTGCCGCAGTGAGCGCAATGACTGAAGATAGGTTCTTGAAATCACTCCTCGCACGCTCGATGAGCCACGCAGAAATTAGGGATGTGAATGCCGGTCTCTTGCATGCATTCGAAATCGAAAAAGATGAAATTGCCTTTCTTCTTGTGACCGTCCTCTTTCTCTGGCGGGGGTTGGTATTTTTGCACGTAGCATTGGTGTTCCAAGTCCACGATGTGGTGACAAATGTGACATTTTTTCTTTCCTGAACATACGTGTGCCTTGGCATTATTGGTACGTAGGCCTTGTCCACACGTAGGGCACAATCTCAGGAGTTGACAAGCACATTTCTGCCGTGAACCTTGCATCTTCAGATGTTGTTGGTAACAGGCAGAACTGACAAACGTGCGCAGACAAGCAGGACAATGTACTCTTTCTTGTCCTTCGCTCAGACAGGGTTGAGAGGCCAAACATCCTGAGCATTTCAATCCGCAATGTTTGTGTTGCTCTCGATTATTATAACCATGGTCACATTTCTCACAGTAATAACCGTATCCCAGGAATGCAGTGATACTGGTAATGCTATCGAAATGGTCATCGTGATAATAGACATGAATGTATTTTCCGTCCTTAAAGTCTTGGCCTCGAAATAACATAGACCCACGCACTTCTTGAGGGCACACTTTCAAGGTGTAGCGTGGAGCTAGGACATCTTGCAATTTTTGCATCTCAGGAATGCCACAGGGTGTGTCTTTGGACAGTCCGGCTTGTTGTAACAGGAGTTCTGCTTCATTTCGTTGTTTGGCTCGGTCGGATTGTTGAATAGTTTTCCAGGTTCTTTTCCATTCTACCGTGTCGTTGTTGTCGGCATAGGTTCGTCCCACCACGATGGCTCGGGCTAAACACATCTGGTCTTGAGAATTGTGAATTTGGACGAGACTCTTTTTGGTGCTGCGAAGGTCGTTCACCAGTAACACCTTATTGCGTTGTCCGGTCCCTTGAGGAGGAGAGACGTGGGTCATGTCCAGTGTGGCTTTTCCATCGGTGATGTCAAACTGGTCATTAGATTGTTGCACGTGTCGAATCTTGTCCATGACTTTGGAAGCAGTTAGTTCTGCGGGTCTGCTAAACTCGATCCAAACAGGGGATTTCAAACCGTCGTGTTGTATGGAAAGTCTCAAGCGATCGTCTTCTTTGGGTTGACATTGTCGCTTGAGTGAGGTGAGCAAAGAATCCCACACCCCAGTGATGAACCCTTCTGCTTTCTCTAACGGTACTTCGGACTTGAAATCTTTAAACTTCACTCTGTATTTGTAAGCCGTGGTTCTAAATTTTCTAGAGGAGCGCTTTTCCGTCTCTCGAATGGAATAGTACTTTTCAGGGTTAACTAAGGGTGGTGAACTTTGTTTAGAGGGTTCGGATTCTGGTTCACTAATGTCCTCTTCAAAATCACTGGCATGAATTTGTGCCAAGACTTCAGCCCTGGTACGAGGCGATAGATCACGTTTCTGCCTCTTACTTTCTTCTTCTTTCTTCTCGAATGAATAGGATCGTTTCATCTTGAGTGAAAAACGTCAAATGACTAAAGTTTAAACACCATGGGCTAATTTATAGTCATGGCAGACCAGCGTATATAAAAGGGTGTGTGTCTTGTCCTTTCACTATTCATTTCACTCTCTAACCAAGCACAGCGATGGAAGAGACTAGCCAAATCGAACGTTTCATCAGAGCTTTACGAGGGGTCATTAGAAAATTCTCTTCAGACCAGCCGACGGACTACTCTCCTTCCTTTCGAGATAAAAGTCAAGATACTTGCTATATCTGTCAGAAGAAAGGGCATTGGTCTTCAGAGTGTCCAGACCATCAAAAAAGAAAAAAAGGGGCTAGAAAAGACAAAAGTCAAGATACCTGTTATTATTGTCAAGAAAAAGGACATTGGTCTCCAGATTGCCCAAAAAAGAAACAAGAGGAGTCAGAAGAAGAGAGGGATTCTTCAGAGGAAGAAAGCAGCCAGGTGAAGAAAAAGAAACAGGAGAAGAAAAGAAGAAGGGAAGAAAGTGAGGAGGAAGAAGAGGAAAAGACTGTGAAGGTGAAGAAATTGAAAAAACAGAGAGAGTAAACAATGAGATAGAAGAAGTCTATGAACTTTTTAAAGTGTTCTGTTGTGAATTGTGAATTGGATTGTAACTATTGAGAAAAGAATACATTAATTATATAAGGTAAGTGTCTTTGAGTTTTGATTTTAAAATAAGATGCTACACTCACGCACTCATATACACGTACTATAGGGGTAAAATGTTTTTTTTTTAGTTATTGGCAATTGAAAGTGTATCTCTTTTCGAGAGACTTGGGTGGCCCTGAAAAGGGCCTTTTTGGTGTAGGGGTGAGTTTAAGCAATCAACTTTAACTGTCTTAAGCCTTTGCCACGGCCAAGGCCTACTTCTGGACTGCGTACTGTTGATGATGATGATTGGGTTGAAATCACTAAGGGTGGTACGGTAGCCTTAGTCACAGGATTGACGTGTTTAGTTCGGGAAGGTCGTATTCTCTTCGGTCGTAATAAAGAAGTCTGATACATTTGTTTCAGACTTCTTAACTCCGCTAAAATGTCCAACAGTACCGTGACCGTTTGATTTTCACCCTCTTGTTTCTTTGCTGCTACTTCTTCTTGTTGTTGTTTTTTTCTTACCTCTTCTTCTTGCTGTTGTTGCTGTAGGAGAAAAGCTTGTTCCGCTTCCTTTTGTCGTTGTACAAATTTCTCCAATTCTTTTTTCTGTCTCTGTCTAAAATTCTCCACTTGCGGTAATGAAGGTGACGAAGGTTCCGGAACAAATTCTTGCGAGGTAAGAAAATCCACAAAATCCCAATTTACCTCTTCTGAAAGTAAGTCCGGGTTCCCTTGGACGGTCTCCACTGCTGGTGCACCCGAATGAATCGTTTTCTGAGTTTCCGTCATGTTGAATCACTGTCGCATAGACTGACTGCACACAGGCGCTAGCGAATCTATATAGACCACGTGACGTCACAGACTGTTCTCTTCGGATTGGATGCGGACTGACTGAATTTTGTAACGCGTGTTTGGATTGGTCAATGAACTCAATCCATTTCAATCCTTCCTACCCCTATAAATAAGCGCAGTTCACTGCATTGATTCACCTGTTCTCGGCGCCTCAACATGTGGACCACAGTTGAATCATCCACCCTTGTTTCTTCAGTGATGTTTAGGACGGACATGCTAATGTATGTCCGATCCAAGTGGACAGTTGTCCACAAGTCAGACACCAGTCTGTGGATACGAAGAGTGTACGTGGAGAGACAAGGTTGCCTTAAGAGGACACTGATTTATGGCCCTCGAGTAAGACGCAGCTTGAGGACAAGAAGATGCCGCAGATGCCCTTTATGTTAAGGGCATATTAACATAAATCCAAAGGCCCTTTTCAGGGCCACTCATAGGTCTCGAAAAGAGAATGACTTTCCATTGACAACCCTCTTTTTTTTTCTTTTTTTAAAAAAAAAAATAAAAATCCCATGTTAAATTTCCATTGACGCTATACAGTCCCACCCTGTTTAAATTCCCTTGACGCTATACAGTCCCACCCTGTTTAAATCCCCTTGACGCTATACAGTCCCACCCTGTTTAAATTCCCCTTGACGCTCAACAGTCCCAAAATCTATTTCCCATGTTAATTTCCCTTGACGCTAAACAGTCCCAGTTTTTTTCGTCCATGTTAAATTTACATAGACGCTAAACAGTCCCAGGGTGGTTAATGTTAAATTTCCATTGACGCTAAACAGTCCCAGGGGGTTCTGTAATGCTAATGCCCATTGACGCTGAACCGTCCCCTATCACTACTAATAGGTCTTATCATGAATTGGTTTATTAATTAAAGGGATTGAATTAAAGTGGCAAATTTAGTATACAAAGTTTCAAAATTAGTTATTTTGTATGATCTTTTAAATTCTAAAGTGTATTCTTGCCAATAAAATTATTTGTACAAATTACCTGTCAGTGTTAATTTCTGAATACACATCTCATTCACATGAATGCAAATTGATACAATATAATTTATGATATTGACTATAGAATATTACTGTATATATTTATATCAGATTATTTATTATGAAGTAGTGTATGTATTTTTTTAACACTTTGCCTGTTTCTTAAAAGTAATTGTATTGTTGAAAGTAAGTCAAAATTGCAAATCATATCATCAACAACAAACTTCATATAACTTGCATCTAACTAGATGTGAAACGGTATGAAATTCTGATGGTGTCCTCTATAAACATACCCCAGTTATTGTCATATCACGAAATTATAGCATTCAGTTTATTTGTAAAGAAATACAATATGCCTTTATTGCCCAGGAACATACTTGAGATTATTTTAATCTTATAGTGTTATGGAACTTTTTAAAAGCTGAGCATTTCCCAGTTTAATCGCAACGATGTATGTAAGTTAGGAAAGTTTTAATTGATGTTTAAAGTGACTTTATTCAGTAATTTGCTTGTCATTTTATGATGAATTTGAGTATTTTAGACCAGTGTAGTGGTTAACAAACTAACGAAGTGTCCGGTATTTCTCATAACTTTAAAACCTTCTGTGACCAAGTTTATTGTTGTCTTTCAGGCCCGGCCCTAGGCTATGCGGGACCAAAGGCAGCAATAGGGGTCCAAGGTAGACCAACAAGTTGTTCACCACCTCATTTTTTGTTTTGTTTGACTGGCGGCGGAAAGGTGGAGGACAACTTGTTGGTCTACTATTAATGCTAATAATAATTTATAATATCACAAGCACTTAAATCCGATATGTCGAACCTGCACAAAAAATATAGGCAGATGAAGCATCTCATTGTATTGACTCATTTCCCCTAGCTACCCTCATCATCATTTTAGGCAAAACATAAAGCTGATTGCAGGATACCGTTGTTGACACTGTAACAGGAAAGTTCGCAAGAAGCATTACTGAAGAAAAAAAAATGTAAATTACATTCTGTTGATAAGTACACATTTCATAATACTAGATTTTAGGGTCGTTAATCACGAGGGCGACATCTCATAATAACTGTCTTAATGACTGTTTTGCACTTTAGGCACATCCACAGCACAGGTGCTCGACCCTCTCTGTCATAACACAGGGGCTCGTTACAAAGAAAATCAAGGGATGGGGGTTCTAACCTGTAATAATATAACATTATTATTATTACAGGTTAGAACCCCCATCCCCTGTGGTCATAATATATCAGAACGGGTCATCGGGGTAATCTAAGGTATTTTTGTCACTCTGTATGATTTGTTTCCTTTAGAAGATTGTTTTTTTTTTAACATCAACCTCGCGTCGAGCACCTGTGATCCACAGGGGATCGTTAAAAAACAAAATTAGGAGTATCCGTTACAATTTACATGTGCTTACATTGAAGAACTCGAGTGTCCGTTAGCTACGATGTCGTAGCCTCAACTTGATTTGTTGTGGTACAGTAAGGGTACTAATATCACAGGGGCTCGTTACAAAGAAAATCAAGGGATGGGGGTTCTAACCTGTAATAATATAACATGTTATATTATTACAGGTTAGAACCCCCATCCCTTGATTTTCTTTGTAACGAGCCCCTATGACTAATATTAGTACTAGAGTATCCGTCAGTGAATCGAGGACTGCGATTCTAACTGGTAACAGTATGGTTAGACCTCGATTCATTGACGGATACTCCTAATTTTCTTTGTAACGAGCCCGTATGGGCACATCTACTCAGACCAGTTTGTAGTAGTACAGAGATCCGTGTTGTCAAATTCCTTCGGGATTTCATATCGGAATCAGTTTTTATTCTCATTCGAAGAGGGTGATCACTAACATTTTGTTTTCTTCAGACAATCAATAGTTCTAAGTCGAAATTCCAAATGTAATTATTGTGTTGCCAAGTTTGAAATTTGAGTCAAAATGCTGTACATAATTGTTTCAAGGTGTGTATTGAATGTATAATAATAATAATAATAAAGACTTTATTATCAATCTTGAGGCCTTCTATCTGTTATGTACAATATATACAGTATATATAACATGATGTGAAGAATCTGGCTTGACAATAAATAAGTGATTATAAAAATCAAAGTGTCAAGCCTGGAACATATGCACAGGTATCTGTGAACACATACATATATAAAATATAAAATATTATCCTGCGTTGAAAGATTCAACTGCAAAAATGATGCACAATTACAGAAAAGCAGATGGTATTTATTTTATAAGAACTGTTCAGTTGTCTAAAGATTTCAGCCATTTGAGATATTGATTATGAAAAGGAGAAATTCTAGGAACCTGTCTTATGTCATTGTGAATGTTGTTCCATACCAGTGGACCAGTATATTGAAAACATTTTCTTAAACAATTTCTTCTTTGGCCTTGGTATAATGTAATTTTTACTTCTTATGGACCTTAAATTTGGAATACCATGAGCATCTCTCTGGTGAAAGATATTGCTTAAGTAGAAAGGAATGGCTTTTCTGGATACTTGATACGTCAGTCTGACTTTTCTAAGAAATATCCTTTCACGTATGTTAAAATCATCATATTAATTTTTGCATGATGGAAATTGTCTATTCATTAATTTAGAATTGAATTTCATGTCATCTTTTGGAGTCTTGTGTAAAAGATGACGTTATACTGAAGAGGAATGTATGTTTAGATTTACCTCAGTAGCCAAAGATAAGAATTAACTTTTTTAAAACATGTTTAATGTGAATAGACCTGATCATGAGAGGTCATATTAAGGTCCACATTGTCAAACAGAACCTGGAGTTTGTTGCTATCTAGCCTCGCTCATTTTTGTTGTGCTGTAACTTACTAGTACTAGTAGGGCTTTTGTTTCTTTCAGTATTTTTGATCATACTGTTTTCCTTGCACCATACTTTAAGTCTGTTGAGAGCATCTTGTAAATTATTTTCAAGTACAGTTTTGGTTTTGCCAATCTCAGTATATTATCATCGGCATAGAGGTCAGTGGAAGAAATTGAAGTTCCTATCAAATACATCCAAGACTTATAAACAAATACACATTTGTGTCTCTGCCAACCCTCAGTTCAAAGAAATGATGTAAGCTTATTAAATCTTTGAGTTTTAACTCTAAAAGATAGATCAACAAGTAGATGTACACAATCAGAGATTGACTTGTTGGTCTACTCCAAAATACATGTAATAATGAATATGAGCGAATACTCAGGTATCAGAGCATTAGTTGGAGGATATAACTTTGATGTGAGGAAAAAGATAACCTATCTGATGGGGGTGTGTGCTGGGGGGAGCACTTGTTTTATGTGCAACTAGTTCCAGTTAACATTTTTAATTATGACTGCAAAACAATGAACAAATGTCATAGATTCCCAGTTATTACTAAAGTGGAATTGGGACTGAGATCCATAGAGTTGGTCTGTCTACTGATGCCTCATGCACAATCCATTTATGAAATTACTTTCATTAGGTCACACTTAGTCACAAAGACGATGTCAGATGCACAGGTTCCAGTTAACATTGCTAATTTAGTAATTATGACTGTACAACAATAAACAAATATGATAGAATCCCAGTTATTACTAAAGTGGAATTGGAACTGAGAGCCATAGAGTTGGTCCGTCTACTGATGCATCATACACGGTTCATTTCCATTAGGTCTCACTTAGTCATGAAGCTGATGTCAGATGCACATAAAGTGCCAACTGTAGAAGATAGAAAATGTCTGAAAAAAATTACTGTATTAATGAGAACTACTGTAGTAATGAGATTAGCCTATATGCAAGTATATTTCTGAAAAATGAGAATTGCTTTAGTAATGGAATTTGTATGCAAGTATGTTTTTGACAAAGATTGGAGGTATATATAAGGTAGACTGTGGATCAATATTCTTATACAGACCTTTTAATTGTGAAAAATATGTTTGTATTTATATATACTATTGATGACAGTGGCACGTATTGAGATCTTACTCAGTCATATTCTTATTTTTTCCATTTTTAACATTTTGTCCAGATATTTTTCAGTTTATTCTGTGGCTGACTAACCATGGCAACAAAAATGGAAGAGATGATGGAGGTGGAAAAGACCAAGTGCAGAGTAGAATTGACCAAAGAAATCCTGACAATTCATGAGACAAAGAAACTGTATAGTAAGCCTCCACATTAGCTATGTAGTTTTAACTAAATAGGAGTAAATAATTATGATATATAGTAACAAACATGAATACTGTATTCTTAAATTGTGTTGCATTCATATTCTTCTATTAAGTAATGTTTGTAAAAAAACGTAACAATGACTGCATAGTTTATACAGTAAATTAACATTGTTGGCTGTTCCTTTTGTGAAGGATCACCAGGTGACACATCACCATTGCTTATGTAATATATTGAGTTCAAAATATATGCCAACTGATCATTCTGAAGAGTCAGGTTTTGTCTTCGGGCTTCACAGATTTTGAAGATTTATGCTTCATTAACTTTATATTTCTTTTTTGTTCTGCATTGTGGATATTATTTGTATATGAATTAGAAGAGTTAAAATGAATACATATATCAGTGTTCTTACAGTGCTGTAAGTGCCTATCAGACTTTGGTTGCAGTAGGGTGATCTACTTGAAATTGTAGAGGCCATTTTAAGTTATTGGTTGCCAAGCCCTAGTAATTTTGTTGCCATTTATCAGAAAGAGAAACAAATGAGTTGTAAATAATTTAATGATAAAAAGAAAAGGTTTAGGTCATGCAGACTGAAGAGTAATTATAAAAAAGCACAAGGTTATTTTAAATAGTATAATCCAGATGTAGCTGACAGAACTGTTAGCAGTAATCATTAGCTTCAACCTCAAGCCAGACATTGAAATTCACTATTTAGAGTTCTTTGAACTATTTCTCTGTATATTGTATGGCCTCAGATTCACTAATACATTTGGCTTCATTTTCCTTTGATGAGAGTTGATGATGGTTTTAATGCTGATAAATTTTGTAGAACACCATGCCATAAAGCCAGGTCAACTTATAGCATGGCCTTGTATTTGTCCTCTTGCTGTCATCATTTGGTTCTTACCACTCTGGAGGCAATGTTATTGATTAAAACTTGAAATACATACAATACGTTTCAAAAATTTGAATATCAGCAAGATCTATTGATATAATAGTAACAGTAATGAGGACTTTGTATAGCGCCTAATCTTTAGAAGCTCTAAGCGCTTCACAACATTAGACAAACCTATAACATAAAAAAAACATATAATGATATTAGTACAGAAAACAAACATTTTGAAATTAAAAAAGATAAAAACATGCTGTAAATATTTAAGGTAAGGAACATTATTAGGTCTTTAAGTTTGTTCTTGCAGGTGAAATAAGTGAGTTTTGAGAGCACTCTTGAATGGGATCACTGTGTCTTTGTGTCGAAGTTCAGTGGCCAATTCATTCCATGTTGCTGGACCCTGGTATGCAAAAGAATGTTGTCCATATGACTTCATTCTCATAGTGGGAATAATGAGTATACAATTGTCAGAAGAGGAGCGTAAGTATCTTTCTGGTGTGTACACATGGGTGAGGTCGGATAGGTATGTTGGACTGGAGTCCATCAGTGAAATGTAGCACAGAGAACAAATTTTGTGTTTCATTCTGGATCGAATGGATAACCAGTTTAGGGTACAGAGCAGCGGCGAGGTGTGCTTTGATCATGGTACTTTAAGTATGATCCGAGCAGCTTTGTTTTTAACTTTATGAAGTTTCTGAAGTAGATATTGAGATGAACCAGACAAAATTGAGTTTCAACAGTCCAGTCTTGAAAGTACTAATGAACACACAAGTGTTTTAGTGGCATCATCTGAAAGATATTTGCGAACGGAGCTGATGCGTCTCAGCTCAAGATATGCAGCCTTGCAATTGTTCATGACATGTTGGTACAACATGAGAGCACTGTCCAGAGTGACACATAGGTTTCGTACTGACTGCATGAATTTAATGTTGGTGTTACTGATATTTATTGTTTGAGGTAAAGGATGTGAATGAGAAAGTCTTTGTGTTGTGATCAGAATGGCCTCAGTTTTATCATCATTCATCTGTAGCTTGTTATGTGTCATCCATGATTTCACATCAGAAATGCACCTCTCTACACACTGGATGGTAGCATCAACTTCAGTTGGGTGGCTAGGTTTGTATATTTGGGTGCTGTCAATGTACAGTTGGTGAGACACTGGATAATGATCTATGACACTTGAGATTCTGAGTGTACAGTATGAAGAGAACAGATCCAACAACAGCCCCCTGTGGAACACCACAACATAGATTAACTGGGCTGGAGTGTATTCCATTTGCTAACACAATTTGTGTCCTATTGACCAGGTAGGATTTGAACCATAGTAAGGCTGTATCATGAATGCCAAATACATGCTGGAGATGGTGAAGTAATATATCATGGTCTATTGTGTCAAATGTTGCAGACAAATCAAGGAGGGTGAGGACTGTAATCTTTCCACTATCCAATGCAGAGAGAATGTCATCAACTACTTTTAGAAGAGTAGTTTCAGTACTGTGGCAAGGGCAATATGCAGATTATACAATTCTAAAAAGACTGTTTGAATTCAGATGAGGTACAAGTTGGGATAAAACAACCTTTTCTAAGATTTTTTATATGAGTGGGAGATTAGAAACTGGGAGGTAGTTCTTTAAATCGTTATGGTCAAGTGTTGGTTTCTTCAACAGAGGCTTTACCATGGCGGTTTTGAAAAATGATGGGAATTCCCCGGATGAGAGAGAAGTATTAATAACATCAGTTAGTGAAGGCAATGCTGGATCTAAGCACTTGAGCAGCAGTGATGTTGGAATTGGATCAAGTTCAGATGACTTTGGTGCACTCTTCATCATGATTGTACATACTAAATCCATAGAGACAGGTTCAAATGCTGCTAATGGTTGCTGCTGAAATTCTGTATCCCAACTGTATGGTGACAACAAGTCATTGAAATTGTTTTCAAGCTTATCTCTGATGGTTTATACCTTGTCATGGAAGAAATTTGCAAACAGGTTTGGAAGGTCGACTTAGAGAAAAGGTTGTTGGAAGTGGTGTACATTTGTTCCTTGACATTAGCTTGTTAGTAATCTCGAAGAGCTCTTTGCAGCTGGAACTTTGTATGATCTTCGTACTGTAGTGGGCTGCTTTTGCTGCATGGACTATGTTTGTGACGTTCTTCGTATCGGCTTCATAGATTTGCTTATGAATAGTGAGTCTGGTGGAAAGCCAAAGCCTCTCAGCTTTACGGCAGTATCTTTTAGCAGTGTGAAGCTGGTCCCTAACACTGCTATACCATGGAGAATGCTTTTGAATTGATACTCTGCACATGGTGGCTGGGGCATGTTTGTCGAGCACTGAATGCAGGCAGTTATCACATTGTTCTGCTGTAGGAGGTAGGCAAGTTATTAGGTTTGCTTGGATGTCATGCATTAGTTTGGTTCTTTTTATCATATGGAGGTTTCTCTTTGTAGCAAATAAAGGTGGAGGGTTAGGGACTGATAGGTCAAGAAGGCATATAGTGCCGAGGTGATCTGATGCAAGTTCCTGGGATACCAGGGAGAAACACAGAATATTATCATCAGGTCTATGAAGAATCCAGTCTAAAATGTGACCATGTTTATGGGTGGGTTGGTTAGCTGACTGTTTGAGGTTGAAAACATTAATGGAATCTATGAGTTTTTATGTGTTTGGGTTTCCGGGACAGTCAAAGTGAAAGTTGAAATCTCCAAGAATAATCAGGTTGCCACCTATACTCCAGGAGATTCAGTCAATTTGTTTTTTTCTGCTAGGAGGAGGGTGGTATAGGCAGAAAAAATGGACTGACCTTTGTTCCAGTGTAAGTGTGTTTTAGACTATTTCAAACGGTTTGTGGTAGAAATTGAAAGTTGTGGTGTGGTTAAGACATTTGATCATGTAGTTCTTTGTGATGACAGCAATTCCACCTCTGCAAGAGTGGCGGGGAAACAACTTGATGGAGAAACCGGTAGGTGTTAGATCCGCGCACTTGGGCTCATCGCCTGATGTTTTTAGCTGTGTTTCTGTCAGGAAGAAGACGTCGATAATCTGATTGTTGATAAAATTATTAACTATTTCTGTGGGTTTTTCTGGTGGTCCTACTGATTGGGCATTAAATAATGCAATACAATGAACACAATAATATAGACGAAGACAGGCAACAAGCACATATATCATGAAAAACGGCACAACAAACAGAACGGCTGCTTCAAGCCGGATAAACAATTCAGATGTCAATGATATAAATGAGTTGATCTGCCATCTGATTGGTCATTCTTTTTAGCACATTGGCTGTATTTCTGATTAGATTTAAGCTGGGAATATGTGGTTATATCATCAAGATCTCACACAAAATTGAATAGTAAGCGAGATTCATTCATATTAATGATATTTTCTTGCATCTGATTGGCAGAATATGAGCCAGCTTTGATTTATTTAGAATATATGCTCTGATAATCACGATTTTGGATAAGGTTGATAATGAGTGATATACATGCATACTAATGAGGTGATATCACATCTGATTGGCTGAGCTCATTACCGTACTGGATGTCACATTTGTGATCCAGCTTTTACCAAATTTGGAATATCTACTTATATCATCAGTCTGTTGGTTCAGTTCAATATTGAGTGAAAGCCATGCATATTATTATGGTGATCTTGCTTCTGATTGGCTGAGTTTGTTGCCACTCTTGAAACCATATTTCTGATCTGTTTTTCACAAAACTTGGAATCTAGTTTTATATCATCAAGATGACATGATTTTGATAATGAACAGGCTTCATGCATATTATTGGAGTAATTTTGCATCTGATTGGCTGATCATGTTACCACTCTTGAGACTGTATTTATTTTATTAGATTTTGAGGAAAGTTAGTAGGTGGACTCAAATAATCAAGATGTCCATTGTGTATTATTACTGGGAAAATCAGGACCTATTAATAAACTTCATTGCAGACAATATTTTCCTTTAGAATACTCATCTTCTCTCCTGCTCTTTCTCTCTCTCTCTCTCTAGGGTGTGCTCTATAAATATTACTTACTTCTGAGAGAGTGACAGGTACTGTGGTTGAAATTTCTTTAGATACTGTATTTGTGGAAATTGTACAAGATTGACATGTACATCTAACTAAAATGAATGCTCCCATGTGCTCAAAAAATTGTCCTGAATTTTTTCAAAAGTATCTAACTTTAGCAGGTATTAAGATAGGGTAAACAAATCTGCCATTCCATTTTCTGAAAGTGCAATGAATGAATTACAAAATATATAAAAAGTAAAATATAATTAATAGCTCATTTTTTTTCTCAATTTGCCTTTTAAGTCTAGGAAGTGAAAGTGATCAAGCAGTTTTTGACAGGTGCTCATCTTAAGTAAGGCCAAACTGTATTCTCTATAACATAAATTACACTGATCAATCATACACCAGAATAAAGGGAATTAAAAGTTATTTTAACAATTCCTAAGAAACCCATTACTGTTTTTAAAAAACCCAGTGAATTACAGGTTAAATTTGTGATTAAGACATGCGACTCAGTGGACCACAAATTAAAGCTTCACTTTTTAAATTAAACTTATAAAGAGCTTGGATGAACAAGAAAATATACATAATAATTATACCTTTATCTTTGGGAAATAGGTAAAATAAACATGAAATAAAGTTTATGAGATAGTTTTGTGTTACATTATTACATAATCTTAGTGAAATGGTCAGCTGGATAAACAGTATCCTCATCTGATTTGTTTTCATGTCTGCATATTTCTGGATTTATAATACATCAGCTTAGGTTATAGCACAGTTCATGTATTTGGATGGTTTCAGCACAGGTGGAGTGTGTGCATCAGTAAATATAGTTTGAGTTGTAGACCAGACAAGCCATGTGTAAGATAGCAGCATGAGATAGAAAAGGTGCAATCTCATAATCTGTAAGGGATAACCAATATTCTGTGAACAAACTTATTTCATAAAAAGGGTAATGCAATTAGAAAGTTTCTATGTCATTTTCTGGTTGCTGTAATATGATTATTGATGTCACTAGAGAGCTATCAGATGAAAACATTTACTCACCGATAGCAATTTATGTTTTAAATGTGACCATTTTACTTTCAACTCAGTACTGAGGCATATATTTATGCACAGGTGGGGTGTAAAACAAGTTTGATAGGTGGAGAAAAAAGATAATTAGATTTCCATACATTCATCCATCACAGTATGCATATATCCATATTACATGTATGTACAACCTTGACAAATACTTAAATTTGAAATGCTGCATTAAAATCTACTTGAATTTTGAACAAGTTGATTTTATCTTTGAAAAGGCCTTTAACTTTCTGGGGCTGTATAAACCATGATAGCCATTCAGTCATCTGTCCATTATACAGTGATCATAAGCAGCATTTATATCTCTAATAGAGCATTACAGTTGACTGTTGGCTGCTCAGGTGGCCTAGTGGTTAGAGTGTCCACCTTGGAAGCGGGTGGTCGTGGGTTCAACCCTGGCAGAGTCATACCAAAGACTTACAAGAATGGTACTAACAGCTGCCTCCCTAGATGCTCAGCATTAAGAGGTTAGTGTTAGGACTGGTCGGCCTGGTGTCAGGATAATGTGACTGGGTGGGACATCATGCTACATGTCTGCAGCATGATGCCTCAGTGCTAGACATCACTATAAGCTGCCACATTGCAGATATCATAGCAATATGACTGAAAAATTGTTAAAGCTACATTAAAAATCCTAATCACACACACACACACACACACACACACACAGTTGACTGTTGCAGTGTTTTCTTTTGTTGATTAGAATGACACTGTCTTTGTTACATCACTCTTGATAAATAAAAAATAAAAAAATAAATAAACCAACAAACAGTAAAGCATAAACAAAAAAATAAATACATATATAGATGTATGCATATATATATATATATATATATATATATATATATCAGCTTATTCATGAATACAATACAGTGGAATTCAGGATGAAATAGGATTTAAACATTAACGTGTCATCCTAAAAAGCATTGGATAAGAGGATTTGCATTCCAGGTCACACAATTTATATGTTGGTTCTGTTTTCTAGGAAGTATTCCCATAGCATCCATACTGTCAGCTGTGTGTCAGGACAAACCAAACACAAAAAGCCAACTTACAGTTCAGTACATTTATAGAACTGGAAAATCCAATTTGAAAATATCATCAGTCTGTTTGAAAGGGAACACATCGGTATGCAATGAGTGGGAGACAAAGCTACAGGAGTATATCAAGTTAGGTAAGGTGTGTTTTGTGTAAACACTGATAAATAGTTGATAGGGTGTAGCACTGGTTAATATTATAGGGAAAACACATGGTGTTAAGGAGCAGGAGGGAAGAGTTTTTGAATCTGAAGGGTGAAGGTTATGGGTGAAGCCTGAGAGTTCACTTAAAGTCTTAAAGTGTTTATAAATAGCAAGTCAAGAAAAGTCATTATTCTTAAATGATAAATAAATTGTTACATAATACCAAATACCTACAAGAACGAGTTGTCAGCATATGTATTCAATGCATTGTTGATGTCTGAGTACAACTGACAAAAGAAAATCACAGGATAAACAAGCCTGATTACTGGTATGTCAAGCCTGTGATAATCAGCCTGATAACCATTGTGCAAGAAAACAATCTTGATTATCCGTATGTAAGTAAACCAGGTTGATTACCATTATATATGAAAACCATCTTGATTACCCATATATAAGAAAACCAGCTTTATTACCATTATTTACCATTATATATGAAACCCATCTTGATTATCTGTATGTAAGAAAACCAGCTTGATTACCATTATATATGAAAACCATCTTGATTACCCATATGTAAGAAAACCAGCTTTATTACCATTATTTACCATTATATATGAAAACCATCTTGATTACCTGTATGTAAGAAAACCAGCTTGATTATCATTATATATGAAACCCATCTTGATTACCCGTATGTAAGAAAACCAGCTTGATTATCCGTATGTAAGTAAACCAGCTTGATTACCCATATGTAAGAAACAGTCCATTTATATACAGTCAATATCCCATGGGGCTTTATTAATATGTTAATGAAATCTTACTGATATATGTGCTGAAGCCTTTAAGAAAATGCCTTGAAACAGTTAAAATGACCCATGAAATATTATAGTTTGATGTACTGGCAGATCAGGGTCCTTGATATTTATTTCACTGATGATTTAAAGCATACAGCATTAACCCTGATATCCCAGCAGATAATGCATTAGCAGATCTTGGGGTACCTTGTTCATAGGTTTGTTGCATGTTTGTACATGGGGCAAATATGTTCAGTGACTGTTTATGACTATTTTCATTATATATTGTTGTCATTTTGCAATATTGGGATAAATGTCTGACATGACACTGTTCCCATTATGCATTGTACAGATGCATTAAGATTAATGACTGATGTGACATTGTATCCGTTATGTACTGTTGAGATACATTAGATGGATAAATGGATGATGTGACATAGTTTCCATTATGTACTATATAGATACAGTGGTGGATGAATGGATGATGTGACATTGTTTCCATTATGTACTGTTGAGATACATTAGATGGGTAAGTGGATGATGTGACATTGTTTCCATTATGTACTGTTGAGATTATGTACTGTTGAGATACATTAGATGGATAAATGGATGATGGACATAGTTTCCATTATGTACCATATAGATACAGTGGTGGATAAGTGTCTGTCATGACACTATTCCCATTATGCATTGTACAGATACAGTAAGATTAATGACTCATGTGACATTGTTTCCATTATGTACTGTTGAGATGCATTAGGTGGATAAGTGGATGATGACTGACATTGTTTCCGTTATGTACTGTTGAGATACATTAGATGGATAAATGGATGATGTGACATTGTTTCCATTATGTACTGTAGAGATACAGTAGTAGGATAAATGATGTGACATTGTTTCCATTAAGTACTGTAGAGATACAGTGGTGGATAAATGACTGATATGACATTGTTTCCATTATGTCCTGTAGAGATACAGTAGTAGGATAAATGCATGGTGTGACATAGTTTCCATTATGTACTGTATAGATACAGTAGTGAATGAATAACTGATGTGACATTGCTTCCATTATGTACTGTTTAGATGCAGTAGTGGGATAAATAGATGATGTGACATTGTTTCCATTATGTACTAATAGAGATACAGTAGTGGATTAATGACTGATGTAAAATTGTTCCCATTATTTACTATAGAGATACAGCAGTTGGATAAATGACTGATGTGACACTGTTTCCATTATGTGCTGTATAGATACAGTAGTGGGATAAATGGATGATGTGACATTGTTCCCAGTATGTACCATAGAGATACAGTAGTGGGAAAAATGGATGATGTGACATTGTTTCCATTATTTACTGTATAGATACAGTAGTGGGATAAATGACTGATGTGACACTGTTTCCATTTTTTACCTTAGAGATACAGTAGTTGGTTAAATGGATGATGTGACATCATTCACATAATTATTATACAGATACAACATTGGGATGAATTCGTAAAATAATGTGTAATTGAATCAATTGCAGTACCACACAGACCTCAGCGACTACTAGTAATTGTGAATCCTGAATGTGGCAAGTGAAAAGGATTGAAAATCTACAAGTCCAAAGTGGAACCAATCTTTAAATTAGCCAGGATTGAGACAGAAGTAATTGGTATGTATTATCCTTGCAGTCACTGTCTAAATCATAGTTGTTGTTGTTGTAGTGTTTAACGCCATTTTTCAGCACACGATAGGCTATACATGGCGGCCAGTATTAATGGTGGAGGAAGAACCCAGGAAAATCCCAGAAAAAACCACCGACCCACTCTAAATCATAGCAATATGGCACTGAAAATGCTGACACTCACTTGTTCTTGTAATGAATATTGCCAGTACATACAGCATGATCTTATAAAACAATCACTGTAGAAGCAGGATGGGTATAATAGTAATCCTTGTGTTTGTCCGCTTTTCAGCATGGCACTAATTAGCATGGCTAGTTTGCAGTGTTTGATGGATTGTCATGAAACTTGATAGATATTGTGATCTCCAGAAAATGTGCATATGGACAAATCAGTTTGTGCTGGCAATTTTTGCTAGAGTTATTGTCTTTTCTTCAATTAGCTGACTATGACACAATCTTAAATTTTGTTAGAGTTATTGCCCCTTTTGTCTTGTAGCTTAATGCATTGTATGACATAATTTTATAAGCACATTTTGTCCTGCAGTTTCTGATGGATTGCCTTGAAACTTGGTATATGTTATGTTCATCACCTGAAGATACTAATATTGACAAAACACTTTGTTGCCAGAGCATTTAACCACTCGGGTGGCCTAGTGGTTAGAGCATCCGCCTCAGATGCAGGAGGTTGTGGTTTCAAGATCCGGCTGAGTCATACCAAAGACTTACAAAAATGGTACTAACAGCTGCCTTGCTTGGCACTCAGCATTAAGAGGTTAGTGTTAGGACTGGTCGGCCTGGTGTCAGGATATTGTGACTGGGTAAGACATCATGCTACATGTCTGCGGCATGATACCCAGTGCTAGACATCACTTAAACTGTCACACTGCATACATCATAGTGATATGACTGAAAAATTGTTAAAGCTATGTTAAAAATCTGAATCACACACACACACACCAGAGCATTTGTTATAGAGTTATTGCCATTTTTGTCTTTATCAACACAGTGTACATAATCTCATTAGTGCAACTAATTAAACATACTTTTTCTTGCATTTTTCAGTGGATCACAGTGTAACTTGAAATATTATGGTCATATTAAGATGTGCACATTCACATGTGATCCCATAATTTTGTTAGAGTTATTGCCCTTTTTTACTTTTGGATGCATGCAGTATATAACAGAATTTTATGTGTGCAACTGCTTTAGTGGATTGCTGTCAAACTTAGTATATATTATGGTCATGGTCAGAAGATGTGCATGTTGACAAATGCACTCACACTATACATTATGGTACTATACATTCATTACTGGATTAAATGATCATGGTTGGGTATTTATCAATGCATAAACTTTACCTAATCACTCACAAAGTTAACATTCATAATGTTTGAAGGACTTTATGCATTTTAAATACCCTACCATGATCATTTAATCCATATAATTCCAATTCACTTCCCTTCTGTCATTAGATCAGCAGATTTCATCAACAAAACATTTACTTTTATGTAGATTGAAGTTTTCTTTCATTAGCCTCTTAACTGCAATAGAATACATGGCCCGATTTTCACTAGTCAGGAGTCACCAAGTCTTTATTCAGTAGTATAGGGTAGAGTGTTATAGTGGGTCATGCCAGTGATATATTGTTATGATCATCATTTTAATATTTTAAAAAAATGGTTGATGTTTAAACCAGGCTATTTTTTTCTAGAATTATGCCTGCATAAGGCATGTTTATTATAGCAATTGTGGTTGTTACTTTATATGCATTTTGATCTTCAAAAACAAAATCATGTCCATTCTTAGTGAGATCCCTTGCTTGACATATGACCTTGACCTTGACCTTTAATAACAGTTGCTGGAACACGTTGTCAAGGTAAAATGAAGGTCTGTGCAATTACATTGTTTTTACTTCTGATGGTTGATTTTAATGTGGGGCTTTTAAATTTTGATTGGAAATCACAAGAGTGTTTGGGTGGGAGCTTGTTGTTATTTATTAGGGCTTTGGTATAGATAAAACTTAACATCAAATGACCTGGAAACAGGAAACCAAAAATAGTCCACAGAATTTATTGATATGTAAAATTTTCCAGATCAGTATCACTTGATCGTTTATATCCAATCAAATTGTAGTGGTCAGTTCATAAAAATTGGAATTATTTCCATGATGTGTAGGGGTGGTATTTGGGAGAGGCATGTTTTATTTCCATGATGGGTAAGGGTGGTATTTGGGAGAGGCATGTTTTGTTTACATGAGCTCACTTGCTCACCATTCTTCAAGATTTAGTTTGTGATCAAAGACCACAGTATTTGAAAGATTATTTTGACAAATGTCAAATATTATTCTAAGCTTTCTTAAGTAGAAATGTGCATGTACAGTGGTCATCCTCAGTAAAACTCCTTAGTGTAACACTTCATCTCTTATAATGTACATATACAGTGTTCCTCTTCTGTAAAATTCAATAGCCTAACACTTCATCTCTTATAATGTACATATAGAATGTTCCTGTTCTGTAAAATTCAACAGTCTAACACTTCATCTCTTATAATGTACATATACATTGTTCCTGTTCTGTAAAATTCAACAGTCTAACACTTCATCTCTTATAATGTACATATACATTGTTCCTGTTCTGTAAAATTCAATAGCCTAACACTTCATCTCTTATAATGTACATATAGAATGTTCCTGTTCTGTAAAATTCAACAGTCTAACACTTCATCTCTTATAATGTACATATACATTGTTCCTGTTTTGTAAAATTCAATAGTCTAATACTTCATCTCTTATAATGGGGATATCATTATGAATCTCATTAAATTGGTTAAATTCTTTTAATCATTTTTACTTAATTTCATTTAATTTTTGTTCCAGGCTATTGAGAACCAATTATATTGTGATTTTACATCATCCAGTATTTTATTTATGTATTTCTGTTCTCTTTTATGTAGTGGTGTAATGATATGTCAATAAATTGTTATGCATGACTACACTGCCATATCACAGTTGAAATTAGTTTATATTTATCTGGGTTGGTATTTTGACCCTGTCTTTTATTAAGTTGTTGTTGTTGTTGTAGGGTTTAACACCATTTTTCAGCACGATAGGCTATACATGGCGGCCAGTATTAATGGTGGAGGAAGAATCCGGATCTTTTATTAAGACTGGTTGTGAAACTTCTTTTATTTCCGCAAAATATTTTTTGTATTATGAAATAACACCATAGCCAGTCAGATACATGGTTTAGTTATGGCTTATAGTCAATCACTGAACTGGATCTTATATTCAATAAGCAAGCAAAGGGCACTGTTTGAACTCACTTTGACTTTAAACACAGAGAAGATGGTGGAATTTATAAATTGTCAAGAGTATGTCATAAATATTTTGATAGCATGATAGAGGGACTACTAGTGTTCTTAACATGTACATGTGTTTGTGAAAGCTGGTTATAAATCTATGGTCTTAAAGTAAGTAACAGAAAAAAAGTGAAAGCCAACAAGTTTCATCAATCCAACAAAAAATTTAATTCTCTAGAATACGTGAAAATTTAAAAGAAACTTAAAGTATTTTTTTTTTAAAGTTCTATCACAAGTCCAAGAGTATAAAGTGTTCTGAATGATTTCCAGCATTGAATGTGCTGATGTTCCAGTATCCTTGGATGAACTGATGTACCAATATTCTTGATTTATCACAACAGTATAATCCACAATGTTTTCGATTGAATTCACAATAATCCCAAAATAGTGTTTTAGTCCAAAAGCCATAAAGCATTATGTAATCCAAGGAATAAATAAAATAAATAATGCTCTCAAAATATAATTGAACACAAGTAAAATACTGATTATACTAGACAGACATCAAAATAGGAATGAAATAACTTTGTTTACTTCATACTTGTCACCTGACGTGATACAACAAAATGCCCTGGACCGACATCATTTACAGTGGAATTTTCCATCAAATTCCTAAATGAGGTAAGGTCTGTTTACTTAAATTTTAAGCAAACTACCTGGCAAAGATGAAGCCGACCCAGGTTTTTCCAACGGATTACTTATGTCCTGAACTCAAATCCAAGTAAACATGTTTACAAATATTTTATAGAATTTATCTACAATAATGGACAAAGTTAGCCATGTAATATGTTATTTACAAAATGACCATTACAATCTTCAATCATTTTAAGGTTAAAACTATCAGAGTACATTATGTTACGAGTCTATGCTCTTGAAATAAGTAACAGAAAAGAATGAAGACAACAATCTTTATAAAATTAGACAAATAATTTATTTACCTAAAATGCTAAGTGAAAAATAAGAAAAGAAACTTACAGTATTGCGAATTTAGTCCAACAATAATCCAAGAATTAAAAAATACAAGTCCTGTCAATGGAAAGTTCTAAGTGAATCAAAGTTTAGATCCCATTGGAATCCAAGATGGAAGGCAATGATGTCTTTATAATCAGCATTGTACTGATAGGTCAATAGTCTCTTGTTGAATCAAAGAAAATATTATTCCAAATATCAGGACTAGATTTTTCAGTTGGGAAGACAACTGGCTGCAATACCTGATTGATTGTGTGTATTCAGGGGTCACGTGACATTTATCCAGATGATGATTACATGTATAACTGGATAAGTAGTGTCCCAAAAATTGATGTCTTATTATGACAGATTATATTTATGTTATTGTATTCATATTCAGGAATTTTCCAAAATAGTGTCAAATAGGCATCAATCATAATTTAAACACTTTTGTTTTAGCTTATAGAAGGTACTAAATATATTTGGCATCCATAATTTTCTGGCCTCTGAAAGTATAGATATATATAATTGTCAATCCCACATACATTGCTGATATATAACTGCAGTTATAGAAAATATTGTCATATAAAACCTATAAAACCCACCATACGTGTCTGTTAAAGCTTTTTATACATCTGAAATAAGGCAGAGTGTATTACGTTAAGACTATATGGTCTTAAACTAAGTACCAGTAAGAAGCGAAACCAACAAGTTATGTAAAATTCAACCAACTGTTGATTTCCCAAGAATACCAAGCGAAAATTTAAAAGGAATTCACAGTATTGTGAATTAATTCCCAAATAATTATTAATGTTCTATCACAACTCCAAAAGTATAAAATAGTATGAATTCCAATGGTCTTGAATGAATTGATGTTTCATTAGTCTTGATTTATCACAGTGATATAATCCAGAATGTCTCTGAATGAGTCCTCAATAATCCCAAAGTAGTATTTTAGTCTAAAAGGTCAATGAGCTCTCTGTAATTAAAATGAATACTTTAAATAAATGAATTGTCTAAAATTATAACTGAACACAACTAAATGTGATTCCACAAACTGATATTAAAGTAGGAATTAATAATTTTGTTTACCACATCCTTATATACTAATATCTCTTGACCAAAGGCACAATAAGGTTATCAGGATGTGGGTCATAAGTTAGCTTGTAAGTTTGTAGATAAGGCTAAACCTTGAAATCAAATATCAGTAAACAACTTATTTGTGACTTACAGACATGGGGAAAGTCAGGTATACTGAAACTCTGCCCTCAGCCCTGGAAAAGAGTCAAGTACACAGTATAAGTTATAAGTATACATAATAATTAAGTTATGATGTTGTTCATACATCTGGACCATTTTAATTTCTACCAAATAACTTGAGTTGTCCAGTATCTGCAGTTACCAAACTTTGTCAGTGGCTTGAATTTGGAGTAAGGAAGAACCCTATCAATTTTGGGAGTCTCCAGTTCAAATGTCAAGGTCACTGCTACTGAAAAGAAACATGGGATCCACACAAAACATGGAGTTGAATGTCTACCTTTACCAAACTTTGTGAATGGTTTGCACTTGGGTTAAGGAAGAACCCTGTATATTTTGGGGTAAATAGGTATAAGGTCAAGGACACTGTAACTTAAAGAACAAACTCAGTTTCCACTCTGTAACTTGAGTTGTTTGCCATCTTCAGTGACTAAACTTTGTGGATGGCTTTTATATGGAGTAAGGAAGAACCATTTTGATTTTATGTTGATAAGGTCAGGATTTTTGTTAGTGAAAGGAAAACAGTTTCTTCACAAAAACTTAAATTTTAGAGATTTATCAACTAAATTTTTGGCTGGCTTGCACTTGTAACATGGAAAAAGCCTATTGATTCTAGGGGCAATTCTTGAGTTGTCCAATATCTACAGTTACCAAAGTTTATTAATGGCTTGAATTTGGAGTAAGGAAGAACCCTATTAATTTTGGGAGTCTACAGTTCAAAGGTCAAGGTCACTGTAACTGAAAAGAAAATGGGATCAACACAAAACATGGAGTTCAATGTCTAACTTTACCAATCTTTGTGAATGGTTTGCACTTTAGTTAAGGAAGAACCTTGTAGATTTGGGGTTAAATAGGTGAAAGGTCAATGACACTTTAACTTAGAGAACAAACATGGTTTCTACTCTGTAACCTGAGTTGTCCACCATCTTCAGTGACTAAACTTTGTGGATGACTTTTACTTGGAGTCAGGAAAAATCCTTTTGTTTTCAGTTTGATAAGGTCATCGTCACTGTTCGCAAAAGAAAAATGGTTTCTGCACATAAACTTTAATTTTGCATATATCTCGACTAAATTTTGTAGATGGCTTGCACTTATAGCATGGAAAAAGCCTGTTGGTTCGAGGAACAAAAGGTTGAAGGTCATGGTCACAGTAATGAGATGATAGGTAGTATTAATATAACTATGTCACAATTAAAGCAGGGTATGGAAAGAAATGGAAGAAATAAAATCATTCAATAATGTTGCATACAAAGGAGATTTCAGGGATGAATGGGAGGGGT
Source organism: Sinohyriopsis cumingii (assembly GCA_028554795.2). Taxonomy (NCBI): domain Eukaryota; kingdom Metazoa; phylum Mollusca; class Bivalvia; order Unionida; family Unionidae; genus Sinohyriopsis; species Sinohyriopsis cumingii. The sequence continues at coordinate 114,111,038 of CM068824.1, read as the reverse complement.
AGGAGACTCTCCACATGTCAGGAGGAATACCTTACCATCCACGAGGTTTATGTGTGTGCATTTATCTCTTTTTAAAATATATTTATTGCACTGGCAATACTCGGTAGGAAATTAATCTAATTTAATGGTCTATTAAGCAGAAGTACATGGGAGTTTCATTACAGAATTTGATACTCCCCTGAACAGTCAGTGATAATTTTATTCTGATTTGTCCATATGCATGCTTAGGTCATGACCATTCAGGTGTCACAGGCAGCTATCATACCTAATTAGGTCTGAATTTATTCAGTGTCATTGTAGTCCCTCTTATGAAACACTAGAACCCATGGCAAGGTTGCAGATATGGATAATAATAGAGAATCCTTAAATTGTCAAATATTTGAAGTGTAATAATGCATCTAAAAATAACTTGGTCATTTTGCTTTCTTGCTAAAAAGTGTTTTTTTATTCATACTTGTAAACATTGCAAATGTATTTGTTCATTTATTATTAGTGTAGAACTGCATCAGTTTTAATAATTTGGCTAAAGTCTTCATGAAAAACAATATTCATTTCCTTGGAAGATATGCATGAGTGATGACAATATTACATTGTGTGCACAGTAAAATCCATAGGAGTGTTCATCCTGCTAGATGATCCATTGTTCATGCCCATTTAATACATTTCAGTCACAGAGAGGGCAGGTCATGCAGAAGATATGATGTCATCTAAAGATTTATCAGGGATAGATGGGTAAGGTATTTTCAAAGATATAAAGCAAAGCTGGAGGAAACAACTTCCAGCCTCAAAGATAACTTGTATCCAATAGGTAATTACTTTATTATGAAAACAAAACTCCATTCCATAATCCATGAATTTAAGTACTGTTAATGACATGAATCTGGTCAAAAGCACCAGGATTAATATGTATAGAAATAAATTAATTTATTTTATGTCATTATTTGAAAGGAGAATAAAGCTATTCAATAAATGATCTTGATGTATACAAATACAACTAGCCTCCATATCTCATTGGAAATTGCCAAAACTACATGTAGACAAATACAACAAGCCTCAATATCTTACTGGAAATTGCCAAAAACTTCATGAACTGGTCCAGGCATAAAGTTTGTAATGAATCACATTGGCTGATGCTGTACAGGCATAATGATAGTATTTAATCAGGTTGGCTGATGCTGTACAGGCACAATGGTAGTATATATTCATCTTGAATGATGCTATACAGGCACAATGGTAGTATCTAATCAGGTTGGCTGATGCTGTACAGGCACAATGGTAGTATATATTCATCTTGAATGATGCTATACAGGCACAATGGTAGTATTTAATCAGGTTGGATGATGCTGTACAGGCATAATCTTAGTATCTAATCAGGTTGGATGATGCTGTATAGGGATAATGGTAGTATCTAGTCAGGTTGGATGATGCTGAACAGGCATAATGGTAGTATCTAATCAGGTTGGCTGATGCTGTACAGGCACAATGGTAGTATATATTCATCTTGAATGATGCTATACAGGCACAATGGTAGTATTTAATCAGGTTGGATGATGCTGTACAGGCATAATCTTAGTATCTAATCAGGTTGGATGATGCTGTATAGGGATAATGGTAGTATCTAGTCAGGTTGGATGATGCTGTACAGGCATAATGGTAGTATCTAATCAGGTTGGCTGATGCTGTACAGGCACAATGGTAGTATATATTCATCTTGAATGATGCTATACAGGCACAATGGTAGTATTTAATCAGGTTGGATGATGCTATACAGGCACAATGGTAGTATATATTCATCTTGAATGATGCTATACAGGCACAATGGTAGTATTTAATCAGGTTGGATGATGCTGTACAGGCACAATGGTAGTATATATTCATCTTGAATGATGCTATACAGGCACAATGGTAGTATCTAATCAGGTTGGATGATGCTGTACAGGCATAATGGTAGTATCTAATCAGGTTGGCTGATGCTGTACAGGCACAATGGTAGTATATATTCATCTTGAATGATGCTATACAGGCACAATGGTAGTATTTAATCAGGTTGGATGATGCTGTACAGGCACAATGGTAGTATATATTCATCTTGAATGATGCTATACAGGCACAATGGTAGTATCTAATCAGGTTGGATGATGCTGTATAGGCACAATGGTAGTATATATTCATCTTGAATGATGCTATACAGGCACAATGGTAGTATTTAATCAGGTTGGATGATGCTGTACAGGCACAATGGTAGTATATATTCATCTTGAATGATGCTATACAGGCACAATGGTAGTATCTAATCAGGTTGGATGATGCTGTACAGGCACAATGGTAGTATATATTCATCTTGAATGATGCTATACAGGCACAATGGTAGTATCTAATCAGGTTGGCTGATGCTGTACAGGCACAATGGTAGTATATATTCATCTTGAATGATGCTATACAGGCACAATGGTAGTATTTAATCAGGTTGGATGATGCTGTACAGGCATAATCTTAGTATCTAATCAGGTTGGATGATGCTGTATAGGGATAATGGGAGTATCTAGTCAGGTTGGATGATGCTGTACAGGCATAATGGTAGTATCTAATCAGGTTGGCTGATGCTGTACAGGCACAATGGTAGTATATATTCATCTTGAATGATGCTATACAGGCACAATGGTAGTATTTAATCAGGTTGGATGATGCTGTACAGGCACAATGGTAGTATATATTCATCTTGAATGATGCTATACAGGCACAATGGTAGTATCTAATCAGGTTGGATGATGCTGTATAGGCACAATGGTAGTATATATTCATCTTGAATGATGCTATACAGGCACAATGGTAGTATTTAATCAGGTTGGATGATGCTGTACAGGCACAATGGTAGTATATATTCATCTTGAATGATGCTATACAGGCACAATGGTAGTATCTAATCAGGTTGGATGATGCTGTACAGGCACAATGGTAGTATATATTCATCTTGAATGATGCTATACAGGCACAATGGTAGTATCTAATCAGGTTGGCTGATGCTGTACAGGCACAATGGTAGTATATATTCATCTTGAATGATGCTATACAGGCACAATGGTAGTATTTAATCAGGTTGGATGATGCTGTACAGGCATAATCTTAGTATCTAATCAGGTTGGATGATGCTGTATAGGGATAATGGTAGTATCTAGTCAGGTTGGATGATGCTGTACAGGCATAATGGTAGTATCTAATCAGGTTGGCTGATGCTGTACAGGCACAATGGTAGTATATATTCATCTTGAATGATGCTATACAGGCACAGTGGTAGTATTTAATCAGGTTGGATGATGCTCTACAGGCATAATCTTAGTATCTAATCAGGTTGGATGATGCTGTATAGGGATAATGGTAGTATCTAGTCAGGTTGGATGATGCTGTACAGGCATAATGGTAGTATCTAATCAGGTTGGCTGATGCTGTACAGGCACAATGGTAGTATATATTCATCTTGAATGATGCTATACAGGCACAATGGTAGTATTTAATCAGGTTGGCTGATGCTGTACAGGCACAATGGTAGTATATATTCATCTTGAATGATGCTATACAGGCACAATGGTAGTATTTAATCAGGTTGGATGATGCTGTACAGGCATAATCTTAGTATCTAATCAGGTTGGATGATGCTGTATAGGGATAATGGTAGTATCTAGTCAGGTTGGATGATGCTGAACAGGCATAATGGTAGTATCTAATCAGGTTGGCTGATGCTGTACAGGCACAATGGTAGTATATATTCATCTTGAATGATGCTATACAGGCACAATGGTAGTATTTAATCAGGTTGGATGATGCTGTACAGGCATAATCTTAGTATCTAATCAGGTTGGATGATGCTGTATAGGGATAATGGTAGTATCTAGTCAGGTTGGATGATGCTGTACAGGCATAATGGTAGTATCTAATCAGGTTGGCTGATGCTGTACAGGCACAATGGTAGTATATATTCATCTTGAATGATGCTATACAGGCACAATGGTAGTATTTAATCAGGTTGGATGATGCTGTACAGGCACAATGGTAGTATATATTCATCTTGAATGATGCTATACAGGCACAATGGTAGTATTTAATCAGGTTGGATGATGCTGTACAGGCACAATGGTAGTATATATTCATCTTGAATGATGCTATACAGGCACAATGGTAGTATTTAATCAGGTTGGATGATGCTGTACAGGCATAATGGTAGTATCTAATCAGGTTGGATGATGCTGTATAGGCACAATGGTAGTATATATTCATCTTGAATGATTCTATACAGGCACAATGGTAGTATTTAATCAGGTTGGATGATGCTGTACAGGCACAATGGTAGTATATATTCATCTTGAATGATGCTATACAGGCACAATGGTAGTATCTAATCAGGTTGGATGATGCTGTATAGGCACAATGGTAGTATATATTCATCTTGAATGATGCTCTACAGGCACAATGGTAGTATCTAATCAGGTTGGCTGATGCTGTACAGGCACAATGGTAGTATATATTCATCTTGAATGATGCTGTACAGGCACAATGGTAGTATCTAATCAGGTTGGCTGATGCTGTACAGGCACAATGGTAGTATATATTCATCTTGAATGATGCTATACAGGCACAATGGTAGTATTTAATCAGGTTGGATGATGCTGTACAGGCACAATGGTAGTATATATTCATCTTGAATGATGCTATACAGGCACAATGGTAGTATTTAATCAGGTTGGATGATGCTGTACAGGCACAATGGTAGTATATATTCATCTTGAATGATGCTATACAGGCACAATGGTAGTATTTAATCAGGTTGGATGATGCTGTACAGGCATAATCTTAGTATCTAATCAGGTTGGATGATGCTGTATAGGGATAATGGTAGTATCTAGTCAGGTTGGATGATGCTGAACAGGCATAATGGTAGTATCTAATCAGGTTGGCTGATGCTGTACAGGCACAATGGTAGTATATATTCATCTTGAATGATGCTATACAGGCACAATGGTAGTATTTAATCAGGTTGGATGATGCTGTACAGGCATAATCTTAGTATCTAATCAGGTTGGATGATGCTGTATAGGGATAATGGTAGTATCTAGTCAGGTTGGATGATGCTGTACAGGCATAATGGTAGTATCTAATCAGGTTGGCTGATGCTGTACAGGCACAATGGTAGTATATATTCATCTTGAATGATGCTATACAGGCACAATGGTAGTATTTAATCAGGTTGGATGATGCTGTACAGGCACAATGGTAGTATATATTCATCTTGAATGATGCTATACAGGCACAATGGTAGTATCTAATCAGGTTGGATGATGCTGTATAGGCACAATGGTAGTATATATTCATCTTGAATGATGCTATACAGGCACAATGGTAGTATTTAATCAGGTTGGATGATGCTGTACAGGCACAATGGTAGTATATATTCATCTTGAATGATGCTATACAGGCACAATGGTAGTATCTAATCAGGTTGGATGATGCTGTACAGGCACAATGGTAGTATATATTCATCTTGAATGATGCTATACAGGCACAATGGTAGTATTTAATCAGGTTGGATGATGCTGTACAGGCACAATGGTAGTATATATTCATCTTGAATGATGCTATACAGGCACAATGGTAGTATTTAATCAGGTTGGATGATGCTGTACAGGCATAATGGTAGTATCTAATCAGGTTGGATGATGCTGTATAGGCACAATGGTAGTATATATTCATCTTGAATGATTCTATACAGGCACAATGGTAGTATTTAATCAGGTTGGATGATGCTGTACAGGCACAATGGTAGTATATATTCATCTTGAATGATGCTATACAGGCACAATGGTAGTATCTAATCAGGTTGGATGATGCTGTATAGGCACAATGGTAGTATATATTCATCTTGAATGATGCTCTACAGGCACAATGGTAGTATCTAATCAGGTTGGCTGATGCTGTACAGGCACAATGGTAGTATATATTCATCTTGAATGATGCTGTACAGGCACAATGGTAGTATCTAATCAGGTTGGCTGATGCTGTACAGGCACAATGGTAGTATATATTCATCTTGAATGATGCTATACAGGCACAATGGTAGTATTTAATCAGGTTGGATGATGCTGTACAGGCACAATGGTAGTATATATTCATCTTGAATGATGCTATACAGGCACAATGGTAGTATTTAATCAGGTTGGATGATGCTGTACAGGCACAATGGTAGTATATATTCATCTTGAATGATGCTATACAGGCACAATGGTAGTATTTAATCAGGTTGGATGATGCTGTACAGGCATAATCTTAGTATCTAATCAGGTTGGATGATGCTGTATAGGGATAATGGTAGTATCTAGTCAGGTTGGATGATGCTGAACAGGCATAATGGTAGTATCTAATCAGGTTGGCTGATGCTGTACAGGCACAATGGTAGTATATATTCATCTTGAATGATGCTATACAGGCACAATGGTAGTATTTAATCAGGTTGGATGATGCTGTACAGGCATAATCTTAGTATCTAATCAGGTTGGATGATGCTGTATAGGGATAATGGTAGTATCTAGTCAGGTTGGATGATGCTGTACAGGCATAATGGTAGTATCTAATCAGGTTGGCTGATGCTGTACAGGCACAATGGTAGTATATATTCATCTTGAATGATGCTATACAGGCACAATGGTAGTATTTAATCAGGTTGGATGATGCTGTACAGGCACAATGGTAGTATATATTCATCTTGAATGATGCTATACAGGCACAATGGTAGTATCTAATCAGGTTGGATGATGCTGTATAGGCACAATGGTAGTATATATTCATCTTGAATGATGCTATACAGGCACAATGGTAGTATTTAATCAGGTTGGATGATGCTGTACAGGCACAATGGTAGTATATATTCATCTTGAATGATGCTATACAGGCACAATGGTAGTATCTAATCAGGTTGGATGATGCTGTACAGGCACAATGGTAGTATATATTCATCTTGAATGATGCTATACAGGCACAATGGTAGTATTTAATCAGGTTGGATGATGCTGTACAGGCACAATGGTAGTATATATTCATCTTGAATGATGCTATACAGGCACAATGGTAGTATTTAATCAGGTTGGATGATGCTGTACAGGCATAATGGTAGTATCTAATCAGGTTGGATGATGCTGTATAGGCACAATGGTAGTATATATTCATCTTGAATGATTCTATACAGGCACAATGGTAGTATTTAATCAGGTTGGATGATGCTGTACAGGCACAATGGTAGTATATATTCATCTTGAATGATGCTATACAGGCACAATGGTAGTATCTAATCAGGTTGGATGATGCTGTATAGGCACAATGGTAGTATATATTCATCTTGAATGATGCTCTACAGGCACAATGGTAGTATCTAATCAGGTTGGCTGATGCTGTACAGGCACAATGGTAGTATATATTCATCTTGAATGATGCTGTACAGGCACAATGGTAGTATCTAATCAGGTTGGCTGATGCTGTACAGGCACAATGGTAGTATATATTCATCTTGAATGATGCTATACAGGCACAATGGTAGTATTTAATCAGGTTGGATGATGCTGTACAGGCACAATGGTAGTATATATTCATCTTGAATGATGCTATACAGGCACAATGGTAGTATTTAATCAGGTTGGATGATGCTGTACAGGCACAATGGTAGTATATATTCATCTTGAATGATGCTATACAGGCACAATGGTAGTATTTAATCAGGTTGGATGATGCTGTACAGGCATAATCTTAGTATCTAATCAGGTTGGATGATGCTGTATAGGGATAATGGTAGTATCTAGTCAGGTTGGATGATGCTGTACAGGCATAATGGTAGTATCTAATCAGGTTGAATGATGCTGTACAGGCATAATGGTGTAACAAGATAACCAAGTGGAATTTCCGGATTCACAACTGAACACTTTTGATGATGATATAAATACAATGTTTAATACTGAATGACTTGAATGGGCAATTAATTATGAATATGCGTGTGTATATACAATCCAAATATTGGATTAATTAACATAAGAATGCACAGACTTAATAATGAAAAATAAAAATAAATTACTTTACAAAATATAAAGACAAGGGGTGAATGGTTCACAGTGATTTCACAATGAAAATATGGATATAGTTTACTCAGCTAGTTAACAATGTAGAATTTTACTCATGTAGTAAAATGAATTCACTCAGATAGTGAAGTTATGCAAACAAAAAGGGACAGATATACAAATCATCTTTACAGTTTCAAAAGATACAGTGGGTTTTATGATCCCCAAAATTAGCCTGTGGCTAAAAGATTATATGTAAGGAGATACATCAGCGCACTTTATTTCGGCTCCATGGCTGCTATAGTTCAGCTTCACAGCTGCTATGGTTAGTTCCTGTGGTTGGCTTTACAGCTTGCACCACACTGACCCCGATCATTCTGATAACTTTGAACGTTCAGGTCACTCTGGACACTCCAGACAGCTCTATACACTCTTGACAGCTCTACACAGCTCCACTCACTCTGGACAGCGCTACACAGCTCTACACACTCTGGACAGCTTTACACAGCTCTACAGATGTGCAAGTCCTTAAAGTAGACCACTGACTGACAAGACTATCCATAATGTAAAGAGTTTTACCTACAGTGAGGTATTTATACACACATATAGTCTGTGCACTGAAGGCATTCGGTTCTTCCCATCGAGAGCGCTTTGCATGTGTGGCATAGGATGAACTGAACTCACTTTTTCAAAATACAGCACAATATACTCAAAAAACGAAACCTGAGTATATGTATTTAATAAATACAGTTCCATGACAACTGGTAGTATCTAATCAGGTTGAATGATGGTGTACAGGCATAATGGTAGTATCTAATCAGGTTGAATGATGGTGTACAGTCATAATGGTAGTATCTAATCAGGTTGAATGATGGTGTACAGGCATAATGGTAGTATCTAATCAGGTTGAATGATGGTGTACAGGCATAATGGTAGTATCTAATCAGGTTGAATGATGGTGTACAGGCATAATGGTAGTATCTAATCAGGTTGGATGATGCTGTACAGGCATAATGGTAGTATCTAATCAGGTTGAATGATGGTGTACAGGCATAATGGTAGTATCTAATCAGGTTGGATGATGCTGTACAGGCATAATGGTAGTATCTAATCAGGTTGGATGATGGTGTACAGGCATAATGGTAGTATCTAATCAGGTTGAATGATGGTGTACAGGCATAATGGTAGTATCTAATCAGGTTGAATGATGGTGTACAGTCATAATGGTAGTATCTAATCAGGTTGGATGATGGTGTACAGGCATAATGGTAGTATCTAATCAGGTTGAATGATGGTGTACAGGCATAATGGTAGTATCTAATCAGGTTGAATGATGGTGTACAGTCATAATGGTAGCATCTAATCAGGTTGGATGATGCTGTAAAATATGTTGTCATGACTTTAATTCTTTATAAGTTCATTTGACAAATGAACATTAGGGAAAACAAGAAAATATAGCAAAGCTGTATAAAACATTGCTATTCTTTCATGTGGAAGTCAATAAATCTTAAGCTCCTTTTAATTTACAGCACATTGGAGTGGAAACCAGCCAAACCACGTGCAGTTGGACTTAGCACAGTTTACTTAGCAAAACTTTAAATAGAAGATACCCACTGGAAAATGTAAATGTAGGAATTTATTTTGTAGGCATATAATAGTTTTATCAAAAATCTTTTGTATTTCTTTTCCTGGTTGAATTATATGCTTGGGACAGTTGATATAAAACTATATTTCCTTGTGTATTATGATCACCTGGCTTCAAATGGCATGGATCCATATTGACTGTTTATACTACTTACATTGTAAGCAGACAGCATGGTCATCATGGCCTGATCTGCTGATACATGGTCCTCTTTCAGCAGTTCATCGTTGGCAACAGTTATTTATTGGTAGACATAGTATATTTAGAGAAGACAAAGATTTTGTAGAGAAACTGTTACCTTTATGATAGGATAAGAGTAGAAATTAAAGTGTTGGTTCCAATTTTATGGCTATTTGAAGCTTGGTCCAAATTTATAAATCTGATGAAGAAGATGGTACTATAGATATTGCTTCCTTCTAAATATATATATTATAAAATACCCTTTGACTTTATAAATTTAAAATGTATGTTGTATGTAGAATAACAAAAAAGTAATCTCAAATAATTTATTTATTAACTGATCTCTTTTTCAGAGCATGAATTTAAATTTGTTCAGTTGTTCAAGTTGCAATGTTTTCAGTCTGGTGCTTGTTGGTGGGGATGGCATATTTCACGAGGTAGCCAATGGAGCACTGAAAAAGATCCAGAATGATTATGGAATCAATCCAGACAATCCAGATTCTGTTTTGAAGCCATTGGATGTCCCCATAGGAATGATACCAGCTGGTACTAGCATAACTTCATTTCCTTGTAACTTAATGTATGTGGTGTCCATTTGATTTATGAAACCTTGAATTTTAGACTTTATAAATAAGGCATGTATTATACCCACGTTATCCTGGTGTGGTAAAATTTAGGCATTTTTTAAAACAATCATTTGTCGCTAGTGCTTTTGGAGCTTTTATAGACTGGAGTTTTGTTTTAATGTATTAGCCATATTTACAAAGAATGAATTAGTAAAACTTCCAGCTACTCATTTTTATATTCTATAAATTGAAGAGATGAATTTTATAAACACTGGTGACAAAGTAGGATCATGTTCTTGAAAGCTTCCTTTATGACTGTGTAGACTTTATGCAGGAATAAAACAATCATAATAGACTATATCATGTATTGTAGAACAAGCTTGGTTAACACATGAATTTTTATGATAGACTATATCATGTATTGTAGAACCAAGCTTGGCTAACACATGAATTTTTATGATAGACTATATCATGTATTGTAGAACCAAGCTTGGCTAACACATGAATTTTTATGATAGACTATATCATGTATTGTAGAACCAAGCTTGGCTAACACATGAATTTTTAAATTTCTTTTATTGAAAATTGCATGTACAAAGCAATCTGAAGACAGTTGTGTTGATAATGTATGTTGCTTACAATATACAGTACTCACTTATTATAGTGTTGTCACTGGGAGTTATTGATTATACTGTCTTGTAGTAAGTCTGTCTTATAATAAAGTAATTAAGTATATATATATATATATATATATATATATATATATATATATATACTATTATTTAAGGTGGGTCGTGGGCAGTTTTGTCGTCCTCAGACGGTTTCGTGGGCAGATAAAAGTTCGTGGGCAGATTTCCATCTGCCCACGAAGCACGTCGTCCTTTTCTGCACTCTTGCCACAAATATCAATAAAATAAATGCATATTTACGCTGCTGAATGTTAAATATTTGATAAATATTCATCTGCAAAATAAATAATTGCCTTTTTACCTATTTATTTCCATTTTTTCATTAATGAATTGAATTGAATAGCACAACTTGAGTTACCTCCCATTATGTACTAGTATATATTGCACCTTAAAAATAGATTGACCCGGAAGTAGTATGTTTCAAATTTACTGCCCATGATGACAGGGGGTCGTTACAAAGAAAATCAAGGGATGGGGTTCTAACCTGTAACAATATAATATGTTAATAGTGTTACAGGTTAGAACCCAAATCTGTTGATTTTCTTTGTAACGAGCCACTGTGCCCGTGATTATTATTGTGAGAGATCAAAACTGCCCGGGAACCAGGATGTGGAGTGAATAATCTGCCAATGTCGCCAACAAGCACCATAAATATATACTATTTATTTTGATATCTAAGAAGTTTTCAATAATGCTAATTAGTAACATTATAATGAGTGAGCTGTTATATGTCTTTCGAAATACCTCTATTCACTATTGCTGGTCTTGAGCCCAAACTAAGAGGATTGTGGCTGTCATTAGAAATACAAGTGATACCATTTATTTAAATCCAGGCTTAGTAAGTTCATAACTTCACTTAAGTTCATATTATATGCTGCTGCATTTTCTTCTCTCAGTCTACCATTAACAACGACAACAAAAGAAAAATGGTGTTTACTCAGAATTTGTTCCTATATTTATCAAAAAATTTGTTTTGGAACAGATATTTTGTTGGAAAAGCTGAAAGAATAAAATTGGGGGAAAATCATGATGGTATAATAATACAATTGTTTACTTATAATAAAAGAATACTGGATTTAGTGTACAACATCCTTGCAATAATTAAATGGCATTGTGAATATGCAGAACCCCAATTCTTTAATGTACATGTACTGTTTAAGGTACAAAACTGTTTTGCATACTTCATAACTTATTTCTCTAATAGTGCAAATAATAGGAGACAGAAGACATTTAGAAAGAATTAATTTGTCAAAATAAGTTAAATATCAAGATTAGTTTAATGGACGTTTGAAAATTTACTATTAAAGTAAAATTGCCTATTTTTGAGAGAAAAATCCTAATAGTAATACACGTAATTTTATTTAAATTAGCAGTAATGTAGAGGATGCTGATTTATTTATGAAATATACCATAAACGTGTGTTTCATGTTCATTACTCCAAAGTAAAATACCCAAGAACCACCTCAGAAAATCAGTAATGACATATTCACGTAAAACACAAAACACAATTCTAAAAAAGTGATGGAGATGCAGTTATCAGCTGTGAGTCACATAGCTAACACATGTTGAGTAGCAGACTGGATGATTGGTATGGAACGAATTGTATTTGCCTTGTCAGAATAGTTGGTAAAGATTTTAAGAGGACTTCCTGGTTGGAAAAAAGTGAATTGGAGAAATGTATTATTTTTTTCATCGTATGTGTCCTTGTTTCACTTCATTAATAATAATGATATGACTTTTGACAAATCTTTTTGTCCGAGTGACTCAATGCTGATAAGTGTAAAAAAATGTCGAGGCTGCGACAGATGTGTCCTCTGTAGAAATGGGTGTTTATTAAACTAGGTCAAAATTAGGTAGTGTAAAAATAGGAAGTGGAACAATACACAATATGGAAAACGCTCGCTGTGGAAGACATTGGGCGGACATACAGACACATCAAGATGTATTTAATTAAGATTCATACACATATTATATACTGTTGTATAGCTCTCCTTGTATGCTTCAGATTTATACTATAAACATTGAAGTTTGTGATACCGAGACAAACGGCAATGGAAGATGCACGTATCAAGGTTATGAAGATTGTTAAATTCACAAGCGATACAGAGTCAAATATACCAAAACTTTCATATTGCATTTTCTTACATTTCTACTATCACAGATCGATTTAGACTGATGCGAAACCTATCAATTTATATCAAATTTGTCAAAATCGGGGTTTATTTACTATTGTTATGAGTTATTCACCTGTATGGAAAACGATCGTATTGGAAGACATTAGGCGAAATGACAGACAAAGGAAGATATACTTAATAAGATACATACACATACTATTTACAGTTGTACGGCTTTAATTATATGCTTTAGATATATAGCAATAGCATCGAAATATGTAGTACGATCGCAAAACGGCAATGGTAGATTCACGTAGCAAGGATATGCAGATCGGTAAAGTCGCACCCGATATTCAGTAAAAGGAACAAAACCTTCTATTTTGCATTTTCACACATGTCTATTGGCACAGATCGATTTAGTATGATTAGAAACATATCAATTAAAATCAAATTTGTCATCTGATATCAAATGTGTCAAAACCGTTGTTTTTGCGATTGTTATGACTTATTCGCCCATATGAAAAACTTTCGTATAGGTCGGATCTACGCGCACGGACAGACAAATAAAGACGTGCTTATTAAGATATATACACACATTTTATAATATTGTATAGTTTTAATTCTATACTTCAGATCTCTAATATTAGCATCGAAGTATGTGCTACAATCACAAAACGGGAAGGGTGTATTAAAGTAGCAAGCATATGAAGATCGGTAAAGTCGCACCCGATATTCCGTAAAAAGTGGAACTTTTTTATTTTGTATTTTCACACACGTCTATTGGCACAAATCGATTTAGGCAGATGAGAACCTATATATTAATATGAAATTTGTCAAAAGCTGTGTTTGTTTACTATTGGTATAAATTATTCACCTATATGGAAACCGTTCGGATAGGAAGGTCATCGGGTGCACAAACAGACATATGAAACCGTACTTAATAAGATACATACACATATTATTTAATGTTGTACATCTTAAATTATATGCTTCAAATCTATAGTATTAGCATCCAAGTATGTGCTACTATCGCAAAACGGGAAGGGTAGATGCACATATCAAGGATATGAAGATCGGTAAAGTCGCAAGCAATAATGAGTCATAAATACCAACTTTTTTATTATTAATTTTCTCGACTTTTTTTGGCACAGATCGATTTAAACTGATGAGAAACCTATACATTGATATTATATATGTCGAAATATATGGTTGTTTAAGATTGGTACAACTAATTTACCTATATGGAAAATCTTTGTGTTGGAAAGTATTTGGCGCACGGAAAGACAAATGAAGACGTACTTAATAATATATGTAAACATGTTATATGCTGTTGTTTAGCTTTAATTTTATGCTTGAAATCAGTAGTATTAGCATCGAAGTATGTTGTAACCCCCCTCACCTTAGTACGCTACTGCAAGCAGACTTTGTCAAATGCTAAGAGACACTAATTGCTCGAAAATTATAACTTAAAAAATATTTATGTATTTATGGACTCGTATATTATAACCTTATAATGCGCCTTCATTTTCCATCAGGTAGGTCTCCAGGTCGAGTTGTCATGAAAAACAGGAACCAGTATCGTACATTCTTTACTAAGCGACTTCTCCGATGGTGCAATGTGTCTATAGAGCGTCCGCCTCGGATGCGAGGGGTCGCGTATTCAAACCCCGGCCGAATCATACTAAAGACATAAAAATGGTACTAGCAGCTGCCTCTTTTGGTGCCGATCATTAAGAGGTTAGTGTTTGGATTAGTCGGCCTGGTGTCAGGATAGTGTGACTGGGTGGGACAAGTTTGTCTTATGTCCACTAAAATGCAAAAGCCTACTGAACCAAGTCGAACAGGTTACGTATTATACAACTTATTTTCGAGGTTTCAGCGCCCCCCCCCCCTTAAATGCGTACATATATTATCAGTATACCTCCATGCTCAAGCCTATGCATTTGGGTTAACCCCCCCACCCCTCTATGCGTACATACTAAATGGACGGCCCCTAACGATTCATGAGATGGTATTGATTCAAATTTACGAGTGCGATTGTGATGTACGCATTTCCCTACACAAACACGGGATGGTATTATTCAACCGTACATGTCCACAAAACTATATATATTTATAGATATATGTATACAACCATGGTACATCAATTAGGTATCTAATTACATAATGACAGTGTAGTGGTTAGCAAATTTGAGAAATATACTTTTTTATTCAGACACCATGCCAAAAGGAAAGAACTAACTTACAGTTTACGCTGAACTAAATTAAATTTACTATTTTTGTTTCCAGCATGGTCGGAATATGTTTACATGTTTCATATTAGGAAACAATTTGCATTATGGCTAAGTATATCTAAGAAGGAAATAAGATGTTCTTACAAACTCTTATTTTGTTGGTGTATTGGTTACCTCTCAACATATGAACCATTCTTTGCCATCTCACGATTATAATCCGTATGTACTTAAGCGTTGTCTCATTTGTAGTGTTAATTTTTAAATGTATACTTTGCTTGTAAAATGATCCCACTTTATATAAATGTACAAACACCGCAATCGTGATGTGCTTACAGGAATACATTCTTCTGAGTTCTGCTGAAGTCAGTTATTCAGTATAATTTGTAAAACGATATGGACTGATTGATAAAAGTGACTGTTTTCTTTACTTTGGTTTGTCGCAATATTTTTCTAACACAGTACTAATATACACTGGTCACACATGACGCCCCAAAGAAGCAGTTGTAGTTAATTCTTTTTTACCTGTAGTAATGGGATTTTTACAATATATGGCTGTGGCAGATGTACGTCGATTATCAGACAATGGTCGGCTTTTGCACTATTCGCTTATTTCCCTACTTCGAGTGCGGACTGATTGACCGTTAAGCAAAATCTCAATTAATCTCTGCGGTTTATGTGCAACGTACGATATTGTCCCCAGTGTTTATTTAATTCCATCATCGTTTAACAAAACTTCTTTTCTTATCCTCTCTAAATCAACTTTTGTTGACCAAAGACAATACATTTTATAAGCAAGGCAGAACGCAAAATCACATTACCCATCCACGAGTACAATGAAAATATGTAAACAAAAATAGTTAATAAAATTCCAAGGTATGTATAATATTGTAATATATTTTGGAGTATGCGCATATGTTTACCGCTCTCCATTTTAAGGATTCCTTATATACTTGCTTGAATATGGGAAGTCGGTGCTGCGATTATAGTCTTTAGACCAAAATAATTAGCCAATTACTAGGGGCAAACGTTACGGAGTGAAGTGTAAGTGAGTTTCAAGATGACATGGTTTACTTTTGGTGAATTCAGGTAAAAGCCGCATGAGTATCCCTGTCACTCAGTAGTCCCTATTCAAATCTAATTGCGTGAATTGATCGTGTGACTCCAGGTGCAGTATTTATGACTGGAGATTGGTAAATTATACAATGGAATCAACAGAAAAGGACTGTTCCGCCGTCGGCGGGCGCCATTTATTGTTGCTGTGGTGGTAAATATGTTACAAAGTTACAGGCGAAATGAAGCTAAAAATCATGATTTAAAAGGCCTAAGGTGGCGTAGTAAAAACGGTTCCCTGTATTAGGTTGTTGAGTTGTATAGTTTCACGGCGTGAAATACTGGCGGTAAGTTATGGAAAGTTAACGAAGAGAAGCTTTGCAGTTGTGACATTGACATACAATTGGGAAGTTGGGATTTGTGGTCATGTATTAATAAGAGTAACATTACTGATAGATTGGACGCGTTGGACTTTCCAGTTTGCAGAAGTAGTTGTACAGGATTCCTTTGAATCGGGGAAACCTATGACTCGTAGCGGGATTCACGCAAGGGCTTGACATCGCTCGGTCAAGAAACCCATTTGGTTGATACAATATTTCTTGCGTGAGCATAATGCAAATATGTATATTGGCTTGCACTGTTTTCAGCTATGATGTACGATGTTAAGATCTCAGTCGGTCAGGATATTCTTTAACAACGGTATCTTTTATCCTAACACGTCTTTCAATACGGTACCATTTACCCCTTGCAATAAAGTATATCAGTTGGAGGTTGAGGATGAACTAATCGATATTGAATTTCTCTAAGTACTGTTTGGTCAATGTTCGGATCTCATTATCTTGTTATTGCAAAAAATATATATTGGTTATAATCAATTACACCTTTAGTTTTATGATTATTTAGACATTCTATATAAATCCAGCATGGTATCAGTTAATATTTCGACGATATTGTTATATGTGACCAGTACATTGAACATGTATGATTATAAACAGTAAAATTAGGCATTTAAACTGTAGGAAAAAAAATTCTACTGAAAAATGTTTCATCAGCATAAAAAACTAAGGCTTGTCAAATCCGAGACTAGCAATATTTTATAGTACCTATATTTGCTCTTTTCAGGCCAAGTTCTCACGTAATGGCTTGTTTTAGTAGATTGCTTGTTTTTGTGTGGGGTTTTTTTTTGGTGCTCCCACACAAAATGCGCATGCGCGGAATTTATTTTCCGTTGCCATGACGTATAAAAGTTACCGGCCATGCACCAACATTTTTCTTTATACATCAGATTTGCATAACATGATTAAAAGTAGTTATACTTGAACAAAAAGAACCAAAAAAAACCTATAAAGTGTGCAGAAAAAATAATTTAATTTCTCGAAATAAAAGTATACATCACTGTTACTTAGATACGATTTTCCACCTATAGAGGACGCCAGCAGGAAATGACGTACATTTATCCCCACAAGACGAAGTACTGGGGGGGGGGGGGGGGCCGGCACCAGACAGACCCCCACCTCACTTTTCCAAAAAATTATAGTGTTTTATGTGTATTTATCCCCCCCCCCCATGTGTTGTATGTTTTATATTATGCAAAAGAATTTAGGTCAAAAAAATTTAATTCTCCTTTTTAATGGGGTATTTCTTTTAAAACCTAGTTTTATCTATAGGGTTGTTTTTCCGAATAGGTTTCCATCTTTCCATCACCTGACTTGAAATCCCTTCCCTATACTCTTGGTTGACCTTGGCTAGAGGTCGCCTATATCCCGTGTGTGCTATATATATATATATATATGCTATAGTTTGTGTATGCTATATTTTGCTTCCATGTTGGGATAGCCTTTATTTTTTCCCAAATCTCTCCAGTAATCTTAGGACCTTATAATCGGATCAAGAAAAGGTTTATTTTTATTTATTTAATATATTTTTGAATTTTGGCTAAGTAACGGTGTATTATAATTTAATTAAGAAAAAAAAAACTTAATGTGTTCTGTGTGCAAATATATTGTGTCATTATTCACATATTGGATTTGTAAATTGAAATCCGCTGTACTCGAGTTGGAGTCCATACACTTTTTTATTTGCTTGTATTTCTCCCACCTAGAGTTAGGCCGTCTCAAATTATTTATTGGATTTCTGCCAAAATCTCTAAAAATGGTTGTTCTTCCCACACACACACACACACACATACACAGTGGGGATTTACCGTGCAGTGCGAGAGCTGCACATTTTGAGCAAATAGAATTAGAAGAGAGACTTATTAGATCCTTTGTTTTCGTGTATGTATGTAAAGTTTCCTATATGAGGTGTTTTTCCCGACTCTTTCATAGCCCCATGACGTCATTATCTCGTACTTTTCCCATGTAGTTTTCTCTGTCCCGATAATTAGGATTTGTGATAGTTTACGTAATATAATTAAAGTCTATTTAATTATTTAATTTTAATTGTAATGGATAATAAAAAGAAACTGAAGCTGTTTAGGAAAATTTATAAGAAATTAAAAGGGTGGCGGCTACAGCAGATTCCAATCCGGGGTGGGGGTATGAGGGCAAGGGTTCACTTTGTGATGGTCCCCTTTAAGGGGAGATTATCCATTGCCCCATCTCCCTCCCCTTCTTTTCACCCTTTGCAGCCCCGTCCCTCCCATTCACAAATCTTCCTAGAAGTTCTTTTTTCTAATTAATTTGAAAGGATTACAAAAAAAATTTGCCTATTCATTTTTTTTATGTTTATGACTTGGTCACACGCTATCATGGTTTTAGTTATGTTATCTGTTATTTTTCCTATTAAAGTTTTGTTAAAGTTGCCGTCTTGATATAAAACTTGGTTTCTTCTGTATTTTTATTTCTTGGATATCTCCATAATTAATTGTATCCTGTCTTGTTTCCTAAACTCGCACTGTGCCATCGCATGATATTTTGTGAAGTTCGCACATTTGCACATGAGATAATTTACATGTATGCATATGTCGTGTAGATATTTGAATATCAAGCTTTGTATTTTTGGAGAGCCGATGTTGGTCCAGTACCTCTAAGGTCTGTCCCAATTAACCGAGATATTTCCTCCTCTACTTTATTTTTAATTTTAGAGGTTAAATTTTCCCTTATCCAATTATATGTTTCCTTAGTTTCAATTCCCCAAAGTTCCTCATTTTCCCTATATTTACATAAAAGTTCCTTTATACTTCTAAAGGTCCTTGTTGTTTCTAGTCTTTTTACCAGTTTATTATTTTTGTAGATGTCACTTATGTTTTTCATGCTAAAACCAAACCAGTAAATGTATAAAGCTTCCTAAGGGGTTTTGGTTGGATATTTACTTCTTTTACATTATAAATTAAATACTAGAGAGGAGGCCTAACTCGAATCGGGAGAAACACAAATAAATAAAGAAAGAAAGTGCGGACCCTGACTCGAATACAGCCTACCTCATTTTGAAAATAGACTTTAATGTGAGAAACACCACACCATAGTCAATCACATAAAACAAAAGGTTTTATTTTAATTTCAAATGGTAGTATACCGTTCATCTCGCCGGAATTCTAAATTGCAAATTAATTCAAAAGCAACTAAATTTATACCAGGACAAACAAATAAATTTGAAAAGTCCATAGAAAAATATATATTAAGACAACAGAGACAAATTTGACATAGTATTGCTGTCCCTACACACAGACTATATAGCGTACACACACCATAGCATTGATACACATAGCATACACGGAACATAGAAAATTCTTGACAAAGATCACTAAAAATCAAGGATATGAAATCTGAAAATGGGAATAAGACCCATGTTTCAGACTACTACCCTTTAGAAAACACTAGGACTAATTATAAACTAAAAGTTTGATCAAAATTCCTTTTTTAAACTTTAAACAAGCACACACATCTTGGGGTATACAAGAGTACATGAAAACACTTTATTTTTTGTGGGGGGGGTCATCTGTCTGGTGCCCCCCCCCCCATGATACTTTCGTAACTCATACTAGCGAAAGATTATCATTTGCACTCACATTGTATGTTCTTTAAAATAATGATTTTTTTTTTTTATTTGCGAGATATCGTCGTATAGTTAACATGGATACAATATAATCTTGGTCCGTTTGCACCTTGAAACTTATCATGCGTGAATGGCAGGCGCCTTCAAGCAATCTGGTGATATTTTCGTCTCTTTTGCGATATTTTTTTTATCTGACATTAGCGATACACACACAGTAAGGATGCATACGCATGCCGGCATCCGCTAGATTTACGGAGTTCGTTGATATATTTTGTTCTGTAAATTTCGCATGATGAAAAAAGAAGGAATACATTATAACAATGCAAGGTTAGTTTCATTTATTTTATTTTCAATCAAGTGTTTGTTTATTGTACCGTGCCGGGGCGGGGTGGGATGGGGGGGGGGCACAAATTCAACACAAAATTAGTTCCTTTCTTATCTGCATGGAATAATGGAGTAAATATGATTGACGATAGTGACTAGTAATAACAAGCTTTCAATTTACGCGCGCACACACGAAGACAACTTGAAAAATAGAAACAAACAATAAAATTAACTGGTAACTTCGCACTTGCTCAAGGCTTTGTAGTTACAATGGGGGGGGGGTCTGTGCTATTATCTGGTTAGGCATGACTATTTCGCAGAAATACAAACAAATCTTTTGAGATGAGCATAAAATACAATTATTTCTTTTCCTCCATACATTTACGATGCTCTCAAAGGACCCACATATTTAGGTAAAAGTATGACCGTTACCAGGCGTTACCGAGTTGAAAATATGCCGAGTAAACTTACGAATTACGCCACGTACAATGTATAAACAACACTTGGCAACTTTTAATGATAAAAGATGGTGTTTTTATTTATTTACTTATTTATTTAGTTATCAGAACTCTTTCAGAATAACAATGTAACTGCCGATTATACAGCTCGCCTCTAAGAAGATTTTCGTAGTTTCCAACTGCCATGCATAAAATAAGTTTATGCCAAAGTGATCGTGACCTACAAAATGTTGGCCATTGTCACAGGGCATAAAATTCATAAAACAATAAAGAACATTCCTTTTTGTTCTACCAAAGCAGCGGAACCATAATGAGTTGATAAAACACAAGGATATTTGTTGTTATTTTGCAAACCATTGCTAATAAAATCAGCTTCAGAAACTATTATTATTGTCCGCCCTAGAGGAAAGATTTTACAAGGTGGAAATCACTGACTGTCAGTATCCCTGGAATGACAACCAGTATGACAACTATAACTAGTTTGTGCATCAGTAAATAATCTTGAGTAGCCACTGCACCTGAAATGCGTGCAGTCCATTCATCGAATACCTCCTATTAATTCATTGTATAATACACATTTTACTTACTAAGAATACCCTATCACAGTATAAATGTTTAGTCATAAATCGGGAAAGTTTACAACTGTATATGCATATTTATTTCTATTTTAACCGTACTGTCATAAAGGTACTTCTGTGGAGGCTAGTGTGTATATGTCATGATGAAAGCTTATGTCATTAATAGTTTTCTTTCTTTGCTCTTTACAAAATATCAAAATAATAAGACTTTCGTTCATCTTTTGTTAGATTTCATATTTTCTTGAGAATTTTTTTAAAAATGTATCTGGAAAGTAAACATAAAAAATACGATAATTTAAAAAATGAAATTTGGGTCTCCATCTAAAGAATTTATATATTCTTAGTTACTACTCAGTAATTTTTAATTATTCATAAATGATTGTAAGATAAATTAGTTTTACAATGTAAAAGTGCGAGTTTGCTCCATTTACAGAAGGGTTTACTTGCTATTCTCTTTGTATAATTCTCCCAGCTTTAAACTACAGATACAGAACATTACATAAGACAGCGAATTTCAGTCTTAACCTAAAGCTCGAGGCTGGAGAAGAGGTCACTAAATTACCGTTTCCATAGTTACACACTGGTCAGATAGAGCAGTCTCCCGCAGGTATCATTCCCTATAGATGAATTAGAGGCCAAGTAAACTGCCTTCATTTCATGAGCTATACTAGTGTAGTATAGATGAAATAAGTTTTAAATTGCAAAAGTTGTCTCTTTTGTAACCAAAGTGCAAATCAATAAAGAAATATAATGACATGTAAAATTACATGAACAGCAATGAAGGATCTTTTCACGAGAGTCGCAAAAGATTGAAACTATTTAACGAATTTCATAAATTTCATTTTAAATAATCTTAAATGTAAGATTATGTTATGTGTATCACATGACAGAAATGATATTCAATAAAAAGCATAAAAATAGGTTACATAATTGACTTTAAATTACATTCGTCATTACACCTTCAATTCATATGTCGTCATGCCGGCATTTGCTGAGTTATTGGGTGTTATTAAACGTATCATATAGTTACGTATGATACTGGAAAATATCATATGGGTGTATTAATCTTAAGAGGAGCAACATTGGCTCAGTGGTTAGCGTCTCAGACCTGCGACCGAAAGGATGCAGGTTCAACCCCTGCCATCGGATCAAATCCTCGACCTTATTGGAAAATAATGAGATAACAAGTACATTCTACAAAGACATGGAACCTATTACCTCCACTGAAACGTACGAAATGATCATCTAAATTTGCAACAAGTGATCAGGAGAAGTGCGACCTGTTGAACTCGGAAGTTTGATATGTTACACGTTTAAAAAATTATGATAAACAGTTACCGCATTTTGAAGTTAGAAATGAAACTTTTATTTCTGCCATCATTATATATAAACAAGAAATTACAGATGTAGTAACTAGTCTTGACCTAAACAAAACCGCTGGAACCAATCCAATAAGTAATAAACTTGTACAAGTATAGTTGAAGAAATGTATGTTCCATTGCAAATACATTTAAATAAATCACTCCCAGCCAGCGTGTTCCTAACACAGTGCAAGCTAGCGTATGACATACCGATGTATAAGAAAGGAGATAAAACACTACCGTCTAAATGCAGACTAATTGTTGACTTCAGCTAAATTATATACACTATTCATAAGTCCAACCTTAGAATATACTTCTGGAGTCTGGGATAATTGTTCTATTGAAGATTCGGAAAGATCAGAATAAAGGGGGGAAAATCAGATGGAAGATGCACGGATCGTTCCAGATCTATACCCATTAATTCTTCTAGATAGTCTCTTTATGCGGAAACTGCTTGGTTTGCACAACGAAGGAAAAGGAAGAGATTATGCATTATGTATTCGATTATAAATACTCAAGTACCTAACTATTTAAACGAACTTCTTCCACAAAGGAGATATGAGGCATCTAATTATCGTCTACGTTACTCTTAAAGTATCACACCAATCTCAACCAAACTTTATATTTTCACACGACCTTTTACCATATACGATTCGTCTTTAGAACTCTCTGCCTGATGATATCCGAAATCCTCCAGATCTTTCTATTTTTAAGAAACGTTTCTCTAATTTAACTAACGTGTCATCACACAAGCAGAAAGACATCTTATTGTAGGTGAGTAGTCACGTCACTTTTCAATGATAAATCTAGACTTAACCAAGAAGTGTATTGAAAGGTAGAGCGAAAGAGCTGGGATCTTTGGCATTAGGTAAGGGGCAATAGACAAAGTGTTCAACTTCTTCATTATCATAAGCACATGCACACGTGAAAGAGTTAACTAAATTCACCATGTAAAGGTCGGATTTCAGGAGACTACCTGCTTGTCTAAGTTTAGTATGTAGGATATTAAGGTGACATTTGTCAGTAGCGTAATTTTAGTGTGATGACCCGTTAGTTGAATTAGAAAAACGTTTCTTAAAAACAGAAAGATTTGGAGGATGAAAAACCTATAAACTGATATCAAATGTGTTAACATCGGTGGTTCTTTACAATTGGCATGACTTATTTGGTTATATACAAACCATCAAAAAACGGCAAGGGTAGAAGCGGATAGCAAAGATATGAAGATCGGTAAGTCGCAAGCAATACCGAGACAAAAAGGCAACTTTCAAGGTAGCATTTTCATACATTTATATTGACACGGGTCGTTTTAGACTAATGAGAAACCAAAAACTGGATATCAAATAGGTCCAAATCTTTGTAGCTTTTTTTACGATTAACATGACATATTTAGCCTTATAGAAAACGATCATATTGCAAGGATATAGGCGCACGGACAGAGAAATGAAGATGTACTTAATAAGATACATACACATAATTTTTACTGTTTTATTGCTTAAGTATATGCTTCATATCACTAGTATCAGCATCGA
Source organism: Sinohyriopsis cumingii (assembly GCA_028554795.2). NCBI lineage: Eukaryota > Metazoa > Mollusca > Bivalvia > Unionida > Unionidae > Sinohyriopsis > Sinohyriopsis cumingii. The sequence continues at coordinate 114,086,224 of CM068824.1, read as the reverse complement.
GGTATGTGATACCATCGCAAAACAGCAATACTAGAGGCACGTAACAAGGATATGAAGATTGGTAATGGTAAAGTCGCAAAGGATACTGGGTAAAATATATAAACTTTTCTAGGTTGCATTTTCACACATTTCTGTAGGCATAGATCAATTTAGACTGATGAGAAACCTACCAAATAATACCAGATTTGTCAAAATCTGTGTGTGCTTACGATTGGTATGACTTATTCGACTCTAAGATAAACGTTTGTGTTGTAAAGATCTAGGAGCACTAACATTCAAATGATTATCATCGAATTATATGGTACCATCTCAAAGCGGCAAGGGTAGAGGCACGTAGGTAGAATATAGAATATGATGATCCATTGATGATCCGTAATATCGCAAGCGACACCAAGTAAAAAATATCAACTTTTTTACTTGCATTTTCACACATTTATATATTTCACAGATCAATTTAGACTGATGAGAAACCTATCAATTGATATCAAATTCGTCTAAATCGCGTTTTTAAAAAATTACTAATGTTATAACTTATTTGCCTATATGGAAAACGCTCATTGAGGAAGACATTGAGCGGACATAGAGACACACAAAGATGTACTTTATAAGATGCATACACATATTATATATTGTTGTATAGCTTTCCTTATATGTTTGAGATCTATAATATTAAAATTGAAATATGTGGTACCGTGGCAAACTGCAATGGTAGAGGCACGTATCAAGGATATGAAGATCGTTAAAGTCGCAACCGATATCGAGTCAAAAATACAAACTATTTTATTTTCATTTTCACACATTTCTCTTGGCACAGATCGATTTAGACTGACGAGAAACCTAACAATTGATATCAAATTTTGCTAAATCGGTGTTTATTACTATTGTAATGACTTATTCACCTGTTTGTTAAACGATCGTATAGAAGACATTAGGAGAAAAGACAGACAAATGAAGACGTACTTAATAAGATACACACACATATTATTTACTGTTGTACAGCTTTAATTATATTCTTCAAATTTATAGTATTAACTTCGAAATATGTGGTACAATCGCAAAACGGCAATGGTAGTTTCACGTACCAAGGATATGAAGATCGGTAATGTCGCACCCGATATTCAGTAAAAAGAACAATCTTTTTTATTTTGCATTTTCACACATGTCTATTGGCAGAGATTGACTTAGAATCATGAGAAACGTATCAATTGATATCAAACTTGTCAACATCGTTGGTTGTTTGCGATTGGTATGACTTATTCGCCTATATGGAAAATGTTCGGTTAGGAAGGCACTAAACGCAAGGACGTACAAATGAAGACGTACTTCATAAGACGCATACACATTATTTACCGTTGAACAGCTTTTATTATATGTGTCAGGTTTATAGAATTAGCATCGAAAAAATGTGATACGATCGCAAAACGGGAATGGCAGATGGACGTAGCAAGGATACGATGATCGGTAACGTTGCAAGCGATACTGAGTGAAAAATACCAACTTTTCTATTTTGCATTTTCACCCATTTTATATTGGCACAGATCTATTTAGACTGATACAAATTTATCAACTGATATCAAACGTGTCAAAATCGTTCTTTGCGATTGGTATGACTTATTCGCCCATATGGAAAACTTTCGTATAGGTCAGATGTAGGCACACGGAAAGACAGATAAGGACGTGCTTAATAAGATACATACACATATTTTATAATTATGTACAGCTTTAATTCTATGCTTCAGATCTATAGTATTAGCATGGAAGTATGTGCTACCATCGCAGAACGGGAACGGTATATGAACGTAGCAAGGATATGAAGATCAGTAAAGTCGAACCCAATATTCAGTAAAAAGTACACTTTTTTGTATTCTGCATGTTCACACATGTCTGTTGGCACAGATCGAGTTAGACAGATGAGAAACCTATATATTAATATGAAATTTGTCAAAATCGGTGTTTATTTACTATTGGTATGACTTATTCGTGTATATCGAAACCGTTCGTAGAGGAAGGCATTGGGCGCACGAACATACATTATGAAGACGTACTTAATAAGAAGATATATAAACATATTATTTACTGTTGTACAGCTTTAATTATATGCTTCAAATCTATAGTATTAGCATCCAAGTAGGTGCTACCATCCCTAAACGGGAAGGATGGAAGCATCAAGGATACGAAGATCGGTAAAGTCGCAAGCGACAATGAGTCACAAATAGCAACTTTTTTATTATTCATTTTCACACATTTTTTTAAATTTTTTTTTGTTTGTTTTTTGTTGCACAGATCGATTTAAACTGATGAGAAACCTATAAATTGATATCATATATGTCGAAATCGGTGGTTGTTTACGATTGGTACAACTTATTTACCTATATGGAACATGTTCGTGTAGGAAGGCATTTTGGCGCACGGAAAGACAAATGAAGACGTATTTAATAAGATATATAAACATGTTATGCTGTTGTTTAGTTTTAATTTTATGCTTCAAATCAGTAGTCAGCATCGAAGTATGTTGTAAACTCCCCCTCCCCTTAGTATGCAACTGCAAGCACACTTTGTCAAATGCTAAAAGGCACTAACTTTCTTGAAAATTATAATAATCAAAAAAATTCCGGATTCGTATATTATAACGTTATAATGCGCTTTCATTTTCCGTCAGGTGGGTCTCCAGGTCGAGTTGTTATGAACAACAGGAAACAGTATCGTACATTCTTTGCTAAGCGATCGCTCAGGTGGTGCAGTGTCTGTACAGAGCGTCCGCCTTGGATGCGAGAGGTCGCGGATTCAAACCCCTGCCGAATCACACTAAAGACATAAAAATGGTACTAGCAGCTGCCTCTTTTGGCGCCCATCATTAAGATATTGGTGTGAGGATAATGTGATTGGGTGGGACAAAATGCTGTATGTTTGTGGCATGATGCCACATTGCTAGACATCATTATAAACTGTCACAATGCAGACATGGTAGCGATATGATTGCATTTTTTTTTAAAGCTACGTTAAAAATTACACACACACACACACACACTTTGCTTGGTTATTTGCTATTTGAAGAGATGGAATATTGTTCATATTTCAACCGCTTTTTATTAATGATCATCGATGCGACCAACATATACGATAATAATACTCCCGATGATGATGATGATGGTTGTTGTTCTGATTTCTGTATTACTACTGCTCCATGGGTATATTATATATCGAACTTGAAAACAGAAGCACTACCAGCAATAAAGCAGCTTTGAAAACAAATCGCACTTAATCGATATCCATATATATTGACATCAAAATGAACGTCAAATGCTCTGTGCAACTGTATCGAAATGAACTATTACATGCTGGGTTTTTTTCTTTTTTTTTTTTTGGACAGTTTTAGACCGAAAAAAGTAGTACTTCAAGGCTCTGTCTATGGTATAAATATGTTCATGTACACTTTTCCATTGTAACTTTAAGTGTATAGACTGCAAATACGATGAAGCACAAATCGAGGACGTCGAGTGTTAGCATTGGAACAATGTTACTACTTCGGTCGAGAAGGATAACGACCTATATATGTATTCCTGCCCACTACCATGTAGGATGTATCAAACTGTATATTACTCAAGCGCTCTTTGTCGAGCGTGCTGGTGTGTGTGTACAAAAAAAAAATGGAATATAATAACTTTAACTGAAATATATACAATTAAATTCTATATAAAAGTGATGCGGCACCTGGGAGTAAAGCAAAAATGGAAGAAACAAATTTCCGGATCGCTACTATCAACAGCAATGGGATAGACAAAGCGAAAGCAGACAAAGTAGCCAAAGAAACAAACTTTGATGTAATAATGATACAAGAAACACACTATAGAATTAAGCCAGAGTTCAAAATTTTAGTAGAAAACAAACTTAACGCAATAAAGATATGCAACAATTTTGCAAATAATGATATTAGAGTTGGTTGCAACAATAATATTTTTAAAAAGCTGGGAAAGGTTTGAGGAGGAGGGAATTTTTTAAGGGACGGTTGCTACGTGTTAAAATGTTTAATTGGCATATTATAAATGTGTACATGCCAGCTAATAGAAATAAGAAACTAATTTTAAAGAAAACTTATACACCTACCTACAACAATATTCGATGGAAAATCTAATCATAGGGGGAGATTTCAACTGGGTAACTATAAATTAAACCAGTCTAGCAGGATTGATAAATTTTACGGAAATTTTTATGATCCATTAATATATATTAATACTGCAATAACCAACCAAAAGCTATCAGACCATTTCATGCTCACTATTGACCTAAAAATGAAAAAAATAGAAAAATGTGGGCCAGGACTATGGAAACTAAATAATAAGATTTTAAATGACAAAGAATATGTCGAAATAATAATTAAAAAAAGAAATTGAAACCGTCAAAAATGAAGAAAATATTAATATAATAATTGATTGGGATGTTTTAAAAAACAAAATAAAAGGAATAAATATTCAGTACTCAAATAGAGGGCGGAAAAACCCCAGAAAAAAAAGACAAACACGAACTCAAATTAGAACTAAGCAAAACAACAAACGACGATGGAGAAAGAAAAAAAAAAACGATTGACAGACAAAATTAAAATCGTTGAAGAAGACGAAAATCAGGGGAGAATAATAAGGGCGGGAAAATTTACAGAGATCTACAACGAGGCAAAAAACGTATATAAGCGAGAAGAATTTAGAAAAGGGGGTGATACAAATTTAAACAATATCAAAATAAACAATGTAACCCATACTGTAAAAGAAGATATCCTAAATAATATTTCCAAATATTATAAAGAACTATACACCACACACCACACAGAACATATACTTCAGCACAATCGACAGCTACTTAAAAAATGTCGACTGTGAGATGACATCAGCAGTACATAGAGACCAATGTGATGATGTCATCTCAGATGAAGAAATCACAAAAAGTATATCAACACTCACAAAAGTCACCAGGGAAAGATGGACTCATCGTGGAATTCTACCAAAAGTTCCACGGTGAACTGACGCCGATCTTAAACGCTTTGTATAATAATATAGTTTTAAGTAAAAATAAAATGACTAAATCTATGAGGGAGGGAGTTATCACAATTATATACAAAGGGAAAGGGAATAGAGACGAGATTAAAAACTGGAGGCCTATATCACTTTTAAACACGGACTATAAGATTTTAAGTAGGATTTTAACAAATACAGTAAAGGGTAAGATAAACAAGATAATTAATGTAAATCAAACTTGTGGGGGAGGGATATACAAAACAATATTTTAAACATTAAAACTATAATTAACTACATAAATGAAACTGGTATGATGAGTGCTATGGTACTCTTCGACCAGGAGAAAGCTTTCGACTGATTTGAACAAACTGTATAAAGAATGTTTTTAAAAAATTTGGTTTCGGACCCAATTTCCAAAATGGACCAAAATCATACACACTGGGATAATTAAACGGGAAATGCACGAAAGAATTTGAAATACAACGATCAGTGATACAAGGATGTCCACTATCAATGCTAGAATACGTAATGGCAATATAAATCCTACGTCACACGATAAGAAACAACCCAGATATGCAAGCAGGGGTGTATTAACCATTAAGCAGACTAAGCACGTGCATAGGACACCAGGGCGAAAGGGGGCACCACAAAGTTGAGAAAAGGGTGAAAAGAAAGAAAGAAAAAAGAATGAAGATTTGTAAAAAAAACTGATACAACTAGTGCAAATTGATCATGATGTTCTGTTTCTTGATCATGGTACACCCTAGGGTTATCTTCTCAGGTGTACGTGGAAAAGAGGGGGGCACCAAGATTTGTCAGTGCTTAGGGCACCAGTGAGCCTTAATCCGCCCCTGATTATACAAGGCATACAAATACCAAACCTAAAATAGAATTAAAAAATGCTCTAACATGCATATGATTGCAACATCTTTATAAGAGAGGGGAAATGCTATAAGCGTCGGGTTCCAAAATAAACCACAACAAGCACGAAATCTTAAAAATAGTTAACTGGAGGGGCAACCACCCTGGATTATCGCCCCCCCACACACACACACACACACACTTACTGAGAGACACTGTAAAGGCTCTAGGGGTTTACTTTTGGTAATAAAAAAAGAAGCTGTAGAAAATTATGAACATATTATCAATAAAATAAGAGAAAATGTGAAAATCTGGCCATGGCGCCATTACCTATCATGGAGCGGGCCCAAGTGGCCAAGACTTGTTTATACTCAAATATTAACTACATAATTAAATCCATAGATATGGATAATACAATTTTAAACAAAACAGACAACGAAATAATAGATTATATATGGAATCATAAAATGCATCATGTAAAAAAAGAGACATTATATAGGGCCAAAAGTAGAGGGGGCTTGGGGTTGCCGAGCCCTCTACTACTATAATTAACTAACATAATCAATAGATTAAAAAAAAAAATGCACTCAGACCTGGCTACAGCGTGAGAAGCACCGTACATCTACTGGTTCGGCTTCACCTTGAGAAACCGACCAGAGATATACAAAAATAACAAATTAATATAAAAAAATGGAAGTGCCACGCAAACATATGAGAACTAATTTTAAAATATAGAGACAAAACAGATTTATGCAAAATTTAATAAGTAAAAGTCACGCTTGGATTAGGGAGGAGGTAACCAAAAATATAAAATGTAGAGTAGAGCAGGACAACTGAGGGGGTAAATTGGACAAAAAATTGGAAAAATTGGGGAAAATAAGATCTGTCCAAACACAAAGTATAATTTTTAAATACCTGCACAACACCTGGCTAACAGGCGAAGAAACAATCAAACATCGTATGCTGAGGATAATGCCGAAATGCCCTTTATGTAAAACAGCGAACTTCACCAAACTACATACGATTGTCCAATGTGATAAAACTAAACATAATAGGATAAAGTTAATAATGAAAATTTGCAAAAAATATAAGTATAACAAAAATAACATTTTATTCATAGATTTAGACTACGAAAACAAAATCGTTCTAAAATGTATAGACTATATAGTAACTACGATGATATCCTGTGGACAGGTGATAAAGATTTTTAAATAAGATACGTGGTAAAAATAAGAATATTAACCACAACAAGAACTCAATACGTCTTACGACGAATAGATACTTACCGTCAGGTTGATATAACGCAATTGATGTTGGAATTGGGGGAGAGAGGGGGAGGGAGGAATAGGTATTACAGACCGAAGGGTCGCGTAGCGCAATTGTGAGCTGATGCCATACCCATACCCCCTCCTCGCACCCCACAACAGCCATATTTCAAAGAAAATTTCAAATTCTATTTCAAATATTTCAAAGAAACCCATATAACTTTTTTTTTTAAAGAGAAAAGGGAAGAAAGGAAGAAAGAAAAAAATAAAAGAATTTTGTAATTTAATTTTTTTTCTTCTTTCTCTGAAAGAAAATTCTAAAGACATATATAGGAAGGGATACAGGGAAAATATAAGGGGGAAGTAAATGGCGATGACATCATGGGGCTAAGTCACAGGGCTCAGTGAAGTGCATAGGCCCATCATGAGTCTTTGAAAACACCCAATGTAGAACATAAACAGACAAAATAAAGACACAAATACATACTATATAACACTTAGTTTAAAACCCTACTAACTTCTCCCGCACTGCATGGTTGACCACTATAGAATAATGTGGTCTCATAAATACGTTTGGATCTTTCAATAAAGCATAATCAGATAAACTAAATAAAGGAGGCCTAACGCGACCCAGGAAAAACACATAGAGAATAAAGAAGCGTGAACCTTGGATCGAGCGTAACCTACCTATCAACATCTTTAAAGACTATTATGAGGAACGACACATATTATCACTCGAATAATAAAATAGGAAATTATTTTTTTTAAACAAAATCTAAATAGTACACCATTCCATCGTCAAAATTAGAAAACCATAAAACAAATTAAAAGATACAATATAACATCATAAAGGAAGAAATACAACTGGGAAAGATATTTGATCTATACTTGCTGTCTCAAACATAAAGAAAATATAGCATACACACAATATAACACCATTACATATAGCAAACACTGTGACCTAGGCGACATATAGCAAAGGTTACAAAACATTTCAAGGGAATGAACTTCGAGCAAGGTGAGGGAAACCAGACTCGGACGAACAACCCTTTAGATAACACTATGGAAACATAAATACCCCATCAAAAATTCTAAAAACTAAATTTTTTATATAAAATTTTGTTTTAATAAAACGTAGAACACATCTGAGGGGGAAATACACAAATATAAAATACTTTTTATTTTTTTTTGGAAATGGGGGCATCTGTCCGTTGCCCCCCCCCCCCAAAAAAAAGTGTGTGTGTGTGTGTGTGTGTGTGTGTGTGTGTGTGTTATTATACCCATTACATTACTTGCAAAATATATATGGTGCTGACATTTTCGGCAAGAGGGAGACCTACCGATATTCTGCATATAATTATTTTAATGTTTTTCAGAGCGAGAGTATTGGGGCCTGATCTGTTCAATATATTTCTCAACTGATACAGCAGGTATAATCAGAGGCGTAGCTGGGGGGGAGGGGAGTACATATGTCCCCGGGCGCCAAGGTACAGGGGCGCCAAAATGAGATGAGGCTTACAACGTTACATTATAATAAGTAAACAAGTGTAATATTCAAAAATGTGATTAAACGGGGAGGGGGCTGGGGCGCCAATTTTATAGTTCGTCCCCGGGCGCAAAATATCATAGCTACGTCTCTGGGTATAATAGAGACCCCCCCCCCCGAGTTTGCCACAGAGCGCTCGTGTAATATACGGTTTAATACAAAATACATGATTGTGGGCAAGAATGTACAAATTTTGGTCGATATACATGATCGTTGGTATCTATTCAAACGAGGGCCATGAAATACATTAGCAAATTCCTACAGTATTTTAAGGCAGGCGATTACGAATTATTTAAACCACGTTTTTCATCTGTCACAGATTTTATAATCATTTTGAAGTGGCTGCTTTATCTCGAGGAAAACGAGCGGTAAGTGTTATACAAAACAAAATCTTAATAGCAATTTGATCACTTTTGCGTCATTTGACAGTAAGAATAGTAATAAATAGAGGATAATTTCTTTTCCTACGTTAGGCCTAATACCTGGTATGTTTTTTAGTGTGGTACACACACAGAAAACAACCCCAAAACAACACTAACAACATTTTAAAAAACCCACAAAAACGAGTGCCGTGCCGAAGCCACGGGCTAAAATGCTTTATTAACATTTTTTTTTATTTATAGAATCAATCACAAATTGAAATATATACAGTATTAGCGTTGGAAAAGAAAGTTTTCTTTTTGTTATATTTTTTTTCTCACCCTAGCGAAACACTTTCTGCAAATGACCTTAATAAAGAAAAATAATAAATTAACCTAAACCACTTTGAATGTCGACCGTATCTTTTATTTACACGGCATCATGCGCGGAAGAAAATACCAACTGAACCGGGATTTCAGACAGCAGATGAATTGAAGTTGATTCGTTGAACATCATTAGCAATTGTACAATCAAACAGATGCAACAATGAAAAGTGGAACTATGAAAAATCGAGAATGTTAGATTTGCGAAGGATTTATTCCGAATCATTGTCTGCTAATAGAGAATTCATGTCAGTTGCTGTGTCGGCGATGCCCACAGAGCGCGCCGTCCAAATGTGAAGTTGCGTTTTGCTGACAGACATAACACTGTGCTATAATTTATCTGATGGCATGTAAAGAAGCTGCTTAAATTATAGTATTTAAAAGTTTCTTCATTTTGTAAGAGCTCAAGAAATTAATTCTGGTTTGAAAGACAAGATGACGGTAAAACTCAGAAGACGTAGCTGTACAGTACCGTTGGTGTTGGAGACATCATAATAAAGGTAACTGCGTTAACTTCGCTTTTTGTTTGGTAATTTGTTGGATATTATCTTTTGCTGATCTTCTTTGAGCTTGGAGTAAATTTTACATTCTGAACATTTTTATTTGCACTTATCTGCTTAATATGTATTGCTGGGATATCATATAGAATATGAAGTCAGTATAATGGTACTATATTTTACATATTTGAATGATAAAAGACTGGTAAATGATATAATGATAAACTACAAAATAAATAATTTGCCCATTATCCCAAATATGTTAATTAAAACAAACATTGAATGTAAATTCAGATATAATGAGCAGTTGTAAGAAGTAAGAAATAACATTTTATCCATTGAACCTGTTATGTGTTATCATCATCAGTTTTAAAATAAACACATGGAGACAAGTTTGCTTAAATTCTAAAATTAACACACACACACACACACACACATACATATGGTATTTTAATCTAATACAGAAATGGTGACATTGATATATGCAGACCAATAGTTTTTTTCTTCTACAGATATAAATTAAAAAGCCTAATTCTGAGAGTTTCACCTACAACATTCATGATGGGAAAGGGCCACTAATTAAGAGCTGACATATGTGGAAGAAAAATACCATCCATGTTGAAAAGGGCTAGAGGTAATGTGAGAAAACATAATTTATCAATCTTATTTAACATTATTGTTGATATTTTATCTCAACTGGTCAAAAGGCTAAGTGGGTTTATGTAATGGTCCAGAGTGTGTTATTTATTTCACATCCCCTTGTGTCTTTCAACAGTAAGAAATTAGCTACTTTGGAGTCCATAGTTCTGATCAATTTGTTTATATAAAACTTGGTTTTGGGCTTAAATCAACATCTTGGATAAATCTAATAATGAGCAAAATCCAAGTATATACATGTGATCATGTATAAGACTAGTTGAGTTTTTTAACCAACCTAAAAGCCATACTTCCACAATATAGGCTAAAATCATTAAGTTGTCCTTGAAGTTTGATGAGTGTTAACCATTAATAATAATAAGGTGATCTTTCATCTGAGTATGTTACCACCGCATGCAATATTTATACATGTAGTGCAGTTTTTACTAAACGTAGAATACATGCTTATATAAATGAGATCTAGATTGAAGAAGTGAAGATGCATACAAATACATGAGGTTATAACCACTACTGCTGATTCAAGTTTGATCATGCTTGGCCATTGGGCTTATATAGTCAAGTTTCACAATGATGCTTATTATGAGTGTGATAAAGGTATGGTAGTGAAGTGACCTTGCATCTGATTGGCAGAGTTTCTTATGATTTGCACAACAGTGTTTATGATCCAATTTAGATCTGACTTGTTTAATTATTTGCTTGTATGTCTGAGGCTATAAGCAAAATCTATGCATATAATGTGGTGGTTCTACATCTCACTAGCCATTCTTGCTACTGCTCTTAAAACTATTTCTCATTAATTTTATCAGACTTGGTGAATAGATTTATCTCATCAAGATATAGCAAAAGAGCAATTTTGTAAAAAAAATATTCATTCATATTAAACTCAAATTCTGCATCTGATTGGTTGACCTTGCAAATACTATAAGGGCTCTATTTCTGACAAAAAGAGTATTTTGATCTAATGTAGCAGAAATGCTTATATGATCAAAACATTGAACATATTTGATGACAAATAAGAAATAGTTTTTCATGCAAATTTGATAAACATTGATAAATCGGTTCATATCATTAAAAGCTTGGAAGAGTTTGATTACATGCGAGACCATCACATATTAATCATTCTTTATTTAGAGAATTATTTTTGTCAGGATTTAGTAAAATATGTAAAATCAATATGGACTGGTTTTGTTATGTACAGCAACACTAGTTGTTTACTGAGTACTGAGGGAATTGGAGTAAGGCAAGGGTACATTGCAGTAGGTAACCTGGTTGACTTGATAACAGGATTTTAACACAAACATTTTTATCAGGAGTCTAGCATACTAACCATTGATTCACTGCAGATCCTGCCCCCATTAGTTACCTTTTAATACATAAAGCATTTGGGTTTTTTATGTCACAAATCCCATAGGGATTAAAATTAACATCATAGGTCTCACTGGATAGTTTTGTATTTTGACATCCCTCTAATTTTTAAGGTAGAAGGCATGAACCTAATTATCACAAGACTAGCATTTATAAATTTACACATAAGCTAAATCTATAATGTGGTTCAGATTCACTTTGAGTTAGGCATGGAAATAGGTTGGCTTGTTGGTGACTGCCTGTCACAGTTAGATGAGCATTGGAGATCATATGCGTAACTTAGTCTGCAAATGAGCTGCCGACTTTTATTTGTGTCTGCTACAGAGGTAAATATAAAAAAATCTTGATGGTAGAGGGGTGATGAAAAGTATGCTAATTTGTTATAGTACTAGTGAACTTTATTCATGCATAAGGCACATACTGATTCTTTTAGTTGCCTTGTCACAGAAAAATATTGAAAATAGCTATTTCTAGTAAAAAATGAATGTAAAATGTACCTGCATCCTTTGACCCTACCAGAACCAAACTAAAAGCTCAAATTTGTGCAGCTGCTTTTGCTCATCACAAACATAATTGGGAGTATAACTACTAACCCTACCCTCTAGCACACATTTCATTCATTCATTGGATTAAAGTCGCGTGCACCTTTCGGTATGTGCGACTGTTTAGTTTGTACACGTTTGTGTACTTTTTGAATTTAGCGATTAACCGCTACTTATACAATGCCCCCAAGCAAGCAAGCCGAAGCCCAGGTGCCCCAAAAGGTCCCGCCCAGGCTCTCGTCGCTGCAACCTTCTCCATCGCAGTACTCCATTGGTGGTCTGTTTCTGCATCCTGCATCTCCTTCCTCTCTCATTTCAGGCAGTAACTGAAGCACACCAGCAGCAGTATTATTAAATTTTCGTTGCAATCAATGCCCAGTTCCCTATATTTATTGGGCTATTCCTGTACTATCTTGCCAAACATGTGATTGTCACATACGCTTCAGATATTCCTGAGTTGTGAATTTTCCTATCTTTTGTAAGGTCTATTAAATTTTGTGTACTTTGCGTACTTGAATTTTCCGAAAATTTTTTCACATCTAGTAGGCTTTTAGTAGCCCTTTATTTTGTTTTGGAGATCTCAATTTGGTTAAGTATTTCGTACGTGTGGCTTTAAACCAATCAGTGTGATTCAGGGCCAGTAAGTTGTTGGTCAAAAGAGGGCTTTCGTGGGTCAGAATGAAAGCCCTATGTGGTAAAATTTGTTTGTAAAAAAAAAAAAAAAAAAAAAGAAAAGAAAAAAAAGGTGGGTAGGGAGTGTGTATGCTATATTTGTGTGATGGCTATAGACATTTTTGTTCGTTTTTCTGCTTTTCCCACATATCCCGACAACACACATTCACGCTCACTTTCTCATTCACACTTATAAATAGATGTGTGGGGGGGTGGCCTTATTTCTTTTGTTTGATTTCGGGAAGGCAATTCTTTTCATACTGGGGGGTGGGGGTGGTTTGATTATTTGAGGCATACTCTTTTCATTGTTTCTGCCTTCATTCCCCAAGGTCTGCAAGTGTCCTGTTCTTTCTTCTTTTACTGCCTTAGGACGTTTAACTTCATTCTGTGCCTTTTCCTGCTCTTCTTTATTTCAGCTCTTTCTGCCTTATCCCGTGTCCGTTTCTGTTTTGGTCTTCTCGTCCTTTTGATACTGCCATGTTCGCCGTGAGATGTTTTCTTCAAGGGAGGTGGTTTGATTGCCTTTGTTTCCCTTCGCTTTGACCACTTGGCTATTTACCTGTTATTTTTGTTTAGCTTAGCTATTTGTGATTTATTTTAATGTATATTTTTTTTAATTTTATTTTTTTATATTTTTGTTATTTTTTTTTGATCTTACGGGACCTAGCATGCCGTTATAATTCCGAAACAGTGATTTTGTAATATTTTGTCCTTATCTGGTTTTTATTGTTCGGGTTATGATCGGCTGTGCCAGTCTGTGAACCCACGATACCGAGCCGGCCGTCACAATTCCCAAACAGTGATTTGTAATATTTTGACTGGTCTTTGATTTACTTTTTAATTTTTTTTTTTTTTTTTTTTTTTATTTTTTTATTTTTTTGAACCTACGGGGCCTGGCATGCCGTTATAATTCCAAAACAGTGATTTTGTAATATTCGTCCTTATCTGGTTTTTATTGTTCGGGTTATGAGCGGCGGTGTCAGTCTGTGAACCCACTAGCCCGAGCCGGCCGTCACAATTCCCAAACAGTGATTTGTAATATTTTGATTGGTTTTTTTCTTTTTTGGTTCGATCTTTTAGGTTTATTGGTTTTAATTTCTTTACATGGTCTCTCTTTATACCCAACCCTTCATTCGGTTTAGATTTGTCCCCTTTTGCCTATTTTGTTAATGAATGTCATGATGTTATTATAGGTCATTCCTGTATTATTGTTTTTTGCCACAAGTAACTCCGGGTATGCCCACCATTCTCCTGTTTGTTCCTGTTGAGATTTTAGTTCGGCCCTTTCCTGGTTGTATTTGGGGCATATATTTATTAAGTGTGCGATTGTTTCTGGAGTTGGGCAGTAGGGGCAGTTTTCGGTTGGTCCCCTTTTTATGTGTTTCCCTGCGCATCCTGCCAATAGCGTTTTACCTGTTCTTATTCTATTTATTATTGTTATATCGTATGGATTTTTGAAGGTCGGACTTTCGACTTTTCTACTTACTTTTTTCATCATCGTGTGTATTAGACTGTTTGCATCCGATTTTTCCCATAGCTCTTGCCACATGTCATTGATCTTGTCCCGGATAATGCTATTGATTTCAGTGATGCTGTATGCTATATTTTGGGCTTTTGGTTCGTTTGTGGCATTTTTTGCTTCTGCATCTGCTTTGTCATTGCCTGGGATTAGGATGTGAGAGGGTATCCATACGAATTCAACATGTTTGTTGTTTTTTTCAATCTCTTTAAGTAGCGATCTTGCATGATTAATCATATTAGGTCTGCTCTTGGATTGGTCCGTTGCTAACGATTGTAGTACACTGTAAGAGTCGCTTAGAATGAGTGCCTTAGTTGTGGGGTATGTTTTTACGTATGTTAATGTCATTAGTATTGCCATGAATTCTACCGTGTATATAGCGCATTGGTCTGGGAGTCTTTTTCCAACGGCGACATCTAATTTTGGGATCACTATCCCTGCTGCAGTTTTATTTGGATTTTTGGTTTTTGATCCATCTGTGAAGATTTGCGTGTATGTCTCGTATTTGTTGTCAATGTACGTTAGTATTGATGCTCTTAGTCCTATCGGGTCATTTTGTTTTTGTCCTAGTTTACGTAAGCTAAGATCTATTTGTGGTGTGTGACAGGTCCACGGGGGGTCTGGGTAGTACCTTATTTTTTCTGGGTTGATATTTGCGATTTGAAATTTCCTTTTTAATTCTATAATTATATTCCCACTAGGTATTTTTTTTATTTTTTCCTTTTGTATCGAATGGTTTGTCGCATGCTAAGAGGGCTTGTAGCGTGAGGTGGTTGGGTTGGTGTATTGATATTCGAGTCAAGTATCGCAGCATCAATTCCTTCCGCCTTAGGTCTAGCGGGGGTTCTCCTACTATTATTAAGATATCTTGTGTGGGGGTATCTTTAGGACGCCGGTGCATACCCTTAACGCTTTTGATTGGACTGTGTCTAGTTTCTTTAGTAACGTGGCGTTCGCCGCTCCATATACCTGGCAACCGTAGTCCAATTTTGCTCTTATAAGTGCTCTATATAGGGTAACGAGTGTTTTTTGATCAGCCCCCCAATTCACCCCTCTGAGGTTTCTGAGGAGGTTGATGTCTCGTTTGCACTTCGTTACGAGTTCTTGGATATGAGCTGCCCACGTGAGTTCGTGGTCGAATACCATACCTAGGAGTGTCGCTTGTTTTTCGAATTTGATGGGTACCCCCTTTAGGGTTAAGTTTGGAGTGGGTGGGGGGTGGCCACCTCCCGGATTGAAAACTATGCCTACTGTTTTTAGAGGTGACAATTTAAATCCCCATTTATCTGTCCAATTTCCTATATCGTTTAGTCCTTTTTGTAAGTGCTTGGTCGTTTCTCTGCTGGCCGGGTTGCCAGTTTTCCATACGGCGCTGTCATCGGCGAATTGGGATAAGTCAAGGTGGTTGGGTTTTACCGCTGTTTCCAGGTCGTTTATCATTATATTAAATAAAGTTGGGCTGATTACGCTTCCCTGTGGCATGCCATTTTCCAGTTTGTATTGTTCGGAGTAGTCTTGTCCTAGTCTGACTTGTATCTTTCTATCGGTTAGGAAGTTAGCAATAAATTTGTATATATTGCCAGTTATTCCGTATGGTTTAAGTTTACTTATCAGTCCCTTAGTCCACATTAGATCATATGCTTTTTCCATGTCTAAGAAGATGGCTGTAACATATCTGGATTTTTAAAATTTTTCTCTAGATGCTAATTTGACAGCGGTTTCTAGTCTCATGAGTTGGTCTATTGTGCTTCGGTAGTTGCGAAACCCGCTCTGTGTATTAGCTAGTAGTCCTTTGCTTTCTAAATGGTATTTCAGCCTGTTGTTTACCATAGTTTCCATTATTTTACATATATTGTCTGTTAGTGATATGGGCCTGTATGATTTTATATCGCTTGAGGGTTTTCCAGGCTTAAGAATCGGGACCACTACTGCCTTTTTCCATCTTATAGGTATGTCACCGGTTTCCCATATTTTATTAATGAGGTTAAGTGCAATTGTGACAAGTTTTTTGGGTAGGTTCTTGTACATTTCATACCCCAAAGTATCCTCCCCGGGGGATGTGGTCTTTTTGCCGGCGAGGGCCTTTCTCCATTCGGCTTCTGTAAATGGAAGGTTTAGTGGGCCGTCATTATTTCCTGCTTCCTTTATGTTGTCAGAGTTGCTTTCCTCAAATTGCCTTTTATGATTTTTAAACTTATCCTCTAAGTTGGGATTGCTGCACATGTTGGCGAAATAGTTTGCGAATAATTCTGCCTTATGTTTGTTGTTTTGTGCAGGTATGTTGGGGGTTATTGATTTAGTTTTGCCTCTCATTTTTTTAATTCTTTGCCACACCTCCTTCGATTTTGTGTTAATATCTAGTTTTGAGCAGAATTCTCTCCATGAGTTTTGTTTAGCTATCATAATAATTTGTTTGGCAGTTTTTTCCTTTTCCTTGTAGTAGTTAAAGTCCCTATTATTTTTAGTTCTTTTGAATTTGTTTAGAGCTCTTTTTTTCTCTTTAATTGCTATTTTACATTCATTATTCCACCAGGGCACCGTGGGTTTGGGTGCTACTCCTTTAGTTTTAGGAATTGTTTCTTGGGCCATTGTGTTAATGGTTTCTATTAATTTGTCATTAAAGGTGTCAATGTCCCGGTGATATATGGTTTCTGGGTCGACTGAGTCACCTATCTGTTTGAACCTAATCCAGTTGGACTGTTCATATTTCCATCTTGGTGTGAAGGACGCTTTATTTTGAGGTATTCTAATTTGTATTTCTATATTTATAAGGTAATGGTCACTTCCCATAGGGTCGCTTTCATCAACTTGCCAATCAGAAATGCCTGCTAATCTTGGTGTGCATAGAGATAGGTCTATTGCTGATGTGTGGCCTGTTCTGTCATCTATCCGTGTGTGCATTCCGTTGTTTAGAAAAACTAAGTTGCATTTTTGTGCCCATTTTTCTACAATTTTTCCTTTAATGTCCGTCTTTTGACTCCCCCATAGTTCATTGTGCGCATTGAAGTCCCCGCATATTACCACCCATTCTCCACAGTCTTTAATCATTTTGATTGTTTCGTCTGCACTTAAATTGCGCTGCTCATTTGTTTCATAGAGGTTAACGATTAGTACCTGCTTAGTTTGAGTGGTTATTTTGACTATCTGTATTTCGAAGTCATTGGGCGGTCTACTATCTGTTAATTTATGCATTTCTGATGTAATTCCATCTCTAACAAAGGTTGCTAACCCCCCTCCTCTTGCTGTGGGGGATCGATGCTTTAGGTATTTGGTGTTGTAGCCTATGATGTTTGGGATACGTGAGGTATCATTTAGGTGGGTTTCCTGTATGCATGTAACATCTGGTTTTCTTTCCTGTTCAAGTATTTTGTTATTTAGTTGGTCAGTGTGGGCCCTAAGGCCACGTGCATTCCATTGCCATATTTTGATTTCTGCTCTGGAATCCATCTCTAGTGCAAAAAGTCTTAATAGTTTGTTTAATTTACTGTTGTTTTCGTTTTATGCGTGTTTCCTACCAGTGAGGGTGCTACCTATTTATTTTGTTTTTGGTATCCTGATTTTTGTTTTGGCCTGCTTATAGTTTACCCCATGGGAGATCATATATTCGACTAATAGGGCTTCCTGGGGCATTCTGCGTGGTTTGGTTTGTGGTTACCACTACAGTTAGCGCAGTGCTGATTGGTGGCGCTACATGTTTTCCAGTCTGGGTGGTGAAGACCACATTGATTGCACCGGAATAGGTTTCCGCAACTCTTAGAGTAATGCCCCCAATTTTTGCAGTTGCCACACAACCGTGGTTTGTTTTTGAAAGCAAAAATTTTTTTAGCCTCGAGTTTTTCGGCTATTTTGATAGTTTCTGGGGTGGCGCCCTTAAAAAAGAGTACCACTGCAGTGCTATCCTTTCCCCTTCTTGTTTTTAGGCGGATTGCTTTCTCTACTTCCTGTCCTTTACTCCTTATGTAGTCTACTATTTCATTGGTTTTATTTTGAGTTGATACATATATGACTCCTTTGTTGTGTGTTTTTGGGGGGTTTGGGTCTATGTGTTGTTTTGTTCTGTTGTGTCTAGTGACCTGAACATTTATTTGGCCTATTCTTTCAATTTCCATATATTTGGCAATCTGTTGTTCAGTGGTGCATTTGATTATCAGCAAGTCGTCTCTAGTGCTTTTAAGCGTGAATTCTCCTTGGTGATGTTTGTTCAATTGCCATGCTATGGTTTTAAAGGCTAACTTTGTTATTTTGGAATTTACTCCCTTGACGAAGAGAGTCAGTTCAGCGGGGTGTTTCTTGTTTTGGATATTTTGCAGACTGGTCTTTTTTCCCCTGGTGTTTGTCTCTTTAGCTGACTTTGTTTCATTGTCCATAACCGGCTTGCTGGGTCTTGTATTCTGACAGTTAGTGTGTTCCTTATTCTTTCTAACTGGTATTTGGGATTTGGTTTTCCTATTATTCTTACCTTTTGTTGAGTCGTGTGTGACTGCTTTATTTGTGGTAGGGTGAGGGCGTTCTGTTTCATCTAGTAGGTTCTCAGTTTGAGTCCCCTGGCTGCTAGTGTTTTTAACCAGCGTGGTCTGGGTTGTTTTTGTGCTTGTTGAGTATTGTTCCTCAGTTTGGGTACTCATGTCGGATGTAGTTTTGCGGTTACTCGGTAGATTGTCCACATTCTCGTTTACGCTTGGTGACAGGTAGAGTCTACTCGTCGAGTCAGTTGGGGTCGAGTTGAAAATTGGCGTTAAGAACTGTATCTGTCGTTTTTCTCTTAGGGGGGATGAGACTGCTTCGGAGTAAGTTTGCCTTAGTTTATCTGCCTTTAGGTTGACCAGGCAGCTGAGATAACTATTTGATGATGTGACATTAATTTTGTTGTTATCCATCTTGAGTTTCTTTATTTGATGTAAGGTATATATGACGGGATATTTCTTTAGTTTTAATCCTGGGTTTGTTTTGATTTCTTGCAATTTATTTGAGTTTAATTCTAGCTTAAAGCTATCTTAACTATACTTTATTCTGCTTAGTACTATGAAAAAGCAACAGCTGTAAGGGGATATGCAAATAGCTTTTATTCTGATTTGTGTAATTAATTATTATATTACTATTATCCAATTTAAACTTATTGAAAATTATTTTCTAGCCAAATGGTCAGAGTAAAAGGTTTTACTTACCCCGATCCAATTTTCTTTTTAAGATCTTTAGAGTTTTTAAATACAGCCTTCTAATTATACAAGTTTCATTACATTGGTCAATAATTAGTCACATGTGATGACACTTGTAACTAATCAAACCACAGCAACTGAGAGCAGACTAAGCACTGATATTTATATGGTACAGTGGCAATATACAGTCTGTCTGCCGCAACACATGAAACAAACTGGACAAATCTGAAAGCCTTGAATTTGACTTTATTTATCTGTATGGTAGAACAGAACCTGAGTTGAAAAGCTTTTAAAGAAAGACCTTGATATCAAACCTAATAATAACTGCAGGAGTTATATTATGGATAATTAACCATTCTCTCAGTTTCAAACTGGGCATTCCATCCCATGGGGTTCTAAATGTAAACCAAGTGTAACTGATACCCTAATGAACTGTAAAGACCATAGCAGCACAACAGCAGGGGACCAGATATGTCCAGATCCAGAAATCATAGACCAGTTTCAAACTGATGATGAACCACATAAAAATTACACATCTGCTAGAACTTATGTTATGAAGATAACTTAAATTGCATTATTATTAATCCTCCTCCTCACATTCATCATAATTGAGATGCATCATATATGTTTTATTGTAAAATAGTTTATGCAACATAATTCAGTGAAGACCTTTGCTGCCAATTTACCAGTGAACCATTTGTTTCAGTGAACATATTTTATGTTGTAACAAGGAGCATCATTTAAACATTATGATACACTTATCATACCTGTATATGAAATCTTAATACTAACACTTATACTTGCAATACTACTACTAATAAAAACACCTGCATTGATAATTTGATTATGTTCAATTGGACTTGTATCTAAATGATCACCAGCTGTATGAAAAGACATATTTTAATATATAGATATTGGATGGAATACTAGTTACCACAATTGAATAGTCATATGATAAATGATATATTATTTTAAACAATTTATATTTGCAGTGAAACATACTTTTACATTATTTTCACTTAAATTTCATTTATAGAGCAGTATTCTCTGCATTCATTAAATTACTGAAATGGTTAATAATACAACAACAAATACTGCAACTTCCAGAATCACAAAAATCAAAAGATATAAACAAAAACTTCCCTACATGTATCAACAGTTGTCACTTAATAGACAGAACTCTGAAGATTTAGAATAGGATGTTAACAAATTAGGTATTCAAGTTAAAAAGAAAAAAATACCAAGTAAGCTTACTACCAAAAAATCAAACAATAACAGTGAATTTTAGTACATTCCCAGGAAACAGAATATATGATTTTTCTTAACTTGATCTGATACATCTTAAATCTATAGAAAATGATTCATATTGTATGACTAAAATATTGTGTAAACAAAAATTCCATCACTTTTTTCAGATGCAACATGCATACCCCAACCCATCCTTCTTGATCATAAAGTATACCAGCATTCCACTATAAGATGGGGAGCTGTAGTGGCTCAGTGGTTAGCTTTCTGGACCTGTGAAATAAGGTAGGTTCAAATTCTACCATCAGACCAACCTGGGTTAGCTACCATGGTGTGTCCTTGGGCAAGGCACTATACTTAAAGTGCCTTGGCACTAAATAACTTACTTGTGTTGCTTTACCATAAAAGGCCAAACCAAACACAAAAAAACAACAACTTTAAAATATGAGTTTTGTCAATACTAAGTAATTGAAAATCATACTGAAGAAATGTTTTTGTTAATACAGTTTAATGGATCTAAAAAATCTCTTTCTTCTGCAGGAGTTTAAAATGTTAAATTAAAAAGGTCATGGTACACATTGCTTTGTTCGTACACATCAGGCTCCGTAACCCATATCCAACTAAAAATTTTAGTAGAGTCTGAATAAAACATATTTTAATCTGGATGATAATATTCTTTCTCCATTCATATATTACACCACCAAGATTGATCCAAATAAGATTACATTTTACTATAACACTTAGGATGAGTATGCCTCTTAACAACTGACAAATGTGGAGAGAATGGAGTTAAACTGAACTTTGATTTCTTTTCAACCATAGCACAAGATGATCATTTATTATGAAAAAACCTGAATAAAGTTGGAGTTCATAACCATGACAGTCTTGATACAATATGAATTCAATATATTATTGTTGTCTTGAGGTATAGTTCTGTATATTACAATCTCACACAAGATCAGGGTATATTTTAGTACCATACAGTTAATTCGGGATTGTATTAATACCTATTCTGGTGAATGAACATTAAATAAGATTTACTATTTTGGAACCAGTTGCAATAAAGTTTACTAAACAAGAGAAAATATGACTTTACTATAATATCTAAAATGTAAAATCTGCAAACAGAATACTTGCTTGACTTTACACTTCAACTATATCATAATATTTATTTGAAATGAATTTATACAAATGGCATTAAATTGGGTTTCAGGCTGGTAATGACAATGGTAGTAGTGAATAGGGATGGTCTAGGGACTAGGGAACTTCCATGTTAAAAAGGGTATATCCACTCTGGGGACTATGTAATTTAACATGGGAGAAAAAAAAATATCCATTCTAGGGACAAGGGGAATTTAACATGGGAGAAAGAAAAAAAACTATTCACTCTAGGGACAAGGGAAATTGAATATGGGGAATAAATCGTGGGACTGTCTTGGGACTAGGGGAAATGGAACAGGGTCGGGACCCTATTTTAATAAGGTCCCGACCTGATGGGTCTATGAAAATGGAACAGGCGAAAATTGAAACAGGGAGGGGTCTCTATTTTTTTATTATTTTTTTAAACAAAAAAATAAAAAAGGGGTAGGCAATTGAAAGTCAAGATCTTTTCGAGAGATAGGAATGGCCCTGAAAAGGGCCTTTGGTTTTATGTTAATATACCCTTAACATAAAGGGCATCTGTGACATCTTCTTCTTGACCTTAGGCTGCGCCTGACTGCAGGACCATAGATTAAGACTCTTTTGAGGCATCCTTGATGCTCCACATAAGATTCTTCGCATCCACAGGCTGGTGTCTGTCCTGTGGATAACTGTTCAGTTGGATCGGACATACATTGATATGTCCGTCCGGAACATCATCGAAGACACAAGCGTTGAAGATTGTACATCGGTCCACATGTTGGGGTGCTGAGTAACAGGTGAAGGAATGCAGTGAACTGTACTTATTTATAGGGGGAGGAAGGATTGAAACGGATTGAGTTTGTTGACCAATCCAAACACGCGTTACAAAATTCAGTCAGCCCACGTCCAATCCGAAGAGAGCAGTCTGTGACGTCACATAGTCTATATAGATTCGCTAGCGCCTGTGCGCAGTCAATCTAAGCGACAGTTTTTCAACATGACGGAAACTCAGAAAACGATCAGTTTGGGTGCACTGATGGTGGAGACTACCCAAGGGAACCCAGACTTACTTTCAGAAGAGGTGAATTGGGATTTTGTGGATTTTTTTACCTTGCAAGAATTTGTTCCTGAACCTTCGTCACCTTCTCCTTCATTACCGCACATGGAAAATTTTAGACAGAGACAGAAAGAAGAATTGGAGAAATTTATAGAACAGCAAAAGGAAGCGGAACAAGCTTTTCTCCTACAGCAACAGCAGCAAGAAGAAGAGGTAAGAAAAAAACAACAACAAGAAGACGCAGCAGCAAAGAAACAAGGGTGTCAAAATCAAACGGTCACGGTACTGTTAGACATTTTAGCGGAGTTAAGAAGTCTGAAACAAATGTATCAGACTTCTTTATTACGGCTGAAGAGAATACGACCTTCCCAAGCTAAACACTCCAACCCTGTGACTACGCCTACTGCACCACCCTTAGTGATTTCAACGAAATCATCATCAACAGTACGCAGTCCAGAAGTAGGCCTTGGCCATGGCAAAGGCTTAAGACAGTTAAAGTTGATTGTTTAAACTCACCCCTTACACCAAAAAAGGCCCTTTTCAGGGCCATCCACGTCTCTCGAAAAGAGATAGACTTTCAATTGCCAATAACTAAAAAAAACCATTTTACCCAATAGTACCTGTCTGTGTATGAGTGTGTGTGAGTGTAGGTTCTTATTTTAAAATCAAAACCCAAAGACACTTACCTTTTATAATTAATTTATTCTTTTATAAAAATTTACAATTCACAATGCACAATAGAGCACTTTAAAAAGTTCATAGACTTATTCTGTCTCATTGTTCACTCTCTGTTTTTTTTAATTTCTTCACCGTCATAGTCTTTTCCTCCTCTTCCTCCTCACTTTCTTCCCTTCTTTTCTTCTCCTGTTTCTTTTTCTTCACCTGTCTGTTTTCTTCCTCTTCTTCTTCCTCTTCCTCTGAAGAATCCCTCTCTTCTTCTGACTCCTCTTGTTTCTTTTTTTGGGCAGTCTGGTGACCAATGTCCTTTTTCTTGACAATAATAACAGGTATCTTGACTTTTGTCTCTTCTAACCCCTTTTTTTTCTTTTTTGACGGTCTGGACACTCTGAAGACCAGTGCCCTTTCTTCTGACAGATATAGCAAGTATCTTGACTTTTATCTTGAAAGGAAGGAGAGTAGTCCCTCGGCTGGTCTGAAGAGAATTTTCTAATGACCCCTCGCAAAGCTCTGATGAAACGTTCGATCCTGGTAGTCTCTTCCATCGTTGTGCTCAGTTTGAGAGTGAAATGAATAGTGAAAGGACAAGACACATACCCTTTATATACGCTGGTCTGCTATGACTATAAATTAATCCATGGTGTTTAAACTTTAGTCATTTGACTTTTTGCTATCGAGATGAAATGATCCAATTCATTTGAGAAGAAAGAAGAAGAAAGTAAGAGGCAGAAATGTGATCTATCGCCTCGTACTAGGGCTGAAGTCTTGGCACAAATTCATGCCAGTGATTTTGAAGAGGACATGAGTGAACCAGAATCCAAACCCTCTAAACAAAGTTTACCACCCTTAGTCAACCCTGAAAAGTACTATGACATTCGAGAGACGGAAAAGCGTCCCTCTAGAAAATTTAGAACTACGGCTTACAAATACACAGTGAAGTTTAAAGATTTCAAGTCTGAAGTACTGTTAGAGAAAGCAGAAGGGTTCATCACCGACATGTGGGATTCTTTGCTCACCACACTCAAGCGACAATGTCAACCCAAAGAAGATGATCGCTTGAGACTTTCCATACAACATGACGGCTTGAAATCCCCTGTTTGGATCGAGTTTAGCAGCCCTGCAGAATTGACCACTTACAAAGTCATGGACAAGATTCAACACGTGCAACAATCTAATGACCAGTTTGACATCACTGATGGAAAAGCCACACTGGGCATGACCCACGTCTCTCCTCCTCAAGGGACCGGACAATGCAGAAAGACCTTATTGGTCAACAACCTTCGCATTACCAAAACAAGTCTTGTCCAAATTAACAATTTTCAAGACCACATGTGTTTAGCCCGAGCCATCGTGGTGGGATGAACCTATGCCGACAAGAACGACACGGTAGAATGGAAAAGAGCCTGGGAGAACATTCGAAAATCGAACCAAGCCAAACAACGAAATGAAGCAGAACTTCTGTTACAACAAGCATGCCTGTCCAAAGACACATCCTGTGGCATTCCTGAGATGCAAAAATTGCAAGATGCCCTAGCTCCACGATACACCTTGAAAGTGCACCCTCAAGAAGTGCGCGGGTCTCTGTTGTTTCGAGGGAAAGACTTTAAGGATGGAAAATACATTCACCTCTATCATCACGATGACCATTTCGATACCATTACCACTATCACTGGATTCCTGGGATACAAATATTACTGTGAGAAATGTGACTTATGATGGTTATAATAATCGAGAGCAACACAAACATTGTGGATCGAAATGCTCAGGATGTTTGGCCTCTCAACCCTGTCTGAGCGAAGGGCAAGAACCAGTGCATTGTCCTGCTTGTCTGCGCACATTTGTCAGCCCTGCCTGTTACCAACAACATCTGAAGATGCAAAGTTCACAGAAGAAATGTGCTTGTCAACTCCTGAGATTGTGCCCAATGTGTGGACAAGGTCTATGTATCAACAGTACCAAGGCACACGTATGTTCAGGAAAGAAAAAATGTCACATTTGTCACTGCATCGTGGACTTGGAACACCAATGCTACATGCAAAAATACCAATCCCAACCAGAGAAAGAGGATGGTCACAAGAAGAAGAAAGGCAATTTCATCTTTTTCGATTTCGAATGCATGCAAGAGACCGGTATTCACATTCCTAATTTCTGCGTGGCTCATCGAGCGTGCGAGAAGTGATTCAAGAACCTATCTTGAGTTATTGCCCTCACTGCAGTAAGATTCCTGGAGGGCGTGAAAAAATCTTTCAAGGACCGAACACACTAGCCGATTTCACACAATGGGTCTTAGACCCCATCGACAAGACGTGGAGCCAAGAGGACATCGAACATTATTATGGAGATTGTCATCACCATGCCACGGTGATGGCTCACAATTTCTCCGGATACGATGGACAGTTTCTTTTGAGATGTTATACGGAACGTGGCATTGAGCGTCCTAAAATCACTTTGAACGGAGCCAAAATCATTTTCATGCAAGTGGGACAAGTGTAGTTTAAAGATTCGATGAGCTACTTAGCCATGCCTTTGAGTCGAATGCCTAAAATGTTTGGAATGACAGAAATGACTAAAGGGTACTTTCCACACTTTTTCAATACAGAAGCCAATCAACACGCCGTTCTACCCCATTTGCCTCAGGCTCACTATTACGACCCTGACAACATGCGTACCGAACGAGAAACTTTCTACGCTTGGTACCAGGCTCACGCCTCCGACCCTTTCGACTTTCAGGAAGAAATGCTAAAGTATCGTCATTCCGACATGGACATTTTACGGCGATGCTGTGGAAAATTTCGAGAACTGTTCATGGAACACGGAGGGGTTGATCATTTAAAAGAGGCTTGCACCATTGCCAAAGCGTGTTCCTTAGTCTACCGACAACGATTCATGCTTGAAAACACTGTGGCTGTCATCAGTCCTCAAACGACCAACTATGTCAAACGTCAATACTCGGTCAAAGCCCCATGCTGGTTGCATTACTTGTGCGACAAGGAAGACAAATGGATTCAGCATGCCCGCAACGGACAGGGCGAAAAGATCATCGGAATGCATTCGGTCGATGGCTGGGACTTAGAAAACCCCAAGATCATGTACGAGTTTAACGGTTGCTTATTTCACGGATGTCCCGTCTGTTACCCTGACCGCGGCACTAAAAATCAGTTCTTACAACGAACCATGGAAGACTTGTACCAGGCCATTTGTCAGCCACGCCTAAAGTTAGAACAGGAAGGATACCAAGTGGTGGAAATGTGGGAACACAAATACAATCACCGTTTGAACACCGATCCCGAGTTTAAACGCCTCATGGAAAGTTACCAGTTCATGGACCCCCTGAACCCAAGTGATAGTTTGTACGGAGGAAGGACCAATGCCACCTGTTTGCTGTACCAAGCTGACGAAGAGAAAGCAGAAGAAATCAAATACTTGGACGTGTGTTCACTGTATCCCTACGTGTGCAAATATTGTTGCTTTCCTGCAGGGCACCCACAATTGTTCACCGAACACATCGACCTAAAAAACATTCGACAATACGAAGGCTTGATCAAGTGCAAAGTTTTGCCTCCCACGAACCTATACCATCCCGTCTTACCTTGCCATTGCCAAGGCAAACTTATGTTTCCTTTGTGCCGTACTTGTGCTGAAACGTGCAACCAAGATCAACCTTGTCATCACACCCAGGAAGAACAGGCCTTGACGGGGACATGGGTCAGCGTAGAATTGTTCAAAGCTCTGAACATGGGATACCAACTGTTAGAAGTGTACGAAATTTGCCACTTTCCCAAGACACAATAATTCCACAAGGGTGACCCCACGCAGAAAGGCATTTTCGCAGACTACGTGGATGCCTTTTTGAAACTGAGCAAGAAGCCAGTGGCTATCTGTCCTGGTGTCACACTCCCGAAGACCAAAAGACATTCAGAGAGAAATTCTGGGCAACTTTAGATCACATTGAGAAAAACGAAGGCAGGTGATCGTTTGCCAAAGTGATGTTAAATTGCTTGTGGGGTAAAATGGCACAATGACCGTGTTTACCCAAGACGGAGTATTTGACCGAACCTTCCCGCTACTTTCAGATGATTCACGACAAAGCCAAATTCATGAAACACGTGGATGTCGTTCGTGAGGATTTGATCTTGGTGAATTACGAAGAAGATCTGAACTTTGTAGAAGATGACCCCTTTGGAAATGTCATCATTGCAGCTTACATGACAGCTCATGCTCGCTTAAAATTGTACGAAGCTTTAGAACTGTTAGGGGAACGTGTCTTGTACTTTGACATGGACAGTTGCATTTATATCGATCACCCGAGTCAACAGCACCCTGACATCGAAGGAGACCATTTAGGAGCCTGGACAGACAAGTACCCCGATGACAAGATTCTAAGTTTCGTCAGTGGCGGTCCCAAAAATTACGGCTACGAATACTGGGACAAACAAGGAGAAGTGCACACGAAGTGTAAAGTGAAAGGACTTACTCTGAATTATCGTACCAGTCGAGTGGTCAACTTTGGCGTATTGAAAGAAGCCTTGCAGTCTAGAGAAAGTGACCACCTATCAACCCAACAAGATTGTACGTTTACCCACACACCACAACGTCAGTCGACCCTTGGAAAAAGTCTATCAAATCGTGTAGCAGAAGCGAGTGCGGCTTCCCACCCACTTTACTTTGCCGTATGGACATGTCGGTATAAAACATTGGTTGTAAGAGGATAGCCACCCACCAGAAGGATGACTTCGCCACAGCAAGAATCGAGTGAGAAATCCAGTGAGAACTCCAAGTTCAAACCCTACCATTTTCCAGTCTTCTTACCTAACTATTGTGATTGTGCCCGTCGATTGGACACATTTCAAAAATGGCCTACGGATAGGGAAGGATTACCTTCTTCGTATGTTTTAGCTAGAACAGGATTTGTCTACTTCGGACCTGAGTCAGGATTGGGATACGAAGTACAGTGTTTCACTTGCGGACTGAAGTTACGAATGGATCTATGTATCTACAAAGATTCAGCTATTCTGGAACATACTCGATGGTCTCCGCACTGCCCTTACCTTTCAATGGCCTTTCCACCCATTAAACTACGGTACAATTATGACGGTACCTTAGAGACGGTACCTTCCAAAACTAGACGTAAACACATTGCATCCTATTTCATTGTTGTTTCTTTTCCACATAATAGCTTATTTTTTATAAAATGTTAAACTTTACTAATCTTTTTTCAAGATCACTTTAGTTTGCAAAAATATATCTTGTCATTTATTGGCATTCTACATTGAATTTTGTAAACTAGCTATAAACCTGACCTAATTACTCAACTCAACTGCTGACAGAAACAGTCTACAGTAAATGTATTTCATTTCTATAGCTCGATGGATAAACATTACATCTTTTAAAACTGTGCACAGAATAGGCCGACATATCACGAGTCAGGAAAACATGGGGGTGGTATCCCCTGTGTCCAAAATTAATATCATTTTGAATAGAATATTCTAGTGACAATTGCCTCTTTTCAAATGGTAAGCATTGCTTTTTTTTATTTTCGTCAATCTGTCAAATTCGGTATGCATTTTGCTTTAATATTTGAGATGGAAACCTTAGGTGCATAGAAATGTCAGACAGCATTGTACATCATGGATGGTGTCCAACATACTTTTATGATCATAAAACAAAATGCCATTTTTTAGTTATGGCCACTGATTTAAAAAATATTCATCCAAGCTAAATATAATAATAATAATAATGAGGACTTTGTATAGCGCCTAATCTTTAGAAGCTCTAAGCGCTTTGCAACATTAGACAACATAAAAACATACACAATGATATGATTACAAAAACAAACACCATGAAATTAGAAAACATAAAAAACATGCTGAGAATATTTAAGGTAGTTAACATTATTAAGTCATTAAGTTTGTTTTTGTAGTCAGAATAAGTAGTTTTGAGAGCACTCTTGAATGGGATCACTGCGTCTTTGTGTCTAAGTTCAGTGGGCAATTCATTCCATGTTGCTGGGCCCTGGTATGCAAAAGAATGCTGTCCATGTGACTTTGTTTTCTTAGTGAGAATAATGAGTATATGATTGTCGGAAGAAGAGTGTAAGTACCTTGCTTGTGTGTACACATAGGTGAGGTCGGATAGGTATGTTGGACTAGAGTCTGTCAGTGAAACGTAGCACAGAGAACTAATGTTGTGTTTGATTCTGGATCGAATGGATAGCCAGTGTTGGGTACAGAGCAGCGGGGAGGTGTGCTCTGATTGTGGTACTCTAAGTATGATCCAAGCAGCTATGTTTTGAACTTTTTGAAGTCTCTGCAGTAGATATTAAGATGAACCAGACAGAATTGAGTTACCATAGTCCAGTCTTGAAAGCAGTAATGAACACACAAGTGTTTTAGTGGCATCAGCTGAAAGATATCTGAGAATGGAGCTGATGCGTCTCAGCTCAAGATATGCAGCCTTGCATATGTTCATGACATGTTGGTGCAATGTGAGAGTACTGTCCAGAGTAACACCTAGGTTTTGTACTGATTGTGTGAATTTAATGTTGGTGTTGCTGATATTTATTGTGTGAGGTAAAGGATGTGAATGAGAAAGTCTTTGTGTTGTAATCAGAATGGCCTCAGTTTTATCATCATTCATCTGCAGCTTGTTACAAGTCATCCATGATTTCACATCAGAAATGCACATCTCTACACCTTGGATGGTAGCATCAACTTCAGTTGGGTGGCTAGATTTGTATATTTGGGTGTCATCAGTGTACAATTGGTGAGACACTGGATGATGATCTATGACACTTGAGAGCAGCTGAGTGTATAGAGTGTAGAGAACAGGTCCAAGAACAGACCCCTGTGCAACACCACAACATAGATCAACTGGGCTGGAGTGTAATCTATTTGCAGACACAATTTGTGTCCTGTGGCAAGGGCGATATGCAGATTGTACATTGCTAAAAAGACTGTTTGAATTCAGACAAGATGCAAGCTGGGATTGAACAACCTTTTGTAAGATTTTTTATATGAATTGGAGATTAGAAACCGGGCAGTAGTTCTTTAAATCCTTATGGTGCAGTGTTAGTTTCTTCAGCAGAGGTTTTACAATGGGAGTTTTGAAAAATGATGGAAATTATGCTGATGAGAGAGAGGTATTAATAACATCAGTTAGTGAAGGCAATACTGGATCTAAGCACTCAAGCAGCAGTAATGTTGGAATTGGATCAAGTTCACATGACTTTGGTGCACTCTAGGATGATCATTTAAAGATGAAAATCTCAAGTGGAAACCTTTCTGGTCAGCCATCTCATCCAAAACCTCCTGAAATGGAGAGTATTTTGCAGACTCCAAGATTTCCTCTTATCCTGCTGGTATGTTCTATTTAGTTTATCTGGTCTCTTTTTATTTTTTATCAATTGCTTTTATACCATGCCACAATTGGAAATTCTTTATCAAAAGTATGTATAAATTTCATCATTTTTCTGTCTGTTTAATAAGATGTGTTTAAGAGTACTTACTTACTCATGATGCTGTATATATGAGATTAGATGTTTTGTTAAAAAAGAATGCATTTTGTGATATATTGTATCACTGCTTTATATACAGTGGTCATTGCAACCAGTATGCATTTTGTTTACATGCCAAAAAATCCAGTCTGATTTCTTTGTTTCTTTTTTACTGCAATTAAGGAGTAGTGATAATCTTTATACTCTTAGCTGCATCCAGAAGGACAACACCATCACCATCCCCATCCACTCTGGAGTGGAGAATATAAAGATTTCTCTCTGCCAGTTCCTCTGCAAGTAGCAAGTATTGAGGATGGAAAAAAAATGTACATTATAGAATAATGAAACAAATACTACAGGTGTTGACTTTTATATAATCTCTTATTTCATTTACAGCTCTCTAAATACGAGTAGGTCAATTATACACTGTATTTATGAATTTAATTCTCATCTAAGGTAGTAGAACTGTTTTATGTTTGACAAAATGTTGGGTAATTTGTGGCCATACACTAAAAACACATTTTGTAGCATTTAAAAATGCTTATGTTCAGTGCACGTAAAACTCATTGGTTTGTTGTCACTTCAGTTGATAATAGTCTTGTCATCTTGTAGACATTTTGAATGTTAGTGTTCAATGCTAAGGTCGTATACATTGATTCAACATCAAAATTTGTTTGCAAAATGGAAGATTATGACATGAAAGCACAAGCTCTTGTAGCTTAGATACTGTTATTTCAGAACATTGTGAGATGTTAATTAATTAAATTATAGGTCATAAAACATACTGTTCAAGACTTATTTGTGCAAATAAACAATGAATTGTTTTTCATTGATGTGTCGACTGTTCATCATTCCATTGGTTTTTTTATTTTTCTTTCTGATGTATACCATTGTCTTGTGTAAGTCAGACGCCTAAACCATCTACATTGAATGCAGACTTTACAGACACCAGCAGTGAAACAACATATCCAGGGAATAAAAAAATAAAGGATTATAGGGAAAAGTTTTCATATAAACTGTACAAAAACCATGTATTTCATTTCATAAATATATTTCATTGTTAAACCCATGTTCACTGTACAGATCTTTTTAAGGAGTTTATAATAATGATCTTGATCTTTCAAAACTAATTTCATCACAAATCTGTTACAGATTTCCAGTTCAGTGTACTTATGAAACTGGACACAAATATTGAGAATTTGTTGGAGCAGCTGGCCCTCCAAGTTCATACACAAGGCCCAGACACAGAATATAGAGAAGAAATTCTTGCAATGCCATGTGATTCAGTGGAGGAACTAGAGGGCCTTTGCCAGAGGTTGGAGGAGAATCCCAAACTCTCCAAGAAGATGGTAAATTGGGGCTTTATTTTCTATTTAAAAAAACTGTTATAACCTTTATTTGCTGTTGTGAACCTCAATATGCATTATGCAAGTTCTGCAGTGCCTGTATAATTATTTTTGGGGGTGGGGTGAACATGTAGTGGTCGGCTGTTTTGTCTTACGGATGTAGGCCAAAACATGTTTAGAGATGAACATGTGACAGGTATTTTACTACATATACACTATTACATATTATGTGGCTACTTTAATTCAATCCTTGAGTGAATGTCATTTATGAAGTTAATAGATTCACGGTGGTTAATTTGGTTTATAATTGCTATTAGTACATTGTGTTGCATAGTTAATGTTATCAAATTTTTTTCAAGTTAGAGAAATTAAATTTGCTTGCAAAACCATGGCAAAAAATAACTATATACAAGCATATTTTGTCACATCGATCATGAAATACTACTACTAATAATAATATCAAAATCAAAAAATAGTAATATTATTATTATTATTATTTTCAGATATGCTACTTGAGCTCCCTTGGCAGGTTTACAATTGGGGATAGTGTCTGCAGGATGATGAAAAAGCTTAAAACAAAAAGACTGGCCAGAGTATAGTCCAAAGGGACGTAAAGGGAAAAAAGCATTTCAAGAGTTTGTGATATGTCAGGTTTTGATAAGTAAGTATGGCTTGATTTAAATTGTGTTTTTCATGTGACTTGCCAGAGATTTTTAAATGAATTGATAAAGTAACTTGAGACACATTTCAAAGTACATGTTTTAAAAATATTCCATTGATTATTGCTGGCATTTAGAAAAATGCAATGCATCCTTTGTTGTGAAACTTATTTTAAAACATTGTATTACTCATGCAGAAGCCTGCTTGAAAACTAATGGCAAAGCAAAGGCAAATGGAATGGAAGAGACCATATCAGAGACCCTCAAATATGCACCCAACCAACGCAGAATGATAAAAAACAAGGTAATCCAAATGACTCTTATTTCATCAATATTGGATTCAGTTTCATCTTTTAAAGCATAGTATTTGCAAAGCGGATGCATTTCTAAACTGATAACAAAATCAGCTTATCCTATTGCCCAGGACTATCAGAGCTAGAGTCCAGCTAACTACAATATGCATATATCTTGTCTGATCGGACAAGTGCCTCCATTTGGAATTTTTATTCACATGAAATATTTGGATGAAATAAATTCATCTTTGTGCAAATTGATTGCACCATCCACTTGCCAGAAATGACAAGTAAGTGCAAAGTTATCTTGTATCATGGCTTAACGATAGTAAGGGAAGCACAAGTGCAGTGAAGAAAATTTCATACATTTTTATAATGCTGATTAACATGACTTCTGCATATGTAACTAGTGCTGAGATGATATGACTTTATTTAAGCATTACAATTTTGTTTTAATTTGCAGGTGCCTGAGCAGAAGAAGTAATAGATAAACTTTACAGTGGAGTTGGAGACTGATTCTGATTCATAATCTTAATTAAATCTAGAAAATAAACATTAAAGTCATATTAAAATACCTGTTGTATTGTTTCCTTCTTTCATTTTTCTCTTAAAAACAAATGTCTGAACCTTTAGTCTGTAAATTCAGTGGATTCCTTATCAGCCCATCTACTTTTACTTTACACCATGCTACTTTAAAAAAAAAATGAATTATCCCCATTGGGGTAGGTCCCCCCAACCCCCCACCCTACTTTGTCAACTTACCTGCCACATTTAAATCTAATGGAAGGCCCTGCTGTGAAGCCTGTTAGTAAAACTACCCAACAAGAGGATTTCATACATTTGCAACTCCTAGATGGATGGTAATGTTTTCATTTTTGTAATGTAGATTTGGACATTCTTGCCACCAGTATGGAATATGTGTTTCAGAAACACAAGCAGCTTTCATCAGATTTGCATATAGGTTTTATATGTTGTGAGTATGTTGTAGGAAGTTTTTTTAAATAACATCATATGAGATGATGCCAGTGGAAATGGCAGAAAAGTGTCTGTATTGTTCACCAACTACACCTTGTTCTTACAAAATGTGGCTGTTACACATTCCCATGATGATGTCACTGACAGCCATCAGTGAGGAATGCCCCAACAAGCATAATACAAATTGCTTCCATTGTAATTGTTACAATTCCATTCTGACCACTTCGGTGTCCTAGTGGTTAGAGCGTCCGCCTCAGAAGCGGGAGGTCATGGGTTCAAACCCCATCCAAGTCATACCAAAGACTTACAAAAATGGTATTAACAGCTACCTCGCTAGACGCTCAGCATTAAGAGGTTAGTGTTAGGACTGATCTGCCTGGTGTCAGGATAATGTGACTGGGTGCAACATCATACTACATGTTTGCAGCATGATGCCCCAGTGCTATACATCACTATAAACTGCCACACTGCAGACATCGTAGCAATATGACTGAAAAATTATTCAAGCTACCTTAAAAATCCAATCACACACACACAATTCCATTCTACGATCCAGAACCAACACTAATTCCGTACTACAGTTCTTGCATTTCAATCCAATTTTGCTTTTGAAATGTAGTGCCACTCAATTCATAATGAACCCATTCATTTCAAACACTCGCAAATACTTATTATTCCTGTCTACAACTGAAAAATATCTATATAAAAAAACGTGTAACTGTGTTTTATGCAAGGGCATGGAGATGCACAAAAACTTGCACCTGAAGCTTGAATAAAACCCCGACTGTGGATAAGATTTTACCCATTGATTACCCCAGCTTGGGGATAAATTCCGACCATGGCGATTTATTATATATCCTATGACTGCTCCAGCTTGAGGGCAAAATCCAAGCACATCCCTAAAAAGATAACAAGTATAGCGGCTCTTTACCTTCTGTAAATGCCACTTGAGCTTCCTGATGCTGTTGTATCTGCCATTTGACAGAATCACGAATGTGGATATATTTCTTAATTGCCTCTAGTTGTTGAGCTAGTTTAGCTGTATGAAATTCCTTTGTGCAGACTCACTCATTATTAATATTACAACAGTGATTTAATTACACATCACCTGTCAGCACACCGATGATAAGTCAGTTATTTTATAACACACCAACAAGCTTGCCCCTTGCACCCCCCCCCCCCTTTTTTTTTATTTGGACACCTGTGGACATGAATCTGCAAGGCTCAAATTGTCATTTTTAATATAAGATCTCAACATTTTTAAGGCCTTAATTTTAAAGACATCCTTAAAACCCTCAAAGGGTTATCAACTGGATCACCAGCCTTCGTTTAGAGTAACAGCAAGTATATATATATATATTTAGGTCTAAGGAAACACAATAAAAATGTTTGATTTAACAATGACATATTTGCCTCAGGTCTGTGATCCTGAAGTGAATATTAACTGTCCATTTATTTTCTTGGCTTTTCTTTACTAGGAAATTGATTATAGAGATTTCTGCAATGGTGAAGGCAATGTAAAAATTGGTTACTATAACATACTTTTTACGCCATGTTTGAAAAAATAAATCCAATGGAAAGGTTATAGTCTGAAAATCTTCATTAAATTAAGTTAATATAGGGGAAAAAACTTTAAGAGTTCATAAATATTTTTCAGTGCTGAATAAAGATATAACATAACACTTTCTGCTGTGATTTTAATAGTTTCTGAGAGCATGACAAATTTCTAGAACTATAATGTATAAATGTTTTCAAAAGATTATATTAATATGAGGGAAAAATCTGTTATGAAATAAACCGACAAGATCTTGTATGAATTCATGTTATCTTTAAATATGATATTTGTGTGAAAATATCTGGAAGAAAAAACAAGACGGTGCCACTCACACATACAATGTGGTTGCCACAGTAGCCATATTAAGAAACTTTTTATCGCTACTTCTGAATGGATAATTGTGTCAGCGTGTCAACATGTGTACAAAATACTTATGTTGATGTCTAGCAGGTCCTGAATGAGAATTATGGTGCTGTACAGACATCCTATAAGGCCACCAATGTGGCCATCCTGAAAATCTTGGTATAACTACTTCTCCTGAATGAATCGTCATATCAGTGAAAGACTTCTTATGTCTAGTTGGACGTAAATGAAAATAGTGCCAATCTAACCTCCAATATGGCTGTTTTAATGGGCATCTGGAAAACCCCTTCCTTGCTACTTCTCCTAGATGGCTGGTCATTTTGACATTGTGCTTTCACTCGATGACCTATTTGATGTCTGGTTGGCCGTAAATGGAACTATGCATATGGTTTTGATGTCTAGTTGGTCCTTAATGTGGTTTTTGCTGCTCATAAACTTCTAATGGTATTATAGTTGGTTCCTTAATGAAACTGCTGTACAAAATTAAAAGGCCTTCTCACTTTCTATCAAATTGGATACAATTATCTTTACCAGCTAGGATTTCTTGATCCTTTTTTTTATACATCAACCCTTCGCATATGTAGTTAGCTAAAACAGTATTTTGAACAATTAATTGCCCTCTTGCAAATAAAATCCCAATTGCATGCTTTTACCAGTGTGAGAGCTCCTTATATAAGTAGCTAAGTATTCAGTAACTGAATTTCCACATCCACATGCATCAACTCAGAATTAAAAGTTGCAAAACATATACAAATTTGAAAATCTTGAGACATGTGTCACTTTGCATGGTGGGTGTTATGATTTAAATGCGACAAGGAAATTGAATTAGGGTTAATTTCTTTAAGCTGTATTCAATCATGGGGCCCTGGATTATAGAATGGTCTAGGCATACACATCACTAATCAACTCTCTCTAGTCCAACCAATGTGTGTATATGAGAAAGCTTGCCAGTAGCGTTATGTGTGTTGATTTCTTCCAATAAATATGTTGGCTGCCATGTAAAGTCTATGATGTCCTGAAAAAGGGTGTTAAGCTCCATACAAGCAAGCTAAACAATCAATGATATAATGGAACAGTAGACACCATTTTAGCTAAATATGCCAAGAATTGATTTAGAGACTTGGTTAGTGATGATGACTTAAAATTGGCAAGGGATTAAAAAGATAAAAGAAATGACCTTTCATGGCACTGTAATATAACAAATGAGGAAAAACAAAAGTTTATTGCATTTGAACCTTTTGTTTTTTCACAGTTTCAATTTAAGTCATAAGGCCCCTTATTTTGCCTTACCAAACATATAGCAAGTTATTACCTCAAGCCCTAGCACTAATAATGCCTCACAAGTAAGCAGTCTTTTATGAAGTCTCAGGTCTGAGTATATGTCTAGCAATACTTATGTCCAGTTTGTTTATAAAATTCATTCTCACATGGTACAGTTTTCAGAGAGACACGATAAATTCAACAAGTGTGGTAATGAAGGGACAGGCATTCTTTATTTATGCACACATCCCAAAGGGACATTGCTATGTTTGAATCAACACTGAACTGAAGAATGGAGCATCAGCTGCATCAATTAAAATATTGTGGCCCACACAAAATACTGCAAGGACTATAATCAATTTATGAGTGCAATGGGCATGAATTACTGTAGCAGACTGAAGGAAGTAATCCGAATTTATTAATATCTTGAAGCTAAATATAGTAAAGTTTTCATCTATAATCTGTGGAATCGTTTTTGCACACAGTTTGCAGGATTTGTCTTTGGGTCATCGTTTTTCTTTTTCTTCATCTTTCTAGCTTATGGTATCTTGATAAGTCTTATGGTGCCGTGCAACTGCACTTGATGATTACCACAGCCAGTGACATTGTATCAGATCTTCTGGGATCAGATGATTCAATGCAAATTCCACATAACCTATCACCATCCTCATGTTTGCCATCTGACTTACTAAGTTATTTTGCCTAAATAATAATAAAAACAATCTGGTCTGATGTATTGATAGCGTTCTGAATGACCATAATATATTCTCTGTATCTACCCTAGAAAATCCTGAGTGGATCGCTGTTTGGTTTTAATAAACCAAAGTAATCCAATGAAAGGCATTTTACAGACACAAGTGTCTGTTTCCTGTATGCAGTGATTAAATGATAGTATTATGTCTTTATTTTTTTAAAACTGATGATACATATGATCACCTTCAATGTGCAATATTAGTTATGTTAATTAACGAGTGGGCAATATTTGAATTTCAAAGATAAAAGTGTATGCCATGATCACTTTAGTAGGATGATTTGTCAAGTGAGGTTATCTTTTCTGTTTGAATAAATATTGTTAACTAAACTATTTTCGCAAGTTATGACATAAGAATGATTCAAAGAAAGAAAATTCATTAAATTGAACATATAAAATGTAATACTGCAACAGAGTCTAGATGAACTATTTCTTCAGAGACACAATCCAGACTCTGTGGCAGCAAAATTATCAAATAGGACACAACTAAGAGACAATCACATTTTCAGTCACAATGGTTTGACAATTATCAATGGCTTGAATTCATTGACTGTGAAGGCAAAGTGATTTGCAGTTACTGCAAAAAAAGTTCCCAAACTGTCACAGATTTTAAATTCTACCAGTGGACTTGTAAGTGTAACTGACAAATTCAGGATTTAATCAAGCAAGTCTCATGATAGTATTATACCTAATAAAGCAAAATGTAGCACAGTATATTCATGACACTTAGGCCAGCATGTACAAAATATTCCTGAAGTTACAGTTGCTAGCACTCCACTAAGAAATGTCATTTTATAATAAATAAAAATGTAATGGAAAAAAAATCGATAAAGTGATTGCACTCTTTAACATAGCCTACTACCTAACTCAATAATGAAAATGATTTGGTTCATTATATCTTTGTGTTTTATGGAATAAATGCATACATCTGATTGAATTTTAGGCAAGAGACTGAACTTTTGGGTTAAGTTAAAATGTATGTGGAACAAATGCATTTTCTAAAACTACTTGTATCAGTGTGCATTGTGACTTTTCTTTAAGATAACTCTAAATGGTGCTGGGTATATATCATTTTCTTCAACTGCACACTGTTGTCTTCCATTTGATTTGATGACTTACAGCTATACTGTCTACACAGTAGGCCTCAACGTCAGGAAAAATTCTGTATACTTCAGTTACAGCTGAAATAAATTTTGCATTAGTACCTGAATCAGACAAAAAAGGTTGTGTTCTGGTGTGTGAATAGAAATGGCTAAAAGTAATATAGACAAAAGCCATAAGAGTACACAAGTTACATATGAAAACCACCAATTCACTTGCATGTGTGGCATACAAGTTCAAAGATTTGCTTCATGTTTATTTGTGTACACACATTGTTCAACTCATAAGATATTTTAAGAGCTATTTCTCTGTTGTATGCATAATTCATTTACAAATGTGATTAGTGGGCCACACCGAAGGCCATACTGTTAGTTCACTTGGCAATATGGTAACGTCAGCTGAAAAGCATAATCATCCATTAAAAGAGCATTATGATATGAACATTAGGTATTTAGGACATATAGATTTTTCTTTTCCAAATGGAGTCCAAGTAATTATTGCCCAATCCAGGTATAATTTTGTACACAAGTAAAGAACAAAATAAGATAAATCTTCATTTATTTGCAATTGACAATACACTTCTTAATGAATATACACTTTTGCATTTATTTTGTATCACTTGAATAAACAATATTTCTTTCAGTTCATTTTAAACTTTTATTTTATATCACTTGAGTAAACAATATCTCTTTCGTTTCATTTAACACTTAGAAACAGGTTCTTCCAGTTACAATAATCAACTCTGGAAACAATAAACAAACTGGAACTTTTGACCTAATTATATTACATTTACTAGGGTTAAAACAATAAATTCCTTAACATAATAAATTAACAGTTCCAGTTAATCAAACACAAAATCATCTTTTATACAGGGTGTGAACTGTTAATATTTACAGGATAAAGCTTATAGTTTCCAAATTGATTGAAGCTTACATGTTGCAGTTGCTGGCACATATCTATTTCCAGCATGGTTTGCATACATTCCACCTTTAATAATTTTGTTACTTCCCTACCCCACCCCATTCAGTAACAAGTATCAAAAATCAGGCTCATTCTAAGGCAAAGTCTGTAACTTGTGTACCACAGTCATCAGAGAGACAAAGATGCAAAACTTTATGATGCCTGTCAAAGGAAGAAAACAGTTTGTTGTTTACCCAAGTTTTGAACCAGTTAACTTGAATTCTCAGACCATCAATTGCTACAGCCCCACTAATTACAATTGTTAGGGAATAATGAGAACTCACCTTCAGTTATCTGTGTATATATATAATTTTAATAACCAAGAATACCGGATGTCTGGGAACATTATAGCATTCAATGGTAACGTCAGAACTGAGATGAGAGAATTAAACAAGCATAGTACATGACATAATATATCCATAAACTATTGACTGGGAAAAATACTACAGAACACCATTTCTGCTGGCAGTAAGATGTTGAACCTATATGTCATAAATATCAGGTTGGACATCTAGGACCAGTAATATTCATAATGGGCAGTACCCACCCCCCACCCCCCAAGTGAGAAGGGCCTGATTTGTAATCTAAGCCACCCAACCTATCACAGCCTTTATAGTACTTGAAACAAATATTGAGTAATAGTAAAACAAACTCTGAAAGTTATTAAAACCAATTTGTTATATTTCCATAACTCTGCATAGTTAACTGTGCAAGCAGACTTAAACATATCAGTGTATGACAGTTAAATTGAGCTATAGCATCGATTAACAGAAGCTACGAATTCATCAACAAGCAGTGAACTATCATCTTCACAATAAATGTCAAACATTAGCATCCATAAGCTGTCAAGACAAGTTGTTACACTGGATATATAATCATCCATTTATTTCAAACAAGCTGTGAAA
The DNA here is from genome assembly GCA_028554795.2 of Sinohyriopsis cumingii. NCBI lineage: Eukaryota > Metazoa > Mollusca > Bivalvia > Unionida > Unionidae > Sinohyriopsis > Sinohyriopsis cumingii. Next base: position 114,044,633 of record CM068824.1, on the reverse strand, counting down.
AACGAACCTCACGTCCGTTATATGTACGCTGGCCATTGCAAAGGATGCTTTAATAGATTAATGTTTATCGTCGTGTCTTGACAACCATTTTGCGCACGCACACCGGAAAGTCATGCTATATATTTGTTACTTGTGAACGTATTCGTGGGCAGTACGCTATATATTGTTCCCGTGGCCGTATTCACGGGCAGAATGCTATATGTTTGTTCTTCGTGAACGTATTTTTGGGCAGTTACTTTGTCATCTTCAACCTAAAGGTCAAAACTGCCCATGAAATTTATATATCTGCCCACGAACCGAAAACATGAATAGGACTATAACATAAGTGTATATACTTATTTTCAACATATACATAATTACTATGTAAGAAATACAACCTATGTATATGTATTTTGATTTGAAATGTAAACTATATCATGTCCTTCCCGTAAACCCACTTTCGGGATGACTGCCCACAACGCACCTAAAACGTGTATATATATATATATATATATATATATATATATATATATATATATATATATATATATATATACACACATACATATATACACACATACATATATACACACATACACACACAGTGTGGTCCCCCTCTTATACGGCGGCCCCTTCTGCACCAGGAAAGTGGCCTTATAAGACATTAAGCCAGGTGGCCTTTCCAGAGGGGTACTAAATTTTTTGTCAGAAGTATATGTAATTACGTAGTAAGAAAGGTGCATACTTCAAAGCACTTAATATCTTCATTTAATATCTTCATTTAAAAGTAACATTAATTATTGAAAGTTTCTTCTTGTTATAATAATATACTTATTTCAACTGAATATACTATTAATAGTTCTTATATTTGGCGTAAGCGTGATATGCAAGGTATTGTTGTTAAGCACATTGCAAAACCATTCAAAAACATCATTTAAATCTTGGTACATATATAATTCTCTTTCCATTCGCTCCATTTTCCCACTGCTGCTGAATAACCTTCTTATTGGTTATGACGTTGTTTATTTGAGTCTTTTCTCCATAAAATTGTTTTATTTGAGTTTTTTCTACATAAAATTGTTTGGCAAGTCCCCCTCCCTACCTGACCCGATGTCATTGAGTAGAATAAATGACTTTTTTCTAAAATAATACATCTCCATTTACAGACCTATGCACCCTCGGTATTTTTTCATATTTAGTAAGGGAAAAAATATCAAATACAGAAATACGAATTCAAGAGCTAAACCCGATTTTGTGTGAGGTAAAATACTGAAAATTTGTATTTGGCAATTACAAAAAAAAACGAAATGAAAGAAGTACGAAAATAAAGCAATAGCAACCTGCCGTAGTTATCTCTGTATTAAATAGAAGGGTCATGTGCAAAATGCTCTGCAACAGCGCACAGTGCATGTGTCGAGTTTCTTAGTCATTGCATTTGTAGTGTAAACAGCATCATGGCTGAGCAGGGTTCGGGAAATGTATTTGAAATGCTATCTGTGAGGAAGAGAGCGACTGAAGAAGAATTAACTTCAGTCAAAGTCATGAGGCGATGAGTACAGCAGTTTCTCACATCATACAGCAAGACCTGGTCGTTCATTTCTGTCAGCAGAAAGGGCGATAGCTATGCCTTCTGCAAACTATGTGAAACTGATATATCAGTTAGGAGTGGTAGCTGAAATGACATCTCTCACCACATAAAATCAGAGAAGCATAATGTGATTGACAATTATGCCATTCCTTTCAAATAATACAAAACGTTCAACCGACTGCGATGAACACACTCTGCGTGTGACTCATGTTAAGTTAAATGATGTGCGAACTCTTCGCTTACCACAGTCTGCCATTAGCAACAGCTGCTTCCTTGACTGATGGCTTCAGACTCATGTTTCCATATAGCAAAATTGCTGCAGGTATGTAGATTTTTATTTGTTTTATTTTATATTATGTTTATCTATTTTTATGACATTTACTTACAAATTCAGGCAATTATAGTAATCTTAAACCTTTTATGCATGTATTTTTACCAAGAGGATACATACACAGTTGGTACCAGGCACCTGTTAAATTTAATTCCAGCTAGACATTTGAATTTGCTAAAATTTACAAATTCTAAAATAGAATCAGTTTCACCATACTAGTGCGCCATTGTTTGAAGAGTTAAGGTGCGAACATCTTTACTGAACTAATTTGGATATTGTACAAATTACAATTTCTGTACTTGTGTTTCAGACAAGCTGTATGTTCTTTTTCTGGACTATACTATCAAGATGTTTGATGATGTCTCCAGTCAGATGAACAGAAGATACATGTGCTGAGAAAAATGCTGGTCAAGCAGATTGTGAAAGTTCTTGGTCGTTTTGTCAAACCAGCTACCATGTCAAGTTGTGTGTCTGAAGCTGTTGACTTCAAAAGCAGCTACAATTTAAAAGACAACAAGGACTTAGTCATAGGTGGTGCTGCCCGCAGTTTCATTACCGAACTCTGACAATAATGGTTTGAGGGACATGTGGATCAAGCAGTTCTAGGGAAATGTAAAGCTGTACTTAGAGTGTTTGCAGTTACCTGATTGAGAAGCTTCCTCTCAAAGAACCAATCTTGAGACATGCAGTTGTAGCCGATGCTTCTTTGCAACAGACAACCAATTTGAGTGATCTGACTTTCTTCCTGCATAGATTTCCAGCACTACGGCCTCCTGGTTGCACTATTGACAATGTTGTTGAGCAGTTTGCTATATATCAATATACAGACCTATCCTCCTGTACCAGACAAAGAATGGATGAAACCTGGGCTGCAGTTAGCAATAAGAAGGATGAAGAGGGGGCATTGTTCCTCAGTGAACTTTCAGTTTTAATGCTAGGAATATTAACCATTCCCCACAGTAATGCCCACTGTGAGAGAATCTTCTCCATATTGCATAAGAACAGAACAGAGCAGAGGTCATCAATGGGAGACAACACTCTAGAAGCATTGTTGCTTATTGAATCACTCATTTGAACAACTACAGAAGTTGAAAAGTGCCTACTATGAAATGAATAAGACAAGTCAGTGACCCTCATTCCAACATACCTGTAGCACTAAACTTGACACTGCTTTGCTGTAAACTTCAACATCTAAGCTCAATGCTAATGATCATTAATAAATTATTTTCAACTGTTATATGTTTCAAATATCATAAATATGAAATATTTTGCAGTATGGATCATTGTTTGTATTGACAGTTTGGTTACAAGATGTAATAAAGATGCATCAGTAATGTTGTGCGTTACTATTGGTGTGCGCTTGTGAAGAATACTGAATGCTTAAATGAAATACTGAAAATATCCCTGGAAATACTGAAAAGCATTGTAAGGGGGTGCACAGCTCTGCATTTATTTGATGACATGTCAGTGTCTGGTAATGATTTATTCAGATGTTGCTAACTGTATGCGATTGAATTATGCAGAAGAAGCTTCTGTTGAGTGGACAAAATACCTTCTTCGTAAAGGAAGCGATAATGTGTTGTCACATGATTTTTTGGTCCTTGTCTAGTACTTTGTTTTGTTCAAGGTCAAGGTTAATTTCTCTGTATGTGTGTGTTAATGAACAAAATCTATTTTTAGCCTATGCTGACCCTGTCATGATCTTGACAATTACATCTAATTGTAATCATCATAGAGAAGAACTCGACAGATGTGTGAAGCCCAAAACTCTATCATAACATTGTTGGGCCCATTTCCTGTAAATGTTGGCTTTTATAGACAATGATATAATATTAAATCTTACTGTTACATGTACTTTAGTCAACACTTCTTTCATTGGTTCTGGATACATTTGATAAAAAGTGGCTGCTCATGAGGGAAACATTTTACATTTTTGTACTGTTATGGTCATGTTAGAGGGATGGCTGTTCTTGAGGGGTACTTTTGAATACAAAACTCATTGGTGCCAAGTGATTCTGGCTGTAAGAACCGGGTGGCCACTGGTCAGAGGGACCATTCAAGAGGGGGACTACTATATATATATTACCTTCACATAATGAAATTGGATCCATGACCATACTTACCTTATTACAGGAACTGTGTTATATTGAAGGGCTTTTGTGTGAGAGAGAGCTGTAATTGGTAATTTTCATGTAATAGGTACTGGAAATGGAATTGCATTGGAAGTCTTCGATTCCTATGATCCGGAAGTGGAAGCATTGGCTATTGTTTTGGGTAAGTGCTTATATTATCAGGGTTGGGCAAAGTCCAATTCAGAGGAATGTGCAGGGAAGTTTATTCTCCCCCCTCCTCAAGATTGAGCCATATTTAGATATGTATCTTTATAGTCCTGTCATTTGCATATCCACTCCAACCTCAGGCAGTTAGATCTTTGGATTCTGCCTTGACAGTTTACAGTGATGCCTCATTACAGTGAAGTTCACAAGAGCAGTAAAGTGTATTGCCTTAAACTGGTGAGGTCACCTTAGAATGAGGTATATTATAGGCATGGCTATGCCATTATGGTGAAAAAAAATGTGAAAATAAGAAAACCAGATGGTGCTATATGGAGAGTCACATAGTAATTCTATCTACTTGGCCAAGGATTAAAATAATGTTAAATAATTAACCGGCATTGATAGACCTAAATTTTGACCATTGAATCATTGACCAGACCTGTGTTATTTGAAGGATCACAATATATCAAGCAGCTTATTTGTGGGGCCCTTGTCCTAATTGTTTCCATCAGACACTGTTGGAAGGGCACACAATTAAAGACTTGACCCTAAATTGAAATGCCGCTGAATTTTTGGAACATAAAATTGTGAGAATGAACACTTAGATGTATTTATCATAGCTGTGTCAACAGAACTGAGAACGGATTTGATATTTGATATGTTTGTTGGTGTTGTATGTTCATGCCATTCTTCTTCCATACATCAGTCAGCATATAAGTTTAGCTTTGTTACTTCATTGCCATGAAACTTTGTATCTTCAGAAGTCTTATTTTCCTAGCAAAGGTAGGTCTGCTTTAGGAAGAAAATAGGGACTTTTGTTTGACAAATGTTTGTGTTAATTTATTTTGACATGGATAGTCAATATCTTTTGCTGTCTAAAACTCATCAGTACTAGTTCATTTCTTTGACTGTACTAGTCCAAAACTCATCAGTACTAGTTCATATCTTTGACTGTACTAGCACAAAACTCATCAGTACTAGTTCATATCTTTGACTGTACTAGTCCAAAACTCATCAGTACTAGTTCATATCTTTGACTGTACTAGTCCAAAACTCCTCAGTACTAGTTCATATCTTTGATTGTACTAGTCCAAAACTCATCAGTACTAGTTCATTTCTTTGACTGTACTAGTCCAAAACTCATCAGTACTAGTTCATTTCTTTGACTGTACTAGTCCAAAACTCATCAGTACTAGTTCATTTCTTTGACTGTACTAGTCCAAAACTCATCAGTACTAGTTCATTTCTTTGACTGTACTAGTCAAAACTCATCAGTACTAGTTCATTTCTTTGACTGTACTAGTCCAAAACTCATCAGTACTAGTTCCTATCTTTGTTCTAGTCCAAAACTCAACAGTACTAGTTCATTTCTTTGACTGTACTAGTCCAAAACTCATCAGTACTAGTTCCTATCTTTGACTGTTCTAGTCCAAAACTCATCAGTACTAGTTCATTTCTTTGACTGTATTAGTCCAAAACTCATCAGTACTAGTTCATATCTTTGGTTGTAATATTCCAAACCTGTAAATAAAAGCCAATATCTTTAACCTTACTGGTCTAAAAATTGGCAGTACTAGTCCATAACTTGTCAAGCTTAACGTGTTTGTATAATTAGAGAAGTAATGCAAATGGCTTGAAATAAGTCTGTCAAAATTTTTACAAATGTGTTTGCATATTTGCATTGGTTTTCATATTATTTCATCCATTTTGATTCCTAACATAGTGTTTTCATTATTCTTTTAATATATTTTATTATTTGCTTTGTTTGTTTATCATAATCAATAAATTTCAATGGAAATTTGATGACAGTTTTAACTTAAGTGATCAGCTAATCTTTATTCCACAGGCCAAAGACAAGCGCATTCAACATTTAGTGTCCATGCTAATGGTAAACACCTGAAGTACTCCATCCTATTATTGAGCTATGGTTTCTTTGGGGATGTGATATACAATTCAGAAACTAGGAGGAACCTCGGGAGAGCTAGATATGCCTGTAGGTACAGGTATACATTTATACATGCTTGATATTACAACAAACATTGTATTTGAAAGGCTGACACAGATCACAAGCTAAACAGAGGTGTAATGACTCGTTTTGGCATCACAGTATTTTCTGTGATGATATACTGCTGTTTTACTGCTGGAGTATTTCAGTATGTATTGCACTGGGAGTGTAACAATACAACTGTACAGAAGTTCATGAAAGTGTTGTATCATGATATATATGTTGAGAGAAGAAATAAAATTGAAGACCATTATGTCTCACATTAAAAGGAGCACAGTTATATTGTGAGTTATTACCCTTCTGCTTAACATTAGTTCATTCCGTTAGGAATTTACTTGGTATTTTTTGGGATTGGACTTTTTTAAATAGCTCTCATTAAAAACCCTCTGCAGTTTCTAAAAGAGATATTTGGAAAAACTGTACACTTAACCCAGTAAGCATTTGAACTAATTTCGATGTTGGTATGAAAATTGGCATCTGTGAACTGGAAGTTATTATTAGATGAACATTGTTTCTTGCATATTCTCTCAATTTCTGAAGTTGTGCTTACTTTTTTTGCATCTAAATCCCATATCATACCAAAACCCTAAAGTAAGTCTTTCCCTCAGACTGGTCTTGTTATCTTGTAAAACATGGTATAGATTGCATCGCACTGTTAAAATAATTAGTGATGCTGTGTAAATTTCTGCTAACTGACAATTTTTGTTTTGAAAAGAATTTTATTTTGTAATTAAAACATAAATAAAAAAATAAAAATTAAAAAAGTGGCCATTTATGTAATGGTGTAGTTCAAGTAGTTTCAAACAGACTAAATCCATCATCATTATGAGACCCTACGAACAGTGCATATGTTGAGAACATCAGCATTTCTGTGTACATTTCAGCATGTTAATGTTTCAGTTTGAGTATTAGATGCAAAGAATGTAGGTATAGATTTAAAACCATTTGTGAGAAAATGTCTCATTTTTCTAGTGCAGACTTTAATACCAGCATATATATGAACCTCCCATGTATGCAAAATTGTTAGTGATAAATTTAATATATTTTTCACATTTGGATTAAAGTTTTGCATATTTATGGTAATACTGCCAGTGATCACATGACACTGAACTGCTTAAGCAGAACAAGACAATGTAGCTGCTAATTTCACCTTTTGATCCAATTAGCATGGTTGGCTGGCTTCATTGTTTGAAGTTTGTCAAAGTATATTATACTGTGTGTGTGCAAATGTAATTCTGAAAAGATTAAGGACCTCTAATTGATTATGGTTGGGTTACTAAAGAGCTCAATGGGCATAAAACAATATCTTCCATGCATGGTATGTTCTGCTTAAAGTTGTCATGATTGATTGGAGTCTGTATTTTGTATGACTGAAAGTAATTTGGACAGGGTTAACGATGTTAATTCATTAAAGTTGGATTGATTAAGAGCTCAAGTGGCATAACATTGGATTGGTTTAACCTTGGTATTTCAAGTTTTGTTGAGATGTCTAAGCGTACCAATGCCAGAATACCAAAATCCATGCAACTGATATACCACATGAAATTCAAGTTAAATGCCTTATTGCCAAACATTTGGATTTTGCTATTGCCAGATCTGCATTAGTGGAATGAGTGTAGGGAAACATTAAACATTAAAAGTTGGAAAGAAGAATCACTTCTTTTGAATAAAATAGTTACTGCAACAAATTTTTATCTCAGCAACAGAAGTAATCATTTCACTTCATGAAACTGAAAAATTGTGCTGTATAGTGTTTGTATTTGGTGTAGAGTTAAAGCAGAAAGTTTAAAAAGTGAGAAAATTAAACATTTCTGCTTGTATATTAACACACACACACAAACACACAGTATAGTTCACAACAAACTTAATCCTTGCCAGTATGTTTGTTTGAGAAAACTACCAAACTTTGGCACTGCAGACATAATGATATACAGTGTAACTGTGGGCTTGTCTCTAAAGGTAATGTAAATTGATTTCAAAAACTTCTTGTATCCTTTGTTTTTAAGAAAATATTCGGTGTTGCGTGTTTAATGAAGACATGATAGGTTATATCCTTTTGAGGTGATTGAAGTGCCAGGGACACAACTGAGCAGGATTTAAATGTGTACACTTCTGGTTGTAAATTAGGAACACTAACCATTGAGCCACCATAGTTTCTAGAAATATAGCCACCAATGGCCAAATATATACCATTTGTACTTGCTTATAAGTTGTGTCCAGATGCACACTGCAAACCCAGATATGCCATTGTATCATGCACCTGCAGATCTGGGTCTATGCAGTTTGTTAGGAGTAATCAGTCAAATAAATGACATAGACCTTAAACTCCAGTGCATCAGGATTTGTGTTGTTTGCAGTTGGATTTGACTCATAAGCAGATACATATGGTACATATAAGGGCAACTCATTTTGCCAGAAGTGGTTATAGAGGTGGTAGCTATATAGAAATAATCCTGTAATGTCTTGGTGTGAATTAATCAACGATTGATGGACTTAGAGATAGAGTACCTATCAGAGACAGGTCCAGATGTAAAGGATAGGTATAGACTTTCACACTTTTCTGATACAGTTACAGTATCTGTCAGATGTGTACAAATGGTTCATAAAATTTAAATGTTTCAGTTTGCATTTATTTTCACAGGTTCTTAGGAATGCATTCTGAATATTGTGATAAACTCCATTCAGAGTTAGAAACATTCCTTGCTCAGGACATATGACAACTTTTAATAGGCAAGTAAAAATAATGTTGTATAAACTGTGATGGAAACAAACTGGTATTTTGGGAATTAAAAATCTTTATTCTGAGCAAAAAAGAAGTTTCTGGAGTTTTCCAGTTCAGCAAGTCTTTATATGATTATGTTTGCTGTCATCCATTATACTTCATTCTTTGGGGCCCAGAGTGTCCAAGTGGTCTAAAGCACTCACCATTACAGATAACTGCCGTCTCACCCCTCTGTGTGGGTTCAAGTATCAGGCTTGGCCAATGTGGGTACTTGAGAAAGCTTGCCAGTAGCTTCTCGTATGTCAGTGGGTCCATTACGGGGTTTTCCCTGGTTCTTCCTCCACCATTAATACTGGCTGCCATGTATAGCCTGTCATGTGCTGAAAAATGGCGTTAAAAACACACAACAACAACAACAACAAAAATCTTCCTCCACCATTTATACTGGCCACCATGTATAGCCTATCTTGTGCTTAAAAATGGTGTTAAACCCTATAACAACAACATCTCCTTTCTTCCACATCACAGGATGTAATTACAATACAGTTTGGTTATATATTTGCCTTCCTGCTTCTGAGGTACAAAAACGGGTGACATATTTTGCTTTTCTTTGGTCCCCTGCAAAGGTTTTAAAAATCTCAGTGCTTGAGATATGTTTTCCTCACTTGAGCAAGCATGGTGAAACATGTATCACTTTTCCGCTGTAATGGTATCAGCAACTTTCAAGTTTTGTCTTAAGGGTTTGTGAGTCGACTGTGGGATGGGGGGGTGATTCATTACTAGACAGTGCTCTTCTGTTCCTCCCAACTCATGCATTTCATGTACTTGCCAACAGCCACTTATCACAACAAGTGTAGAAAACCAAGATGTACCAGAATCTTAAACCAACAAATCATCTCAATGAAATAGGGATAAGTGTCTTTCATCTTGAGTTGATTCACTGCTTTATGGTCAAGGGGATAAGTATCTTTTATGGTGAGTTGATTTACTGCCTTATGGTCAAGGGGATAAGTGTCTTTTATGGTGAATTGATTTAGTGCCATATGGTCAAGGGGATAAGTGTCTTTTATGGTGAATTGATTTACTGCCTTATGGTCAAGGGGATAAGTGTCTTTTATGGTGAGTTGATTTACTGCCTTATGGTTAAGGGGACAAGTGTCTTTCATGGTGAGTTGATTCACTGCCTTATTGTCAGAGGGCACAACAATCAATAGGACCATCCTTTTCCTCATTACATACAAGCACTATTTTACTGAGGTTGATATAACTGCCCCATTGTCTTATAGGTACTTTTTCTTGTAATTGTAACCACAATGCCTGTGTCTATTAGAAAGTTGACCCAAGTTCCATGTACAGATCCCAGAAGCTACATCCTGGTATCTTTCATTGCACCCAGCCAGTCATATTCCTAAACCAGGAATCATTATCCAACTCCTGTCCCATGGGGATGGCCTCCACCTAGGTTTCAGACTGGTAAGATTTTGGACTTCCTCTTAAGGAAGTCCTATTTGAAATGTTCCATTTGCCTGCACTTGTTACAAGCTTTTCTCTTATTTTTCTTTCCCATCCAGATTATGCGTTCACAGTCTATAATGAAGTATCATGTTCTGCAACTCTGCTCTAAACTTCCTCATTGACCATACATACTCAGTTATAAAGTGAGTCCAACTGCAAACTACACAGACCTAGATCTGCTGCCACATAATGTGCTGGCAGATCTGAGTCTGTGCAGTTTGTTAGGAGTAATGAGTGGAACAAACAAGATTGACCCTGATCTGCAGGACTGGTGCAGTATGCTACAGCAGATAAGGATCTTTGCTGTTTGCAGTATGACTCAACTTACAGGCAAATATAGGTTGTATTTCTGTATCAGGAATCAGTATGCTTCATGCAAATCTTCCAGAATCCTTTTCCTGAAATTTTATTCAATTAAAAGCTTCTAGTGCTACAGCAATTTATGGGGGCCCCGAGTGGCCGAGTGGTCTAAAGCGCTGTCCATTAAGGATCACAGCCATCTCACCTCTGTCTGCATGGGTTCGAGTCTCGGATTCAGCCAATGTGGGTATGTGAGAAAACTTGCCAGTAGCTTCTCGTGGGTCGGTGGTTCTCTCTGGGGTTTTCCCGGGTTCTTCCTCCACCATTAATACTGGCTGCCATATATAGCCTATCGTGTGCTGAAAAATGGCGTTAAACCCTACAACAACAACAACAACAAAAGCAATTTATGATGCAACATCAAGAGTTTTAGGACATGCCTGTTGTATTCTTATCCTAAGTTAAAGAATCAATAAATTTTTCCATTGAAAGTGTTTCAAGCAATTCTTGAATGGGGATTTTTGCTTATCCCAATTCTGAAGTGTTTTGTCACCTCTTCTAAGGCAGTTCTTTAGTTGTACTCTGTTGATTTCTGTTTGGTTCTTTAACATAAAGCTTCTTTGTAAAGAATCAAAGAGCTTATTATAATCCAGGACTTTGGATCTCAGTAGCTATTGGACTCACCATTAAGCTGTTGGACTCCACCACATTGGCCAGTTGGACTCACTGTTAGGCTGTTAGGTTCGCTGCCAGATAAAGCCATATCTCTTCTTTTGTACATGTATTAAAATGTTTTTGAAAATCCATTAGTGGTGTGGTACCATCATAAGTATATTACCAGTGGCTGCTTTGGTTTGCTTTCTTCAGAAAACTCCAGTCTTTGGAGAGTTTGGCTTACTGATGATGTTATTTGTTGATCAGTTCTTAGAGTCCCGAATGCATTATTTACAGTTTCTTACTCCAGTTCCTGAATTATCCCCACTGCCTCCAATTTGTGCAGCATGGAACCCATAGACCACCAAAACCAACAGTGCTGTTTAGTTCTTTAATTCAGATCTTAATCATATCAGAGTTTACAATCATCTCTCATCTAAGCCATCACATGCTTCAAAATTTTATATTTTAGTTCTCTGTTACTTTTCACATGCCAGAGTTACAAAGGTCATTGCTGAATTGCATGGAGCTCATAAAAATTCTGTTCCCAAACTAATGTGCCTTGGAAGTGCTAATAGAAATATGTTGGTCTTATTTGATCATTATTTTACTGGTGTCATTAGATTAGTGATAACCTTTTGTTACTTCTTTCCTGTTTGCTACCTTTACAAGCTATTTACAATATAGACAAAGATATCTAACTTTAGTATTTGTTTTCTAGCAAACAAAAAAGAGTTTCTAGCCAGCATATAATAGTTTTATATCACCCGGTTAAAGGTCAAGTGAGCTTGTATCATGGCCCTGCATCCAGTTTTTATCATGTGTTGTGCACAGTACATGTCACATCCGTCAACAGTTGCTTATAGACTTGTTTTGTTTGTCATGTGTTGTGCACAGTGAGCATGGTTGAATCCAAGAATAGTTCCTTACAGACTTGTTTTATTCATGTGTCATACACAGTGCATGTTGAATCCAACAACAATACCCTATGGACTGGTTTTGTTTGTCATGTGTTATGTACAGTGCATGTCACATTTATCAATAGTTCCATATAGACCGGTCTTGTTTGTCATGTGTTGTGCACAGTGCCTGTTGAATCCAACAAGAATTCCCTTTAGACTGGTTTTGTTTGTCATGTGTTATGCACAGTGCATGTCACATCCATCAGCAATTTCTTATAGACTGGTTTTGTTTGTATTGTGTTGTGCACATTGCATGTTGAATCCAAAGTTCCTTGTAGACTTGTTCTGTTTATTATGTGTTGTGCACAGTGCCTGTTGAATTGAACAGTTCCTTTTAGACTTGTTTCATTTGTTTTGTGTTGTACACACTGCATATTGAATTCATCAGCAATTCCCCATAGACTGGTTTTGTTTGACATGTTGTGCACAGTGCATGTTAAATGCAACAACAGTTCCTTATAGACTTGTTTCATTTGTTATGTGTTGTGCAGAGTACATGTTGACTTGAACAACAATTCCCAATAGACTGGTTTTGGTTGACATATGCACAGTGCGTGACACTTCCATCGACAATTTCTTACGGATTAGTTTTATTTACTACGTGTTGTGCGCAGTGCATGTTGAGTCCAACAACAATTCCCTATAGACTGGTTTTATTTGTCATGTGTTGTGTACAGTGCATGTCACATCCATCAACAATTCCTTATAGGCTGGTTCTGTTTGTCGTGTTTTGTGCACAATGCATGTTGAATCCAACAAGAATTCCCTATAGACTGGTTTTGTTTGGCATATCACATCCATTAACAGTTCCTTATGGACTTGTTTTGTTTGCATAATGTCGTGCTCAGTGCATGTTGAATCCAACAACAATTCCTTGTAGACTTTATTTTTCCAGAAGAGGAATTGAAATTCATTTGAAAGCTTATTAGTGGTGGGTGGTGTAGTGTAAGGGCTTTATGAATACATTTTGCTCTGACTTCCAATGTTGCTTTATATCAACAAGTACTCTGTTGATTTATGATGAGCAAACTTTGCACACTTTAATATGGTGATGTAGGCTCTAACTGGCTGACCTTGTGGATCCACGAACAAGCTCATGGACCAGTTCAGTACGCAACAAACATTTTTCATTTTAATCTGGGCCCTGATTAACTGACTTTGTGGATCCACTTGAAGCATTTGTTTTATGTACATATACTGATTAAACTTTATATCAAGTTACATCATTATAATGTTGAATGAACTTTTGACATCATATCAGTGATTTGATCTGGACTCTAATTGGTCAGCTTTGTAGATGTAGTAAAGATTTGACCAGTATTTATGATCAGATTTTAATTAAACTTTATTTGCTCTGCATTTTCTTTTAGATCAATAACATTTCAGACTATTGAATATTTAAATGAAGGTACCAGACACTTAATAAAAAGATTTTTTGTGAAACATGCTGTCGTGAGTAGATTTATCACAGCAGACTCTTGGAACTTGGACATGTATAATAACCCCAAAAATTTGCTTATATTAGTGAGATTATCTGGGCTGATTCGCTTACTTTGTGGATGCATAAGAATCTTTATTTGTGATCTGATTCTGATGAAATTTGCCAGTTATCTTGATATCAGCAGAATATTGGACACGTTGAATAGCCATCAAGCTTGGTACATATTATTGGACAAGTTTAATAACCACCAAGCTTGGTACATATTGTTGGACTAGTTTAATAGCCATCAAGCTTGGTACATATTATTGGACAAGTTAATTAGCCATAAAGCTTGGTACATATTACTGGACAAGTTTAATAACCACCAAGCATGGTACATATTATTGAACAAGTTTAATAACCACCAAGCTTGGTACATATTATTGGATAAGTTAAATAGCCATTAAGCTTGATATTGGACTAGTTTAGTAACCATCAAGCTTGGTGCAAATTATTGAACAAGCTAAATAGCCATCAAACTTGGTACATATTATTGAGGTGAAGTGTACTTTGATTGGCAGACCCTGCAAGTACACTAGAGGCCTTTTTATTGTCATATATTGACGAAAATTGTTATATAGATTTGTATCAAGATTCTAGACAAGTTCTGTAGCCAAACAAATCTGTCTCTCTGCGGATTTTAGCAGAGGCTTTATTCTTGAACACATTTTGATTGAATTTGATATGTAACTTAAATGGACAAGACTGCAGAAAGTCTAATGTGCAACAAAATCTACACATAATAATGAAATGAACTGGCTCTGTTTTGATATGAAATGGCTATGATTTGATTTCAAATTGGTCTTTATGGTTATTATCTGCCGTTCTGTATAATCATTCTTACAAAGATAGGCAAGTGTCAAAATTGCATCAATTGACAGTGAAACATCTTTGGAATAACTTTTGACCAGTTAACAGGTGAATGATCAGAGGCTTGATTGAGACTCTTGTTTGTCTCATGTTATTAAATCTTCATACAGGGGAATTTTTTTCTCGCATTCTTTTACCTTTTAAATGTTCTTTCAGCAGTACTGGTCACAGACCAGAAGAACTTATGGGATGGCCTATTGGCCATTTCCAGTTGTCTGACATCGATCCATAAACAAAAGTATTATCATCTGATTATCATTCCTCCTAAACTACTTGGAGGATTGCTATGAACCTTTACACACACATTAACCCCAAGGTCAAGTTGGTCCTGAATAAAAATGGCACTGCTGTGACATCCAATATGACCACCACTGCAGCCATCTTTGAAAAGCTTGTTGTCAATACTACTAAATGGATGGTCAAATAAATGGGAATTTACACTAAAAGATTTTGTATTATGTCTAGTTGTCCTGAAGGAAAATGGTGCCAATTTGATGTCTACTATGGTGACTTCAGCATAGCTGCCAACCCTCACGAATTTGGCGTGAATTTCACAACTTTTTCAGCGATTCACAGATTCACGCTGCAAGCCAAAAATTCACAAATTCTCCAATTCTCAATTATTTTAAATCTTTAATAAAATAACCGATTTCCCATTAAGCGCTAGTCGTGACATTCGCAGTTGCCGAAACAGTCCGGTGCTGCTGGTCGCGATATTAGTAGATCTACAGCCGATTAGTACAGTTGGCCTGGTAGCAAGCATTTTAGCCTACTTTAATCTATATGTATAAGAGTAGTTTTACAAATGCTTTTGAAAGAAACTGGGGCCTAACCGGAATTTTGCTCTGCGCATGTGTCACCAACACTGATTTGAGTTACCATTCAGCATCAAAAATTGGCCGTGCATTCTGCATTAAACATTGATATTCATCATGCTTTTTGCACTAAGTGTGCCATCATGGAGACAATGTGAGGAAGCACGTCAGTTGCAAAAAACACGTAGAAGTTGGGAAAATTAAGAATTCGCAGATTTCAGCTCTGGAATATTTTAAGCCATCGGCAGCAGACCTGCAAGCTACCAGTACTGAAGCATTATTTGTGAGTTTTCTTGTCAAACACAATCTACCTTTATCAGCTGGAGACCATGCTAAACATTTGTTCTGACAAATGTTCCCGAACTCGAAAATCGCTTCCAAATTTTCCTGTGGAAGAACCAAAAGTGCTGCAGCTCCTGTGCATTCCTCACAGTAACAGTGACAGCGAAAGAGTATTTTCTCTAGTGAGGAAGAATAAGACAGACTTTAGGGCCTCCTTAGCTGCAGAAAATTTGTCAGCAATTTTAGTTACCAAGATCAACCAGCAGGCAAGAAGTCTGAACTGTTTAGAAAACAAATTTACGATCAAGCAGTTGAGGAAGTTTGAGTCTGCCACAGTATCATGTCTTGATAAATAAATATTTCTGCATATATGTAGTGTTTTAGTTCTATATTGTGATCTTGATATAGTGTAGTATTGACAGGCAGAGTGGATGGAGTTATTGTCGTGATATTTTTCACTAATTCATGTCCAAATTCATGACTTTTTATCTCTATTTTCACTAAATGTGAGCCTGGAAGGTTGGCAGCTATGCTTCAGCAGCCATCTTTAAATCTAGTTTTTCCTACCCCTTCTGGACAGAAAGTCTGATCAGAATGACAGTTTCACTGGTGTTTAGTTGGTCTTATATGAAAATTAT
Organism: Sinohyriopsis cumingii; assembly: GCA_028554795.2. NCBI lineage: Eukaryota > Metazoa > Mollusca > Bivalvia > Unionida > Unionidae > Sinohyriopsis > Sinohyriopsis cumingii. The sequence goes on along the minus strand of CM068824.1, from coordinate 114,028,216 downwards.
ACCAATCTGATATCCAATATAGCTGTAACAGACACCATCTTGAAAAACTTTGTACAACTCTTCCTATATGGAAAATCATATCAACATTGGGTTTTCACCAGAGGACAGCGTATTATGAAAATGGTGCCTGTCTGATATCCAGTAATGTCATGATGGCCGCTCTTGAAAATCTTGTTATTCATACTGCTTCTCAATGGAAAGCCACATCAACATGGAGTTCTCACCAGAAAACTAATTACAGCATGAAGTTGGTCCTGAATGCATGTGGTGCCTATTTGATGTCCAATATGTCTGCTAGAATGAACATATTGTAAATGTTGTCACTAATTCTTCAGAATGGTTTGTCATATCAACATGAGGTTTCACCAAAAGTTTTCTATTGGTGTCGAAATGTCTAAAATGAAGATGATGACAATGCAACATCAAATACCGCTGTTACAGTGGCTGATTTGACAGTGGCTCTTGTCACTCAGGAATATCAGAGAAGGCGTCAACACTTCGTAGCTTAAAAGAAGAAATGGTTTTTGTCTTGAATTCCAGGAAATTCTTTTCAGACAGTAGAGTATCAGTCTCTTTTAGGGACTCTTATTTCAAAATATCTTTATGAATTTTTATCTTTATTTTTGCAGTGAGAGCAAAGGTGAAAACAAAGGTAATAAAGACAGCTGTTTCAAATTAAATGGCTAACAGATAAAAGTGGAGGGTTGAATGGTTCTAAAGGTCCCTGGGAGGCTGAGTGGTCTAAGGTGCTTTCCTTTACAGGTCATTGACATCTCACCTCTGTTTGGGTGGGTTTCAAGTCTCAGACACAGCCAGCATGGGTATGTGAGAAAACTTACCGGTAGTTTTCCACATGTTGGTAGTTCATCCACCAAATATACTGGCAGCTATGTATAGCCTATTGTGTGCTGAAAAATGGTATTAAACGTTAAGCAAGAATAATAACAATTAAATGGCTCTAATACTTTAAAAGCAGACCTCCAGTTTGGCCTGTACAAAACAGTTCATTTTATATGCTTTTTGTTCAGTTTTTATATCACGTGATAGCAGTTGTCTTTCAGATAGAGTTTGGAGTAACAATAATTTGCTATTTTCAGAAAGCCTTAGGACAGCTCAGATTATTTGATATAAAATGGAAGTATCTTACAAATGTGTCAAAAGACATATGGAATATTATTGTACTGATGAAAAGGAAACGTTGTCTTTTGAAGTAATCTATAAATGGATTCCTATTTTGATGATACAGATAAACACTTTATTTTATCTTCAAAGAGTGGCAGAAGATAGAGGGAAGATTCAGTGGGGTTTCTACCATCTGTCAGTGGAATAATCATGACTTCAGTGATCCTCCGATTCATCACAGTAAACACAAGGATGCTGTCATAGCTGTCACTAAGCGAATGAGCAGAACTCAGTTGATCAACTTTATCTATAAAGGATTTGTTAAGGCTCAGATACCTGAGGTATGTGACCTTCTTTTCTTTACTGTACATACTTTTGTAACACATACCCAGTTGTAAATAGCATAAACCAGGCACCATTGTCACAAAACTTTTGAGCACAAAACTTTAACACGTGCTCAAATTTTAAACAATTTGATCATATATGACTTTAGTTCAACAGAGTTTGGAATTAAAATAGTTTTGTGTTATCTAATGGGTACTGTTTGTATTTCAAGCTTCAAAGAGATTGAGAAACTAGAGGTATGATTTTTAGAACCTGTCTGAAGTAGAGGAGAGCTACTATACTACTAATGGCATGTGCATCAGCATCTGTACATATAAAAGCATGTACATATGTATAGACTCACTGCATCTAAGCCATTCTTTCTTGCTAGGTCCTAGGCATCAATTTGGATTGATTTTCATAGCATCTTCCTGCTGGTGAAGGGGCTAATTCAGGTACATTTAATGTACATTGTTGGTTAAGTTTTTGCATGTACTGGTCTGTTTTTGCACCCTGTAAATATACTGATAAAGGGATGCATCTTGATCAGTAATATAACTGAATTACAAAAGAAGGTCACTGTGACCCATATTTCATACATTATTGCCGTTGATTAAATATTTTGATTTACCTTAATTCCTTGAGCTCAGTTCAGGTTATAATCATCAAACTTGATTATATGCATCCCTTGATAGTAAAATAACCTTACAATAAAATAGTTACTGTGATGGGCATTTCACATATACTGGTTTATGTTAAATGTTTGTGTTTAACTCATGACCACATAAGTTTTTTTCATCCTATATACTTATTGTTATGCCTGGAATCATGAAACTTGGTAAGGGAATTCAGCTTGAAGACTATTGCCCTACTCTTCACAAAAGAAGGTCACTGTGACCCATATTTCATGATTAATCAGCTTGTTTAAATTTTGTTTTTACTATTCATGCTTTAATCATTACATTTCTGTTAGTACCACACTTGTACAGAAAAGTCACTCTGACCTACATTTCTCATTTTATGTAAAGTTTTGCTGTTAGCTCATTATCAGAAAAATTGTTTGCTTGCTATCTTCATACTTTCCTATCTAGAATCATAAAACTTCATGAGAGGATGCAGCTTGACAAGCACTGCTTACTCTTTATATAAAGACCCATATTTAACACTTCAATGAATTGGGTTAATTTTTTTGTTTGACATTCATTTTCTTGACACTGTTCTTGCCAGAGTTATGAAATTGGTCATAATATGCATCTCTTAGTACCACACCCTTACACTAAAATAATCTCATTGTGACCTATATTTCTTTTTCTAATGGCCTTAGCTCATCACCACATGAATTTTGGGCATGCTGTGTGCATACTGCCTGACCTAGAATAATGAAACTTTGAGGGAATCTGTCTTGAGAAGTACTTCACCAGATTTACAAAAAGATGTATTTCTGACCTATATTTTATGCCTCAGTAACTTTGCTGAAATGTTATGTATTAGGGGCTTTTTATGTTAGGATCATGAAAATTTTGAGTCCCTATGACCTTCATTTTATGCTATACTAACATAGGTTAAATACTGGTGTTAAGCTCATGACCACATAGATTTTTCCATGCTGTATGTAATCCTTATGACAGTTGGTACTAGGAATGAAAAGTGGTAAACTTTCTCTATTAATGGCTGTACATTGTATATTGTGATATGTTACCCTAAACAAGTTAACTGTGTATTGTACATGTGAATGCCAAGATAAGATGAGTGGGCAGCATGCATTTCATGTGAGGTCTCAGTTTTAATGGATAATAAAGGTAACTATAAATACATGAACTATACATCTGATAGTGGTAATACTGGGTGTCATAAGGTTACTGAACTCCTGTGACTTTCATTCAGTAAAATCAGGCTTCTAGGTTGTACAAGGATAATAGCTTCTGATGCAGATTCAAAGAACAATTTGAAGAAAATATTCTCTGGTTTTTATCAGCTCATAATTGTAATTTGATGTAGAAAAGAATGTTTTTAAGATGATGTCTTTTATGCCTTGTAATGGGGGGGGTCAAGTTCACTTTAGTCTGAATTTTTTTTCTTCTGTTACATGATAATTAATGTTTTGTGTGGCTCCTGAAGACTATCAAAAGGTTTATTGAGATATAAAATCATTGATTACACTGGTTAATTTTGGAGTTCAGATTTTGTGCTTAGACAGGATTGTGACTACAGTTCCAGATCTAGTGGTTATGCAGTATGTTATTTCATATCTGGGTCTGTGCTGTCAGTAGTTGCTTAAATGTTGTGTTTTTGTACCAAACACTAGAGTATTCTGGTTGATGTTGCTTAAATTGTGTATTTTTGTACCAAACACTAGGGTATCTGGGTTGATGTTGCTTAAATTGTGTATTTTTGTACCAAACACTAGGGTATCCGGGTTGATGTTGCTTAAATTGTGTATTTTTGTACCAAACATGAGAGTATTCGGGTTGATGTTGCTTAAATTGTGTATATTTATACCAAACACTAGAGTATCCTGGTTGATGTTGCTTAAATGGTGTATTTTTGTACCAGACACTAGGTTATCCTGATTGATGTTACTTAAATTGTATCTTTTTGTTCCAAACACTTGAGATATCGTGGTTGATGTTACTTAAATTGTGTTTTTTTATACCAAACACTAGAGTATCCTGGTTGATGTTACTTAAATTGTATCTTTTTGTTCCAAACACTTGAGATATCGTGGTTGATGTTACTTAAATTGTGTCTTTTTGTACCAGACACTATAGTATTATGTTTGATGTTACTTAAATTGTGTATTTTTGTACCAAAAGTCTATGTTGTTCTGGTTGTTGTGACTTAGATGGTATTTTGGTTCTAAAAGCTATGGTATTTTGGTGGATATTATATAACTGGTGTATTTTTGTACCAAATGCTGTGATTTCATAATTGATGTTACATGGATGGTGTATTTTCTTGTACTAAACACTATGTTATTCTGGTTGACATTACTTAAATTCTGTATTTTGCACCAAAGACTATGGTATCATGGTTGATGCAACACAGATGGTGTATTTTTTTATATTAAACACTGAATTATTTTGTTTATGTAAAATACATGGTGTGTTTTTGTATCTGACACAATGGTACCCTGGTAGAGGTTATTTATATGGTTTGTTTGTGTACTAAAACTATGGTATCATTGTAGATGTTACATATTAAATAGTGTCTTCTTGTACCAAACACTGTAGTAATTTGATTGTTGTTGCTTACATTATGTAATTTGTAACAGACACTTTGGTATTGTGGTTGATGTTGCATAAATGTTGAATTTTTTTAAATAACCATTATGGAACCATAGTTAAACTTGCATAAATGGTGTATTTTTATACATTGTATTATTATGGCTGATGTTACATCCAATGTGTATTTTTGTAACAGACTCAATGATATCATGGATGATGTTACACAAATAGTGTATTTTCATTCCAAACCGTAGCATTTTGAATGCAAGTCTCATCATAGTATTCAGAGACACAAGACACAATTCAAAATACAAGCACATAGGTAAAATACTTGGAATGTATATGTCCTTCTTAATATTCAACCCCAATATAGGATAATTCTGGTGGAAGAGTATAGAATTTCTTTCAACAAGATAAAAGTCACTTCTTGTATTTCAGATATGTAAGGTTTAATGTAAATTTTGACAGGTTTTTTTTATATTCTTTTTCAAAACAGTCGTTAACTTTTCCTTTAGTTTTCATGAATTTAAAATTATTTGTGGTATCAGTTTTCATGGATTTCATGGTTTTCTCAAGTCATGAATTTGAAGGCCCATCAAATATTGTTAATCTCTAGTCCAAAAAATTTAATAGAAGTATCAGCAACACGTGTAATTTTTGCAGAACCTCGAATGTTAATGCCCATAATGTTCAGTGCGTTTCAAAGTAGCATTTTTAATACAGAGACTACTAACTCATTTGAAAGCAAATTAGTCTAATATGTATTTTTTAAAATTTGAACTCCTTAATAAGGCATTTTTATGTCTTCCTTGCTCAGAATTAATGAAGTCTTGACTTAGATTTACTTTCTTAACACAGGTACAAGAGACTTGCGTTAGATTTTATTTTGATCCACATAAGCCTAAACAGCAAGGTCTTTAGGATCTAAGCAAAGTCATTTTTTTTGTTGCAGTCAGTAAATTGTTTTTTCTTTTTCTTTTCCATGCAATTGATTGGTCCAGATGTCAACTCTGTAAAGTTCTTGGTTGTCTGCAGATATAGAGTGTGTTTAAAATCTCCCAGTAACCCAGAGACTAAGGAAGGTATGCTAAAGCGATTTAAGAATTGTGATGGTGAAATATTACAGTTGGGAGGTACAGAATTTGAAGCCAGGTACAGCAATAATAATACCATTTAATTTGTGTGGTTTAATTGTTAAATTCAGGTGATTCTTTGACCATATATTTTCTTTTTATGGTTATGAACATGGTTATGGTGTTTTATCAATAGTGTATTGCCCCAACCTTGGATTGCAGCCCTGCCTTCAAAAGCCACCTCCCATTTATTAAAACCATCCAACCAGCCAGTGATACTGAGGAATCCTCAAGCTGACTTCACCTCCCTTCCACCAGCTGTCAGTGAGTCCTACCAATAGATCTCTTGCCCATCCTCAAACAGGGCTCTCTTTTATTTATTATGTAATAACATCTGGAGCACCATGCTTGTTTGACCATAAAGTGGTATTGTTAACTGATGGTCTGGCAATTTCACTTTGCAACATATACATTTTCAAACTGTTTTAACCTAACCATGGTAGTGTGGGTACCATATAAATATGGTCAAACAGAACCTCTATCTGTCTGCGGGTACCATAAAAATATGGATCAGGACAATTATCCTTATGGATGTTGTATCTCTAAATAATAATTTCAAGTTCAAATAATATCAGATAGATACCACGATTTTTGGTTCCATAAATATCATTTTAAAGTCTCCATAATAGTAAATCAGTAATCAGTAAAAGAAGCGCTATAGAAGACTTATTTTGATAGGAACAGCAGACATCAGTGTGGATGTTTACTTGCGGCACTCTTGCTTATGTAGGGAAAATAGTTGATGCTGAGTGGGATAGCCTTAATTAAGATAACATTGATTCGGGGTTTGTTGGAATATGTGGTGGTATCAGTAGATGAGTTTTGCCAAATCTGAGAATCAACTGATTTTCTGTGTTAATATATCCTGCTTTAATGTGGTTTATTATGCACTTGCTCCTTTAAAAACATCCCTGCTAGTAAAGAAAATAAATTTCACAAGATCACAACTTAAATCGATCAGCAAGATTGTTTATGTACAAGTCTGTCATGTGCATAGTCCTTTCTTGTATTGAAAGATACACTTAATGAGTCTGTCATGTGTATAGTCTATTCTTGTATTGAAAGATACACTTAATGAGTCTGTCATGTGCATAGTCTTTTCTTGTATTGAAAGATACACTTAATGAGTCTGTCATGTGCATAGTCTATTCTTGTATTGAAAGATACACTTAATGAGTCTGTCATGTGCATAGTCTATTCTTGTATTGAAAGATACACTTAATGAGTCTGTCATGTGCATAGCCTATTCTTGTATTGAAAGATACACTTAATGGGTCTGTCATGTGCATAGCCTTTTCTTGTATTGAAAGATACACTTAATGAGTCTGTCATGTGCATAGTCTATTCTTGTATTGAAAGATACACTTAATGAGTCTGTCATGTGCATAGTCTATTCTTGTATTGAAAGATACACTTAATGAGTCTGTCATGTGCATAGCCTATTCTTGTATTGAAAGATACACTTAATGAGTCTGTCATGTTCATAGTCTATTCTTGTATTGAAAGATACACTTAATGAGTCTGTCATGTGCATAGCCTATTCTTGTATTGAAAGATACACTTAATGAGTCTGTCATGTACATAGCCTATTCTTGTATTGAAAGATACACAATGAGTATATCATGTACATACCCTTTTCTTGTATTGAAAGATACACACAAAAGTATGACTGTGTACCAGAGGGAAGCTATTACAGGTGTATTTGAGTGAAAGGTATTTGTGCAAACACAGACAGACACTGGAAAATTGCTTATTTATCAGTCTGTTCAAATTGTGTGCTCCCCTCGTCTTGATCACGTGGGAACAGTGTTCAAATTTGAACTTCATTTTGATTGGTTGCATTGAAGCAAGAAATATCTGCTGTATATGCCAAGGTATAGATAGGGTTATCAGAACCTTGGCTAGTGAAGATGTAGAGTCTGTTGAAGAGTAGAAAATTAAATATATAGATTAAATAGGCCTTTGACAGTTGTACTTTTAGCTAGCTTAACATTAGACTTATAGTAACAGATTATAATGCTTGGACTTGTAAGAAAAGGAAAAACATACAATTTGTCCGTTACTACTACTAATAATAATGTGGATTAATCAATGCATAATACTTACAATTTTAAATACACATAAAAACATATGACAACAAGATTACAAAAACAAACATCATAAAATTACAAAGCAAAATCATGCTAACAGTAATTAAGAAAGTAAACATTAAGTCTTCAGGTCTGTTCTTGTAGTCAATATAGTAGTGTTCATGTGATTTATTCAGTTCATATATTGGCAGGGAAAAAAGGAAAGAAAAAATAAAGTATGAGGTCACCATAAAAGTCTTTAAAACAATGAATCAAATCTTAACTTTTTTCATCATTTGTTTCTTAACTTGTATGTTATGCATTCATTACATACATCACATGTACAGTTACATGTATTTGTCAGATTGAGAGGAGAATGTCATTTTATTGTTATCTGTAAGTCCATCTATGTTTCCTATTTTTTTACTGCACAATAACTCAAATTATACACCATCTACCATTTTCAAACATTTTTTATAGCTTATATTATATTTAGGGTAAGGAAGAAACCAATAAATTTGGGCTCAGAAGACAGATACCATGACTAAACTTTGTAAATGAATTGGAGTATAAAGAAACCAATTGATTTTGAGGTCAAGGTCAGAGTGATTCTTAGATGAATAATGGTTTTTGCACAATATATTGCATTCTTATTCGCCCTTTCTAACCTAGTACTGTGGATGGCTTGCAATTGAGACAAGATGCCTATTCATTTTGAGGTCAAGATGTCAGGGTCACTGGGACTGAAAGAAAGAAAAGGACTTCCAAAAGCTACTTTAGACCTTTAACACATGCCTTGACTAAACTATGTAGATGGCTTGCACTTGAAAGAAGAAGATTCCTATTGTTTTGGGGGTTAGAAGGTCAAAGGTCAAAGTCATTGGGAAGAATATGGTTTTCACAAAATGACTTGGGTCTTGGGCCACAAATACATAATAACACTTTGTGGATGGCTTGCATTTGAGACAAACACATATCAGTTTTGGGTGCAATAGGTCAAAGGTTAAGGTCACTGAGATAGAGAAGAAAAATGGGTTGAGCAAAATAGCTGAATACTCTTTTACAATAAATTTTAAAACAAAATTGTGGATGGTTTGTATTTGAGACATGGAAGATGCCTTCTAATTAAGATTGAATGCATTGCTAGGCAACATTGCTTAGTGGCAGTAACATGGTATGGGAGTTAAATGGTACAAAATCTTTTAATGCCCTGAGTTTCCAACCAATAAAAGAGAGTTTGATATAAATGAAGCATAACAATACTATTTACAACTTGGCATGTAATGTATTGTTTAAGGTATTCTTGTTTCATAATGCAAAATTTGTATTGAAAATCTCCCATTTCCAAAATGACAGAAACAAAACAAAAAAAAACAAACATAAAATAGTAATGGAAATCTTATCAGGACTTAAGCTGATAGACAGGAACTTGCCTACAGAATTATCTGTTTGTGAATGTATGATCAGAGTGCTCGAGTCAATTTCTGATTAATTTTTTTTTAAAGTGGCCCAAAAATAACAGAATGTTCAAAATTCATCAATTATATTTGTAAACTCCTGTTTATATTTCTTTGTTAAATCCCTTTTATATTGAGAATCGACCAGTTTGGGCATGTGTGAAAGCCTATCATGCTGAAAAATGGTGTTAAACCTAAAAAATGAAACCAGACCTTTTTACATGTTTTGTTCTATCCACATGTTAATTTCAATTCTCTATCACCTACAGTTAACAAACTTTGTAGATGGTTTGCACATGGGGTAAGGAACATTCATATCAGTTTTGGAGTCCAAAAGTCAAAGGACAAGGTCACTAATTGCAAGGGGGAAAAAGGCTTCTTTACCATCAATAGTTACCCAACTAGGTGGATGGCTTGCACTTGCTGTAAGAGAGAAACAGGGTGATTTGGCTGTCAAGGTGACTGTGATAAAGAATAAAACAGGTTTCTGCTATTAAAAATAGTTTTGTTCTCTATCTTTTACCATTATGAAATTCTTGGATGACTTGCACATTGGGTAAGAAGCTATTGATTTGAAAATGGTCAAAGATGACAGTCACTTTCATAGAAGAAAATTAGTTTTAACAATAACTCAATGTTTTTACATTGTACTTTGATCAAAGTTTGTGGAGGTGGCACACTTGAGGTATGTTAGAGGCTTTTTGATTTTGGGGTTAGGAGGCCAAAGAACAAGGTCACTGTGGCTATAAAAAAATGGTTTTGTTTGCAAAATAACTTTTGTTTTAGAGCAGGGGTCTCAAACTCAAACCATCCAGAGGGCTGCATGAGGTCATTTTCGATGGCCCAAGGGCCGCACCACCTTTGTTATCTCTCATGACACCTTGTAACACCAATCATTTTGTTGGCCATAGGATATGGCTTGGTGGGGCCGCATGTTTGAAACCCCTGTTCTAGAGTAAGTTCCTTGACCAAAACTCTAGTTAATGAAGAAATATATATTAGGTCAAGTGGGGTCAGGGGACAAAGTCATGGCAAATCTAATACAAATGTAATAGTTTCTGCACAATAACTTTTGTTCAAAACGGCATACCTTGAATATACCAGGTACTTTGAGACCTATAAACTCAGCCATACTGGACTGATGCCTAGATAGAAAACTTTTAAACATGGGGCAGGTGTATAATGTGCCATTCATGATACTCATTTTCAAATTAAAAGGTGGTGAATTTGCTCCCTCTACCACATGTACACCCAGCACCACTACTGCTCTACTCTGTTTCAGTTCTAGAATGGATGCAGACTAGATAAAATATGCATATGTTCACTGGTGTTTTACTTAATTATGTTGGCAAACGTTCTGGGACAGATGAATGGACTGGAGCAAATTAGGTTGCCCCCATAGCAATCAGTGGGGGCATAGAAATATAACTATAATATGGGTCAAGGACAGATGACTAAAAGTCCTGTTGATTTTTTGTGTGTTGTCTTTAGCATTGTTTGGATGTAATGTTGTTTGGGGAAAGCCAACATTGCCCTATTTATTGGACTTCTTATCACAGTCATGATTGATGTCACTGTAAACAAGTATTAATTCATTATTGATTTTATAGCTAATTTTCTTCCCATTGTAAACAAATCAGAAGTCATTATTCGCAGCTTTAAAGAATTGCTCCATAGTTATCCTTTCAGCTCTTTAAACCTCCATTAATTGTGTAGTACACAAACAGTACAAGTTTTATTTAAGTAAAATGCACATGAAAATGCATGACAACATCTGCCCACCCTCACCCTATCCCATAATTTTGAGAAAATTCATAGATAACAAAACGTTGCTAGTTTCAGAGGGAATATGGGGTAAGGGCACTTACTGGAATGACACTGTAGAGCACAGTGAGCATGTTATTTCAGGATGAAAAATGTTACCACATCTGTCTGTAAATCACTATTTCAGGTGTCATCCTGGTTTGGTGCAGCTGTACCACTGTATACTACCTTCAGATGAGAAAGGGACATCATAGATTTCAAGCGCTGCATAGAAACACTGTGCCTATAACAAGCAAGACCAGAATATTCTTGCTACAGGGAGAAGGCAATGTAATTAACTTGTGTTCTTGGGGTATCAGTTTTCATAGATTTCATGGTTAATGAAAACTACTAACATAAATATCCAATAACTAAAGATCTGTGTGAAGACAATTGGATTCTTCCCATCCTAGACATATCCAAACATACTAAGGAAAATGTCCTTTCCTGCTAAAGTGTCAAAATTGATAACCATGAAAATGAATACATTAGTTTCATTTGAACATTTTTCTACTTCATGCAAATAAATATTTTCACATTGTAGAGTAAATGATCATTATTTGTCAAGTGTTCTTTTTGACCAGAAGTGGACAAGGTGTTGTATTAAAATTTTACAGCTTGTATATATGATCCCATATACATGGAGTATTATTTTACAAGTGATCTATCATAAAGAGGACAGATAAGCAGAAAACAAGCCTTTGATTCAAAAGAAAACTTATCATTCAACTTTAATTACATTATTAATTTCTTAATTAGTGTATTCTCTCCCCATTACCTCTCAGAGCCCTGAGTGGTGGAGTGCCCAGATGTGCTCATCTTTACTGATTGCTCATGCAATTCACTTTTATCCATGTGAGTTCCAGTCTTGGCTCAGCTAACATGGGTATGAGAAAGCTTGCCAGTAAATTTCTTTAGGCTAGTGATTCTTCCCCCACCAAATATTCTGATCACCATGTATAACCTATCATGTGTGGAAAAAATTCCCCACAAAACCAAACCAAACCACCTGTTATCCATATTAGTATAAAATTTGGAAATAAAAATTGCTTTCTTTGTGACATTTTTACAAATTTGTATAAAATCAAATTTGGCATAAATCTGTCCAGTTCATTAAGAAATTTCTGATCATGAAAATGAAGTTATTGATAAATGCACAAAAGGAAGGTAGGTAGAGTGGTCTAAAGCACTGACCGTTACGCATCGTTGCCATCTTACCTCTGTCTGCTTGGGTTCGAGTCCCGGGTTCAGCCTATGTGGATATGTGAGAAAGCTTGCCAGTAGCTTCTCGTGGGTAGATGGTTCTTTCCAGGGTTTTCCTGGGTTCTTCCTGCACCATTAATACTGGCTGCCATGTATAGCCTATCTTGTGCTGAAAATGGCATTAAACCCTACAACAACAACAATAACATAAAAAGGAAAGATGGTGGCAAAAAATAAATTGAAAAACCCATCTTTTAATAACAAAGAGTATAAATAACAGACCCTATTTTTATCAAGCCTGTCTTTTATTTAGCCAAGAAATCTAAACTTTAATAACATTTGAGTTCTATCAAGGCTGTGGACAGATGAATAAACGGATCAACATGCATATGGTTACCAAAGTGATCATTATGTTAATTTTACCATGCTTGACAAATATTACATAAAAATGGAGAATAGTCACTAAGCTGTTTTGGTAACATGGATGGACAGACTGAAAATTGAAATAGGTCATTATTAGAGAACTCATGTGTGTTAATATGGGTTTCAATTAGAGTTTACATCAAAATGCTAATCCTGGTAATTCTTCCTGTTTATAAAGAAATTTCATCTTCAGTTTACGAATGAAGATTCTCATTCTTAGTGTTGTTTTGGATTTTGAAACTCCATATTTCAATAAGGCCTGAATTATACATTCACTCTGGCGGGGAAGGGATGGGGCTACTCATGCCCCTGGCTGATCCATAGCCGATTACCATAGGGGTCTGCTCTTGACCACTGAGTCACATGCACACTATTGAATAAAGAAATTCTGTACTGTTACTGGGACAGTGTGTGCATTTTGTACTTAATTATCATGTTTCCCATGTCTTGCAAATTTCTTATTTCATGTTAATTGGTGTGCATGTTTAGGTATATTTTTTCAGAACATGATAATTACAAATCTGAATAAAGAAATTTTCTCTCAGTAAGACGGATTGTGCAATTTATACTTTTTTATCATGCTACCCTTTGTCTTGCTAATTTCTTATTTCATGTGGTGTTTGAGTGCATGTTTAGGTACATTTTCAGAACTTAATACATTTTTCCCAAAATTATATTTTTCATATTTTTATATGTGTATTTTCTGTTTTATATGCATGATTTATATATGGCTGATTCATTTGTATTGTATAGTTTGAATAATTCCAACAAAATATGATACATTTTATGGCATGTCTTCTGTCAAATACATGTACTATCATTCATTACTGTTGTTATTGTTCCTTTATTATCCCATACCCTGGTATGTAATGTGGAGGGATGATGCTGTTGTATGCCCATCGTAATTTTTAAAAATGAATAACTCTCACTGTTCAAGGTCTGTCTCTGAAACTTGATACATGTATAGGACTAATGGTTCAGATGTACCTTTTGCTATTCACAATTTTTCAGCTTCAGTATCTTTTGCTTTTGTCCATTTTTCAATCCATCCATTAACCATACTTAAGTTTCCAGAGGATAATTCTCAGACCTTCAAAAGATATCCCTATGACCCTATTTACATATTGTGCTAGTAGTCTAGACAAGTTTCCATTATCTCTTAGAACCTACTTGCATATTGTACTAGTGGTCCAGACAAGGTGCATTATCTGTCAACCTACTTTCATAATGTACTAGTGGTCCAGATAAGGTACAGTATCTTGGTGTATGTACTTAAATATTTTACTATTGGCCCAGACAAGGTACAGTATCTCTGTGAGCCTACCGGTACTTACATACTGTGTTAGTGATCTTGACAAGGTACATTATGTCTATGAACCTACTGCATATTGTACTAGTAGTCCAGTCAAGGTACATTATTTCTGTGAACCCATTTACATATCCTACTAGAGGTCCAGACAAGGTACAGTATCTTTGTGAACCTACTTACATATTGTACTGGTGCTCCAGACAATGTACAGTATCTCTGTGAACCTATTTACATGTTTTGTTAGTGATCTAGACAAAGTACAGTATCACTATGAACCTTCTTACATACTGTACTATTGGTCCAGACAAGGTACTATATCTCTGTTATCCTACTTACACATTGTGCTGGTGGTCTAGACAAGGTACTGTACCTCTGTGATTCTATTTACACATTGTGCTGGTGGTCCAGACAAAGTACAGTATCTTTGTGAACCTACTTATACATTGTGCAAGTGGTCTAGACAAGGTACATTATTTATATGAACCTTCCTGCATGTTATAATAGTGGCCCAGACAAGGTAAGGTATCTGTATGAACCTACCTAAACATTGTGCTGATGGTCCAGACAAGGTACAGTATCTCTATGAACCTACTTACACATTGTGCTGGTGGTCCAGACAAGGTACAGTATCTCTATGAACCTACTTACTCATTGTGCTGGTGGTCCAGACAAGGTACAGTATCTCTATGAACCTACTTACACATTGTGCTAGTGGTCTAGGCAAGGTACATTATCTCTGTGAACCTACATTATGCTGATGGTCCAGACAAGGTACAGTATCTCTATGAACCTACTTACACATTGTGCTGGTGGTCCAGACAAGGTACAGTATCTCTATGAACCTACTTGCACATTGTGCTGGTGGTCCAGACAAGGTACTGAACCTCTGTTATCCTACTTACACATTGTGCTGGTGGTCTAGACAAGGTACTGTACCTCTGTGATTCTATTTACACGTTGTGCTGGTGGTCCAGACAAAGTACAGTATCTTTGTGAACCTACTTATACATTGTGCAAGTGGTCTAGACAAGGTACATTATTTATATGAACCTTCCTGCATGTTATAATAGTGGCCCAGACAAGGTAAGGTATCTGTATGAACCTACCTAAACATTGTGCTGATGGTCCAGACAAAGTACAGTATCTCTATGAACCTACTTACACATTGTGCTGGTGGTCCAGACAAGGTACAGTATCTCTATGAACCTACTTACACATTGTGCTGGTGGTCCAGACAAGGTACAGTATCTCTATGAACCTACTTACACATTGTGCTGGTGGTCCCGACAAGGTACAGTATCTCTATGAACCTACTTACACATTGTGCTGATGGTCCAGACAAGGTACAGTATCTCTATGAACCTACTTACACATTGTGCTGGTGGTCCAGACAAGGTACTGTACCTCTGTTATCCTACTTACACATTGTGCTGGTGGTCTAGACAAGGTACTGTACCTCTGTGATTCTATTTACACATTGTGCTGGTGGTCCAGACAAATTACAGTATCTTTGTGAACCTACTTATACATTGTGCAAGTGGTCTAGACAAGGTACATTATTTATATGAACCTTCCTGCATGTTATAATAGTGGCCCAGACAAGGTAAGGTATCTGTATGAACCTACCTAAACATTGTGCTGATGGTCCAGACAAGGTACAGTATCTCTATGAACCTACTTACACATTGTGCTGGTGGTCCAGACAAGGTACAGTATCTCTATGAACCTACTTACTCATTGTGCTGGTGGTCCAGACAAGGTACAGTATCTCTATGAACCTACTTACACATTGTGCTAGTGGTCTAGGCAAGGTACATTATCTCTGTGAACCTACATTATGCTGATGGTCCAGACAAGGTACAGTATCTCTATGAACCTACTTACACATTGTGCTGGTGGTCCAGACAAGGTACAGTATCTCTATGAACCTACTTACACATTGTGCTGGTGGTCCAGACAAGGTACAGTATCTCTATGAACCTACTTACACATTGTGCTGATGGTCCAGACAAGGTACAGTATCTCTATGAACCTACTTAACACATTGTGCTGGTGGTCCAGACAAGGTACTGTACCTCTGTTATCCTACTTACACATTGTGCTGGTGGTCTAGACAAGGTACTGTACCTCTGTGATTCTATTTACACATTGTGCTGGTGGTCCAGACAAAGTACAGTATCTTTGTGAACCTACTTATACATTGTGCAAGTGGTCTAGACAAGGTACATTATTTATATGAACCTTCCTGCATGTTATAATAGTGGCCCAGACAAGGTAAGGTATCTGTATGAACCTACCTAAACATTGTGCTGATGGTCCAGACAAAGTACAGTATCTCTATGAACTTACTTACACATTGTGCTCGTGGTCCAGACAAGGTACAGTATCTCTATGAACCTACTTACACATTGTGCTGGTGGTCCAGACAAGGTACAGTATCTCTATGAACCTACTTACACATTGTGCTAGTGGTCTAGACAAGGTACATTATCTCTGTGAACTTTGTTTCACATTAATTCTAGCAATCCAGATGTGCCTTTTGTTGGTCACAGTATTTTATTTATGTTCTGTCAATTTATGTTATTTTTATACCCAAGGAAAAGCTTAAAGCTTAAAAACCATTTCTCATTAACTTTATACTCTGACATATTAGCTATGCTGGTAAAGAGTTGGATTTGTCTAAACTCCAAAACCATTTATGGTCTCTCTGAACGTTGGCACAAATATTGGGCTGGTGGTGTAGATGTCCCTTTTGATATTAACAGTTCATCAGTTTCAACCTATTCATGTTTTCAAGTTTTGTTGTTCATCTATCCATCATCCACACTGAAGTGTCTGTGGGATAATGTCAGAACCCTCTAAGATAACTCAACACAGGAGTTCCTTAAAGGACGGAGGCTTTACTGTCTGAGAAGAATTTCCTGGAATTAAATATAAGACCATTTCTTCCTTTTAATGGCATGGTGTTGAAACTAATATTTGATATTCTTGAGTAATTAGATTTTTAATTGGCCACTGTGGCAGCAATACTGAATGGCACCGACAAACAAAACACCATTAGAATTCTGGTGAAAACCCATGTTGATAATGACCATCCATTCAGGAGAATTGGTGGCCAGATTTTTGTTATGCACACTGTGGCATACATGTTTAATGTCAGATCAGAAAGTTTAATTCAAGACTAAATAGATGTCATCACAAGTGTTCAGTTAAAACCCATTGTTAATATGACTTTACATTCAAGAGGAATAACAATAACAAGATTTTCAAGATGGCTAATGTTCTGGCCACATTGGATGCAAGACTGACCCCATTTTCGTTTAGGACCAACTAGATATAGTAATTCGTTTTGTAAAATTGCTATGTTGAGATGAACATCCATTCTGGTAGGGTAACAATAACAAGATTTATCAAATGGCCATTGTGGATGCCATACTGGGTGTTTGGGAAGCATCATTTTCATATGGGACCAAAAATGACCAGTAGAACTATAAAGCTAGATAACCTATCAGACTAGTTGTATACAGGTACCATTTGCTATTTTAAATTCTTCAGTTTCAATCCTTGTAACATGGTCATCCATTTTTTAATTCATCTATATATTTATTACACTTTTGTATCTAGAATACAACTCTAAAACTGTTCAAGATACACATATTAGTCTATTGGTCTAAATGAACCTTTTGCTATTCACAAGTCTTCAGTTTCAATATTTTTAACATTTGTATCTGTTGTTCAATCCCTCCATTAATGACACTTGATTTCAGAGCAAAATTCCAGACTAGTTTAAGATATCTCTATGAAATTTAGTGCATAAACTATGATGTTGAATGCCTCTGATTCTCATAAATCTTAAGTTGCAATATTTTTAAATTTTGTCTGTCCATTATCTATCTCTTTACATTTAGTATTTCATCTTGTTGCACATGTTGACATTTGTTTCAAAAGGTTCATTTTTCTCAATGTTTGTACAGTTATTTGTTACTTTTTTTAATTTTACCTTTATTTGGCACCATATAGCCACTACTGTGCTGAGGTACTGTAAAACACTACATACATACATACATACATCCATACACAGACATATACCTACATGCATACTTACATACAGACACACACACACATCAGGGGCCCTGGATGGCTAAGTGGTCTTACTTTTACCAATTGCTGTAGTCTCACCTCTGTCCACATGGGTTCAGGTTTCAGTCTTGGTCTGTGTAGGCATGTGAGAAAGCTGCCATTGGCTTCGTATGAGTCAGGAGTTCTTACCTAAGTTTTCCCAGGTTCTTACTCCATGATTTCTACTGGCCACCATGTATAGTCTGTGCTGCACAGAGAAATGGCATTAAACCCAAAACAACATACACATCATCGTCCATCCACCATTCACACTTGCATTTCTGGAATATTTCTTTGTATACTTTGTAAATACTTCCTATATGAAATCTCTAACAAATCATTGTCTCAAAGCAGACATTTTAGCAGTGCAGGGTATCAAGGCATTCAATATATTTAAACAGAATTTGATACTAATGTCGAGCAAGTTGTGAAGAGGTGTTTTTTGATAATTTGAAATACCTTTTTATTATTTCAATAAAAGTAAAGTGCAGCCATAAGCAGTATGTAAATTGAGAAGACTGTACCACATCATTAGCATAAAGATCAAAAGTGCTGGGCCATACAGTACTATCAGTAAGAGTCTTTACATAAGCTTGGGATCAGAGAGTAGGAGTTGTTACATAGTTTGGGATCAGAGAGCAATGGGACCAGAGAGTAGGCATCTTTGCATAGCTTGGAACCAGAGAGTATGAGTCTTTACATAATAATAATAATGAGGACTTTGCATAGCGACTAATCTTTAGAAGCTCTAAGTGCTTTACAACATTAGACAACACCTATAAGATAAAAAACATATAAGGATATGATTACAAAAACAAACACCATGAAATTAGAAAACATGCTGAGAATATTTCAGGTAGGAAACATTATTAGATCTTTAAGTTTGTTCTTGAAGTCAAAATAAGTGAGTTTTGAGAGCACTTTTGAATGGGATAACTGTGTCTTTGTGTCTAAGTTCAGTGGGTAATTCATTCCACGTTGCTGGGCCCTGGTATGCAAAAGAACACTGTCCATATGACTTTGTTTTCATAGTGGGAATAATGAGTATACGATTGTCAGAAGAGGAGCGTAAGTATCTTGCTGGTGTGTACACATGGGTGAGGTCGGATAGGTATGTTGACTAGAGTCTGACAGTGAAACGTAGCACAGAGAACAAATTTTGTGTTCGATTCTGGATCGAATGGATAGTACAGAGCAGCGGGGAGGTGTGCTCTGATCGTGGTACTCTAAGTATGATCCGAACAGCTGTGTTTTGAACTTTTTGAAGTTTCTGGAGCAGATATTGAGATGAACCAAACATAATTGAGTTACAATAGTCCAGTCTTGAAAGTACTAATGAACACACCAGTGTTTTAGTGGCATCAGCTGAAAGATATTTGCAAATTGAGCTGATGCGTCTCAGCTCAAGATATGCAGCCTTCCATATCTTCATGACATGTTGGTGCAATGTGAGAGTACTGTCCAGAGTAACACCTAGGTTTTATACTGATTGTGTGAATTTAATGTTGGTGTTGCTGATATTTATTGTTTGAGGTAAAGGATGTGAATGAGAAAGTCTTTGTGTTGTGATCAGAATGGCCTCAGTTTTATCATCATTCATCTGTAGCTTGTTACATGTCATCCATGATTTCACATCAGAAATGCACATAAGCTTGGGAAACAAAATACGAGTATTTACATAGCTGGGACCAGAGAGCAAAAGTCTTTACATAAGCTTGCAAGCAGAGAGTAGGAGTTGTTTCACAGCTTGGGACCAGAGAGTAAGAGTCTTTATATAATCTTGCGACCAGAGAGTAGGAGTTGTTTCATAGCTTGGGACCAGAGAGTAAGAGTTGTTTCATAGTTTGGGAGCAGAGAGTAAGTATCTTTTCATAAGCTTGGAACAAGAGTAAGAATGTTTACATGGCTTGGGACCAGAGAGCAAGAGTTTTTACATAAGCTTGGGAGCAGAGTGTAACAGTCTTTACATATGCATGTCACCAGAAAAACATGTCATCTCAAGATGACCCTGGTCCTTTGTCTTGAAAATACTTAACTGTATTTATGCAACATACAAGATAGCCAATAATAACAACTATAAATGGAAATGTGTTTAACCTTTTTATGGAGCAATAAACCATATAGCACTTTAAAAACACTCTTCTGGAATTCATGCATCAAAAGACAGTTTTATCCATGACTGTTATGTCACAGTAATTCAACTATATTCTAGATTTTGCTTCTTTGTCAGAGGGAAAACAGCAACTCCCGATCATTACACATCTTTAAAAGAAAGCAGTTGTTCATGACATTCCACGAAATAGACAAGTTTACAAAGGATTTTTTTTAATGGATATAGAAATGAAATCATTTTATCATACTGTCTAACCCTGATTTTCATGACATTAGTATGAAGCAAATGTTAAAACTAAAAAATATTTTTTTGATCAGTCCCCATTTTGGTATTGTTAACCAATTAGGGGAACCATGATCTTACCTTCTGATATAATGTTCTCTAACATGTAAATTAATTCTACCAGGGTTTTTAAATATTCTGCAGTTTCAATCAAAAAGCTTGATAAGAAAATCCAGCAAGATCTTCTTTTCTTTACAGGAGATTGGCATCTTTTCACCTATTTATTTTGCACTCCATTTCTGCTGTCAATGTACATAAATTTGTTCCAATATGCAGTCTATGGTGAAACTTGTTTCAGTTTTAAATCTATGTCTTCTGTATCAATCTTTATGTACTCTCAGCCACTATGTCTGGTAGATCATGTGTTCCATCCTTATCCACTACTCGTACTTTGAAAGTGGGCATATTGACTATAAACCTCATCTTGTAAATAATCAAATATAGGATACTTGAAATAGTCATATGAAAATATTGTTTAAAAAATTATTATAGTGATTTCATTCTATAGTTTCAAGTAGTACCACTTGTGGAAAAATATGCTTGGAAATAAGTACTACCAGGTAAAATCATTTGCCAAAATTTTAGTTGCCTTCCTTGACAAAATAACTGAACTGAAAAGTCAGTTTCTCTACATTTTGTTACAAGCTTCAGCATAACCATAAGGCTGGTTACTATCAACAAGGGCCCTGAGTGGCCAAGTGGTCTAAAGCACTCACCATCATGGATCATTGCCATCTAACCTCTGTCTGCATGGGTTTGAGTCTTGGGTTAGGCCAGTGTGGGTATGTGAGAAAGCTTGCCAGTAGCTTCTCATGGGTTGGTGGTTCTTTCTGGGGTTTGTTTCATGACACATCTGGAAATTGTCAGATGTGGGAAAAATGGGCATCATGGAATATTTGATAATTCCACCCCACCAAGAACACTGATCCTGCATTAGAGAATTCCTAAATTTTAAAGCCTAAATATTTTTGGCTTCATTTGAAATTGAGTAAATTTTTCAGGATTCAATCTTAAATATTATTAGAAGCAAATTCTTCTGCAGTATGGTTTACTGATGTAGAAAATCAAATTTGTGGAAAGTACTGGTAGCTCAAAGTAATTACCAAATGCATACTTATATATTACATTAAATAATGTTCATAAATGAATAACGCAAAAGACTGTCCATACAAAAAGAAGAAATAATAAATGAATGGAGAGTCAATGAGTGCTTGCTTATGACATGGGATGATCAGGTATATTGTACATGCCAGTTTACACTACAGTGGTGTTATGCTAGGAGACTGCACTTTGTATAGGCCTGTATGGATAACCTTTCTGTTTATACTTTCAGCCAAATATTCATGAGTCTAGTCCACTTGAAAATGTGGATAATACAGTGCATACCTCCTGTGTGCATGACTTCAGGATTTCTTTATTCACACCAGGAATGCACTCCATCAAATTTATTTCCCAGGAGTATTAAGCCTTAATAACTATGCAACATAAAGGACAAAGTTGTTGAGCAATGACAATATTGTTATGGCAAAGCTCTTTCTCTTTATTTATTATCTAATTATTCAAACTTGTTAAAATCACATCCCAATACTAAGTTGATTTCCACTCTAAAAATCTGAAACAGCTGCATACAGGTTCAAGTTTGAATGACCCAAGCTCTAATAATTTATCCAACCAATCACAATCCCAGTTTCATACACTAGGTTTGTCAGTTCAGTATGTTTCTGATTTTGTCCTAAGACATGTGATAGCAATCCAGTGTTAAAAATTGAACAGTGATATTACAACTGGCAGATAAAGATTATTTGGACATACCTCTAATGCAATGTTTTCAGATTACTACAATATTAAAGTATTAAAATTAATATCAATGTAGACATGTAGGCACTTGTACTGATTTTAAATGAAATATTGTTCAAAAGTATATGCATGTGTTATCAAATTCTCAAGAAAATGACACCTACAGATGAAATATTTGCTACTGAATGCCTACATGACCTGTATGACTTGTACTTTACAATCAGATATGAAGCAATTTGCCAACTTACTAATATACTATTGTTTATTTCAATTATTTCTTAAAATACCTCATTAATGCACTTCTACAGTAACTCTGATGCCTCCTCTCTGATAATATCTGTAAATGAAACATAAGTAGAATAAACTATGATCCTTTGTGGCTTCTAATTTAAGATTGACATGACAACTATGACACAGTGCCAACATTTCAGTAACAAGAAAGTCCTCAGCATATTGAACTCTATCACACATGCACAGATGTGATAAAAAATTTAATGAATCATCAAAATTGCTACTTAGATGATGATGGTTATTTTTCAACACCTCTTTCAGCACTTTATTTGGTTATTTAATTCCAAGAGATGGGACTTGAGTGCCTTTTCTAAGGACATGCAGTGTGGACTGGCCTGAATGAGTATCAAACCTGCAACTCTTGGATTATGAGAACTTCTTGGGAAGGCATGTTTCAGCATAATTAGGCAAATGTTTTTCCCATTTCAACTGCAGGAAGGATGATCTGATGGCAGGCTCAGAATCAAAAAGGTTGGATGAAGCTTACTTTGCAAGAGTTGGCAGCTCCTGACGTGCAAATATTGGTAGTAACAGATCTATTTGTATTATGCCCCTACTATATCTATGGAGGATGCATACAGTTCTACCCATGTCCACCCACCCCATCCCATTACAAATTTTATTTCTGCTCATAACCCATATGGCCCCAGTCTGACTTAGAAAGTTGCCTTTCTATTTCATTTCTGCTCAGTAACTTAATAAACCGAAACCAAATTTCCTATGAGGCTTTATATTAAAAAAGAAACCTGTCAAGTTCAATTTTCACCATTTTCTGGCAAAATCATATGGGGTTCTGAACTCTATTTAACTTGTAACTTTGACTTTCATTTTCACTTCCATTTATGTTTGATAGATTTCATGCATGGAAATAAAATTTTGATGCAGTACAACTAATTTTAATCATGCTATTATTACTTTGCTACATTTTTTCCTAGTGTTAGTCACAAGTGAAAATTCACTCCTCGATTAGTAGTTGATGGTAAGAACAAAAACTAACATATCTCAGTATGATGCCTTAGTTATTTCCATCATGCTGAATATTGTCCTTCTTTGATCTGACCAAGAGACCGAAACCAAGAAACTGAAATACATCAGAGCAGGGCGGGAAGAAAATTTGTTAACAACTGCAGGTAAGTATTACATAAATAAAATTAGTTTCACCATCCAGAAAACTACATTTTAATAGCAGTGATACATTTCCTGCAATTATCAGTTTGCTGCCTTAGCCAGACAATAGGGAGGTAGATGATCTTAAGATAAAATGTTAAAGTGAGCTGATCATGTGCTGTCAGTAGGGTGCTATACTATAAACTGGGGAATGATTTCACAGCTTTGACACAACTGGATCTGCTTAAATGCCTTCACTCTGTCAAAAAACTGATCAAAGGTAGAACGAAGAGATGGTTAATTAAGGCCGCCAGAATGCGACTTTCATGACATTATCAAAATAAGAATAATTGAGACAGTTCCATGATTCATACTTAGCTCTAACTTTATCAGAACAAGCCACCTTGAATTGGTGGCTTCTGAAAGATCAGTGGTATCTTTTGAGAGGGTGTTTCAATCCTTTCTTTTCTCTATTATGTTATACGTATAGAAACACAGAGCTCTTGATCATATCCAGCAAAGATATGACTGTTACTATTGATTTTAATAGGACTGGGGGGTACCAAAAGTAGCTGACTCTTGGCCAAACCCAGGGAAATTGAATCATAGTTGCAACTGACCTGTAAGCAATCTTTTCCTCAAACAAAGCATGAATTTTACTTCATCCTCTCACTCACGCAAGGGAGAGATTGAGGATATCGATCTCAAAGGAAACTTCACGCATAGGATCATGAGGAGATTTATATAATGACCAAAGAACACCTGGAAGATTCCATCTACCAGGTGTAAAGAATTAGAGACTGGTCTCTAATGTTGAAAGTACCTGATAAGTTCTGACCCTTTAGCAGAGCCCAAAGAGAACTTCATAACACTGAAGAGGGCTGCTCTGTAGCCCTTTAATAATGGATACAGAGCAGTACTTTTCCTCCAAGAGAAAAATAAAAATATCTGGAACTGCAATTAAAGGAGGGATGGGGCCAAGTAAGATAAATCTGTTTCATATTGCAGCAATTACAGAAAATTCTCCATTTGGTAATGTTAACCATAGAAGTCGATTGCCTTCTTGCCTGGATGATGCATTTGGCAACCTTGTTGATTGCTGTGCAAGAAAAACCCTCCGCACCGTGACAGCAGATCCCTCTTTAGTAAATCCAAGTGGGCATGTACCAACAGGTCAGCACGATTGTTGAACCTTGACCACTAAAGTCATGGAAAACTATCAAGATTTGCAATGACATGGAGGTCCTGACTGTGAAGAACCCGAGGCAATGGAGAAATATAATAAGGAAGCTCCTATTTCAATTATGTCTACTTCTGGCTTTCCACACAGATGAAAAAAGACCTTTAAGGTATGGACGATGCCTATTAATTTTGGGGTCAAATATCAGAGTTATTGTGGCTGAAAGAAACATTTGTTTCCTTGACCAAACTTTACAAATAGCTTGTACTTAATAAAAACCTGTATATTCTGAGGTCTGAAGGTTGTAGTAAGTCTAATGATTTCTGCAAAAGTTTAAGTTTAGCTCAAATCGATGTGCCCTAAAAGAAACATTTAGGTCAATGATAAATGATGGCCATTGACCTCCAGAGTCAAGCATATCCTACTAGTGCCTAGACAGCAGACTATTAAAAATGGGACATACATGTGCCATTCACAATACTCTTTTTGAGAAGTTGTAGATAACAATTATCAATACAAGACAAGCAAAAGCCAAACCATCTGCTCGCTTGGCCTTATGGCCAGGTTAGCTAAAAACCAAACTTCGCCAAGATCTCCTTAATGTTAAACATAAATTTATTTTCGTTCTAAAAAGTCCATCAAAAGTTCAGTGGAAACTGAAGGGTAACGTCCCAAGTCAAACAGGGACCATACCTGTAACATACTGCAAGAAACTGGTAAAAATCAAACTTGTCCTTGGTCTTCTCAGAGTAAAGTTTGATTTTGGCAGCAATAATACATTGCCTGATATTATTACTTTGCCATATCTTTTCCTGGTGCTAGTCCACAGTCCAAGGTCAAAATTTCCTTTTCCACTTAGTAACTTGAGGTCTACAACAAAAACTTGATCCCTGTCTGGAGGAGGTCCTTGGCTCTTTTATGTACTATATAAATCACTTGCTTTAGCAATTGTAGGATCACTGACAATTTCCATGCAGGAGGGATCCTTGATATGTTTGTGCGGAAATAAGTTGGCAATACCTAGTAGCGAGTCCTTCTTTCCTTTCCTGGTGCAAGGGAAGTGCCAGCTTCACACTTTAGTAGATCTGGTTACAGATCGTGGGAAGATTGGTCGTCAGACTTGAGTTCCTATACAAAGACCATCAGGTATACATTGCCTGACCAATCTTCACCCAGTATCTGCCACCAAATACTGAACACCAGTAACAGGATAATGAGTCAAGTACTAGTCACTGGAACTCTATCACCAGGTGCTGGGCGCTAGTCAATGTCAGTATTGCTGATTGCCAAATGTATGTAACCCATCAGGTCAGTGGACACTGAAACTGGGTCTGGACCCAAGTCATTTGTATAGAAAAAGGGATAGAGTTTATACCCTCATTTCTTTGCCGCTATTTAATCCTTATGATGAACGAGTTCCAGCATTCAATCAGACATCTAGGAAAAAGGAATTGGGTTAACAAACCACCTCTACCACCACCTTCCCCATCTTTCTACTCAAATCTTATGGATCTTGGGAGCTCCCAATGTGGTCATGAGTCGGATACATATCTTTTCCCTCTAAGTACACCACAGATGACCTCTCTATGGCTCCATGGGTCAATAGACTGGCAGGAAGCAGACTCTCCCTATCTCAGAAACAGCTAACCAACATTTAATATAATTTTGATAGCATTCTGGCATCAGAGGTATTTAAAGTCTAAAGAAATTATGCAAATTTACAATCAAATATGACCATCATTACCAAAAACAGAATGTAATTCTTTTCAAAAACCACTTGAGAGAATTTGACCAATTTGGAATGAAAGTATCCTCATAGAAAAAGCTTTTAAATTTTTACAAATTATGCCAATCTGACAGTCAAGTTTGGCTGCTTTTACAAAGAAAGGGGAGAAGAATCTTTAACAACTTCTTTTAAATAAATTTACTGATAAGAAAATCCTGAATAGAATTCGACCAAACCTGACAGCAACATAGCAGTAAGGTCTTACACATTTATACAAATGATACTGACATACCATCAGATATAGCCACTGTTTCTGAAACCAAAAAACATTTACACAATCTTATTTTAGGAAAATGCTCACTAGAATCTTATCAACTATACAGAAATATCCTGGCACTGAGATTTTTCAACATTGGGCAAATCTAATGTGCAGCATCAGGATTCCAACATTCTAGACCAAAACGTACTCACTGTAACTGAATTTTGAGAGGATCTGATATATTGCAACACAAGTAAGTTATTTAGGACTGAGGCAATTGGAGTAAAGTGTCTTGCCCATGGACACACCATGGTAGCTGACCCAGGCTTGTCCAATGGTAGGATTCGAATCTGCACCTTTTCAGTTGCAAATCTGAAAGTTTTTTTTTTTTTTTATGGGTAAATATACTGCCTAATGTCTGAATGAATGCTTTTCAATGCAGTCATCAATTGTCAAACAACTATGTATGATTTGTGAAATTCCAGAAATTCATACAGCATATACTTGGTTTTAGCTGAGGCTGAGAAAAGATAAATGTATGATTGGCAAAGATCAAGCTTAGACTTGAGCTACACAGATTGCATGCTAAATTTTCCATTTCTGTTAATTTATTAAATACCAGACTCACTCTATTGATTTCTGATTGCATCAGTTCACTTATAACTCTTTTCCGACATTTTAAGAATTAAACAGCACATTTTATTCAATTTATAGCACAATTAAGAAATATTACAGGTCAGATAGGTTAGTGATGGTCAGCTGCCAAAAGATCAATCTGAACCTCGGACCACCATATAATTTGGAGCCCTTAATAACATTGAGAAGTTAATTTATTTAGATACATGCTAAACGAAGATCAGTTTATCAAGCCTGTTATTTAAATAATGTAATTTTCTTTCATATGATAAACCTAATTCAATATCATATGAGAAGCTTAATTCTACAGCATATGACAAACCTAATTCCTTAGTCTAGGACAAACCTTATTCTATATCAGTGTGGGTTATTTTTTTAAATTAATTTTTTTAACATAATTATAACAATTTGAGTCATAGTACAACAGTTTGGCAGATTATAGTGATTTCAAGCAATGGAGCATCATTCCACAGACATGTGGCAATATCTCCCACCTAATCACATTATCCTGACAGCAGGCCGACAAGTCCTAACACTAACCTCATAATGCTGAGCATCAACCAAGTCAGCTTCTGATAACAGTTTTAGAAGTCTTTGGTATGATTCAGCAGGGGTTCGAACCCACGACTTTCTGCATCCGAGGTGGATGCTCTAACCACTCAGGCCACCAGAGCGGTCATTTCTATATCATACAATCAACTTAATTCTATACCATAGGACAAACCCAATTACTTGAATAATATAGCACCGGCAAACCTAATTCTACATCAAATGACAAACCAAGTTATATAGCCTAGGGCAAACCAAATTATATAACATATGACAACCCAGTACTATAGCATACAAAAAAAATGAGTTCTATAGCGGAGGGCAAACCTAATCCTGTAGAATATGATAAACCTAGGTCTATAGAATATGATAAACCTAACCGTATAACACATATCAAACCTAATTATGTTACATATGGCAAACCCAATTCTATAGCACAGGCAAACCTAATCCTGTAGCATATGATGACCTAATTGAATAGCATAAAATAAACCAAATTCTATCGCACACGATAAATTGAGCATATATTAATCCTAATTATACAGCATTTGATAAACCTAAATATAGTAGATGATAAACCTAATTCTATACCATATGATAAACCGAACTCTACAGCATATGATAAACCTAATTATACAGCATATGATAAACCTTATTCTACAACATATGATAAACCTAACTCTACAGCATATGGGTAACCCAATTCTACAGATGTGATTAACCTAGTTCTACAGAATATGATAAACCTACCTCTACAGTATATGATAAACCTACTTCTACAGCATATGATAAACCTTATTCTACAGCATATGATTAACCTAATTATATATGATAAACCTAATTCTGCAGCATATAATAAACCTAACTCTATCGTATATGATAAGCTTAATTCTACAGCATGATCAACGTACCTCTATAGCCTATGATAAACCTGCATCTACAGTGTATGATAAACCTAATTATGTGGTATTAAGATAGGCTTAACTGTACAGTTCATGATATGAATAATTCATTAACAGATGAAATACCTGAGCATATAATAAACCCAATTATAGATCATATAATGGGGCCCCTGGTGGCCAAGTGGCCAAGTGGTCTAAAGCGGTCTCCGTTACGAATCACTGCCATCTCACCTCTGTATGCGTGTGTTCGAGTCTCAGATTCAGCCAATGTGGGTATGTGAGAAAGCTTGCCAGTAGCTTCTCGTGGGTCGGTGATTCTTTCCAGGGTTTTCCCGGGTTCTTCCTCCACCATTAATACTGGCTGTGATGTATAGCCTTTCGTGTGCTGAAAAATGGCATTAAACCCCACATTAAGATCATATAATTCTCCTAATTTCATAGCATATAGCGAACTTGTGCATATGATTAACCTATTGGGGTCGTCCATTAAGTATGTCAACAAAATGGGGGGAGGGGATTTGAAGAAGTTTGACAATTGTTGACATGGGGGAGGGGGAGTTCAAGACAAATTGACGTCAACAATGTTATTTTTTACAATAAATTTAATAAATCAAAAAATATGAAAGTAGTCGGTGCGTTGGTATGGCACACACTCGCTCGCCCGTCAACAGTCCACCAGTTTAATCCTAAACCGGTTGAGCTCTTGCCAAGGAAGTCATAGTCTTGCATCATCATATTTTGTTTTTATTCAATGTAGATTGTAGACTGTGGACAGATTTTTAAGGGAAGCTGTTACTAAATTCAAAGACTGCACTGAGCCATAGACATCTAAATAGTCTATTTTTAGCATAAAAGCCAGCCGTATAAAATATTGTTAGTTTGTAGGGGGTTAAATTTTATTAAGGGGGTCACTGAACGTTTGACAGTTGTTGACAAGGGGGGGGGGGTAAAAAATTGCCAAAAATTGCTGACATAATTAATGGACGTCCCCATTTCTATATCATTTAATAAACCTAGTTCTACTGCATATGATAACTGAATCCAATAGCCTATGATAAACCCCAAGTTTAAAGCTTATGATAAGCCTAATTCATGTGATAAACCAAATTCTACTGCATATAATTAACATAATTCTATAGTATCTGGTAACCTGATTCAATATCATACAATGAATCCAATTTAATAGCATATAATATATGATTCTGTATCATATGATAATCTAATTCTATGGCATAAGATAATCTAATTCAAGTGATCAATAAAATTCTACAGCATCTGATAAAATGTTTCTATATCATCAGACAAATTGAGGATCACAAATGAGTAAGGACTTAATATTGAATTTATGAAAGGAGTTGAATAATGTTCATCTTTTGTGACCCTTGGTTAGCAAAAGTTGGACATTATCTAACTTGTTTCATAAATTTAATATTAAATCATTATCTATTTAAGATTCTGTTTATCAGTTTGTTTTTATTTTATTGGAAATTGTTTAGAGAAAAAGAAGAAATAATTTCGTTCATTCCGACTCAGTTTCAAATGCTGCACCTTTCGTTTGTTGCATATGAAAAGTCCCATCCTTTAGTAAAATTTTCTGTGCAGTTCTGTAACTAGCAACATGTAAAAGTAGATTTTCTTGGTACAAATTTCAATTAAAAAAGCAACTATCCTTCCGAATAAACAACATTCATTTGATTCCAACATTTTTCAACACAGAATGTCCAATGAAAGTTCCTTGTGATGTTAGTTCGTCACCTAGTTTGACTCTATTTGACGTCTGTCCAGCTGTTACTTGTTGCTTGATATTCACGTGAAGTGAAGATTATAGCGAAATTAAGTTGGTTACTTATTCCTTATTCCTTACTCCAGATTCAATAAGGAATAAGTAACCAGTTACTTATTCCGAATTTAAATATTTTCACTTACATTTGAATACTTATTCCTTATTCATGCCGAGTTTTTTTTAATTATTCATTATTCCCAATTCAGAGTGTAATTGGTTGCCCCTTAGTTAATGCAGATGAAAACTTTTTAGGGCACGCATTGGTGTCATTGTAACCTGATTGGTGAAATACGAGTGCTATACAAAGCTGAACATAGACAGATCGTGAACTATACGTAGGAATGGTTTAGGATATTGATAAGAATACGTGTTTTGTAATTTGATATAGGATTAATTAGTTGTGTTAGGCATTTGGGTCGTGTCTTGTGATGCATGGCATTAAGTATTAGTATTCGGATTCGAAAAGCTTACTAATGACTCAAGTAAATGTGAAACCACAAAAGAACATACAAGCGTGAAATTGGAGATTTCTCTTGTGTGGTCGTCATGTCCTTAGAGGAGAATTATGTGCAGTATTTAAGAGTTTAGGAAGCCTTCACTTGACTTGAATATTGTCTTAATATTCCTTGGAACTGGGGAACTTAGCATACTTGTAGCTTATTTCCAGAAATTGGGGTTATAAAGGGGAGTGGAGGGCGAGTAAAGCACATGCCGCAAGAAGACTATATCTTACATATACAGTTTGGTCGTTAAGTATCATCTTTAAAAAGATTTAACAAGGACCCTTCTTGAAATGTTATCTCTAGAGGATAGTGTAGTAACAAAAGAAGCCTTGAGATATTTTGTTGAGCCGATTTCGAGAAATCAGCTAGATGGCGGAGGTCTCGTACGACACATACCATAAGATTATAACACAGACCCTTCTTTGGTATTTTATCTCTAATGGATAGAGGTCCATCCACGAAAAATGTCCTGACGAATTTCGTCGAGAGGAAACAGCATAATAAGGGACGCCCTATGGGTAACTGGTATTACCTCACCCCCATCCCCGAAAAAACCCGAATAAAAAAAAAACCACGCAAATATTAATATACTGTATCGATAGTTTGTACTAACTGAACACCTGCTAAGAGGACTTGATTTCAAGATCTCCTGCATATTATCTAACTAGGTACACGGTCTGACAGTAGAAAAAGTTTTTTTTTTTTTAAATCGTTGAGGCGATTACAAGAAATCTACTGCTAGATGAAGGATGAGTAAGACACATGCCGTGAGAACATTATATCTTTATGCATGTTTGACATGGAACCTTGTTTGATATTTTATCTCTAAGGGATAGAGTCAACTATCTGACGAAGTCCTTTCGTCGATAACAAACGGTGATATAAGGGGCGTCCGATGGGTACCAGGTATGAAAAACACGCATAGATTAATAGACTGAATCAAGAGTTTGCACTAACTGAACATCTGATTAGAGGATTTTGATTTCAACGCCTGTTGGACAGCACCTGATTTGGCACCCGTGCTAAAATTAAAATTTAAATAAATAAATACGTTGAGTCGATTCCGAGAAAGTCGCGACCACATAAATGCGGTCTGGTACAACACATTCCGTATGAAAATTGTATTTTACGTAAATATTTGGGCCATTGAGTCCCTTCTTTATAGAGTTTGGCATAGACCCTTGTTGACATTTTATCTTTAGGAGGATGGAGTCCATCCATGAAAGAAGTCATGACGATTTTCGTCGAGAGAAAACAGGGAAATAAGAGACGCCATAGGTGTACCAGGTATGAAAAACACTCATTTGTTAATAGATTGCATTAATAGTTTGTACTAATTGACCCCTTACCTAGAGGATTCTGATTTCAACGCCTCTCATAAAGAATGTAAATAGGGCCCCATTCTAACAGCAGGAAAAGTTTGAAGAAAATTCGCCGAGCCGATTTCGAGAAATTCGCTGCTAGAGAAAGGAGGTAGAGTACAACATCTACCGTTGTACAGTTGGGCCATTAAGTCCCCTCTTAGAGTTCTGATATAGACCCTTCTTTAATATTTTATATCTAGGGGATAGAGTGCAACCACAAAAAAAGTCCCGACGAATTTCATCGTGTGGTAAGAGCGAAATAAGAGGTATCCGACGGGTACTGGGTGTGAAAAACACTCACATATTCATAGATAGTATTAATAGTACGTAATAATGCAACCTCCACTTAGAGGAGTTTGATTTAAACGCCTCTTGGACATTATCTAGTAGTGACCCGTTCTAACAGCAGGAAAATACATTTAAAAAATTGGTCGAGCTAAATTTGAAAAATTCGCGACTAGAGGAGATAGAGTACAACACATGCCGTAAGGTTATATCTTACGTTACATTTGGGACACTGCGTCACTTTTTCTTTGAGTTTTGACATAGACACTTCTTTGATATTTTATATCTCGGGGATAGAGACCACCCACAAAGGATGTCCTGATGAATTTCGTCGAAAGGGAACAACGAAATAAGGGGTGCCCTATGGGTACCGGGTATGAAAAACACGTTCATGTTAATATATTTATCACTAGATTGTAGTGATTGAACGCCGACTTAGGGGATTTTGATTTCAACGTCCTTTTGGACACTATCTAAATAGGGACCCGTTCGTACTGTAGAAAAGGTGTAAAGAAACTTCTGCTAGCCAGTTTCGAGAAATTCGCAATTGGAGAAATATGGTCGAGTACAACACATGCCGTCAGAAGAAGACGTCATACCTAATCAGCTGGGTCATTGCGTCCCAACTTAAAAGTTTTGACATGGACCAGTCTTTGATGTTTTATCTCTAAAGCAGTACTGTCCAACCTTTTTGACACCATGGGCCACTGAAAAATGTTTTACTTGAAGCCGAGGGCCGCAGCAGAAAGCTAAAAAGCAACGACTATATAGCTGTTCGAGCTCTGGCGGGCCATTTAAAATCACGGGTTGGATAGCACTGCTCTGGAGGATAGATCCATCCACAGTGGAGGTCCTCATGATTTTAGTCAAGAGGAAACGACCAAATAAGGTGTGTCCGATGGATATCGGGTTTTGAAAACCACGCAAATGCTAATAGATCGTATTACTAGTTTGTACTGATTTTTCTCCAACTTATAGGATTTTTATTTCAACGACTCTCAGACTATCTAATTGGGGACCGGTTCTAACAGTGATCAAGGTTTGAAGAAAGATTTCCACTTTTTATGAGGTTTTAGAAAAAGTTTGTCGATTTCACTAAGATTTCAAAAACATGGGAATTCAAATTTAGAAAAACAAAACAAAGTGTTCTGAAATATCTTAGCGAAAATTCAAAATCCCGGACGAGCACCCGATTCTTATGTGTTTAGGCTCAAATAAACAGCATCACAAGAAAGAGTGAAAACAACAAGCTTTGAAAAATGTAATAAATAATTTATTTCCCTGGAAAGATACTTAAAAAATATATATATAAAAATAACTTACGGTTTCAAGAATCAAATCTGCAAAAGAAACTCCTAGAATAATCAACGATTTCAAGTTCGAGTCCCGACGAAGAATCCAAGATGGAAGGCGATGATGTATGCTGCATCCTGTTCAATGTTGTTGTCCACAGTTAATTGCAGAACACAAGAAATAATCCTCCGGTTTTTGAAATCCAAATAATTTTTTAAGAAATGTCGTTGTTCAAGAATTCTGTATGAGCACAACAAATATTTCATGAGAAACGAATTAATCTTTTAGAATCCAAAACTAATCTGAAGAAAAATTAGCATATAATTCAAAAACTGGCTACAATAGAAGGAAACGGCTTGACATCAAGCGTTTTCAAGCCCAGACTATGACATCGATCTCTAAGCATCACTATTAAAACTAAGTAATGCTCAATATTGGACATGACTAATTGTGAAATAGAGGATCACGTGATCATGTTTACATATAAAATATCACGTAGCCCCCGTATGTCCTTATTACCCCGAGAATAAAAGTTGTTTACGTGACGAAAATCTATTTACAAGTCGAGGGTCACATATCCAAAACAGCCTCGATCTCAACCGTAATATTCCTACAATAAAAATAAATAAAAAAATAACTTGTTCACGTGGCTGTTACTAATTCTGAATTAAGGTTGGGAACCAGGTCAGCCTTATATTACAAAAATGAAGAGTCAAGGTCAAACTATTTTCTAAAAAAATACTATTTCCTAATAAATGAAACTACATTATTTTGACATATCATGAAATTAAAAAATAAAAAGATTTTAAAGCTGACAAACAATTAAATCGGATATAAATTATATATACATAACAGTGTTCCAACAGTAGGAAAATGTTAAAGAAAATTAGTCCAGCCGATTCCGAGAAACGTTTGGCTGTATAATGGATTTGGGTATCCTGCCTGCCGTAAGAAGATTACATCTTACGTATACATTTGAGACAACACGTTCACTCTTTGAAAAGTTTTGAAAGGAAACCTTGCTTACAATTTTATCTCTGTTGGATAGAGGCGACCTAAGAAGGAAGTCCTGACGAATTTCGTCGACAAGAATCGGCGAAATTAGCGGGTTCCTAATGTGGACTGATTAGTTCAATATTTTTACTATTTGAACCCCTCCTAAAATGAATTTGAGTTCACTCTTCTTCGGCGATATCTAATCCGGTATCGTTTCCAACATGAGACAAAGTTTAAAGAAAATTTGTACAGCCGATTTCGAGATTTTCTCGGCTAGAAAAAGAAGTTCGGTATCACAATTCTGTAAGGATATCATATCTTGCATGTAAAGTTTGGATATTACGTACTCTCCTAAAGAATTTAGACATTTACTCTTCTTCTTTCTTGACATGTTTTATAGAGATAGTAGAGGCGATCCACGAAGTAATTTTCGTTTGATATTAGTTAATTTTAGTTTCATTAACGCTTATGTATATACCAATTGTTGCTCCAATGGTGGTGTGTTATGTTATGAAGCGGTGTTGTGTATAGACGTCCCCTTGCAAGTGAAGCAGTATAGCCACCCGCCGCAGCAAGCACATTTGGCCGTAGTTCGCTGAACAGGAAAATGCCAGGCTGGTGAATTTAAAAAAGTGCAGGGACAAGGATTTTTGTCTACCAGGATACAGGCGCTACAAGACTCGTCGAAGAAACGCGGAAATCTTGCGACAATACACATTTGAACTGATGATATCTCTTGTCTCATCATTTCGCACTATTCATCTCTCTGTGTGTTCATCTTCATCGAGTAACGACGCTCAACCATGACATTGCAGGCGATACGGTCAGTTACACAGTCGGCGACTCTGCGACCAAGTTTGCGACACAGACGACAATTCTGCGACTCACTCGTGTACCTATTCGGCGACTCTGCGACTAAGTCAGTGACACAATTGTCGACTCTGGGATCCAGTCGGCGACTCTGCGACCGAGTCTTTAGACCCAGTCGACGACTCTGCGTCCAAGCTGGCGAACCTATCGGCGACTCTGCGACATAGACATCGACACACTCTACGACTCTGCGACACAGTCAGCAACATAGTCGACGATTCTGCGACTCAGAGACCCAATCGTTGATCCGGCAACCACAAGACACCCAGTCGGCGAATCTGCGACACAGTCAGCGACACAGTCGACGATTCTGCATCCCAGTCGGCGACTCTGCGACAAAGCAACACATTCAACGATTCTGAGACTCACGAGGAGACCCAATCGTCGATTCGGCGACCAAGTCGGGGACTTAGCAACCACGTCAGCTACCCAGCCAGTGATTCAGCGATCCAGTCGACGACTCCATAACCCTGTGGTAGACCCAGCCGACGCTCTGTAACCAGTTCAGCGACCCAGTCGGCGACCTAGCGATCCAGACGACGATCCATTCGACGATGCAGCGACCCAGTTGACGACCCAATCGCAGACCACAGGCCACCCACTCGCGACAAGAAGCCAGAAAAAATAAGGCATCCTGCTGAGACAGAAATCTGTCGCACTCTGGAGCAATAGATTTCAGAGAGATTCATCGGGATATCACTCCAAATACAAAGACCTATCATAAAGAACTCAAGCTAGCTAAAATCGTTATAGTGTAGCCGAGGATATTTACGCTACAATAATTTGACCCAATTAAAAACATACTTAGAGAGGATTTTTAATTTCAACGCTTCCAAAATGGTTTCTAAGTAGGTATGTGTTTCAACAGTAGGCACAGTTTATTAACATTTGCGTGTTTTTCATACTCGGTACCTCCCCCAAGGAGGGTTCATGTCCAGAATGTATATAGAGTGGACGTAATAGTTCATATGTATATAATATTACGGCATGTGTTATGTTCGACTTCCTTTATTTAGTCGCGAGTTTCTCGAAATCGGCTCGACGAATTTTCTTTAAACATTTTCTGCTGTTAGATAAAAGCATAATTTCGAAACATGATGAGAAGCGTTGAAATCAAAATCCTCTAAGTAAGGGTCCCATGAGTACAAACTATTGATACAGTTTATTACCATTTGTGTGTGTTTCATACACGGTACCCACCCTCAAGGTGCCCTTTGCTGTTTCGTCTGCACGAAATTTGTCAGGACTTCCTTCGTAGGTGGACTCTATCTCTTAGAGATAAAGTATCCATGTGGGGTTAATGTTGAATCCACAACTTCACAAGTGCACGGTTGTTCCTTATTCCAATTCCGTAACGTAGCGGTTGTATTTTCGTTCTTTAGAAGGAACTATTTTATCTGCGCTACCTCAGGCCCGTTAAATCTAGCTTTTAAGACTCATTTCGCCTGTAACCTTGCACCATTTCTACTTTCATAAGACCAACACAAGGAGTCTCAGGCAACGAAACCATCCCTTTTGAATTGCTCTATTGTACAATTTATCAGTCACTCATCACGAATACTGCACATGGACTCACATAATCGTTATATACATGTAGGTTTTAATAGGAACTACTCATGACACTTATGGGACTCTGACCTGATCTCACTAAAAAATTAAACCATGTCATTCTGGAATCTAACAACACTGCATTCTGTGACGTTTTCCCCAGGCAATTGCCTAATTCGTCGGGCTGAGGACACCGACCTCCCAAAATCAACGAAGCTATCACTAAAATCTATGAAATCCATAAAATGGAGAGCTATATGCAAATAGCGGATACCCGAAATGTATTACATTATCAAAGTTGGATCTATGTACAAACTGTATAAACAGGGGACTATTAGGTCAATTGTAAATGTAATATAAAATCTTACGTCATGTGTTGTGCTCGACGAATTTTATCTAGCCGAGAAGTTCTCGAAATTGGCTCAGCGTGTTTTTTCCACTTTTTCTTTCTGTTATTTACATAATATACAAGAGGTGTTGTAATCAAAATCCTCTTAGTAAGAGGTTCAATTAGTGCAAATGTTTGAAACAATCTTTCAACATTTTAGTGTTTTTCATACCCGGTACACAGTTTTTTTTTCTACCGGCGATATTCGTCAGGACTTCCTTCTTGGGTGGAATCTGTCGCACAGACATAAAATATCAAAGAAGGTCCATTGTCAGAACTCTCTAATGAGGAGACGTAGAGGTCAAACCATATACGTCAGGTGTAATCTTCTGCTCAAATGTGTTTTGTTCGCCTTCTTTCAACCAACCGGGAATTCGGTGAAATCGTCTCGGCTAAATTTTCTTCTTCGGTTTCCTACTTTTGGGATTATTTACTCATTACCGACTTCAAACTGGGTGAAATCAAAATTCGCCGAGTACGGGTTCAAGCATGGCAATGTTTGGTTGAATCTGTTCATAGATTGTAACGGTTTTAAATACTGCTGGTATCCATAAAGACCCTCTTAGTTTTCCGCTTGCATTAGACAAACACCGTCAAAAATGCTTTTGGGAGTCAAATATATCTCTGTTTAGAAGATATCGTACATTAATAAATATCAAGATCATTTTAGTGGTGAACTGTGGGAACCAGATATGGACTGAAGAGGTAATCGGCTAATGGACTTTATTACAACTATCATATATTAATCTCCAGATTCCAAGAAATCGGGTCGACGAATTTTCTTTAACTTTCCCTACATTTGGAAGAATTCCCTAACTACATATTGTCCGAGAGGCGCTGAAATCGATATATTCTAGAAATGGGTTCAATAATTACAATATATTCAATCGATCCAAATGATGCTTCTTTTTCATACCCGGTGCCCATAGATTGCCCCTTTTCTTTCGCTGATTCCTCTCCATAAGATTCTTCAGGACTTCTTTTGTGGCTTGACACCATCCTCTAGAGATAAAATGTCAGTCAAAGATCCATGTCAAAACTATTTGGATTTGACTCGCACTGAGCGTGTTTCATACACCTACCCGTATGCTTGTTTACCCAAGTACTTCAAGACAACATTAGATGTCAACTGAGGGCTTCCTAAACCCGTAGATACTTAAAATAATTCTTCTGTACAATGACCACATAAAAGAAATCTCCAATTTCACACTTGTATGGTTTTTAGTGGTTTCACGTTTATTTGAGTCATTAGTAAGCTTTCCGAATACAAATACTAACATTTCGCGCCATGCACAACAGGATGCGGCCCAAACATCTAACATAACTAATTAATCATATTCCAAATTACTAATTATTTATACCCACCAATATCCTAACCTCTTACAAATTACAAAACATAGTCCGTGAATCATCTCTAGTCAGCTTTATATAGCTGGCACCAAAGAACACTCTGATTTCTCTAACTGAGTTAGAATAACACCAATGCATGCCCTGAATGGCTTTTAATCTTCAATAAGTAAGTTATAACCAATTACTTATGAAACTGTGAATAAAGAATGAATACCCAAATGGATGTGAATAAGGAATAGGTACCCAAATGTATGTAGAAATAGTTGAATCGGGAAAAAGTTATTGGTTACTTATTCCTTATTCAACCGGTAACTGGTTACTTATTCCTTATTCAATCGGGAATAAGGAATAAGTAACCAACTTGACGTCAATGAAGATTATTGGATGCAGAAATTCCAGATCTGCTGTGATGTATTTGTGACCAGATATTTGCATTATTTGATTTGGAACAGCAGACTAGAGTAGACACCAATTTGGAATTACATCTCATAAGAAAAAATATTGGATTGTTTGAGCTATTCAACCACATGAACATGCTGTGGTTGGATAAATTTCTGTCAGATGGGAGACCAGTTATGTCCACATTCTTCTGTGAGCAGAGATAAGTTTATTTACTCCTATAAGGTAACATTAAAACCACTCTTGTGTATAGGGTGGAATCTGTGTTAC
This sequence comes from Sinohyriopsis cumingii, assembly GCA_028554795.2. Lineage (NCBI taxonomy): Eukaryota > Metazoa > Mollusca > Bivalvia > Unionida > Unionidae > Sinohyriopsis > Sinohyriopsis cumingii. The sequence goes on along the minus strand of CM068824.1, from coordinate 113,988,139 downwards.
ATGTATATTGCCCACTACTCCCCCATTACTGTTACCAACAGACCTATACCCTTAGCTTCATTTGTTGTTTTTCTCGTTTAGTTTTAACGCCATTTTCAGCGCATTATATGCATACATCGTATAACAAGCACCTGTGTGATAAATCAACCATATTCAGATATGCTTAACTTTTCTTTCCTAACTTCCCTTTTGGGCAATTGATTTGATAAATGGCCTCCAAAATGTTGATAGTAATAGTAAAAGCAAATAGTTCCAGAAAGCTGGAAAGGAAAATTTTCCCATGACTGCAGTCAGTCAGTAAAGAGAATGCTGTACAAGAATTTTAAGGATGGATTTAGACCAATCAAAATTGCATAAAATGTTATAAATGATATGTTAAGATCATCAAAAAAAAGGTACACACAATATACATAAAGTGTACCGACTATGTGATAAACCCAATTCAGTAGCAGATCATGACCAGATTCTGTAACATATGAAAAGCCTAATTCTATAGTATCTTATAAATACCTGATTTCTTTAACACTATGATAAATCCAATTATATAGCATACAATAATCCAAATTCTATAACATGTGATCAAACCTCTCTCTCTCTCTCTCTCTCTCTCTCTCTGTATATATATATATATATATATATATATATATATATATATATATATATATAGTGGAACCCCGCTATAACGCGATAACTGGGGGCCAAAAATTGAATCGCGCTATTAGCGGGATCGCGTTAATGCGGTCTTTTATAGTATTTTACGTTTTTCGGAGAACAACGCATTGGCACATATGCGTCTATTTATGTCTAATGTATATCAGGAATAGGGTATCAACACCATCTAATATCGTACCGTCGTGGCATGCAATTCATCCATAATGCATGTAATCCCATTAAAAAATTGCACACAGATTTAAAATATTCAATGATATTGTCACAGATCATTGTCTGAATTCAATGTCTCATATATAGCATGAACCGAGTATTAACAACGTTTACTTACCGTCTGATATCGTACCGTCGTGGCATACAGTTGATCCATAATACGTGTAATTCCATTGCAAAAACTGCATACATATTTAAACTATTCAGTAATTTTGTCACATATCAATATGTGTCTGAAGAAAATGGGAAAAAATAACAGCAAAATTAGGTTAAGAAAGACCAAGCACTTGTACGGTTTATTACGTTCCAGGGTCTATGGACGATGTCTGTACAAATTTCATACAACTAAAATTTTCTCACATGCTTTTCCGTGTACCTTTATCCCAGTAATTATCACTTGTACGCATATTCATTTGAACGACTACAGCAAGAATAATTAACAAACAACACAAACTTTCAGCGTGCATTTAACTTTTACTTCAGGTTTTGTGAATATCGAAAGAAACGTGAAAAATACTTTTACAAAGATTTTTAAGCTGAACGCATGTACAGTTTCATACCCTTTCAATTTCCAGCTAATAAAGTTGACTTTATTTACTGGTCAACTGATTGCGTCTAATAACACCGCCAAACCCAGCAAACATGTTGGCAGCTTTCCTTTTTTGATGTTTATTGAATTGTGTGAATCTTTTATCAACCACCGCATTGTCTGCTGCTCGATTGTGTGTGCTGTTAAAGAAGACACATATGTCAGCTATTGTTTGAGCAACGATTGTAAACACAATTAATGGATGACAGTCACAAAGACGACTTGCTAGCTTTAATCACGGATCAGCAATAAGTAACATTTCCGATGTTGGCATAACAATTCAAGAACCTGGTGAAATTGTTAAATTTCAGAAGCGACACCACGATCATATTATATTTGAATTCATACGCAAACTCTTCCTCCAAATGATAATAAACATTTTACTCACTACTTATCATACTTTAAAAAAAAAAAATCTAGGTACGAGAAAAATACACGTGTATTTAAAATTTCAGACACCACGCCACGATCGTATTATATTTGAATTCATACACGATCTCTTCTCCAAAATAATAATATATTCTTTATACACTATTTCACGTACTTTAAAAAAAATACTTTTTCATGTGCGAATAAATATGTGAAATTTCGGGAGCCACACCACAACTGCGTAATATCCGAATTCGTGTTATCGCAGGGTACGTTACAGCGGGATATAGTTGTTGTTGTTGTTGTTGTTGTTGTGGGGTTTAATGCCATTTTTCAGCACACGATAGGCTATACATGGCGGCCAGTATTAAGAACCCGGGAAAACCCTAGAAAGAACCACCGACCCACGAGAAGCTACTGGCAAACGTTCTCACATTACCAACATCGGCTGAATCCGAGCCTCGAACCGGCGCAGACAGAGGTGAGAAGGCAGTGATCAGTAACGCAGCAAATGATATTCTGATATTATAAATCTAATTATGTAGCATAATATGAACCTAATTCTATAGCATATGCCAATCTTATTCTATAGCAAATGAAAAATCAAAATCCTTAGCATAAGATAAACCTAATTCTGTAGCATATACTGTGCTTCCACTAATTCTCAAGAGGTACCAGTTTTGTGGATTTTGTTGTTGGCTCAAGCCACAATTTTAAAGACGCAACAAAAAAAAAACAAGCTTTCTCAAGCCCAGGGATAATTAATTTGAGTCTTTCAGACATTTTCAAATGAGCCACAATTACCCATTCAGCATATACTGGCCTCATTTATAAGATTTTAAGACCCAATATGGCTTGATTGATGAGGTTCATGATTCACTATTACTTGATTGATATGGTTTTACAATCCACTATGACTTGATTGATGAGGTTTTCAAATCAACTATGGCTTGATTGATGAGGTCATTGATTCACTATTAATTGATTGATATGGTTTTAGAATCCACTATGACTTTATTGATGAGGCTTTCAAATCAACTATGGCTTGATTGATGAGGTCTTAAGGTCCACTATGACTTGACTGATATGGTTTCATCATCCACTATGACTGATTGATGAGGTCTTAAGGTCCACTATGACTTGATTGATGAGATTTTCTAATCAATCCACTATGACTTGATGATGTTTTGTGGTCCGCTGTGACTTGATTTATGAGGTTGTAAGGTCCACTCTGGCTTGATTAATGAGGTTTTGAGGTCCACTAATACAGTACACTGATCTTCACCAGTGGCACGTTCCTTTTTTCCATGATGATCTCCTTTACCTTTTTAGCACACTAGTTATGGACATGAGATTTTAATTCTTCTTTGTAGTATTAACTTATTGTAAAGTGTTGGCTCATACATCAGGTAGTCTCAAACAAAGGAGTGATTCAATTGTCTTTCAAATGAGTTAGCATCACTGAATGGCTCTGAACACATCAAATATTTACACAGTCTGACACCTGTATTGAGCAAGGGGCAGCTGGTGATATGTATGGTTTAAATGTGGAATGATGACATTATCTAGACCAATGGGAATCCAAGATCTTACCACTCGTAAGCCACTGTGTTGACACCATGGATATCAGACAGTACTATGGTGTAACTTCTGTGTTTTATGAGATCATATACATGTACTTTAATAACTAATTAGCTTAGTGTTATTGGCTGCATCAGATACTTTTAGTGCTGAGTGTAACGAATTGATCTTGACATGTGTTTGATTTGTGCTCATACCAGTGATAGTATTGCTTTAACTACTTAATTGACTGCCATTTGTTGCTGACATAATGTTTAAGATCAATATTTTCGGTCTTGGTCATGGTTAGTCCACAAAATTAAATACCTATAAATATGCAAACTTGGAAAGACAAATAAAGATAAATATAAATCCATAGATTAAAAACTAGCTAAATTATATGATAAACATAATCATAAACCTAATTACATATTTATGATAAATCGAATTCTATAGCATGCGATTAATGTACTTCGACAGTATATAGTAAGATAAATCTAATTCTACATCATGTGATATCCTAATTCTATAGCACATGATAAATCTGATTTTATATCAAGTGATAAATTTACTTTTACACCATTACGATAAACCTAATTCAACAACATGTAATAAACATAATCCTTTTCTATCAAAAGAAGAACTGAATACATATTTCTTGTAATGGATGGTTTTGTATTGCTATGCAAATTACTAAAAAGCATTTACCTTCACTACAGATTCTTTGGATCCACAAAGAAAAAGCAAGCTAAAAAATTTCTGAACAACCCAAGACATGGGACTAAAACATACCGTATTTCTGCAAAGACCTTAAAATATGCTGCTGACATCTAAATCTTGAGCAAAATTTAGGACAACCAACATGTCGTTTTTATTTGCAAGTTAGGTATCTTCTTCCGCCTATGAAGCTTTTTAAGTGTTTTTAAGTTAGTATTATCACTTAAAGTAACATACTGACAGCCAAGAGTCAAGATTTGTGGTATATTCCCTGACAGAATTAGTGTCTGGTTACTAAAGGTGTCAGATGAGTATATCTGCAGAGAGACCTCTTTGATCTGAACTGCCAAAACAGCCTAAGACGTACATAACAAAGTGTCATCACTGATCGCGTGATATTGTTACTAGAAGATCCATCCTGTATAGTGTTGGCATGTCTTCTTTTTGCGTGCTGGTAACAGTAGATAGGCCTGGTGGTAACTATTATTACTGATATTAACTGACACCATTTAGTTGTGAAGCATTTGATTTATCCAAAACAGATTATTTTACAAACTAACTGTGAATCTTAGTATGATAGCTGTACTTATTCACGCTGACACAGTATGTGTATCGGACAAGCCACTGAGAAATTTTCATTAGCCCAACCAAGAATTTCATTCATCATGGATGTCACGCTGTGGGATTTGCTCAGACCTGTCATACATATAGCAGATAAATTTGGTCTTTTGAACCCAACTTCTTTTTATCAGACAATTTCATCTACACAACACGATAAAGTGCAACATTATCATTGAAATTTGTTCAAATTAAACCTGCCTATGTAAGTGACTTTTCGGTTATCATGTATTTTGAAGTGGTCATACTTTCATTCCGATTAACAAGACTACACAGCGAAAACGAGCTTTAAATTTACAAATATGCTTTGAAATTAATTCAGTCTTATTATGACAATATTGTCAACATTTGAGAGCAAAATATTGAACTTATTTCTACCATCTGTAAAGAATTTCCATGATTCCAAAATCATTTTTCTTTGAAACTGACGAATGTTGAAACCATCTATGATATTCTTTAGCAATAACATGATTTTAAAGATAATTACCTAAGAGCCCTATTTGAATGTAAAGTGGCAATGCAATATGTTAGAATGTTAGTGTTTTCATTGAGGACCATCCAGACACCACAAAATGGTCTCTGGTGAAAGCCCCTGTCAATTCTGGGTAACAAGCAGCATGAAGACCTTTAAGATGGCTACCATATAACCATATTGGATGTCAGATTGGCACCATCTTTATTTAGGATCCAACAAGTATCATATACATCATATAAAGTCATTTAGTGAAAACTAGATGTTGATATGACTTTTCATTCCAAAGGATTAATAAAAATAGAGAAATTTAAGCTGGATGCAATGCAGGACATATCGGAGGGCAAATCAGCACCATTTTCACTGATGGTCTATCAGATATGATGTGATGACTTTTACTGAAAAACACGTGTTGATATAGTCATATGTCAAGTAAAAGTAGTGATAAGATTTTCAAGGTGGTTATAATGGATTTCCAAGTGATACCATTTTCATTTAAGACCAACTAATAAATGGGATGAATGTGCATAAAAAGTTTCATGGCAATCCAGCAAATAGCTGAGGAGAAATAGCAATAACAAACTTGTGCTAATGGACAGATGATAGACAGCCAGTTATCTCATAAGCTGTTCTGAACAACGACTAGTAGAAGTAATAAATTTGGTTACTTATACTACTTCTGAGGTAGTCTGCCAAGTTTTTTTCTGGTAAAGTTGGCAGCAGCATTTGGAGACAAATCATAACCTGAAAATACATGTAATATTCAAAGTCATCATTAAATTCACCCAATGCAAATGTTCTGCCAGTACTGATGATCACATTAGCATATGTAAATGTTATACAAATTAGGATAGCTATAGAAATTAATCCAAAACCGATGTGCTTCCCACTTCCAAAGAAATATTCTTCTGTGTGTATTAGCAACATCATCAATTTCATGCAGACACTTTTCCTATTAAACTAAAGCATATCTGATTATAAATATTATTTAACACAACCACAGTGACAATAAGTAATGTCATATTGTAATGACAATTTTTTTTCTTTCTTTCATGCTGTATTTGGAATCTCATCTTCATTTTCTCAAGTTTATAATCAATTAATCATGAGTCTTTACTATGGTTTGATGAATAAAAATGGTACATGTAATAATTATTTAGATGCAGTTGGGTGCCTACTAATAACAAGAACTTCGCAGTATAAAGTGATTCCCCACTACAGAACTCTTCTACACCATGCCTCATTTATAATTCTGACACTGTAATGAATCCCATTAAATTGGTAAAATCTTTTTTTCATTGCTACTTAATTTAGTTCGCTTTATTTTAGTTCTTGAATCATAAAATCTGGTTATAATGTGATTTAATATCACTGAACACTATATTTGTATTTTGATGCACAATCAGGACACATCCTTATTGGAACACCCCTCAGAATAAAATTCCCCCACTTATAACACAGGTCAATTTTATGACTCCCATGAATGTCATAAAGAGGGGCATCTGTGACTGCACATCTCCATGCTCTTATCCAAACCATAACAGCCAAGGCTATCTAAGGAGTTTCTGGGTTAGAAGTCCGGGCTCTTTATTCATGGCACTCAGGAGTCCCCAGCCTGTTCTGTGAGTCCATGGTATAAACTCACAATTCACCACTTTCAAAAGGATAGAAAGGAAAACAAAAACGTACATGATCGTTATTTGATTACACATCTGGATCCAACTTTCAATCACATAAGATCACATTTGAGAGAGACTATTTGTCAGCAATTGTCACAAAAACTTTATATACTGCACTCTACACATCAGCAAACTAGTTTTTCAGATTACTTAATTTCTTTACTTTTTACTCTTCTTTGACTGAACAATATAAATGTGACAGAACAAAAGAAGTCAGCATTGGACAAATTGGGGAATTTGCAAAATTTAGTAGTTTTGACTTCAAACTCATAATTTTCAATGCCCAAGGGCAAATTTCCATGCACGACATTATCACATGAACACATGATATGGTGTAGAAAAAGGTCCGTTATGATCTCCCAGTCCAATGTTAATTTCCAAAAGCTGCATAGAGTTAGCACCCTCTGCTTGAGTAAAGTTACTATATGGTTTTGTAGCATAATATCCAGCAGAACTAAATTGTATGAGAAAATAAAACAAAAACTTCATGTATTTTATTTCAGTTTGTTATTCTGCTTTTCTACATTTAATCTTGAAATACTGCTGAATGCAAGGTTGACTGGCATGCTGTCTGTTTTTGTTCATCCAGCATGGATAATGCACTTGTATCTAACGCTATTATTGGCTTCAAAACCACTCACTGGAATCTCCATTAACACTTTCCAGCTTCAATAATCTGACATACTTCATTTCTCAATGACTTCCAATCACCTCTAATGACCATATGGATCCTGTAATTTCTTGATGGCTAAATCCTGATATCTTCAAGTTAGTATTTTCATTGCAAATGAAATGATTTTGCATTCCAGCAGTCTTACATAACCCAAAAATTCTTGCTTTTAATGTACCATCTGATTCCACTTTTGCAAACCATGAAAACTGCTTCTCTCACTCAGTTTTCACATTTTAAGTCAAACAATATTTATTATCACCCTTCACTGTAGTTGAGACCGCGTCAGTATGAGATATACATTCTGAGTTTGATTTTTCTTTGTTGCCTTCACGTGTGCCAAAACATTTTATTTTTATTTTTTGCAGTAGCATAATTTTCACTGCAGTCCATTTCCCAAAATATGAAAACAGATTTGCTGACTAATTTTTACAAGCTAAAGTACTTATCTGCACTCTTTTAAATAGTGTCCACGGAAAATGTATTGCCCTAGTGTGAATCACACATACCGAAGTGGCAGTTATTATTATTATTATCATTATTATTATTATTATTACTGCATTTTAATGATTGGACAATACTGTCCAATTCAAACTCTGTGAAAGTTTTGATCAATTTTACCAGTTTAAACACTGTTAAAACAACAAAGAGCATCGTTTATTTGCTGAACAATCATAGATGCTTACATACACATTCAACAAAACAAAAGTTTCTTTCAAGTGTTCACATTGATGAAGGAATAACTGTTATGCACAGTTCAATTATACCCAACTTCAAAAACAACAAAACTAGTGTAAGCAATGCCCATGTCTTGTCTAGGAATATTTAGAAGATAAAACAATATTGCAAACCGTATCTCATTTTGTATAGTTGGACATTTTGGCAATGAATTCTGCAAATTGGACAGTGTCTCCAGCTTCTCCTGTTACCAACATCAATAAGTTATTACTGAGTTTAAACATCTTGTCATAGTCTAAAATAAAAGAAATTAAACTCATAAGGAATGAAAGTAAAGCAATCTAAATATGTACATTTCCATTCGGTGATTATAGATTATCACTATTTTGATGGTAGTGACTGTGATTATCTTCCTGTTTTAAGAATATATTGAATATCTATATGGTGCAAATTGATGAAGTCGGAAAAATGTACAACCGAACTGCCATAAATTTAGGAAGATAAATAAATGTAAGCATTAAGTACAAGAAAATAATAATAATGATAATAATAATAATAATAATAATAAAAAAAATAATAATAATAATAACTTTATTTAGATAAAATATTAAATGTAAAGATTTCACAATTGTGTAAAATGTATATAAAATCAAAGATAAAGCTAACACATAAAATCTGTTATATATATATTATATACATACATATATATATATATATATATATATATATATATATATATATATATATATATACACACACACAACATTGCCTCGAAAAGTAAAATATTTTCTCAGGTGGTACACAATCAAAGTTTATTCATGCAGTTCATGTCAAAATACTTCTGTCTCAGAGGGTGGAAGTTGACATATCCACCGCACAACATACAGTGGCTCTTTCCAGTGTGTGTGTGTGTGTGTGTGTTTGTGTGTTTAGGATTTGTAACATAGCTTTCCATTGAAGTATTCTTTGTAAATGGTACTTGGTAATTAACAGGAAACAAGAGTAACATGAACGGCACAAAAGGGGTCAAGCTAGACTTGAACTTTAGGGAGAAGTAACATATCCTTTTGGACAGAACATGAAGAAGTGTGAGCTGAACAGGGAGAAGTGGAAGCAAAGCATGAAATGTGATTTGTACGTGATTCTTCGTTTTCTTATTTGAATCATGCCCTCTATTTCCCAGTATGCGTCTCAGTATGCATATTTGCACTGAACATTGGTTTGAAGCAATACCTTATTTTCATGTAGAACATTTTCTGAGTTGTATGTCAGATATAAACACATTTGGCACCTGTATAAAAACTATCATATTATAGGCAGTGTATTGGGGCCATACGACTTTAAAAGAGAACAAAAGAAGCTATACATTGTAATAATTTTAACTCAGTAACTAGATTACAGTATTCTAATTGCAAGTTAGTAAAAATGTTTACTCGAGTACCCTTAGTCATACTTTTTAAAAACCTTTCTGAAAGTTCACAAAAAATGTTTGAAACAACCCCCCATACAATGTACATGAAAGGAAATGCACGTGTCTTAAAATCATACTGTTATCCTAATTTCTTTGTTGCCAATAAAACATTACTGTAGATATATATTTACAACACTGAAGCATTAAAGCTGGTATATGAATTGATTAAACCCATCTTTCCAACCGAATTGACACAGTCAACATATGAGTCCATCTATATTTAGAAAGAGGGGTTTTCTTAATGTAACTAGTTACTTATAGCTTTGTTAGAGAAGTAGATTGCAAATGCAAGATTTTATTATTTGTCTACATACTTTTAGTAACATTAGGCAGTGGTTAAATAGTATTTGCTTTGCTGCTTGCTTTTTCTTTTCCTTTTCACAAAATGGAGCTAAGTCAGAAAACAACTTTGACTTTACTGCAATTCTCGAGTATTTCACGACTTAGCATTGCCCCATAAATTTCTGACCTACATAATTGCATTTTAAAGCTAAATCTTCAATAACATAAATTTAAACTTTTCTTTCTATGAATTGAACATTTTCTGAATACATTTGCCCAATGGTTTGCAAAAAAGACACAATCCACAGCGGTATGCCATTATAACCCATGACAGTTTCAGTATGATTTCAAACTGATTTTATGAAGAAAATAATGTACAATCGGCAATTAAAATATTCAAATTACCGATTCCATATTTATTCAAAAAAAAAAAGAAAATGTGTTTTATGTGTTGTTGTTTTCCCCCAGGTATGTTGTTTACTTTTTTTAAAGAATTTTGATGAAAACAAAATACATTTTTGATGGGGTATTTATGTCCTAGTGTTATCTATAAGGTTGTTCATCCGAGTTCGGTTTCTATCACCTTACTCGAAATCCCTCCCCCGAGTTCTTAGTTGACCTTGGCTAGAGGTCTCCTACGTTCCGTGTGTGCTATGTGTATATATGCTATATTGTGTGTGTGCTATATAGTTTTCGTGTAGGGACAGCACGACTTTTTCAATTCATCCCAGTTGTCTTAATATATATTTTTATTTGAATATCACAGATCCATTTGATAATTTTAATAAAGTTTAGATATTTAACATTTTAATTAATATTTTTTTAATTACAGCGAGTGAACGGTATACTACACGTCTGTCATTAAAAAAGTAAATCTATTATTTTATATGCGTGTTGGTATGTGTCGTTCCTCGCATTAGTTAAATTCTAGAATTAGGCCGGATGTGCTCGAGTGGGGGTCCACACTTTCTATAATTAATTGTATTTCTCCTGACTCAAGTTTGGCCGTCTCTTTATTATTTAACTAATTAACCAAAATATCCAATAGGGTTTAAAGAAATTTCCATAGGAGGGAAAAGAATTGTGTATATCGGAGTTTGAGCGTATTTTGGTCTTTCTTTTAACCGGTGGAGACCTACTTCTTAGTCTAAATGACCGGTACAATTAAAGTCGATCGCCTGATGTTCAATTTCATAAGAACAATCACAGCACTATTTAGTGCATTAAATACCTTTTTGTTGTACTTGGTATATATTATGCGCCTAGATCATGTAATCCTACAAAAATGACCTAAGCGAATTGGACAAGTGGGATTCAACATGGGGCATGCAATTCAATGCTAAGAAATGCTATATACTCAGCATCAAAAACAAATCTTTGAAATTCTGCCAATAAACACCACCATTTTACAACAGGTACAGACTAGTCCATGCCTGGGGTTTTCATTTCAGAGGATCTTCAATGTGGCACACATATTAACAACATCTGCCATAAAGCAAACTCTACATTGGGGGGAGGGGTCCTAAAACGGAATTTAAAGAACTGCCAGCCACCACTAGAGTAGGAAGATGGCATATACATCTTTGGTCTGATCAACACTCGCATATGGCCCATCTAAATGGAACCCATACTGCGCTAAAGATATATAATCCATCGAAATGATTGAGCGAAAGCAGCACAATTTATTCAAAAGGAATATAGATCTCGTGATGAGGGTTGTGTATCCAGGATGCTAGAAGTTCTGGAACTCTTTAGCTTTCAACAACGATGTGAGTTCAGGCTTAAAGCAAAAAAGATGCATACAATCTAAATCATACTCTGACACCGAAACTAAATATTTTGTGAAAAAAATCAGGTCACTAACACTTGGACATGTTTTGTTGTCAAAAGTTCAAGTACTGAACAATTTAGAAAAGCTTTCGTTATGAAAACTATTCTGCAGTGGAACATACTTGGGCAAAACTATATGAGAAACAGTCAGTGGAAGCTTTAAAGTCAGCCCTCCTCAAGACCTATTATGACGCGAACACACACCTAAGCTCCATAGTAAAATACCACTATTGGTCTCTGTTACAGTACAACTCACCTGTAATTTTGGAACTCAACCTATCGCGGTTGTGGTGGAGAGAGAGTGGAGAGGATTAAGAAAAAAACCCTCCACCATCTCTGCGAGCGTCCTGATGAAGTTACCACGGCGGATCACAGAAAAATGCACACCATGCTTTTTAGTGGAGGATGACCACTGCTGAGTGGACATGGTCTCTATCAGGTTGCTGTAGTATATTGCATGATCTGTACAAGCATGCTCTTTAGAGGTTTATATATATATATAGAGAGAGAGAGGTGCCAGTTCATCTACATCATTATTAGATGAGTATATACATTTCCTATTACGTATAAAGATTATGTAATAGATATAATGCCAAATCAAATTTTTGATAATATTATAACATAGTAGCAATGCCTCGAAAACGATACTAACACTACTGTACATTTTTCATTTACAAACAGCTGATTGACACCTTTTGCAATAAGTTTATGCTTTTACTTTATTCAAAGAAACCTGAACAAACGTATGCACTGACTTGACGAGACATGCAATATTATCCAAATGTTTAAACATGACAAGTAATCCTCTGAGGTATGTACACGTAAGTTCTCAATGATAGCAGCTTCTGTTATAAAAAAAACACAATAAAGAAAACAACCAAGAAAACAGAAAACAGAATATATACTTAATTGCGAACCATGTGTTTGGTCCTTGAAAAGTAATGCCCCAGCCACGAAGTTCCCATGTACACAGCTATGAACTTTAGTTCAATTCTGACTGCATTTATATTGTATGGAACTCGTCATCTAAATTAGTCTTCTTTCTGATTGGAGTATTTGTTTTATTCTTTCATTCATCACAAGATAAATTTGTTTCAAGTAATAAATCCCTTTGAAAACTTCAATGGCCTCTCCCAAAAAAGATTTGGTCTGAGTGGATGTTCTGCAGAAATAAAGACAGTGACCGTTGTAAACACTGTAATAAAATTTTAGCATCAGAAAACTATGTCAATATCAGAATGGGAAAGGTGAGTTTCTAACATTAAGCCATCTAACTTGAAGCATTTTACTTTACACCTCAAGTTATTGTCCCTTCATTAGCAGCGGAAGTTTGGTAATTGTTCCTAATTAGTCTGACTTCAATGTATTGTTGAAATGAATAATAATGTTGAAAACTTTCAAATCTTAAATGCTATTATTTGTTCATTCTTGTAAGGAAAAATATAAAAGCACCATTTTTATCATGATAGCAAAAAAAAAACTAATCAAAGAAAATAATTCATCAATGACTTAATCAACTATAGATCTAAGACGTTTAGTTATTTCAATACAGTTTTCTGTTTGTAGCTATTGGAGCGCATGGCTATTGAGACACAAAAGAAAACATGCAAGCCAATTTCTGGCAACATTATTGAGATTTCTGTAATTGGTATCCTGCTTTGCTGCTCAAATGGATTAAAAGGAAGACAAAGGATTAATTCCTCTCGATCGGTTCAAAAACAGCATGGCTGTTAAATTTACATTTCTCTAACATTATGTAATGACTTTACGCAAATGAAAGACCTATAACTAGCATTAATACTAAAGTTGGTCCCTAAATTTCACTCAGATTGGATTAGTGCTTTTTACTGCATATCACAAAATCCTCTACTTAAAATAAAAACTTAAGAAAATGCTAACGGATCTATTTTGAGTACATTTAGTGTAATGAATCTTATTGTAAAAAGCATTTCTCAATATTATTTTTTTCAGGAGATTCAGATGCATTCATTTTCTTATTTCTGCAGCAGTTCACATAATATACTTTGTTGAGTCAAATGAAATGCAGTAATATTCCACTCCTGGCAGTGAAAAGAAAAATAATGCACGATAGACGTCAAACATTTTACAACAAAATCGCATCAATACTTGACTAATGTAAAATAATATTGCACAAGTTCTGATAGTTACCCCATGCACAAGCAGTGCCTGATCATGTTCAGTGATTGGCGTTTTTGTTCTCCAAACTTTCAAAAAGCCCTAACTCTCCTCTAATGGGCACGAAAGAAAAGCAAGTGTCTGTTTACTCAAAGTATGCACAATGCCCAATATACATGTGCGAGAATAAAACGATGGTCAAATTTCAAGTGACAAGTGTCTTTACATTTGTGTGTGTACATTTTCTTCTTTTGTTTTGCAGCGGCCGGGGGGGGGGGGCTGATCCAGCACTGACGAATTCTCAGTAATATTTCTTCTGACATCCTATCACAGTAGAATACAGGGGAAATTTAAACTTTGGATTTGTATTATAAAAACTATATGCCATTCCCTAAGTCATTTGAGATAAATTTATCTTTTGATGAATTAAATAACAAATAATATCCCAAATGGAAAGAGCAATCTATCCCCATAAATTATATGGCCTTGCAGTACGCTAGTATTTAAAATTGAACGAGTACGTATCTTTAGCTTTATAACTGGGTTATTGTTATTTATAAATTCAGAATTTTTCTCTTGGATGTGTAGGGTTTTCTTTCTTAAACAAAAGTGGCTGTCAACTGGAATTTATTTAATTGTCTAAACCTAGAGGATGAAGTGCAACATATCAAGCCATTGTGTGATAGAAACGCACCTTTTTCAGGTTGAAATTTACATCTTCTGATGCTAACATTTTAACACTGCTGAACATCTGCTGAAGCCAAGTCTTAATTAGCGAGAGACTATTTAAGTTTTTAAATGGGTGGGATGTTTGAAAACTACTGTCTTATTCTGATTTGTGGTATAAAAAGGGCACTATGCGATTAATTTGCTTTACTTGAAACAAACTTATCTTGTGATGAATGAAATAATAAAAAATACCAGTCGGAAATATAAAGGTATCTCCATATAATAAATGGCCAGTCCCTTACAGTACATGTGCATTCAAAATTTAACAAGTTGATAGTTGTGTACATTTATATTCAGTCTCATAACTGATCCATTACTGCTTAAGGACTAAACACGTGGTTTGCATTTAAGTGTAAATTCAGTGGGTTTTTTTTGTAATTGTTGTTTGCATTTTTAAACAGAAACTGCTGCTATCTGGAATTTAATTGTCCATTTGTCAGTGAATTACTTTTCATGTTTAAACAGTAGGATAAATTTACACTGTTCAAGAAAAACTCATCAAGTCAGCGCGCAAGTTTTCTAGACTTTTAAATTTAATTTATATTGTCCATATATATGATAGAAATAAATATCACTGATTGCTGAAATGGTATTTGATTATCAATCACTCATGTCACATAGGTCTTTTCATTGGTGGTCTTCAAGTGCAATGTGATCAAAATCAAATCTTTTTTGTCCTACGTGTAGATCTGATGACAACTGCTTAGGGGTCATGATCTGGTGACTTTTGAATTAGCCAATGGAAATGCAGCTTTCAAAAATCTTAAAGTGAATCAAATCATTCCGTACACATTCATGCTCTTCATCCACACTGCACATTCTCCAAACATGAAGATGTAAGACTTCATCTGAATGGCTGATAAATTAACGATTATGGTAATAACATAGTTTACTAGAAAATGACCCCTAAGCGGTCGCTGTCAGTTCTTCGTGTATAACAGTAGAGATCTGACTTCATTCAAATTGTCTTCAAATGTCAGTCAGTAATGCCGATCAACCGTTTCTCGTTGGAGATGCCATCGGCGTGCCCGCTTCGGCGAGGTCGTGATTTGTGAGTATTTTATTACTCCGATGCAGAGTGTTATCGCAGTGCAAAAGTGGCGGGATTTAGTCCGCCACCGCGAAGCGTAGGGTTCCAAAAGCAAGCATTAAAGATACAGATTCAAGATGACCTCGTGAAATGCCCCAAACCTTATTTTGAAACTGCGGCCTCGTTGCACTTAATGAAAACCTTTTGGTTCAAGTATTTTGGACATGTATCGGTATAATTTATAATTATTGGCCCCTTTGAAAGACAGAATGTCACATTTATAGCAATAATCGCACTCATCATAACGAAATGAAGGAGCAAGTAGTGAAGGGGGATATTATAGCGTCAATGGGACTTATCATTAAAAACACCCCTGGGAACATATAGCGTCAAGGGAAATTTAACATGGAGAAAAATCGTGGGAACATATAGCGTCAAGGGAAATTAACATGGAGAAAAATCGTGGGACTGTTGAGCGTCAAGGGGATTTGAACATGGGAATAGGGGACTGTATAGCGTCAAAGGAATTTAAACAGGGTGGGACTGTATAGCGTCAAGGGAAATGGAACATGGGATTTTTTTTTTTAAAATTTAAAAAAATAAGAAAGGGGTAGGCAATTCAAAGGCTATCTCTTTTCGAGAAATATGGGGGCCCTGAAAAGGGCCTTTGGGTTTTTCTTCTTCTTCTTTTAACTTCTTAACTTCTTCCACCATCCTCTTATTTTGTCCATCATTCCTTTCTTCTTTTTCTTTTCTGTTTCCGGCAGCCAGTCCGGGTGGCCCATGGCCCGGAACTTCTCTTGGATTTTCATCCAGTTTGTGTTCAGTTTTTCAAATTCATCCCTTTTTTTCTATTTTCTTCTTCTTTTCTTTCTTTATACCATCTCTCTTTAATCTTCTTGACTTCTACCTCCATCACTTTTCTCATCAACTCCTCTCCTTTCCTCAGTCTTTCCTGGCCTCTCTCCACATAAGAGCACTCTGTCCCATGTGACATTTTTTCAAGAAAGCACCTGACTTTGCTTGCATTGTCAAGTGCTTCCTTTAGGCTTCCCACTCTGACATAGGTGGGATTTATCATACCTCTCAATCTTTTTTCCTCCTCTTCAATCATTCCTGCTATCACTTCTTTTGCTATGTTTAGACATTTAGCGTAGTCCAGGTACTCTGCTATCTTCCATTCTTTTTCCAGTCTCTCCACTACATAGATACCATCTATTATCCAGTTGTATATATGTACCAAATTGTTGAACAAGTCACTTGCAACCACCATCTTCGTTTTTATTATTCCGTAGAATGGTTCGAACGACGAACGTGGTGGGTTATTATAGTGAAAGCGCGGACGTGATGGAAAACATCCCCTAAAAACATAAAATTAATCTTACCTAGATCATGACCCATCAACGCGCGTACGTGAAAGAAAACATCCCCACTTTTCTCATTTCATATAATCAAACCCAAACTATACTCTCCACATGCGCTAAGAAACAATAAAAAAACCTATAATCTACTATTCACACAAACATACCAGAGCTCTTACAAACACAAACACATACACTTTCACTATCAATAAAGAGTTAGTGTTTATATTCACACTACTCTACCTACACACAATGGCAATTCGATCGTTATTTCTTTTCTGGAGTATTGGGGTAGCCCTGAAAAGGGCTGTTGGTTTTTTTTTGAACTCCTGATGCACCTATCTAATGGTTGCACCGTCCTTGCCTGGCGCCACACACGCATCTTCTTCCCCAGTCTTCTTTCACCTTTCTTCTGGGGAGCGCAGAGGGAGGATGATTCGCTTCAACACCCCAATCCTCTGTCTCGGGAATATTGAACGACATCCTCTCTTCTCTTTTCTTTTCCTCTTCTTCCCTCTCTCTTCTCTCCTCCTCTTCTTTCTTCATTCTTGCTTCTTCTACGATAGCCTCCGCTGATAGTTCGTTTACTATGTGCCTGGCATATTCCAGGTGCATCTGGAGTTCTAGCAGCTTCACAATTCTGGTGTTCATTCTTCTGGTGGTGGTGTTGATCAATCAACAAGGGTAGCTAGACTGCCCAGCGAGTTTCAATTTATAGTGAAAGCGCGGACGTGATGGAAAACATCCCCCTAATAACATAAAATTGATCTTACCTAGATCATGACCAAAAAACAACAACGCGCGGACCTAAAAGAAACACTCACTCACTTTTTTATGCTACCCATCACTGTTTTAAAATTTTTTACAAATCACTTCAATAGACTATCCACATACGCAAAGCAATCCAATCTAACCCTAAATATACACCTCTAACAGCCAAAAAAACAAACATCATTTTTAATCTACTATCCATACCAACTTACTTATGCACTTACAAACACTAACACACAATCACATACCCTCACATTTTTTGAAAAAGAGTTAGTGTTTATTTTCACACTACTCTACCTACACACATTGGCAAATTGATGGTTATTTCTTTTCTAGAGTATTGGGTAGCCCTGAAAAGGGCTGTTTTTTTTTTGTTTGCTATGGCATTCTTTTTTTAGTTTCTAAGAATGCGATGTCCTCTGAGGATAGACTTTCTGGCGATAGGTCTGCTTCTTCGGAAAGAGAAGAAGAACTCTTTGGTGTCGATACGACAATCGACAAAGCCTCTGTCAGGTTCAGGTTGCTGCTGCTGTTGCTGCTGCTGCTGCTGTTGTTGTTGCTGTTGCTGCTGTCTCTGAAGTCTGTACTTCTCTGTCCATTCTTCTTTCTCCCTGTTCACTTCTTCTCTGAAGAGCTCTTCTATCAGGTCTTCAGTGACTTTTAACATTCTCACATTCTCTATCTCTTCTGGCTTCGGTATCAGACTGTGTCTGACCCTATGCAAATTCACGTAGGCTTCGTTGAGCTTAGCTAGTTTGGATCACATCTTCTTAGGAGGATGAGTCGACAATGGATGGTTAGACTGGGAACAACCCCGGTTCTTAAAGTCAAAGCGCGGACGTGAAGGAAAACATCCCCCACACGGTTTTCGAGTCGCAACGTTCAGTGAGTGTCATGAGAGGGATAGTAAGAAATGAAAGAGCATCAATCCAACATTCTTATAGCTAAACAAACCACAAAGGCATTTTTTTTCCAAACACAACATTTTTTATTCAAAAATCACTTAACACTAAACAACAACTCTAACATTTTTTAACAATAATCCAACACTATAACATCAAACATTTTTTTCAAATCACAAACATTTTTTTCTCAATCTACAATCTACTTTGAACAGGGCTGACAACGTTGTGAATGAAATTGTGATTTCCACTGTTGGAAATCATTAGGCCATTGATGGACACTACGTTTCCTAGCTTGAGACAAAAGATAAGCATAATGGTCACAAAACCATCGATCTACTTTCACATCGTTTCTAGCAGAAGAACGAGGATCGAAATGAGTCACTAAATGTTCTAAGGAATAGCCCAGGCTGCGATGATGCAGAAAATACACACAGTACTGTCCACACACCAAGGAATCTGTGCCTTGTAATTTCACATTATTGAATCGGGTGGTTTGAGCATTTCTTCTCATAAAGTCGATGATATCGTCTTCCAAAGGGGGCAATCCGTACGAATCGAAATATTCCACACATCCTTCTTGAGGAAAGTAGACGGCTACCCAGTGGGTTCCTGGGAGATGACTGTCGTCCGTGTTGATCACGTAAGCTTGATGGTCTTTAGGTTTGCGATGAGGGAGTTCATCTTTAGCACAGACGACAGGATTCCAAGAAGCCGTATACGAACTGTGGTTCAAAAGGTAATAAAGTTCCCAGGTATCCATTTATTTTGTTTTCTTCTTCACAGGTAATAATAAGTCGTCAATTCGATCCTGACTTTTTGCTTGAAAATGTCTGACGAATAAACGGTTATTCGTTCTGTTTCCTCACTTTGATTCAGGAGAGCTTCGATACGATGGATCTCTTGAGTGGTTAATGCTGGACAAGAATGTTCACGCAAGTCTTTATACCACTGGTGCAACACGTCTTTGTTCGAGATGAGACTCCAAGCTTCGTCCAGATACTCGTCCAATTTTTCTTCTTGACTTAACATTAGGCATTTATCGTGTTGAATTTGACTGGGATGATCGTTTTGACATCCATAGCAATTTTTCTTGATCAATTCCGTCATTTTGTCGACCAAGTGTTTGGCAAAACAGGAGACTAAATGGGCTTCTTCTTCTGGCCATCTCGATTTCATTACGATCACTTCTTCTTCCACAGTCTCCTCACATTCCATCTTTAAAGTTTCTCCACTAGGTAAAGAGGGATAACAGTCTTCCATGGTTTCTAATAGTCTAGAATGACTTCTCTCAAACTGTTGATTTCTATCGTATTATCGAATTCTGCATACAGGATGACGTTCACTGTGTTATCTGCGGGTAGTGGACTCGCAAACTGAATTTCCACACGAATCTGGCCAGATTTTATAGGGTGGAAATGTCCCTCGTCGCTGCCTTGGTCTGGAGTGAAATCGAAAGCCCACAAAGCATAGCCTCCTTCATAATCGTCGTACGTAATGCCATGACTGGTGTTGGTTCCTAACTGTCCGGTGGCTTCGTACAGGGACAAGTACGATCTCAAGTAATTCTTCTGGGCAAAGTTAGGCTCGAAAGGTCGGGTACACAAGGTCTTGCCATCGCGACTGACTTCGATCTTGGACACATTGTAATGTTTAAACTCAAAAGGATTTTGATTGTAGGCTCCGTTGAAGGCTGAATTCTTGATGATACCAACAATCAAACGTTTGGGTAACTGTCCTTGGAACAGATGATCTTGGATCATGGATCGCTGTCCAGCAGGAATGGTGAAGGTTTTCACTTCTACGCGTCGGATCGGATACTTGGCGGTTGTTCTGCTTAACGTTTGACTGATGTCGTTTACCACTTTAGGCAACACTTCCACACGACGCACGTAGAGTCTGGCTTCTTGAATGACGGTTTTGTAAGTGGCATCAGCAACACCAGACATCAAATGGAAAGCGGCACTGCTGCGATTCAGTCTCAGGCGGACATCCACCCCGTTCAGCAAATACTTTTCTTGTAACCACATGTCCAAATGCAAACGATCCATCAGTTCTAAACTTCGCCCTTCCTTAATTTTAGTTCTACGTGTGTTAAACCCCACATTGTGAGGATTGTCATCTTCTGTCAGGGCTGTGTCGCTAAACGTGTTTGCACCGGCCGTGTCAGGTTTCCATACCACGCAAGCATCCAGATGAGTATTCTTGGCTTCTTTTCCGTACGTCAAGAGATTTTCCAGGTAGGCGCGATACGGGTAAGTATCCATGCTGCTGCTGACCAGTTTGTTATTCAAGTACAAGTCCACTTCACTGAACAAGGAATGCATGAAATTGTTAACAGGAGCTACCCTATCATTGGCTCCAGGATTGCTGTTGTCCGTTTTGCTCACTTTGACTTTCAAATACAGGTAACTGCTATTTAGATCGATGTAATCTTCGGGCTGTCCTTTGATTTCAAACTCGATGGGAGCTGATTCCGTCAATGAGGAGACGGGGTGAAATTCCACCCACTGGGATTCTTGCATCGTCATCATGGTGGGGGGCATGGCAAACATATCCAGTTCCGTCTTGGAACAGGCACAAGACTCTCGGTGCATCATTTTGTTCTGTTCTTTCTCAATAATCGAAAACGTCTAAGTCTCGAACGGTTCTTCTTTTCTTGGCCTTTCTAGCTTGAAGTCTGGTGAAAGGGTGTTTTCTTCGTCGTCTCTTTCTGCCTTGTCCTTGCTGAATGCTTGATTCGGTAGCGTGCAGGGCATTTATAGGTGTGTCTCGTCGGCCCAAAAGGTCTTTGCCCGTTTGCAGCAAGACATTTTTGCCTGCCCTCATGAAGGCTTCTTTAGGGTTTTGTTTGTCGATGATGACATTTTGGAGAAATTCTTTGCCTTGCGTCAGTGCCGCATCTTTCAAGGCGTGCAATCCGCGTGTCATCATCGGTTTCAACATCGGGGCCACCGAACGAAAGGCCGATTTTAACATATCTCTTAAACCGTGTCCTCGCTGTCGAGCCACCCCTCGGTACACTGGATACATGACTTGCTTACGAGTCGTGAGAGAACCGTTTTCGAAAATGGAGTTTCACCGTGACTTTTCCTTTGGTGAATGGAATATTTTGTCCCAAATCTCCTTTTATAGTAATGTTGACCGTGTCCAAATACGACTTGCTGACCGGTAAATAGTGAGGATGGACAAATTCGCGGTGAACGTGGTAAGTGTTTCCACCTTCCTCGTCAGCGTTTGCGGCAGAATCCACTTTGAAAGGAATGACACGCAGTAACGGTACGGAGGTGTGTCCCACCACGTTGTACTCCACCACATCGGAGTACACGAACATCAAATTCAGTCCTTGGTTCAGTTCTACTGGGGTATGAAAATACTGGCCAAAAGACTCGTTGTTGTAAATGACTGATAATTCCTTTTTTTCTTGTTCTATTTTCTTCCTCATCTTCATGTTACCGCCCAACATGTCAAACAATTCATCACAGAAATAGAAACCCATGATTTTATCCCCCTCAGGAAATTTCATCAGGAAGCGACGAGCTGTTTTGTGGTATTCTAGGGTGACACTTTTGTTCTTGACAATGTCAAAAGCTTTCCCAAACACACCATTAAACCTGGTGGCTATGGTGTTGACCAAATGTTGGCCACTAAAATAATAACCTGGGGGAATGAACAAGTGATAGTCGGTCCACTTTGGATTTTTTGTGTTAGGGATTTTATGCTTATATTTGCTATGGGTATCCATCCATTGTTGCAATGGCTCGTCATAAACTTCCACCGTAAAAGTATTTTGATTGGGAAGGACATTGAGGACTTGGGTCGGGTGAATCATTTCTACTAAAGCCACTTCCCAATGGGCTTCGTGATCTAAGGGGATGGCTTGAGGTAATTTGGCCGTGTAACAGCACAACGTGTTGTTGGGAAACACCTCCATGGAACTGTCACTGGGTAAGGTTAAGTAAAATTGGTTTTGGTGGCTCATAATTCCAGAGTTCTGTGGCTGTCCGAGGGAATATTAGTGGATGTCAGAGGTGTGTCTCCGCCCAAAATGGGGTTCTGGTTGTTGTTGGAGTGGTGACTGGCACTGGCACTGGACACAACGTTCCCGTTCGAGGAGAATTTCAGGGAGGGATTGGGAAGCAGGTAACCGATGCAACTGCTCAATAAAATGGTCCACAATTGTTTGTCTCCTTGTTGCAAACTCAAATTGGCAATGGCTGCCCCGATGACACAATACACCACGAAGATTTGGCAGAAAAAGACGATTTGCGTTTTAGGCACACGTTCTCCGCACCACACCCACAAGGGTTGTTTTTGTAAATCTTGCACAGAAGAACTAGGGGAAGAAGGAGTGGTCGACGTAGCTGCGTCTGCTGTGTGAAAGGGCATGATGGTCACTTCTTCTTTTTATAGTCGATGACTTGCGAAGCGTCGATCCAAGAATCGAAACTGGGTGGATATCCTTTCCAACGTACTTTGACTTCTTTGACACGTCGTTTGCCCACTTTACGGGTTCTGCGTTCGAGAATGCTTTCGATGTCGTACACGTCGTCTTCTTTTTTGGTGACACGTTGTAACTCGGGCAAATAAAACGTTCCTTTGAGCACTTCTCCGTTCATGTCTTCCAATTTATAGACGGCAGGATGACGGCCATGCACTCGTCCAGTGACGCGAAACAATTCGGTCGTCCAGTTAGGTAAGTAACCTTTGTCGAAAGTGCGTTTGGTTTTGCCAATGCGCACCCAATCTCCTACGGTCAACTCTCCACTTTTCTTGGGGACAGCCCTCGTCGGGGACGTACCAAACAGGCGCTCAAACACCAACACTTCGTTCTCGGGGGTCACGTCTTGCGGGGCACGTCCGATGCTTCGATGGTAAGATTGGTTGTACGCTTGCACCAGGTGCGGTAAGATGTCGATGTACTTCAGAGTGTGGTGATGCGTAAAATATTTCCACATGCGTTCTTTCAAAGTGCGTTGAAAACGTTCCACGATGCTGGCTTTGGTTTCGGGATTCTCGGTGGTAAAAAAATGAATGTCACGTTTCTTTAATTCTTTTTGGAAAGCTTGGTTCAGAAATTCGGTGCCTTTGTCCGTTTGCCATCGAAGAGGGTGACGACCGCTTTGTTTCAACACCCGTTGCAGGGCTCGCACTAACTCGCTGCTCGATTTGGAAGTCAAGGGCACGACCCAGGCAAATTTGGAAAAGACGTCGATGACACAAAACAAATATTTGTAACCACGATTGTAGCTGGCCAAATGAGAGACATCGGCTAAATCGGCTTGCCATTGATGATCGATGCCTTCCACTCGGGTGCGACTTCTGGCAAACTTGCGTCGAATGGGTTTGTGTAAAGTGTAGGTAGCTTGTTCTTGTAACCATCGTTGCACTTGAGGTAAACGGAGACTTTTCAGTCGCGTTTTGGCAGCACGATACAATTTTTGAACTCCTGCGTAACCTGCAGGATGCGAGGGATCGTAGTAAATGCTGGCTAAAACTTTTTCCATTTTTTGTGTTGGTGTGTTAATAAGTCACCCACTCTTCGGTGATGCTACTTTGGGTGGGTCGAAAGGGTGGTTTGGAAACGGATTTACGTGTCCGATGGGCTACGGGAGTAGAAGTCGAAGGTAGTGGTGGTGGTGGTGGAGGTGGCAATGGAATGGCTTTGGTTTTCTTTTCTTTTTTCGCTTCTGGTTTCCCTTCTTTCTTTTTCACTTCTGTCGAAGGAGGCGTGGACATCATCTTTTTAACCCAAGCTTTCATTTGTTCTCGTTGGGGTGTGGGGGACGGGGTCAACAAGGATGCTGCAATCTTACTCGAAATGGGAGCTGCTGACGGTGTTTGAAACACTTCGCGCATCTCTTCTTCCTCAGGTCTTTGTGGGGTAGCATCTCTGGTGACCCTTGGGGATGGAAGTGGTGGTGGTGGTGGTAATGATGATGGTGCTGGACTTTTCATCAAGGTCTTAAAATCTTTTAGAGTGGGTAGAGCTGTTTCGTCTAAAGCTTTCTGGTGAAAGAGTTGCAGTCTTTGCAAGAGTTGACCGTACTTTTGCGATTTTTCTGTTTCGAACAAATCTTGGCGATCCATCAAGGATTGCAATTCGTGTTGTAACTGGGACATCTCGCTCAAATGGGGATTGGGAGGTAAATGCGGGGTGCGTTGTTCTTGCCACCGATGGTATTCCATCCATCGTTTGTAAGGCACTAAAGCTAGTTTTCGTCCTTCTATGGGGTTGTCAGGGGTGAATTCTGAGATCTTGGGACTTCCGAGGGCCTTTTTATCTTGCTCCCACCAGTCCTCCCAACATGGTTCCCAAGACTCCTTTCAGTATGGGGCCTAACAAGAGAGGTAAAATGCCTCCACGTTGGACCAACATCTTCTTTTTTTGACGAATGGGAATTTTCTTTTGAACCATTTTCCGAAGAACGTGACGATGTTTGCCTAAGCATTGTTTCTGGTGTTTGGACAAAGGGATCGTGCCTTTCAAAACGTTCAAACAACATTCGCACACGGTATCGATGACCTCTTTGGAGGCCGTTTGAATGAGTTTTTTTCGTAGGGGTGGAGAAGCTTTGGACAGGACAGATAACAGGTCCCCATGTTTGGCTAAACGTGGTGGCAGTCCTTTCCTTTTCTTTCCTTGGGGTTTTCTGGAGGGTGACATCTTTGAGTCTTTAGGAGCACCGAGAAAACACTGATACCCTACTCGGTCACAGGTCTTTCTTATACTGGAACGCGTCGCCATTGATTGTCTTTACGTCGTATCAGTTTGAGGACAGGCATGACACGTCGTGCAGGGGTACGCAACGGACTAAATCGAGCCAGTTCTTGCTTGGACAAATCCAGTAAACTTTGTAACATGCCCGATCTTTCATGGACTTTGATTTTGGGAGAAGGTATTTTGTGAGCAGCAGCCACTGCCGCTAAATTGGAAGGTCCTGCCACTGGGGAAGTTCTTTTGGGGGTCATCAACGGAGAAGTTCTTGGTGTGATCAACGTCTCCAAGTACTCTTCAGTTCCTGGTGACATCAACGGAGAAGTGGACAAACGTGAGGCTGCCGGAGACGCAGTCATTGCCGTGGCAGGTCTTGGTTTGCGAGTGTAAGGTTGCGTCCTGGCCGATGTGCCTCTCTTGCGACTAGTTTTCTTCTGTGGACTTTTCTTTTTCTGGGGACTTTTTCTCTGTTTCTTTTTCTGGGGGCTTCTTTTCTTTTTCCGGGGTGGTGGTGGTGTCTGGTCAGAGGAGGGTCCTGCCACTGGAGAAGTTATTCTTCTTGGGGACCTGGTCTTTTTCTTTTTCTTCTTGGGGCTTTGTTGGACTTTTGTCTTGGGGATAACTTTGGGGGCATTAGGATCCCATCTTAAGAGTGAGCGAATGATGACCCCTCCTAGAGTACCGCTCCCTCCAGGTTTCAAAATGATTTGTTTTTTGGTTTGAGTGTCGATGCGGGGATCGGCCAGTTGGACCAAAGCGACTTTGTTTCGATCGAAAAAGCGTTGGGTTTGATGAGGAATCTGAATGATTCCTTGGAGTAATTGACGTGCCGTCACCGTGAACCATCGTAAGACTTCTTTGAGACTAGCTTCTAAGACACGAGCTCGTGTTTGTGGATCTTTTTCTCGACTGATGCCATACAAGGCACGAATCAATTTGACGGGAAGATGCGACTGAAGGGACGTCATGTTCACACTGTGTGAGACAGACGAAAAAGGGTCTGAGGTTTTTATAGATTTTTTTTCATGGGGAGTGAAATGAAGTCGAGGACGGAGACGTGTACAGGACAGGCCCTCCGTCTTGGCACCAGTGGTGAAACAAGTGGGTACGAAATCGCAAATCCTCGGGAGTGGTAGGTTTCAAATCGACGAGTAAATAGGCGTGTGGCGTTTGAGTGGCATCGTCGTACGCCTGAGTCAGCCAAGGCGTTCCTAACTGTTTGGCTAAGACTTGCACTTGCGATTTATCTCGAGGGCTTTTAAACAAGACCACGTAATGCGCATTGAGACTGATGGTGCGATGGGCTTTACTTTGTTGAAACAAATTTTGGGTGATGTAAACGACACTGGCATTACGGTGATGCCCTTTGCGCGTGAACCACAGTTTAATTTCTTCTTCGTCTTCTCCTAACATGTCGTCGAAAATGACCAAATGGGTTTGACGGGAGTCAGAGACGATGCCGTCGTCTTCTTTAGGAATGCCTTCCACAAACACGATGGAATCGCCTTGACTTTCTCGCAAGGGGTTGTACGCCGATTGCCACTCTTTGTAACACCACACGATCCGTTGAGGGGGCCGATCGATCAAATGATGTTTATGTTCGATCAAACGTTTGACGAATTCGGTTTTGCCTGAACCGCTAGGTCCAGCAATGAGCATGTTAAAGGGATGGCGAAGATACAAAGCCTCCCAACTGGCACGATCTAAGTGTTCGTCGATGACTTTGACAGTGGAGGAAGAGGGAGCAGAGACAGTAGAGGTAGCCATGGTGTGAGAAATGTCACTTATGACACAAAAACAAACAAGACGAGAGTTTATATACTTTTTCAGAACACGTTTATTGAATGTTTTTTTTTCAAACATGAATACGAAAGACAAAAATACATAAAAGCCAAAGGCTTAAGTACAAGGATAAAAGGCACATGATAACGATGAACGTGGAATAAACACAAGTGTCTGTACAACATGTTTTGGGTAATGTTCTAACCAGTTCTATAGTAGGGGGTAAGGTCACACAAGTGTCCTCCCGAAAGGGTCTTTCAGGTCTGTGCACGACAGTCCTGTCCTGGGTGACGGGTTCTTCTGGCACCGTCACTAACACGGGTTGAAAAGTAACTTTTTTCCTTGAACAACTCTCGTGCATACTGGGCCACTTCTTGGGTCCAAGCCTCAAAACCCCATTCTTTCCAGACACGGACATCTGTCCAATGGGGATGTAAGTCACAAGCTACACACACATCGTCATACACGTCTTGGGTAGCTAAAAGTTGACGAATCTTTTTTTCCTGTTGAGGTCGAGAAGTATCCAGATGAAATCGCAAGGCTTTGAGCAAAAGGAGTTTTTCGTGACCATTTAAGGCCATGGAGGTGGTAAGTACTGATCGTAAAGAGTCCACAAAGAATCGGCTGGTAAACGAAATCCCAAAAAACAAGTCACTAAGACACACACCACTTGTCGTCCCAAATTGAATGGATAAAGTTCTTGTAATAATTGATGGTAATGATCCACGGTTTGAATATGGTCATTGAGTTCCTTCCACGGAATCTGTTGGATGACATGTGACATAAACCGTGGCATGGCAGCCTGTTTTTATATTCTCTTTTTTTTTGGATGCAATACACGTACTTTCTAGCCAGAGATCTTCGTTCTCCAGTAGGGAATCTAAATCTTGCATACTGTAACCGAAACGTCAGAGTTCGTTTAGGTGTTTCCTCTTTCGCTAAGCAGATTCCACGTAAAATATGTTTGTAATCCTTTAACTTGTCTTCCTCAATGCGTTGCACTAGGTGAATCTCGAAGTAACCATAATCATGAACATGTCGATCATTAGCGACCTCAAAGTTTTGAACAATGTCTGACCATTGAAAGAATTTCTGACGAATCAGTTCTCTTATACCATTCAGGTACCAGTGGTTAAAGATCTGGTGACGTATCGGATGCAATTGTTCTTTACGTTTGACTTGTATTTTGACCAGCTCTCGGTAAATGCATTCTCTCAATTCCACAGGCAAGGCACGAATGTTCTCTAGCAAAGTATCCATGAATAGGTCATACTAAATCCTCCTTGGTCTGACACAAGAAATGTACTGTTTGCACAAACATGGTTTTAATTCATTGTCGAATCTAAATCGTTTCACCACTAATTTACACATTACAATTCGTTCAGAAGTTTCCTCTTTCACCAAGCTGACATTGCGTGAAAGATGTTAGTAATTCGTTAACTCTTCCTCTGGAATTCGATGCAGTACGTTTACAATGTAGTAGATAGAATCGTCAATACCAAACCATTCCTTTTTATAACCAGGAGGTCGTTGATCAATGTCTGTCCAATGGAACACTTTCAACTCAATCAGTCCTTGTATAGCCTTCAGGTACCAGTGGTTCAAACACCGGTGACGATACGGATGCAATTGTTCTTTACGTTTCACTTGTATTTTGACCAGCTCTCGGTAAATGCATTCTCTCGATTCCACAGGCAAGGCACGAATGTTCTCTAGCAAAGTATCCATGAACAGATTATTATGGTAAGAAGTTACTTCAATGTCTCGGTCCCACTAAGGGTAAGTAATGAGAATTCGGTGACCATCGAGCATGTTCGACGTAGGCCGAATCTTGCGGTTCCCAGTGGTGAAGTGACACACCGCAACTGAAGCACTTGACTTTATCTCCTTCACCCAAGTAGAAAAATCCGGCTCTGGCTAATTCTTCGGGGGTCGGTCCTCCCAGATACTTTGGCCATTTTCCTTTAAACGATTGAAGACGATTTTCAAAGTCGCAGTATTCCGACAAACGCACAGGAAACGAATATTCGTCTTTCACAGGTTCGTTTCGATGAGGGTTGAGTGACATGGGTAGGAGTTTGCTCAGGGCTGGATGACATCCGTAGGGGGGTAGACGTAAAGGTGAACATTCCCCTTTAAAACGAAACCCAGTAAAATGTCCAAGATGACGAGCAGCATCGCTTTCGCATCCCACAGGTTTGACACGCACAGCATCACTTTCCATGATAGGGGTAGGGGCACTAAAGTTCCCATGATGCTTTACGGCATCGCTCAGGTCACAACGTACAGCATCGGTCCCATCGCAAGGCTCACAATCGCACTCGTCTGCAAACTCCGTTACGCAATTACAATGGTAACCACATGGACAATCGCAGTTTCCTTCCGGACATTTTCCGTCGCAATGCATGGGTCTTATCCATCCAATATTAGTCACACTAGAGGAAGATACAACTTTTTTACAATCCCCAAACTGGAACGATGCCTCTTTCAAAGTATTCATCTTGTTCGCTCGGTCTTGGTAGTCACAATGAACTATCGATCTTGCCTAGGGTTCCTTTTTTATATACAGACCAATACCGACGTGACCGTACGGTAAGGTGAAATGATCGGGAAGTCGAACTCGCTTCTGGTATACAATTTGATAGATTTTTTCCAAGGGTCGACTGACGATGTGGTGAGTGGGTAAACGTACAATCTTTGTTCGGTTGGTAAGTGGTCACTTTAAAGTTTCCATCCTCTCCCGATTGCAAGGCTTCTTTCAATACCCCAAAGTTGACCACTCGACTGGTAAGATAATTCAGAGTCAGTCCTTTCACTTTGCACGTCGTGTGCACTTCTCCTTGTTTGTCACGGTATTGGTAGCCGTAATTTTTAGGACCGCCACTGACGAAACTTAAAATCTTGTCGTCGGGATGCTCGTCTGTCCAGGCTCCTAAACGGTCTCCTTCGATGATAGGGTGATGTTGAATCGGGTGATGGATGTAAATGCAACTGTCCGTGTCAAAGTACAGGACGCGTTCCCCTAACAGTTCTAAAGCTTCGTACAATTTTAAGCGAGCATGGGCTGTCACGTAAGCCGCAATGATGACATTTCCAAAAGGGTCGTCTTGTACAAAGTCCAGATCTTCTTCGTAATTGACCAAGATCAAATTCTCTCGAACGACGTCCACGTGTTTCATGTATTTGGTTTTGTCGTGAATCATCTGGAAGTAGCGGGAAGGTTCTGTCAAATATTCCGTCTTGGGTAAACACGGTCGTTGTGCCATTTTACCCCACAAGCAATTTAACATCACTTTGGCAAACGATCGCCTGCCTTCGTTTTTCTCGATGTGGTCTAAAGTGATGCCTTCTTGTTCGTAGTATTTCTCTTTGAATTTTATTTGGTCTTCGGGAGTGTGACACCAGGAAGGATAGCCGCTGGCTTCTTGCTTCAGTTTCAAAAAGGCATCCACGTAGTCTGTGAAAATGCCTTTCTGCGTGGGGTCACCCTTGCGGTATTGTTGTGTCTTGGGAAAGTGACAAATTTCGTACACTTCTAACAGTTGGTATCCCATGTCCAGAGCTTTGAACAATTCCACGCTGACCCAGGTTCCCGTCAAGGCACGTTCTTCCTGGCTGTGATGGCAAGGTTGGTCTTGGTTGCACGTTTCGGCACAAGTACGGCACAAGGGAAACATCAGTTTGCCTTGACAATGGTGAGGTAAGACGGGATGGTATAGGTTCGCGGGAGGCAAAACTTTGCACTTGATCAAGCCTTCGTATTGTCGAATGTTGACCAGGTCGATGTGTTCCGTGAACAATTGCGGGTGCCCTACAGGAAAGCGACAATATTTGCACACGTAGGGATACAGCGAACACACGTCCAAGTATTTGATTTCTTCTCCTTTCTCTTCGTCGGCTTGGTACAGCAAACAGGTGGCATTGGTCCTTCCTCCGTACAAACTATCCCTCGGGTTCAGCGGGTCCATGAACTGGTAACTTTCCACGAGGCGTTTAAACTCGGGATCGGTTTTCATACGGTGATCGTACTCGTGTTCCCACATTTCCACCACTTGGTATCCTTCCTGTTCCAACTTTTGGCGTCGCTGACAAGTGTCCTGGTACAAGTCTTCCATGGTTCGTTGCAAAAACTGATTTTTAGTGCTACGATCAGGGTAACAGACGGGACATCCGTGAAATAAGCAACCGTTAAACTCGTACACGATCTTGGGGTTTTCTAAGTCCCAGCCATCGACCGAATACGTTCCGATGGTCTTTTCGCCCCCTCCGTTGCGGGCATGCTGAATCCACTTGTCTTCCTTGTCGCACAAGTAATGTAGCCAACGTAGGGCTTTGACCGAGTATTGACGTTTGACATAGTGGGTCGTTTGAGGACTGATGACAGCCACGGTGTTTTCAGGCATGAATCGTTGTCGATACACTAAGGAACACGCTTTGGCAATGGTGCAAGCTTCTTTCAAAGGATCGACCCCTCCGTGTTCCATGAACAGTTCTCGAAATTTTCCACAGCAACGCCGTAAAATGTCCACGTCGGAACGACAATACTTTAGCATTTCTTCCTGAAAGTCGAAAGGGTCCGAGGCGTGAATCTGGTACCAAGCGTAGAAAGCTTCTCGTTGTTCGGTACGCATGTTGTCGGGGTCGTAATAGTGAGCCTCGGGTAAATGGGGTAGAACGGCATGTTGATTGGCTTCCGTATTGAAAAAGTGTGGAAAATAACCTTTAGCCATTTCTGTCATTCCAAACGTTTTAGGCATTCGACTCAAAGGCATGGCCAAATAGCTCATCGAATCTTTAAACTGCACTTGTCCCACTTGCATGAAAATGATTTTGGCTCCGTTCAAAGTCACTTTAGGACGCTCGGTGCCTTGTTCCGTATAGTATCTGAGAAGAAACTGTCCATCGTATCCGGAGAAATTGTGAGCCATCACCGTGGCATGACGATGACAATCTCCGTAACGTTCGATGTCCTCTTGGCTCCACGTCTTGTCGATGGGGTCTAAGACCCATTGGGCGAAATCGGCTAGCGTGTTCGGTCCCCGAAAGATTTTTTCACGTCCTCCAGGAATCTTGCTGCAGTGAGGGCAATGACTAAAGATAGGTTCTTGAATGCACTTCTCGCACGCTCGATGAGCCACGCAGAAATTAGGAATGTGAATGCCAGTCTCTTGCATGCATTCGAAATCGAAAAAGATGAAATTGCCTTTCTTCTTGTGACCGTCCTCTTTCTCTGGTGGGGGTTGGTATTTTTGCACGTAACATTGGTGTTCCAAGTCCACGATGTGGTGACAAATGTGACATTTTTTCTTTCCTGAACATACGTGTGCCTTGGTATTATTGGTACGTATGACTTGTTCACACGTAGAGCACAATCTCAGCAGTTGGCAAGCGCATTTCTTCTGTGAACCTTGCGTTTTCAGATGTTGTTGGTAACAGGTAGGGCTGACAAACGTGCGCAGACAAGTTGAACAAGGCACTGGTTCTTCGCTCAGACAGGGTGAAGAGGCCAAACATCCTGTGCATTTCGATCCACAATGCTTGTGTTGCTCTCGATTATTATAACCATGGTCACATTTCTCACAGTAATAACCGTATCCCAGGAATCCGGTGATACTGGTAATGGTATCGAAATGGTCATCGTGATGATAAACATGAATGTATTTTCCGTCCTTAAAATCTTGCCCTCGAAACAACATAGGCCCTCGCACTTCTTGAGGGTGCACTTTCAAGGTGTATCGTGGAGCTAGGGTATCTTGCAATTTTTGCATCTCAGGAATGCCACAGGGTGTGTCTTTGGACAGGCCAGCTTGTTGCAACAGGAGTTCTGCTTCGTTTCGTTGTTTGGCTCGGTCGGATTGTTGAATAGTTTTCCAGGTTCTTTTCCATTCTACCGTGTCGTTCTTGTTGGCATAGGTTCGTCCCACCACGATGGCACGGGCTAAACACATCTGGTCATGAGGGTTGTGAATTTGGACAAGGCTACGCTTAATGCTGCGAAGGTCGTTCACCAATAACATCTTTTTGCGTCCGGTCCCTTGAGGAGGAGAGACGTGGGTCATGTCCAATGTGGCTTTTCCATCGGTGATGTCAAACTGGTCATTAGATTGTTGCACGTGTTGAATCTTGTCCATGACTTTGGAAGCGGTCAATTCTGCAGGGGTGCTAAACTCGATCCAAACAGGGGATTTCAAACCGTCGTGTTGTATGGAAAGTCTCAAGCGATCGTCTTCTTTGGGTTGACATTGTTGCTTGAGTGCAGTGAGCAAAGAATCCCACACCCCAGTGATAAACACTTCTGCTTTCTCTAACGGCACTTCACCCTTGAAATCTTTAAACTTCACTGTGTATTTGTAAGCCGTAGTTCTAAATTTTCTAGAGGAGCGCTTTTCCGTCTCTCGAATGGAATAGTACTTTTCAGGGTTAACTAAGGGTGGTGAAATTGGTTTAGAGGGTTCTGATTCTGGTTCACTCATGTCCTCTTCAAAATCACTGGCATGAATTTGTGCCAAGATTTCAGCCCTGGTACGAGGCGATAGATCACGCTTCTGCCTCTTACTTCTTTCTTCTTCTTTCTTCTCGAATGAATTAGATCGTTTCATCTTGAAAGCAAAAAGTCAAATGACTCAAGTTCAAACACCATGAGCTACTTTATAGTCATAGCATACCAGCGTATATAAAAGGGTGTGTGTCTTGTCCTTTCACTATTCATTTCACTCTCAAGCCGAGCACAACGATGGAAGAGACTAACCAGATGGAACGTTTCGTCAGAGCTTTGCGAGGGGTCATTAGAAAATTCTCTTCAGACCAGCCGACGGACTACTCTCCTTCCTTTAGAGATAAAAGTCAAGATACTTGCTATATCTGTCAGAAGAAAGGGCATTGGTCTTCAGAGTGTCCAGACCGTCAAAAAAGAACAAAAACAGGGACTAAAAAAGACAAAAGTCAAGATACCTGTTATTATTGTAAAGAAAAAGGACATTGGTCTCCAGATTGCCCAAAAAAGAAACAAGAGGAGTCAGAAGAAAAGAGGGATTCTTCAGAAGAAGAGAGGGATTCTTCGGATGAAGAGAGGAATTCTTCAGAAGAAGAGGAAGAAAAAAGACAATTCTATTTACAAGAGGCAAAGAAACAGGAGAAGAAGAAAAGAAGAAGGGAAGAAAATGAGGAAAAGACGGTGAAGAAATTCAAAAAACAGAGAGACTAAACAAGGAGAAAGAAGAAGTCAATGAACTTTTTTATTAAAGTGTTGTGTTGTGAATTGTGAATTGGATTGTAAAAAAAATGGATAAAAGAATAAATGAATGATATAAGGTAAGAGTCTTTTAGTTTTGATTTTAAAATAAGAACGTACACTCACGCACTCATACACAGACACGTACTATAAAGGTAAAATGGGTGGTTTTTTTTTTTGAGTTATTGGCAAATTGAAATTGTATTTCTTTTCGAGAAATGTGGGTGGCCCTGAAAAGGGCCTTTTTTTCTCTTTATGGTGTAGGGGTGAGTTTAAGCAATCAACTTTAACTGCCTTATGCCTTTGCCACGGCCAAGGCCTACTTCTGAACTGCGTAATGTTGATGATGATTGGGTTGAAATCACTAAGGGTGGTACGGTAGGCTTAGTCACAGGGTTGACGTGTTTAGCTCGGGAAGGTCGTATTCTCTTCGGTCGTGATAAAGAAGTCTGATACATTTGTTTCAGACTTCTTAACTCCGCTAAAATGTCCAACAGTACCGTGACCGTTTGATTTTCACCCTCTTGTTTCTTTGCTGCTACTTCTTCTTGCTGTTGTTTTTTTCTTACCTCTTCTTCTTGTTGCTGTTGCTGTAGGAGAAAAGCCTGTTCCGCTTCCTTTTGTCGTTGTATAAATTTCTCCAATTCTTCTTTCTGTCTCTGTCTAAAATTCTCCACTTGCGGTAATGAAGAAGGTAACGAAGGTTCCGGAACAAATTCTTGCGAGGAGAGAAAATCCACAAAATCCCAATTCACCTCTTCTGAAAGTAAGTCCGGGTTCCCTTGGGCGGTCTCCCCTGCTGGTGCACCCCAATGGATCGTTTTCTGAGTTTCCGTCATGTTGAATCACTGTCGCATAGATTGACTGCACACAAGCGCTAGCGAATCTATATAGACTACGTGACGTAACAGACTGCTCTCTTCGGATTGGATGCGGGCCGACTGAATTTTGTAACGCGTGTTCGGATTGGTGAATGAACTCAATCCGTTTCAATCCTACCTGTACCTATAAATAAGCGCAGTTCAGTGCATTGATTCACCTGTTCTCGTCGCTTCAAGATGTGGACCACAGTTGAGTCATCCACCCTTGTGTCTTCCATGATGCTTCGGACAGACTTGCTCATGTATGTCCGATCCAAGTGGACCGTTGTCCACAGGACAAACACCAGCCTGTGGATACGTAGGATCTACGTTGAAAGACAAGGATGCCTGAAAAGAGTGCTGGTTTACGGGCCAACAGTGAGACGCAGCCTAAGGACAAGAAGAAGACCAATACGGTGCCCTTTATGTTAATGAATACATTAACATAAACCCAAAGGCCCTTTTCAGGGCCAGCCATATTTCTCGAAAAGAGATAGCCTTTGAATTGCCTACCCCTTTCTTATTTTTTTAAATTTTTTAAAAAAAATCCCATGTTCCATTTCCCTTGACGCTATACAGTCCCACCCTGTTTAAATTCCTTTGACGCTATACAGTCCCCTATTCCCATGTTCAAATCCCCTTGACGCTCAACAGTCCCACGATTTTTCTCCATGTTAATTTCCCTTGACGCTATATGTTCCCACGATTTTTCTCCATGTTAAATTTCCCTTGACGCTATATGTTCCCAGGGGTGTTTTTAATGATAAGTCCCATTGACGCTATAATATCCCCCTTCACTACTGGAGCAGATCAAAATCTTCTTGATACCTTGTTTCATTTAAACAATACTTTTTGCTGATGATGTGTCGGAAGCGACCATCTGAAAGTCTTTGCCTTGCAACCCTATACACTTCATTCTTGTACTATACTGTGACTTTCTAATGCAGCGACGGCGAATTTGCAAAACTAAGCTTCCGAATTAGGGAGAATTCGCCCCATGGAGAACTCACCCTTGAAGAATTCATCCAAGGTGTCAGGAGAATTCGCCCCACTGAGCCTAGAAACGTCGCCCCAAGGATCATATATACTAATTCTGAGATGTCGCCACATGGTTGTTAAGGGTTTATGTATTGTTGTTTTTCTTCAACTTAATAACTTATTAAATCCATAAAATTTGCAACTTTTCTATTTGATCAACTCTGCTTCTGTACTTAACGAAAAAGAAGTGTTATCTGTCCTTTTTGCTCTGCTCTTCAAATCAATAGATGCATTTGGAAAAAATAGAGCGAGTGTAAGCATGTGACGGCTGCAGTTTTATATATGAAAGGGTTCCAACCTAATAACCAAAGTCATCCTGAGAGGACTTTATGGCATGGACCTCTATAACCCGAAATCGACTGAATTGGCGATGCCCGTCAATAAGCCAAAGGGTTATAGTATCATCTCTCTAACTGAACAATGTAAACTGATTTTTCATTGAGATTTGATAACCACTGACGAATGATACTTGAACTCGATAAAAAGCATCATTGATGCCTACTCAGGAAATGCGGTCGCTACTGAGTTCAACATCATGGCTAATGTGCAGAATTCGGACGGTTTCTGAAAGCTCACATGTACTACGCACATCATTTAGTTTATTTCTTCCTTTTTGTCAGTGTTCGTAATTTTATTATTTCTCAATAAAACAAACTATCTAAAGTTGAACGAGAAGTTTACAAAGTATTTCACTACTAAATTGCCGTCGCAAAATAAATAGGATTACGTTATTTTATTATATATAACAACAAAATGACCACGCATAATGACGAGGTTTTGTTACCTTAAATGCATATTTGAATTGAACTACGTCCTTGGAACATAATGAGTAGACTATCTTTAAAAACAAATTTGAATGTCACATTTAAATCGTGGACTAAACTGAATAAAATTTCACATGGGTCAGAATCAGCATGGAAGTTTAGATAATTTCTTACTTTTGAAAGACGGAGGGAGAAAAGAAAAGGGTAAAAAGAATTGAGGATTATTTCAGTACCCATGTTAATACAATGTTACACTATGAATGTCAGAATTCAGCAACGATATAAAGTGAGGATTTCAAAACGAATACTTTTTGCTACCAATATTGAAACAGTTTTGCCGTATAACTGTCTGAGAAGAGCACTGATGGAAAACAACGGCAATATTTCCCATATTATTCCGTACCAAGCGTAGGATCGTCTAAGAGAATGCGAAAAAAAAGAGTATTCGGATACGCGCTGAACATAATCAATCAAGAAAAAGGTATTCAGCGATCTATTTGACAATTTGAACCCTCTACAAAAATGACTGCAACTACTTAATATCACGTTTGACAAAATTAACTACATTTATTTGTACATCAATTAATTTAACAAATTTGCGCACTGCACTTAAATACATTGTGTCAAAATGGGTTAAGAACAAAAATGTTATTTTAGCAGAGTTAAAAACAATGACAACTCGTGCAATTTGTATTTTTAAACAAATGTTCCTGTTGTTTTAGTAGATGTCAGGTGAAACGTAGGATCTCAGCAAATTTGACAGTGATACTGATATCACTGCATATAACTATGAACTTACCTAAATTTGCCAGATGACCACTTTGCCATGATGACATTTGCACCATTACTTTGGAATGACAAACATAATAAAATAGAATTAGAATACAGGTGCAGCATATAATCTAGAACATTTATTCAACAACACACTGACACTCAGTTCTTCGTTTCCCTTCCGAAACCATCTTGAATTGCATAGGTATGGAGTTTTCTTCCTTGTACAGGAAAGTCAAATACCACATAATAAGATGCATCATTTGTGTATTCCAATCATGCGGTAACCATCACCTGGCCACATCTTTGTTGCTAGCAGTATTGGTCTAAGGTACACAATTCTATCTTTTAAATAATGTATTTATTTCAAAGATAAATATTAAATAGGTTTTCTGGATGACAAGTGTAGTGTAAGCCCTAATCTAATTAGCTTTGTAATATCACTTGACAGTAAAAGTAATCAGATATTCCACACTGGATTAGAACTGATACACATCAACAACTGGTTTATGCTAAACTTTTACTAGGGCTTATGTTCTAGTTGTATCGTTGTCTTGTATTTAATAAAAAGTATAGAACACCTTCTGCAGTTATTCTTCAATAACAAATAACATTACATGTTGGCAGCGGTAAAAACACTGGACTGAAATTATCTGAGTTGAAAATGGCTTCATTTCATTTTACATAACGGAAAAAAAAATGACTTTTCGAGACCTGGAACTTGGGAAAAGTGGTTTCAGCGCTTTGAACGCTTTCGTCAAGCATCTCGACTTAGTGAAAAATGGTAAGAAATTCAAGTAAATACCTTGATTTATTCCATGGGAAGTGAGGTTGATGAAATTTTGTTTTCGTTCAACCTGACAAAGAAAGATCAAAAGAAGTGGAAGCCCATGACATATAGATTCGTTCGATATTTCATTCCAAAGAGGAATGTAAATTTTTGAAAGAGCAAATTTTAATCAAAGAAAACAGGAAGAGGGAGAAACAGTGGACAATTTTGTTACGGCTATCTATGTGTTTGCAGATAATTATAATTTCGGGCCACTACATGATGAAATGATTAGAGATCGACTTT
Source organism: Sinohyriopsis cumingii (assembly GCA_028554795.2). NCBI lineage: Eukaryota > Metazoa > Mollusca > Bivalvia > Unionida > Unionidae > Sinohyriopsis > Sinohyriopsis cumingii. The sequence goes on along the minus strand of CM068824.1, from coordinate 113,949,154 downwards.
TAGTTGAACTGCGAGATTTAAAACTGTCAGAAAAATTGCAGTCAGATGCAAATCTAACTCTAGAGTCTGCCGTTAGTCAAGCTCTAAAAAATGAGGCTGTGAAAAAGCAACAATCAACTATACGAGCAAATGGAAAACGAATGACTGAAATGGATGCAGTAATATCGTCTTCACTGAAATATGGGAAACAGAAACATAAAATCTCAAAAGTTCAACAGAACAGTGTCAGCAGAAAAGGATGCATGAGATGTGGAAAGAAAGTTAATCATTCTCAAGACCAATGTCCAGCAAGAGAAGCAGAATGATACAAGTGTAAGAAAAGGGGACACTATGCAAAATGATGTCTGTCAAAATCAGCAATTCACACAACAGAATCAAGAGCGGAACCTGGATTTCTAGGGACTATTAGCAGAAAGAAGGGTCAATTGTGGATAACGCGTGTGAGATTGAAAATTTATATGTGGACTGGAATCGAACAATGTGTTCAGTGTACAAGACATATTTTTTGTAAAGGGACTGAACCAGGCACTCTTGGGCAGGCCCGTGATTATGGCTGTCAAGAACAGGTAAATATGTCCTCAGTAAAAGCCTCAGATAAAAACTCACAAAATGCAAGCAAAAGTCACGATCAATCTATAAATTCAGATATGGATTATCGCGAGAAATCCCGAATTTGTTTAAATGTCTAGGGAAAACAACCTGGTTCTATAACATAACTCTGGACAAAAATGCCAAACCTTACGTCTTATCTACCCCAAGAAAGGTCCCAATCTCTTTATTGAATAAAGTTGAAATGGAGTTGAATAGAATGGAAAAAATTGGTGTTATTTCACTGAGTGGTGCGCGGCAATGGTTTTTGTTCCGAAACCAAACGGTACGGTAAGAATTTGCGCGGATCTAACTAAACTGATTGAATCAATTAAAATCGTTGATGTTAACCGCAAATTTTGCCATTATGTATTTTCGTATGGCATAGTAAAAGTTACACGGATCATGAATGCGCATTAACTCATTTAAAATTAAATACAAATTGTTCTTTTAAAATTTAACACTAATTGTCCTTAAACAAAGTGTATTTAATCCTGATTATTGAATGATTTGTACCTTAACTGTCATCAAGAAACTTCCATACGAGAATTATCGATCTATATGGTCCTTTAAAATGGTGGCCATGTATTAAACTTGGTCCAAGAAAAGAGCACTTCGAGTGGAATCGTTACAACATAGGGTAGTATGAATTTGTTTATCAATAAGTGTAGCTTTCATTGTGACATCACCGAGTGCGACCTTCAATCTGGATTGTACTGGATCACACCTTTAGGTTCATTTCGTCCAAAAATATCTATGTACTTTAACATTGATGTTGCCATATGCACTTCTCATGGAATCTAATGACCAACAAAGGAATGTGGATGTATAAGAATCAAATTCCAAAACTTGACACTCATTACTGAAATAATTGGTGTTGAATGCCTACATGACCTGTGTGACTTTTACTTTAGATCCTCCCACTGAATACTGTAGTCATACTGTAAAACATCGACCCTAATATTTATGTGTTGGGGGTAGAGGTCTAACTGTCTCAATAACGGTGCTGTGTAGCATGTTCCGATGTCGACTAACATCGGAATGATAAGTAAATTTTCAGGAATATCTCACACACATAGCAGCCCATATTGATGCCTTTCAGCAAACTAAAGTCGTGATGTTTTAGTCAGACTTTACCTACTGTCTTTTTCTAATAAACTCAAATTCTCACACAAGCAAATGGACATATTTTCGAGTTCCAGATGCCTACATTTCTTTTGACTGGAAAGTGACGGAAGCCAGAAATGCTGATATCGAATTAAGTTGAATTATGTTTCTTTAATGAATCGAAAAAAATTATATTAATATTGAAGAAAGTGTTGAGATAACTGTGTGTCGTTCAAGATATTGATCATCCTTTTAACTCATTTTGTTGTTTGACTAGAGATACTATATTATTCTCACACTTAACTTTTGTCTCCGATGCAGATTTTAAAAAACAAAAGGTATCAAGGATATACAAAGTTGATTGGGACAGGTGTCACAAACACAGCTTTGTTGGCGTTGAGGCATTGATATGATCCTATAGCTTCTGCTTGCAATGGAGCAAATAAAACTATTGCAAAAGACCAAAGCAAATAATGTAGTTAACATCTACGCAAATAGAATTGTTTCTCAGAAAGACTGGCTAATGATATAGCTAGTAACCCTTTACATCTTGTACGCGCCTTTGGCTGTATCTACCCCATTATCATGGAAGCGCCTTTAGACACCTCTACACCATTATCATGGAAGTGTGTTTGGACACCTACTCTAAGCATCCGCCATTTTGAGATGGTTTACATAGCTACACCTTCAGGGGGAAAATCCCCTATTAGATACTACATTCATTCATGTAATTGACCATTAAAGGCACAATAGTGCAGAGTGTCTGTAATTTTGTGAATGTTACAGATCATGTAACTAGTGAAACGTGTCGACTTATAAGCTGAAATAATTCAAAATAACCTAGATTTGAGAAGATTAAATTAGGCAATTGATAAATAAACGAGAGAAAATGAATTTTTGTGGGGGCCCGCTTTAATTGAAACGTGTAGGTCACGAACTGTTACGGAAGCCTCACGTGACCACAAAAACGTTGACGTCATCTTCGTCCAGTGGGCGGGTCATGAGACACGTGGTTGTAATTTAAATATCTACTATAAACAAAAATGGCGGACACACTTGAGAGTCATAAACGTAAAGGTCGCCCACGTTTGTCGTTTTCCGAGAAGAAACGTCGAAAAACTGTCTGAGAAACCGAACGGGACTTATCAAGGATTCGTCTTGGGGACCAGTTTATTCGATGGAGAGCATTGATGTAAGAGTTAGGACTGGCATCTGACACTGAAATTGCGAAGTTGTTGTTGGACAGGTAAGCCAATACACATTAGTTTCCTCAGAATCAAGTGAATGTGAGGTCTAAGTGTTCTCCATTTTTCAATATCTTGTTCCTACTGTATGTTTAATCCACACTGTTTTATTAATACAATGTTTGCACAAGGACTTGCTTTGTAATATGCCCAAAATAGATGTGATCGGCTGATCAATATTTCACTCGGTGACTGCATTGTGTGTATTGTATGTTGGGGTGGAATATATTATTTATTTTTTATAACAGCGTGCTCATAAAGGTCATTTTGTACACCTGTCAATTATCTTCGTGAGACAGGTTTTTTAAAATTCGGCGAGGGAACTTAGATACATTTACAAGCGTTATCATTATTTATATCATATATATCCCCCTCTCTCCGTCACACACACACACCCCTTAGGTTAATGTGACATGCACATTACTTGCATAAAAGTTTAATAACCTTATCATGTAAACGTGATGGAACAAATAATAAGATTTTATTGTACATCTTTCAGCTACTAGTAAATCTATTATAAAGCACTGTATTGACTACAATTACAAAAGGATCTATGGTCATGATAGGAAAGGATGTTGAAGTGCTACCAGAATATATGGCTGGCAGATTGTTATCAGTTATAGCTTTGAGCTGCAGTCAAGTTAGTTTTATTGATGTGAATTTTTTTTAGATCTATTATTATGTATTCTTGCTTAAATGAAGTATTTCAGTTCTAAGTGTTTAACACAGTGCACAAAGAAACAGATTTAAAACATAACTTATAATACAAATGAATATTTAATTCATATTTTAAGTTACAAAGTTACAAAGAATATAGCAAAAGATGAACCCAAGCATACAGAACCGATGGCCAGTACATTTTCATGCTTCACATCAACACCTGGCCAAGTGCTTTTGCAACTTACTGAGAGAATGAAGACACCTTCAGTATCTTAAGTATTTGCTATTGAATCAGGAAGGTAAAAATGATAAATTTCTTGCAGATTTTGTGTGTGTGTGGGGGGGGGGTTGTCTTACAATTGTCATTCTGCTGAAAACAATGATGTAACAAATGCAATGCTGATAAAGGACATTATTATAACTGCCAGCAGGTTGAGTTCCCACTTCATGCTTTTCTTAGTTTGAGTTCGAAAAAAAACCCTTGAATTTCGCTTTCTCAAAAGTGGGGTTGAGTATTTCAACTGTGCCACTTGATGCCTAGAAAAAGGCATAATTTGAATTGTCATTGTTTTGGTTATGCAAAAAAGTTCCAGTATTTTGTACTGACTAACCCAGTAATCACAGCTGTGTTTTATGCTTTCTTTATGCTGTTTCCCATTCATACATGTATCTATGTCCCACATGCAGTTCTTGCTAACACCCTCTTCCCATCTATCCACTTAGCTCATGATGAATGCACATAAGACATATTTAATTTAAAAACAAAATACTGAGATTGAAGTTGTGTTTTTGGAAACCACTGGCACTTCATTAGAACTTTATTCATTAGGACTGGTGATATAACTTATTTGGGATTTAATTTACAATACTGTAAGTTCTTTTTAAATTTCATTTTGTATTCTTGGGAATTAAATGACTTGTTGGTTTTCACTCTTTACTGTTATAAAACTTTTGGACTTGAAAAGCTGTTTCTGTTTTGATGATTGCTCTTCATGCATTTTTAACTTTATTTTATCTACCTACTTTTCAAGGTTGCCAAACAAATGGATAATATGGCTTTATTACAATGGTCCCAAGACATGAACCAGTTTTGGTTTTCATGCAAGACTGCTAGCAGCTATAGACAATTTTTTGTAAGTTTTCAGTCCTTTTATTTGAAACATATATGTAAACATTTGTTATTGTATACTTTTGTATGAAATCAAAATTACAGTGCATAATCCTTATCTTCTGATTTCTTTTAATGTATTCTTTATTCACATATATTCATCACCAAATCTTCTAGGTATGTACTGTAGTTTATTAAAAGTAATATATTTGAAATGTCATAGTAATGTGGAATATTGAAGGAACAATGATCTGAGGAAAATTTGAATCCTGCTACGCTAACTATTAGCCAGTTCTACGATGTAGCTTTCACTTTATGATATAAATCAAGTTGTCTTATCAATATTGGGTCACCATGACAAAAGAGACCAGCCTTAGGTGCTAAAGCTATTGATTGTGACATTCTTTCAGAGTATCTTGAGGAGTGTCCTAAATCACATCACCAATACACGAGTAGATCCTCTCACATGGTCAAGGCATTAATAAATGTCTTCATGAACCTTACCTGGAGAATGAAGAGCTGACAAAGCCTTGGCTTGATGAACATGATCCCAAGAAGAAAGCCAAAGTGCTGAAAACCTTGGCACGGGTGCTCTTGGACCAAAGGTTCCTAAAGAGTGGAGTATTACTTAAATTTTAGGTATGCCATTTCAGGACTGCAACAATTGCATGGTATTTAAAAGAAAAATGTGAAGACCACTTTAAATATTTTTGTTCTCAACTAAATAATAAATTACTGTATATATTTACCATTTGAAGATCTGAATAAGTTAGAATTCATAAGATGTGTGCACATGATACATGTATAGTGACTCTCCTTCTCAAGTCTTTGGTAATTTCAGGTATAATACATGCACATCAGGTATTAACAATTCCATGACACACTATCAATAAACACTTTGTAAAGATTTTATGTATGCAAAAATTACCAACAGTAATGATTATTTAATAATATTAATCTGTTAGCAGATTACAAATAACACATGTTACAAGATACATGTTTTTGACAATTGCAGAAGCACTGCTGAGCTTGAAGTTTTTCATCAGCAGATCATGATGTACAGTGCCAAGAGATTTTCATACATCCCTCCTGTGTACAGGATTAGGAATGAGGTAGCTGCTTTGGATCACAATATACATAGTGGCTGAGGTGTAATGAGAATAAAAGAAGGGGAGATAGTGTAAGCTTGTTTCACTACAGGACATTAGAAATAATTTTATATATTGATTGTGCATTATGATCCCTGCCTGGAGATCAGACAAATGGAGTATTATTCACAAGTACAAGTCATGAAAACTTTGTATTAGATACAAGTCATTTTGCAACAATCGGCACACATTTATATTTGTGGTAAGGAATCTTAATATTTTCATGCATACAGATCTTGTAATTAGTATTGTTATCATTCTAGTGGATATTTACTTTTATTTGAGCAATGCAAGTCTAATAATTAGATCCAGTGATATGTATATCACTTTCCCAGGGGACTGACACACTTTATTAACGATATATGGGGTTTATGGAATGTCCTCAGGACATTTGGGGTAGATGCTGTCATCATGATGATTACTAGCTAATACCTGTTCATGAAAACATGTTGCTTTCTGAAGGAATGGGCAAAAATGCATCCTGTCTCACATAGTATTTTGTGGATAGAACAAATAAGAACGAAAACAAACCCTCATCAACTCCTTCTTGGGAACTGATCATGAGGCTCTAATATTGGGTAGAAAGTTAATATGAGTTCACATGGGGATGCTTGTCACACATGTTAAGAAAATAACATTTTCTTTAAAACAGGCATTGATGTGACAACAAAAAAAGTGGCAGATGGTCTGTCTACCCTTGCAAGGAAAAGAAAACATCCCCACATCAGGGAGCTTATAAAGAAAGCCCTCATCTGTCAACTTGAGGCAAAGCAGGGTATGCAGACAAGAGAACTAAAGGAAGATGATCCCAGGAGAATTTGTAGAAACCTGGCACCTCAAGAACCACCATCAACTCTAGTTTTGGTGTGGTGAAGGAGATCTCTTGATTTTAGTTATGTAAAATATGAAACAGTGTCTGATATATGGAGGTGTCAGCTAAGGCAGGTTACACTTTATATAATATCCTGAAATATCAGTAGTTGAAAATAAAATAATGTGTAATATTGTATCTGCAGTTGCTGAAAACTTTTTATATTGATTATTTATGATTGTGCCCACATTGTTTATAGGCAGAAATAAACTGGTGTTAAAAAAAAATCTGAAAGCATTATTGTTTGATGCAATATTATGTGCATTTATAAGAAAACAATGAATAAAATCAATTGTATTCATTTATATATAAACTCATACATGCAAGAAAGTGTTTAAGTTCATGCAAGCCTAAGAGGGGATGAAACCATTGTATTGTCCATCAGGATATTTGTCATGTATCTGCCAGAAACAGCAAGAGGGAATTACATGTCTCTGTCCAGACTCCAACCTTCCATGTTGCCGTAGTATGAACTGCCTATAGGTAGCATGACTGTTGGCACTCATCAAGTCAACTTTATCGTTGAGGACAAGAACATTTCGTCTGTACATCCTGGACAAGGCATATACAGCCTCATCAAGGATTAGATCTTGAAAAATCTGAAAAATTATTCCAATTGTAATATGCTATTTCTAAAATGCTTATTCAAACGTTATTCATCTTCAATCAGCAAATTCTACTGTGAAATACACGTGGATCAAAACTGCACATGGTTTTTATTTTGACATGAACACTGAGAGTTCCATCGTAACTAGAACTGATAGTTAAGATGGACAGCTCAAAGTTTTTGGGGAGCATTTCTAGAAGTCAGAGACTCTTACATTGGGATCAAATAGGAATGGCTGATTGCAGCTTAGATTTGTTTAGTATAGTGAGGTACCCACATTGAAATCAGGTAATGAAAAGAATCTACTCGATGAGTATCAGTTGTAAATTAAAACAAAGTCCTTATCATTTGCATGCATGTCTGTTTTTGGACGGCTTACAATTTTAAAATTCTTTCACAGTGGTTGCAAAGAAATAACATTTACAACAATCATGTATGTACATCAATTATCAATCTTTGAGAGTCCACCTTGGAAATGGAATTCATTGTAAATGTTGTATTGTAAGAGTAACTATCAAAGTTTTAATTCTGTTTGTAAATTGATGCAGCATTTTGATTTTATTGGTACAAGGTGCAACTTGTACATTCATAGGCATGTGCTACACATATCCTGTATACAGAAAGAGGTTTTCTGCAATGTAGCCAACATACTTGTCAAGTTATTCACACCTTTTGTGATATACATTTTGTACATAAAAATTTTAAGCTTTGGCAATAACATGCTTAAGGAATATATAAAAGTTATTGAAGAATTAAAGAAATTTCAAAATTGCCATTGAATCGAGTAAATTTGTTATACAGAAATCATTTGCAGTAATCACCAGTTCAAAGGTGGAAACATTGAATGCCAAGCAGACTGGGCAATTAAAATTCTTACCCAAAAATGTTAGATCAGATATGAAGAGAAAAAAAAGTTTCTTGCAAGCCTTCATGTCAGTCTTAATTCTGGACAAATAAAACAATTTAGGATTATTAAGTCCTTATGTTTATCATGATGTTGCATATATAGTATTATCTTAACATATTTTGGGGCTTTAGAAATACACATTAAGGCATGCATCATATTTAAAACAGAAGAATAAAAGTGTAGTATTTATTTCACAAGACTTAAATGGCTATATGAATTCTGTACATGTCTAATTTTATAAAAAAAACTGCAATCTAGTCAGGTCTAATTGCTGAACTCCAAAGTAAGATTGCATAGACTTTTTGTTCCCATTTTGTATTTAAAAAAAATAAAACTAATAAATGTATTACTTAAGTTGGTTTATTAATTAAATTGAAAAAAGAGCAAGTTGACCTTAATAGTATTGAATGTTTGTATGCCACTAGCGTAGATCATTAATACCTATATATGAAATGATTTTAGCTAATCTACCTTTAGGCCATCATAGAAATGAATTTATCTATTTTAAGTGTATCTCTGAAGCCGCTGTATATATTGGTTTGGAAGAAGGAAATAGAGTTGGCATTTCTAAAGTCAACTGGAATACTATTCCAGAGCAAAGTTCCAGAGTACTGGAAACATTTTTTTAATAATTCCTTATTTGTTTTGGGAATTTTTATACTGTTTGGCAGACATGGATCACAGTTGTGGAGTATTACCAGGTAGCCTATACTTGAATAGTGATTGTAAATATTCAGGAGCGCTATTATTGGATATCATGTACATTACTTTGGCTTTTCTCAACCGGATTCAGTCTTTAATAGGTAATAATTTTAACTTACCAGCTAAAATTTCCTTGCTTACTTTCTTGATTGATATAGCCTGAATGCACTTGTTTTAAGATGTGCCAGCTTTGCTATGATTTTATCATTTGAATTACTCCACATTATCATTTGAATTACTCCACACTGTGTTACAGTAGTCTAAATAGGGTTGTATGTAACTGTTATAAAATAGTTTTCTGTACCTTATCCTACTGAAAAGCCATAAACTTGAATTAACTTTTTTACTGACATGTTCAGTCCATGATAGGTTATTATCTACCAAAACACCAAGTAGTCTATCATGACAAACCATTTGTAAATTTGTATCCTTCCATGTCAGACATAGTTCATCACTACCAAGATTTGTTCTTTTTTGCCATGTTGAGATAAGTAATATTTTAGTTCTTCCAGTATTTACCACTATGCCACTGCATGTGCACCAGTTGTCCAGTTTGTTTAGGGCATCCTTTAAATAAATTTATAGTTTGTGCTTTGTGTTTTGGATGTCTGACAATGTTGTGTCATCTGCATAGAGATCTGTAGATGAAATTGAGTCTCTTAGTAAAAAGTGGTAGGCCATCAATAAATAGTATCAATAGTAATGGACCTAAAATTGAACCTTGTGGTACTCCATATCTAATTGTTCCAGGTTCCGACAGAACATAATTTATATAAACATGTTGTGTTCTCTCACTTAACTTTGAAGTAAACCATCCAATTGTGCTTTCATCACATTGGTTGATTTTCAGTTTCTTAAAAGAATTTCATGTACACCAACCCATAAACTTTCCTGAAATCTACAAATAGAGATCCTATTATTCAACTTTGATCAAGTAGTTGAAGCCATTTATCAGTTAGAGAGATCAAGTCAGTCTCACATGAATGTTTCTGTCTAAAGCCTGATTGAATAGGGTGTAACAGCAACTGTTTCATTAAATATGACATGAACGAGTCATGGACATGTTTTTCAATCAATTTTGACAAGTTTTGGTTGTATTGAAATTGGCTGGTAGTTATCAGCATATTCTTAGAACCAGATTTGTGCATAGGCATTACTTTTGCAGTTTTCCATATTTTGGGGACAGATGAGGTTGCAATATTTAAATTGATTATGAATGTTATGCTATCTGAAATAGCTGAGGCAGAAGTTTTAATGAGTGGTGGACCAATCTGATCAAGTCCTGTAGCTTTCTTGATATCAAGTTTACTGAGACAATTTTTAGCAGTTTTTTTTTATACCTGTGGGATAGAGAAACATCCCTCCTTAAGCATTTTTCAGTTCATTATAGTTGTTTTCTATCACTAGTTCTTTTAACTTAGTGGTAATGTTAGTCAAAAAAAATCACTCAGAACATTTGCAATGTCAGTGTCATCAGTGACTTTTGTGTCATTTACCAGAAGTGAGTGAATTTTATTTGTCTGATCTTTGTGTTTTACCTCAATGAATTCACTGAAGACTTTCCAAATGGAGTTTGTGTTGCTCTTTGTGTTTTCAAGCATTGATTGATAATAAGTTTTTTTTTAAGCCTTTTCAATCATACTTGTTATGTTACTTCCCCATACTTGATATTGTGCATGGTTTCCCATAGCCTTCAATTGGTCTTGTGTCTTCATAGTATCTAGAATTTCAGTAGTAAATCAGTTAGGTTGGATTTCATACTTTACTCAATGTACATTTAGTGGTGCATGCTTAGAGACTACATTCATAAATCAGTCCACACTTTTAGAGCTTCACATCTGTCATCAAAATTTTGGATAATATTCAATGGAACTTTATATAGGTCATCTTGAATTGTTATTTACTTCAATTTTGGAAAGATCTGTAAGTGATAGTTTTGTGTGTATTGTTCCTATTTATGTTGCATTTAACCTTTCTTGTCAAAAAAGTAGGATAGTGGTCACTAAGACCAACATTTGGTAAATTAACATAAGCCACATTGTTTGGTAGGTTGGTATAAATGTGATCAATAAGAGTGCTTGATATTTCTGTTACACTTGTGGGCTCATTTACCAGCTGGACTAGGCCTAATGATTCAAAAAATTCCATCCAGTTACTCCTTATTTGAGTACTGAGTAGGTCCTTATTTACACTGCTGAGTATATATGTTTCTTTCTCCTGTGCATGAATATTTTCTATTTGTTTCAAAGAGTTATCATTCCAAATTGCTTTGGAGGAAGGTGACCTACAAATGAAACCAACTAGGAATGATTCTGCATTATTTTGAGAAATTTCCACCCAAATACTCTCAATTTCATGTGACCTCAAGTCAGGTCGCCTTTCTGCATTTACATCTTGTAATGTATACAATCCCCCCCGCTGTCTCTCTGTCCCCGCATAATGGTTTATTGTAGCCTTGACAGTGAAATAGATTATCATTGTGGCTAGCATTTAATTTGGTTTCAGTGAGTCCTAAAACATGCATATTATTTTCCTTGGAAGACAACATTAACTTAATCTGTTCTATTTTTTCCACTATGCCTTGTACATTTAAGTGACCCATGTTAAAACCTTTTGTATTTAGTTTCATATCAATTATATGTATTTCATTGTGCAATGGAGTACTCTATGGGATTGTTTCCATAATACTTTTACCATTTTGGTGTTATATAAGGTGGCCATATAAATGAGGTGGCCTCTGTATTTTCTATGGTATCTGTGCATAGTCTTCCTTTATCAAATCATATTGGGGTGGGGTGTTGAGTAGCAACAAAAAGTAAAGCAGTTTAAACATACATTGTTTGGTAAAATAACTAATCCTTTAATACAAGTATGCATTTTCTAAGTTGTGCAAAACACTACTGACATAGATATTAGAGTCTTTGCCAACTTACTTAGTACCAAACATTTTTCAATATCTATCAATACTTGTTTTGCAAGATATAAATAAACAATTACCCTCATTCTTGTCTGAACTATGTGTAGAGCTTGGTCAGCTCAGTTTTTAGGCTGCACAGCATGTCTTTCTCCTCTCCCCCATCTGGTTTTTCAACTTCTTGCTCCATGCCTCATCCTCCCTCTTCCTCTTAAAGGTCGCTCTAGAATTGAGCTTGAAAGTGAGCTGATTTAAGTCTATCTAATGAATTTTAATATGTAAATGTATTTCATAATTTGACAACTAATATATTCATGATTACTTATTAAACTTATAGGAATATAGTGCTAACTTTGGATCAGAAATTAATACATGAGAGGTTGTGATTTGATAGAAAATTTTTTGGGCTGGATCAGGTCAAGTGTTGGGTGGGGTGGGGATCCAAAATTTAAAAAGGGCTCCTACTTTCCTCGAATGGGCACCAAAGCAAAGTCTATGTGTCTATTTACTCAGTGTGCACAATACCCAATAAACATGTCCAAGAATAAAGCTGTGGTCAAACTTCAGCTGACAAGTGACTGTACGTTTGTGTGTGTACTTTTTTATGATCTGGTCCCGAGTTTTGAACCTAGATTCCATATTCTAGTCGCAGATTTTTTAAAAAAAAAAAAAAAAAAAGCTTATTTAAAACCTTGTTTATGTAAAGTATTAACTTGGAGAAATTCTTTTCCGCTTTGTTTGAAACGTCAGAAGAATGGGTGTTAGGGGTCCACTGGTGACAATCTGGTTAGAATTTATAAATTGATTAATGAAATTACTCAATTTTGAGCATTTTTAAATATGCCTGATGCTTTTCATTTATAAAATTGAGTGGTGGGGACGTGAGGGAGTACGATTTCTACTGGGCAAGAAATAGAGCGAGTACCTGTGGGTTTTTGCAATACTGTACAGAGCACGTCGATTTAAATTATTCTCGTATCACAAAAACTTTGAAATATAACTATAAAAGTAGTTCTACATACATTTCATTGTTTCCTCTCAAAATTAAAATTAGAAAGGAAAAGGATAAGAAGAAAAGAACGAGATCAGAAGAAGACCGTACTCACCGTTGTTGACATTTTGGGCGGTCTCGTAGCGTGGTTGTGTTTTACGTCATCATCTTCAGTGTTTACAATGTGGCCTATAATTATGCAAATTTCGGTCACCGGAATTATGTGTGTTATTCATTCGGGATCTGCCGATCATTGCCGAGCGGGATTTCAACATGGAGACGATAGATTCGTTACTCTACGTACGAAGATTTCAGAGAGCTCGTATTTCATAACGAGAACCGCTACGTACTTGATATTACCCCAGAAATGCCTTTTAAATAGTATTTAATCAGTTGATATACATAAATGTCCCAACATTTTTGCAAGAAAATTCACCCTCAGCTGCACTATTGTGCATTTAAAGGAGACTAGAAATCAAAATTTTCCTTTTACGTATGTAATTCTCTACAGATTTTAATTCGACTGCAATGTTTATAAATTAAATATCGTAAGCGGGTAGTGATTATATTGCGTGGAAGATACCACGATTCCGTAAATTGCCGAGTTTTTCCGAGTTTTGATGAGACGACAGATCACGTGGTACCGTGACGCTATACTAGCCAGTCCTCGAATACAAACATAAACATTGGCGAGCGAGGCAGACAGGAGATCACATTTGGGTTGCACATTCAAAAGTTGAATCTGCAATCTGATATAATAGTTTATGTACTGTACTGGTAAGTGCTAAAAGAAATTTGTTAGGCACAGGCCCCGGGCTGGTGACTTAAATAAACTAAGTTCCTGAATGAAATTCCACAAGCCCGGACAGTTCATACCTGTCAACTCTCAAGCCGGGAGAAAAACCTCCCGATTTTGGGGGTATTTCCTCTTCTACCACCCGATCTCGTAATATCTCTCAATTTTGCGCAGCGAAGTCCCGATTATTACATTATGTCTGTCAATTTTCATTTGTCAGAAGAAAAAAACCCAACCCCAAACCATTTTTAAATATAACGTATGCAATCCACAGTCTAAACTGCCACACTGCAGACATCGTAGCAATATGACTGAAAAATTGTTAAAGCTACGTTAAAAATTCAAATCACATGCACACACGTCTAAACCGACACTGGACGATATAATTAATATCATACAACAGTTTTTTTTTTTTTTTTCTTCAGTAAATAGAACGTGAAGATTAAACATTATTCAAGTAAATTTCAGATTTTTTAAACAACTACAACAGTACTATAGTATTAAAAAAAATTAAAAGAATAAAATTGTCACCAATTAGCTTAAATGAATGATCACTTTGAAATTTTCTCTGCAAACAAAATCGCATCTCCATTTCCGCCAAAGAAACTCGGCCAGTTAACACCTGACATTCCTCTACCGTATATGAAAAGTTTAATTATCATGAATAAATTGCAAGGAATAAAACAAAATATACCATGCAGTATATGTTGCCCGAAAGAACTAATTCTGAATAAATATTTTATTCAGCAAACAGTGTTACATTCATTAAGACTTAAACCAAAGGAAATAAGGTGGGACATAAAACGTGAGAAAAACAGTTGCCACAAGTACGGTAACTTGTGACTGCAGATTTGAACTGTTAAAATGAAGTCCATGGAATCGTAAGTAACAACAAAATAGGCATCGTTTATTTGGTAATCAATTGCTGGTGCTTACGCATACACACACTGTCGAACATGGTTTCTTTGAAGTAAGTATGAAGGGCAGTCTTTTTTACAAGATCAATGCAAGAATAAGGATTATGTTCATTAGTCACACCGGCTTTATCGTTTGCGTACTTAAATCAAAACTTTAGCTATTTTGCAATTTAGCCAGAAGTGACCAGAATATGCAAAAGGGGCTTGTCATGGGGGAATAATAAGGCGTATCACAGGGAGAAAAGGCACATCAAATGGGCGGTCGCACATTGGGGCAAGGGGGGGGGGTCATTAGTCCCCTCCCCCCCCCCCCCCGTTCTATTGTCAGACAGTTAATGTGAAACTTTGACCTCTTTTTTTTTAATCGCTGCTTTTTAAACTGCCCAAGGAATAGTTTTATATCAGTTCCAATTATTACAGATTACCGTTTATGCATACTACATGTATACAATGCATTTTTTTTAAATTTTTAAATTTTTATAAGATTACTGAAAATTGTGTTTTCTCGAAACACGACAGGTTTAGAATCTTATTTTTAGAAAAGGTTCCATTTGATTAAAATCAAATCTAAATTTCACTTAGGACAGTGGTGATTTGATTTAGATTGTGCCGTGTTAAGGCATGTATGTCAACATCTTGAAAATACATTTACTCATTTCACCAGCACAATCAAAGTTTCCTCAGGCAAACAATTTTTGTTTCGACAAGCCTGACGGGCACCTCACTTTGAATACAGGATGGGCCGGAACTAAAACCAGAAGGGGCCCAGGGTGTCGGACTATCAGATTTGTTTTTAGCACTGCTGTTTTTAGATAAAAGATGTTTGGATTGATTGTTGCATTTTGTGGTCACTTACTCGTCCTTCTGCCTGTTTTCGTAACTCACACATTTAACACTTTTCCCAGGATTTAAAATGTCCAAAGGTATGTCTGGAACAGCGCCAACTTTTAGTCTAGGCCTAGCATTTGCGTATCTTTGAGCTGCTATTTTTTCATGATCCCTCTCGTAACATTCCTTTGAGAAATGTAACGAGCACATAGTGCTGTATGGTGTTGCTCTGAAATCGACTCGTTTGGAATAATGTACCCATTCTTTCATTATGCCTTCATCTTTCGGAAAAGAATTTTTTATGTCAACAGGCTTTTCTTAATGTTCTATTACACCCGTAAGCAACGCAAAACGGTATTGTCTTTTACGCCGGCAACTCCCACTTGGGCTGCTGGAGTCGCTACTATGACGTCACGTCCCGAAAGTAACCGAATAGGCGCGGAAATTTTGCATACGAGGTCACGGAAATTCAGCTCCTAGAAGATAGGCCAATGTTTAAATATTGGCATTACGGTCGCAGATGATACTTCAGAAAAAGGTTTTCTGCTATAGTACTTTTATTATTATTCTATATTTCCATTGGTTTCTGGTCTCCTTTAAGTCAGATCACGTGGTTGCTGATTAAGCTCTAGACGTAATCAGCTATTTTAGGTAACTTGGTTGGATTCTCCACTCTCCAGAATTAAGGCTCACTATGCACCATCAACCATATCTACCTATGTCTCGGCTATTATCTATGTGCACAAACTAAAAATATCCCTGAGCCAACGAATTTCTTTTTTATTCAAAAACTACGGCAAACGCTTTATAAACATTTACCGCACACAGATGCCAGACTACATTTAACCACAATGCTTTTTGTGCGGGTCGATGTTTTTTCTTGCATTTCATGCTTTTCTGCGGGTAGGGGAAATGACCGTTAGACCGCCTGGCTGCAGCAATCCAAACTTGCTTCATTTTTCTCAGGTTTGGATTAGTGACGATGGTTTAGTTGTCCAGTTTACGCATTACAAACACTTTAATGGTACCCTTTTTCGTCTAAGTGGCTTAACCCATAAAGTACAAAACCAGTGCCCTGTCCACGCGCTGCTCTATTATTTACAACAGCGGGATTGTCAGGCGGGACCACTCTTCCTTACCTATGTGGGGGGTGGGGTGCCCATAACAAGGCAAGAGTTTAACCAAGCCCTGCACACAGAGCTCCTGACATGCGGTTTTAACCCTAAATTATTCAAAACTCATAGTTTAGGATAGGGCAGCCACAGTGGGTACAAAGCAGGGTCTCTCAGACAGTCTTAAGAAATATATACGCCTATAATTTCCAATCTGTGATTTAGTGCTGACTTCCGTTGGTGTACACGTCATCATATCACTTCCCACTGCCGTGTTAGAGGGCGCTCACCAGTTAATATGTACTTTTGAGAGAGTGACGTATGTAAGGTGAAGTAGTTCGTATTTAAAACATGCACAATGGAGAGAATGTTGGCATACATCTATGCTACATTAATGTAATGTGTTTAATATTTCTTTGGATTTTGTACTTTTGGAAATTTTACATGATTTAAGCACACTGCTAACTAAAATTACTGCTCCCTTGTGTTAAAAAAATCAGCCTGAATTAGTCTAAAGTGCACTATACATAGCAGCTATTAAAATAGGGAAAATGAATTTTGCCAGACTAGACAATACCAGCTTCTGAAAGTACAATGAATGAATTACCAAATATATAAAATGTAAAAACAAAGTTATCGGCTCTTTTTTTTATACAATTTACCTCTGAAGTTCAGGAAGTGAAAATGAAAAGTAGAGCTAGCACTTTTTTTAAAGGTGCACATCTAAAGTAAGGCCAAGCTGTATACTCTATAACCCATAGTACACCCATCAATCATAAACCAAAATAAAGGGAATTAAACGTTCTTTGAATTATACCTAAGATATACAAGATCTTTGTTAAATAGCCAGTATAACCAGTGAGGAAAGCCGGGGAAATTCTTTTTCTTTAAAATCCTAACCTATGCAAAAAGGAAACTGTAGAGCGACACCTTATGCTTTCCAATTCTTCTTCCAGGTCTCGTGGGTTCACAGACCGATACAGCCGTCCACATAATACGGGCACTGCTCTTCATATGGGTTCATTGAAGAGCATTTCACTTCACGTGGGTTCATTGAAGGTGTGACCATCTTGCAAAAACATTCCTCCAGTGGGTTTCTGCGACATGTCATACACCCTTTTCGCGATATGGGGTGCACATTTCGGCATTATCTGCATACTTGTCTTTATCATATATATGTTCTTTTATGTTTACAATGTTTACAATGTTTTATTTTATAATTTTATTTAGATGTACGGCCTTCCGTTGTTGTATACGTCATCATATCACTTCCTACTGCCGTGTTATGCTGTCTGATTCGTATTTTTCCAGGTCTCATAGGTGCACAGACCGATACTGCCGTCCTCATCATACGGGCACTGCTCTTCATATGGGTTCATTGAAGAGCATTTCACTTCACATGGGTTCACTGAAAGTGTGGCCATCTTGCAAAACATTCTTCCAGTGGCGTTCTGCGACATGTCATACACCCTTTTCGCGATACTGGGTGCACAATTCGGCTGTATCTGTATACTTGTACCTATGATATTTATGTTCTTTTATGTTTACAATGTTTTTACTTTATATTCTAATTTAGATGTATGGACTTGGTAGTCTGAAATAAACAATTCTTATCTTTTCCTATTATGCTTTCTTTTCCTTCCATTTTATTTTGCTTCGCTTGATTGCTGAAGGTATTCACCCACACCAATACCCCCATTATTTTTTTTTTCCATTTTGGGCTACACAAAGAGCACTTGATGTGTCGGGACCTCTCTGTGTAGTGGCGGTTGGAGACAAAAATTTCAAGCACTTAAGCTTCATTATGCATGTAAAATAAGGCTAAAGAATGTAAGTAGTGAATGGGGTCACCCTAGCGACAATGGGAATTAGCATTAGGTGGCGCTCACCAGATAATATGTACTTTTGAGAGAGTGACGTATGTAAGGTGAAGTAGTTCGCATTTAAAACATGCACAGTGGAGAGAATGTTTGCATACCTCTATGCTACATTAATGTAATGTGGATGATATTTCTTTTGGATATTGTACTTTTGGAAATTTTACATGATTTAAGCACACTGCTAACTAAAATGACTGCTCCCTTGTGTTAAAAAATCAGTCTGAATTAGTCTAAAGTACACTATACATAGCAGCTATTAAAATAGGGAAAATGAATTTTGCCAGACTAGACAATACCAGCTTCTGAAAGTGCAATGAATGAATTACCAAATATATAAAATGTAAAAAAAGTTATCGGCTCTTTTTTATACAAATGACCTCTGAAGTTCAGGAAGTGAAAATGACCAAGTAGAGCTAGCACTTTTTTGAAAGGTGCACATTTGAAGTAAGGCCAAGCTGTATACTCTATAACCCATAGTACACCCATCAATCATACACCAAAATAAAGGGAATTAAAGGTTCTTTGCATTATACCTAAGATATACAAGGTCTTTTTTAAATAGCCAGTATAACCAGTGAGGAAAGCCGGGGACATTCTTTTTCTTTAAATTCCTAACCCTATGCAAAATGCGAAACTGTATAGCGCCACCTTACAGAGACCCCTGGGTCACTCTAGCGACAATGGAAATTTAACATGGAGAAAAATCGTGGGTCACTCTGGCGACAAGGGAAATTTAACATAGAGAAAAATCGTGGGTCACTCTGGCGACAAGGGGAATTGAACATGGAGAAAAATCGTGGGTCACTCTAGGGACAAGGGGAATTGAACATGGGGAATAGAGTTTGGGTCTGTCTAGGGACAAGGGGAATTAAATATGGGATTTTTTTTTTAATTTTTTTAAATTTAAATTTAAATTTAAATTTAAAAAAAAGGGGTAGGCAATTGAAAGGCTATCTCTTTTCGAGAAATATGGCTGGTCCTGAAAAGGGCCTTTGGTTTTTTTTTTCTTCTTCTTCTTTTAACTTCTTAACTTTTTCCACCATCCTCTTATTTTGTCCATCATTCCTTTCTTCTTTTTCTTTTCTGTTTCTGGTATCCAGTCCGGGTGACCCATGGCTCGGAACTTGGCCTGTATTTTCATCCAGTTGTTATTCAGTTGGTCGAATTCTAATTTCTTCTTCTTATTCTGTTCTTCCTTTCTTTCTTTAGTCCACCTTTCCTTTATGTTTTCTACTTCTTGGGTCATCACTTGTTTCATTATTTCTTCTCCTTTTTTCAACCTGTTCAGTCCCCTCTTCATATATGACAACTCCGTCCAATACACTATATGTTCTAGGAAGCACCGGACTTGGATGACATAATCCAGTGCTTCCTTCAAACTCCCCACTCTTACATAAGGTGGGTCAATAAATCCTCTTGATTTGTTGACTTCATCTTCTATCATTCCTTCTATTATATGTCTGGCGGCCTTTATACGTTCGACTTGACTGGTTACCAAGTGTTCTTTATCTTCATACTCCCATTCCTTTTGTATCCTTTCTATAGCATATTCTGCATCTATTATCCAGAAATAGATATGCCTCAATTTTTGATTAAATAAATCAGTCACTTGCGTCATCTTGTTTAGATTATTCTTTGTAGAATAGTTTGAACGACGAATACTGTGGGTTCTTATACCAAAAGCGCGGACGTGAAGGAAAATATCCCCTACTTTTTCATTTCATATAATAAAACCCAAACTATACTCTCCACATACGCTAAGAAACAATAAACAAAATCCATAATCTACTATCCACACAATCGTACGTGAGCGCTTACAGAACCCTAACTATACTCTTCACATACGGTAAGAAACAATTAACAAAATCCATAATCTACTATCCACACAATCGTACGTGAGCGCTTACAAAACCCTAACTATACTCTCCACATACGCTAAGAAACAATAAACAAAATCCATAATCTACTATCCACACAGTCGTACGTGAGCGCTTACAGAACCCTAACTATACTCTTCACCTACGCTAAGAAACAATAAAGAAACCCATAATCTACTATTCCCACAAACATACCTTAGCTCTTACAAGCACCAACACACAAACACATACCCTCACACTATCTTAAAAAAGAGTTAGTGTTTATATTCACACTACTCTACCTACACACATTGGCAAATCGATCGTTATTTCTTTTCTAGAGTATTGGGTAGCCCTGAAAAGAGCTGTTTTTTTGGAACTTCATGGACACCTGGTTAATGGTGACACCTTCCAGGCCTGGCGCCGCATACACATCTTATCCCCCAGTTACTTTTTACCTTTTGGGGGGAGAGAGCAGAGGCAGGATATGTCGCTTCAGAATCCCAATTTTCGCTCTCTGGGATTCTGAAATTTCTTCTTCTTCTCTCCTTTTCCTCCTCCTCCTCCTCTTCTTTGTATCTTCTCTCCTCCTCTTTGTATCTTCTTTCCTCTTCTTCTTTATATCTTCTCTCCTCCTCTTCTTTGTTTCTTCTTTCCTCCTCCTCTCTTATCCTTCCCTCCTCCACAATGGCTTCCGCGGACAGTTCATTTAATATGCGCCTGGCATATTCCAGATGCACATGAAGTTCCAACAGTTTCTCCAGTCTCGTGTTCATTTTTGGTGTTGATCAATCAACAAGGGTAGCTGGACTGCCGAACGAGTTTCAATTTATAGTGAAAGCGCGGACGTGAACGAAAACATCCCCTAAAAACATAAAATTGATCTTACCTAGATCATGACCATAAAAGAACGCGCCGACCTAAAAGAAACACTCACTCACTTTTTTTATGCTACCCATCACTATTTTAAAATTTTTTATAAATCACTTCAATAGACTATCCACATACACAAAGCAATCCAATCTAACTCCTAATATACACCTCAAACACCAAAAAAGACATCTTTTTAATCTACTATCCATACCAACTTACTTAACCACTTACAAACACAAACACACAATCACATACCCTCACATTTTTTAAAAAAGAGTTAGTGTTTATTTACACACTACTCTACCTACACACATTGGCAAATCGATCGTTATTTCTTTACTAGAGTATTGGGGTAGCCCTGAAAAGGGCTGTTTTTTTGTTTGCTATGGCATTCTTTTTAGTTTCTAAGAATGCGATGTCCTCTGAGGATAGACTTTCTGGCGATAGGTCTGCTTCTTCGGAAAGAGAAGAAGAACTCTTTGGTGTCGATACGACAATCGACAAAGCCTCTGTCAGCTTCAGGTTGCTGCTGCTGCTCTTGTTGTTGTTGTTGTTGCTGCTGTCTCTGAAGTCTGTACTTCTCTGTCCATTCTTCTTTTTCCTTGTTCATTTCTTCTCTGAAGAGCTCTTCTATCAGGTCTTCAGTGATTTTTAACATTCTCACATTCTCTATTTCTTCTGGCTTCGGTATCAGACTGTGTCTGACCCTATACAAATTCACGTAGGCTTCGTTGAGTTTAGCTAGTTTGGAGCACATCTTCTTAGGAGGATGAGTCGACAATGGATGGTTAGACTGGAAACAACCCGGTTCTTAAAGTCAAAGCGCGGACGTGAAGGAAAACATCCCCCACACGGTTTTTGAGTCGCAACGTTTAGTGAGTGTCATGAGAGGGATAGTAAGAAATGAAAGAGCATCAATCCAACATTCTTATAACTAAACAAAAGACAAAGGCATTTTTTTCAAAACACAACATTTTTTATTCAAAAATCACTTAACACTAAACAACAACAACTCTAACATTTTTAACAATAATCCAACACTAAAAGTTTCTCCACTAGGTAAAGAGGGATAACAGTCTTCCATGGTTTCTAGTAATCTAGGATGACTTCTCTCAAACTGTTGATTTCTATGGTATTATCGAATTCTGCATACAGGATGACGTTCACCGTTTCATCACGGTCTCGGTCTTTAAACTGAATTTCCACACGAATCTGGCCGGATTTTATAGGGTGGAAATGTCCCTCGTCGCTGCCTTGGTCTGGAGTGAAATCGAAAGCCCACAAAGCGTAGCCTCCTGCATAATCCTCGTACGTAATACCGTGACTGGTATTGGTTCCTAACTGTCCGGTGGCTTCGTACAGGGACAAGTACGATCTCAAGTAATTCTTCTTGGTAAAGTCAGGTTCGAAAGGTCGGGTACACAAGGTCTTGCCATCGCGACTGACTTCGATTTTGGACACGCCAAAGTGTTGAAAGTAGAAAGGATTTTTTTCGGCAGCTCCGTTGAAGGCTGTATTCTCGACGATACCAACGATCAAACGTTTGGGTAACTGTCCTTGGAACAGATGATCTTCGATCATGGATCGCTGTCCCTTGGGAATGGTGAAGGTTTTCACTTCCACGCGTCGTATGGGATACTTGGCAGTCGTTCTGCTCAACGTCTGACTGATGTCGTTTCCCACTTTAGGTAACACTTCCACACGGCGTACGTAGAGTCTGGCTTCTAGGATTTTGGTTTTGTAACCGTCACTATCAGCCATCAAATGGAAAGCGGCACTGCTACGATTCAGTCTCAGGCGGACATCCACCCCGTTCAGCAAATACTTTTCTTGCAACCACATGTCCAAATGCAAACGATCCATCAGTTCTAAACTTGTGTCGGCTCCCGTGATTCTCTTTCTTCGTTCTACAAATCCATCATTGTTGTCTTTCTTTTCATCAGTTTCCAATATTTCAAACTTGGTAGTTTCGTCAGCTTCCTATACCACACAGGCATTGAGATGAGTGTTCTTGGCATCTATTCCGTACGTCAAGAGATTTTCCAGGTAGGCACGATAAGGGTAAGTATCCATGCTGCTACTGACCAGTTTGTTATTCAAGTACAAGTCCAATCCACTGAACAAGGAATGCATGAAATTGTTGACGGGAGCTACTGCTTCATCGTCTATAGCACCTCCAGTCTTATCTAGAATTTTGACTTTCAGGTACAAGTAACTGCTATTCAGATCGATGTAATATTCGGGCTGTCCTTTGATTTCAAACTCGATGGGAGCGGAATCGGTCAGTGAGGAGACGGGGTGAAATTCCACCCACTGGGATTCTTGCATCGTCATCATCGTGGGGGGCATGGCAAACAGATCCAGTTCCGTCTTGGAACAAGCGCAAGATTCTCGGTGCATCATTTTTTTTTTGTCTCTTTTCTCAATAATCGAAAACGTCTAAGTCTCGAACGGTTCTTCTTTTCTTGGCCTTTCTCGCTTGAAGTCTGGTGAAAGGGTGTTTTCTTCGTCGTCTCTTTCTGCCTTGTCCTTGCTGAATGCCTGACTCGGTAGCGTGCAGGGCATTTATAGGTGTTTCTCGTTGGCCTAAAATGTCTTTGCCCGTTTGCAGCAAGACATTTTTGCCTGCCCTCATGAAGGCTTCTTTAGGGTTTTGTTTGTCGATGATGACATTTTGGAGAAATTCTTTGCCTTGCGTCAGTGCCGCATCTTTCAAGGCGTGCAATCCGCGTGTCACCATCGGTTTCAACACCGGGGCCACCGAACGAAAGGCCGATTTTAACACATCTCCTAAGCCGTGTCCTCGCTGTCGAGCAACCCCTCGGTACACTGGATACATGACTTAAGAGTCGTGAGAGAACCGTTTTCGAAAATGGAGTTTCACGGTGACTTTTCCTTTGGTGAATGGAATATTTTGTCCCAAATCTCCTTTTATAGCAATGTTGACCGTGTCCAAATACGACTTGCTGACAGGCAAATAGTGAGGATGGACAAATTCGCGGTGGACGTGGTAAGTGTTTCCACCTTCCTCGTCAGCGTTCGTGGCAGAATCTACTTTGAAAGGAATGACACGCAGTAACGGCACGGAGGTGTGTCCCACCACGTTGTACTCCACCACATCGGAATACACAAACATCAAATTCAGTCCTTGGTTCAGTTCTACCGGGGCACGAAATAACTTGCTAAAAGACTCGTTGTCGTAAACGATGGGTAATTCGTTTTTCTTGATCATAGTCTTTCTCATGTCCATGTCTCCGCCCAACATGTCAAACAATTCAGGACAAAATAAAATGGACATGATTTTACTCCGTTCAAATTTCATCAAGAAGCGACGAGCTGCTTTGTGGTACTCCATGGTGACATTTTTGTTGACATGCTCCAAAGCTTTCAGAAACACGACATTAAACCTGGAGGTTATGATGCTGACCAAATGTTGACCACTAAAATAATAGCCTGGGGGAATGAACAAGTGATAGGTGGTGTACTTTTGTGTACGGGTTTTCTTGTCATATTTGACATTGCTATCCATCCACTGTTGCATTTGCTCGTCATGAACTTCCACATCAAAAAAATTTTGATTGGGAAGGACATTGAGGACTTGGGTCGGGTGAATCATTTCTACTAAAGCCACTTCCCAATGGGCTTCGTGATCTAAGTGGATGGCCTGAGGTAATTTGGCCTTGTAACAGCACAACGTGTTCTTGGGAAACACCTCCATGGAACTGTCACTGGGTAAAGTTAAGTAAAATTGGTTTTGGTGACTCATAATTCCAGAGTTCTGTAGCTGTCCGAGGGGTTACTGGACGTCAGAGGCGTGTCTCCGTCTGAAATGGGGTTCTGGTTCTGATTGAAGTGGTGACTGGCACTGGCACTGGACACAAGATTCCCGGGGTTCCCGTTCGAGGTGAATTTCAGGGAGGGATTAGGAAGCAGGTAACCGATGCAACTGCTCAATAAAATGGTCCACAATTGTTTGTCTCCTTGTTGCAAACTCAAATTGGTGATGGCTGCCCCGATGACACAATACACCACGAAGATTTGGCAGAAAAAGACGATTTGCGTTTTAGGCACACGTTCTCCACACCACACCCACAAGGGTTGTTTTTGTAAATCTTGCACAGAAGAACTAGGTGAAGGAGGAGTGGTCGACGTAGCTGCGTCTGTGTGAAAGGGCATGACTTCTTTGACACGTCGTTTGCCCACTTTACGGGTTCTGCGTTCGAGAATGTTTTCGATGTCCCACTCGGGTGCGACTTCTGGCAAACTTGCGTCGAATGGGTTTGTGTAAAGTGTAGGTAGCTTGTTCTTGTAACCATCGTTGCACTTGAGGTAAACGGAGACTTTTCAGTCGAGTTTTGGCAGCACGATACAATTTTTGAACTCCTGCGTAACCTGCAGGATGGGAGGGATCGTAGTAAATGCTGGCTAAGACTTTTTCCATTTTTATTTTTTGTGTTAATAAGACACCCACTCTTGGAGGATGCTACTCTTTTTCTCTTGGGGTACTTTCTTGGATTGCAATGCTTTGCGTGTGCGGCCGGCAATAGGTGTTGAAGAGGAGGATGTCTGAGCGGGGGATATCGGTTCTTGTTTCACTTCTGTCTTCACTTTCTTTTTCTCTTGTGAGGAAGAAGGGGTGGCCATCATCTTTTTAATCCATCCAATTCTGGAGGTAGGTGGTGTTGTTAACTTGCGTACTTTTTCGGGTGGAGTTTGAAACCCTTCCTCTTCTTCTTCTCCTTTTTCTGTCTTGGTCACTGGTACTGGTGGTACTGGTACTGGTACTGGTGATGGTGCTGGACTTTTCATCAAGGTCTTAAAATCTTTCAGAGTGGGTAGAGCTGTTTCGTCTAAAGCTTTCTGGTGAAAGAGTTGCAGTCGTTGCAAGAGTTGACCGTACTTTTGCGATTTTTCTGTTTCGGACAAATCTTGGCGATCCATCAAGGACTGCAATTCGTGTTGTAACTGGGACATTTCGCTCAAATTGGGATTGGGAGGTAAATGCGGGGTGCGTTGTTCTTGCCACCGATGGTATTCCATCCATCGTTTGTAAGGCACTAAAGCTAGTTTTCGTCCTTCCATGGGGTTGTCAGGGGTCGATTCTGAGATCTTGGGACATCCGAGGCCTTTTTATCTTGCTCCCACCAGTCCTCCCAACATGGTTCCCAAGACTCCTTTCAGTATGGGACCTAACAAGAGAGGCAAAATGCCTCCACGTTGGACCAACATCTTCTTTTTTTGACGAATGGGAATTTTCTTTCGAACCATTTGGCGAAGAACGTGACGATGCTTGCTTAAGCATTGTTTCTGGTGTTTGGACAAAGGGATCGTGCCTTTCAAAACGTTCAAACAACATTCGCACACGGTATCGATAACCTCTTTGGAGGCTGTTTGAATGAGTTTTTTTCGTAGGGGTGGAGAAGCTTTGGACAGGACAGATAACATGTCCCCATGTTTGGCTAAACGTGGTGGCAGTCCTTTCCT
Source organism: Sinohyriopsis cumingii (assembly GCA_028554795.2). Classification (NCBI taxonomy): domain Eukaryota; kingdom Metazoa; phylum Mollusca; class Bivalvia; order Unionida; family Unionidae; genus Sinohyriopsis; species Sinohyriopsis cumingii. The sequence goes on along the minus strand of CM068824.1, from coordinate 113,922,561 downwards.
TTTCTTTCCTTGGGGTTTTCTGGAGGGTGACATCTTTGAGTCTTCAGGGGCACCAAAAGAAAACACTGATACCCGACTTGGTCACAGGCCTTTTTTATACTGGAACGCGTCGTCACTGATTGTCTTTACGTCGTATCAGTTTGATGACAGGCATGACACGTCGTGCAGGGGTACGCAACGGACTAAATCGAGCCAGTTCTTGCTTGGACAAATCCAGTAAACTTTGTAACATGCCCGATCTTTCATGGACTTTGATTTTGGGAGAAGGTACTTTGTGAGCAGCAGCCACTGTCACTAAATTGGAGGGTCCTGCCACTGGGGAAGTTCTTTTGGGGGTCATCAACGGAGAAGTTCTTGGTGTAATCAATGTCTCCAAGTACACTTCAGTTCCTGGTGTCATCAACGGAGAAGTGGACAAACGTGAGGATGCCGGAGACGCAGTCACTGCCGTGGTAGATCGTGGTTTGCGAGTGTAAGGTTGCGTCCTGGCCGAAGTGCCTCTCTTGCGACTAGTTTTCTGTGGACTTTTCTTTTTCTGGGGACTTTTTCTCTGTTTCTTTTTCTGGGGGCTTCTTTTCTTTTTCCGGGGTGGTGGTGTCTGGTCAGAGGAGGGTCCTGCCACTGGAGAAGTTCTCCTTGGGGACCTGGTCTTTTTCTTCTTGGGGCTTCGTTGGACTTTTGTCTTGGGTATAACTTTGGGGGCATTAGGATCCCATCTTAAGAGTGAGCGAATGATGACCCCTCCTAGAGTACCGCTCCCTCCAGGTTTCAAAATGATTTGTTTTTTGGTTTGAGTGTCGATGCGGGGATCGGCCAGTTGGACCAAAGCGACTTTGTTTCGATCAAAAAAGCGTTTGGTTTGATGAGGAATCTGAATGATTCCTTGGAGTAATTGACGTGCCGTCACCGTGAACCATCGTAAGACTTCTTTGAGACTAGCTTCTAAGACACGAGCTCGTGTTTGTGGATCTTTTTCTCGACTGATGCCATACAAGGCACGAATCAATTTGACGGGAAGATGCGACTGAAGGGACGTCATGTTCACACTGTGTGAGACAGACGAAAAAGGGTCTGAGGTTTTTATAGATTTTTTTATGGGGAGTGAAATGAAGTCGAGGACGGAGACGTGTACAGGACAGGCCCTCCGTCTTGGCACCAGTGGTGAAACAAGTGGGTACGAAATCGCAAATCCTCGGGAGTCGTAGGTTTCAAATCGACGAGTAAATAGGCGTGTGGAGTTTGAGTGGCATCGTCGTACGCCTGAGTCAGCCAAGGCGTTCCTAACTGTTTGGCTAAGACTTGCACTTGCGATTTATCTCGAGGGTTTTTAAACAAGACCACGTAATGCGCATTGAGACTGATGGTGCGATGGGCTTTACTTTGTTGAAACCAATTTTGGGTGATGTAAACGACACTGGCATTACAGTGATGCCCTTTGCGCGTGAAACACAGTTTAATTTCTTCTTCGTCTTCTCCTAACATGTCGTCGAAAATGACCAAATTGGTTTGACGGGAGTCAGAGACGATGCCGTCGTCTTCTTTAGGAATGCCTTCCACAAACACGATGGAATCGCCTTGACTTTCTCGCAAGAGGCTGTACGCCGATTGCCACTCTTTGTAACACCACACGATTCGTTGAGGGGGCCGATCGATCAAATGATGTTTATGTTCGATCAAACGTTTGACGAATTCGGTTTTGCCTGAACCGCTAGGTCCAGCAATGAGCATGTTAAAGGGATGGCGAAGATACAAAGCCTCCCAACTGGCACGATCTAAGTGTTCGTCGATGACTTTGACAGTAGAGGAAGAGGGAGCAGAGACAGCAGAGGTAGCCATAGTGTGAGGAATGTCACTTGTGACACGAAAAACAAACAAGACAAGAGTTTATATACTTTTTCAGAACACGTTTATTGAATGTTTTTTTTCAAACATGAATACGAAAGACAAAAATACATAAAAGCCAAAGGCTTAAGTACAAGAATAAAAGGCACATGATAACCATGAACGTGGAATAAAAACAAGTGTCTGTACAACAACCACATGTTTTGGGTAAAGTTCTAACCAGTTCTATAGTAGGGGGTAAGGTCACACAAGTGTCCTCCCGAAAGGGTCTTTCAGGCCTGTCCACGACAGTCCTGTCCTGGGTGACGGGTTCTTCTGGCACCGTCACTAACACAGGTTGAAAAGTAACTTTTTTCCTTGAATAACTCTCGTGCATACTGGGCCACCTCTTGTGTCCAAGCCTCAAAACCCTGGTCTCGGTGATGTCCAACATTTGACTCCTAACCAATCTGGTTTCTTCTTCGTCAACAACATGGTAAGTTACTTCAATGAACAATGAACTATCGATCTTGCCTAGGGTTCCTTTTCATATACAGACCAATACCGACGTGACCGTACGGCAACGTAAAGTGATTGGGAAGTCGCACTCGCTTCTGGTACACAATTTGATAGACTTTTTCCAACGGTCGACTGACGATGTGGTGAGTGGGTAAACGTACAATCTTGTTCGGTTGATAGGTGGTCACTTTAAAGTTTCCATCCTCTCCCGATTGCAAGGCTTCTTTCAATACCCCAAAGTTGACCACTCGACTGGTACGATGATTCAGAGTCAGTCCTTTCACTTTGCACGTCGTGTGCACTTCTCCTTGTTTGTCCCGGTATTCGTAGCCGTAATTTTTGGGGCCGCCACTGACGAAACTTAGAATCTTGTCGTCGGGATGCTCGTCTGTCCAGGCTCCTAAACGGTCTCCTTCGATGTCAGGGTGCTGTTGACTCGGGTGATGGATGTAAATCCAACTGTCCGTGTCAAAGTACAGGACGCGTTCTTCTAACAGTTCTAAAGCTTCGTACAATTTTAAGCGAGCATGGGCTGTCACGTAAGCCGCAATGATGACATTTCCAAAGGAGTCGTCTTGTACAAAGTCCAGATCTTCTTCGTAATTGACCAAGATCAAATCCTCTCGAACGACGTCCACGTGTTTCATGTATTTGGTTTTGTCGTGAATCATCTGGAAGTAGCGGGAAGGTTCTGTCAAATATTCCGTCTTGGGTAAACACGGTCGTTGTGCCATTTTACCCCACAAGCAATTTAACATCACTTTGGCAAACGATCGCCTGCCTTCGTTTTTTTCGATGTGGTCTAAAGAGATGCCTTCTTGTTCGTAGTATTTCTCTTTGAATTGTATTTGGTCTTTGGGAGTGTGACACCAGGAACGATAGCCGCTGGCTTCTTGTTTCAGTTTCAAAAAGGCATCCACGTAGTCGGCGAAAATGCCTTTCTGAGTAGGGTCACCCTTGTGGTACTGTTGTGTCTTGGGAAAGTGGCAAATTTCGTACACTTCTAACAGTTGGTATCCCATGTCCAGAGCTTTGAACAATTCCACGCTGACCCAGGTTCCCGTCAAGGCACGTTCTTCCTGGCTGTGATGGCAAGGTTGGTCCTGGTTGCACGTTTCGGCACAAGTACGGCACAAGGGAAACATCAGTTTGCCTTGACAATGGTGAGGTAAGACGGGATGGTATAGGTTCGTGGGAGGCAAAACTTTGCACTTGATCAAGCCTTCGTATTGTCGAATGTTTTTCAGGTCGATGTGTTCCGTCAGCAATTGCGGGTGCCCTACGGGAAAGCGACAATATTTGCACACGTAGGGATACAGCGAACACACGTCCAAGTATTTGATTTCTTCTCCTTTCTCTTCGTCGGCTTGGTACAGCAAACAGATGGCATTGGTCCTTCCTCCGTACAAACTATCCCTCGGGTTCAACGGGTCCATGAACTGGTAACTTTCCACGAGGCGTTTAAACTCGGGATCGGTTTTCATACGGTGATCGTACTCGTGTTCCCACATTTCCACCACTTGGTATCCTTCCTGTTCTAACTTTAGGCGCCGCTGACAAGTGTCCTGGTACAAGTCTTCCATGGTCCGTTGTAAAAACTGATTTTTAGTGTCACGGCCAGGGTAACAGACGGGACATCCATGAAATAAGCAACCGTTAAACTCGTACACGATCTTGGGGTTTTCTAAGTCCCACCCATCGACCGAATACGTTCCGATGGTCTTTTCGCCTCCTCCGTTGCGGGCATGCTGAATCCATTTGTCTTCCTTGTCGCACAAGTAATGTAACCAGCGTAGGGCTTTGACCGAGTATTGACGTTTGACAAAGTGGGTCGTTTGAGGACTGATGACAGCCACGGTGTTTTCAGGCATGAATCGTTGGCGGTACACTAAGGAACACGCTTTGGCAATGGTGCAAGCTTCTTTCAAAGGATCGACCCCTCCGTGTTCCATGAACAGTTCTCGAAATTTTCCACAGCAACGTCGTAAAATGTCCACGTCGGAATGACAATACTTTAGCATTTCTTCCTGAAAGTCGAAAGGGTCCGAGGCGTGAGCCTGGTACCAAGCGTAGAAAGCTTCTCGTTGTTCGGTACGCATGTTGTCGGGGTCGTAATAGTGAGCCTCAGGTAAATGGGGTAGAACGGCGTGTTGATTGGCTTCCGTATTGAAAAAGTGTGGAAAGTACCCTTTAGCCATTTCTGTCATTCCAAACGTTTTAGGCATTCGGCTCAAAGGCATGGCCAAATAGCTCATCGAATCTTTAAACTGTACTTGTCCCACTTGCATGAAAATGATTTTGGCTCCGTTCAAAGTCACTTTAGGACGCTCGGTGCCTTGTTCCGTATAGTATCTGAGAAGAAACTGTCCATCGTATCCGGAGAAATTGTGAGCCATCACCGTGGCATGACGATGACAATCTCCGTAACGTTCTATGTCCTCTTGGCTCCACGTCTTGTGGATGGGGTCTAAGACCCATTTGGCAAAATCAGCTAACGTGTTCGGTCCCCGAATGATTTGTTCACGCCCTCCAGGAATCTTGCTGCAGTGAGGGCAATGACTGAAGATAGGTTCTTGAATGCACTTCTCGCACGCTCGATGAGCCACGCAGAAATTAGGAATGTGAATGCCAGTCTCTTGCATGCATTCGAAATCGAAAAAGATGAAATTGCCTTTCTTCTTGTGACCGTCCTCTTTCTCTTGTGGGGGTTGGTATTTTTGCACGTAGCATTCGTGTTCCAAGTCCACGATGTGGTGACAAATGTGACATTTTTTCTTTCCTCGACATACGTGTGCCTTGGTACTATTGGTACGTATGCCTTGTCCACAGGTAGGGCACATTCTCAGCAGTTGACAAGCACATTTCTTCTGTGAACCTTGTGTTTTCAAATGTTGTTGGTAACAGGTAGGACTGACAAACGTGCGCAGACAAGTTGAACAAGGCACTGGTTCTTCGCTCAGACAGGGTGGAGAGGCTAAACATCCTGGGCATTTCCATCCACAATGTTTGTGTTGCTCTCGATTGTTATAACCATAGTCACATTTCTCACAATAATAAACATATCCCAGGAATCCGGTGATACTGGTAATGGTATCGAAATGTTCATCGTGATGATAGACATGAATGTATTTTCCGTCCTTAAAATCTTGGCCTCGAAACAACAGAGACCCACGCACTTCTTGAGGGTGCACTTTCAAGGTGTAGCGTGGAGCTAGGGCATCTTGCAATTTTTGCATCTCAGGAATGCCACAGGGTGTGTCTTTGGACAGTCCGGCTTGTTGTAACAGGAGTTCTGCTTCGTTTCGTTGTTTGGCTCGGTCCGATCGTTGAATAGTTTTCCAGGTTCTTTTCCATTCTACCGTGTCGTTCTTGTTGGCATAGGTTCGTCCCACCACGATGGCACGGGCTAAACACATCTAGTCTTGAGGGTTGTGAATTCGGCCGAGACTTGTTTTGGTGTTGCGAAGGTCGTCCACCAATAACATCTTTTTGCGTCCTGTCCCTTGAGGAAGAGAGACGTGGGCCATTTTCAGTGTGGCTTTACCATCGGTGATGTCAAACTGGTCATTAGATTGTTGTACGTGTTGAATGTTGTCCATGATTTTGGAAGGGGTTAGTTCTGCGGGTCTGCTAAACTCGATCCAAACAGGGGATTTCAAACCGTCGTGATCTATGGATAGTGTCAAGCGATCGTCTTCTTTGGCTTGACATTGTCGCTTGAGTGCGGTGAGCAAAGAATCCCACATCTCGGTGATAAACCCTTCTGCTTTCTCCAAGGGTACGTCGGCCTTGAAATCTTTAAACTTCACCGTGTAGGTGTAAGCCGTGGTTCTAAATTTTCTAGAGGAGTGCTTTTCCGTCTCTCGAATGGAATAGTACTTTTCAGGGTTGACTAAGGGTGGTGAACTTGGTTTAGAGGGTTCGGATTCTGGTTCACTCATGTCCTCTTCAAAATCACTGGCATGAATTTGTGCCAAGATTTCAGCCCTGGTACGAGGCGATAGATCACGTTTCTGCCTCTTACTTTCTTCTTCTTTCTTCTCGAATGAATAGGATCGTTTCATCTTGAGTGCAAAACGTCAAATGACTCAAGTTCAAACACCATAGACTAATTTATAGTCATGGCAAACCAGCGTATATAAAAATGGTTTGTCTTGTCCTTTCACTATTCATTTCACTCTCAAACCGAGGAGAACGATGGAAGAGACTACCCAGATGGAACGTTTCGTCAGAGCTTTGCGAGGGGTCATTAGAAAATTCTCTTCAGACCAGCCGACGGACTACTCTCCTTCCTTTCGAGATAAAAGTCAAGATACTTGCTATATCTGTCAGAAGAAAGGGCATTGGTCTTCAGAGTGTCCAGACCGTCAAAAAAGAAAAAAAAACAGGGGCTAAAAAAGACAAAAGTCAAGATACCTGTTATTATTGTAAAGAAAAAGGACATTGGTCTCCAGATTGCCCAAAAAAGAAACAAGAGGAGTCAGAAGAAAAGAAGGATTCTTCAGAAGAAGAGAGGGATTCTTCAGAGGAAGAAGAGGAAGAAAGAAGACAATTCTATTTACAAGAGGCAAAGAAACAGGAGAAGAAAAGAAGAAGGGAAGAAAATGAGGAGAAAGAAGAGGAAAAGACGGTGAAGAAATTCAAAAAACAGAGAGACTAAATAAGGAGAAAGAAGAAGTCAATGAACTTTTTATTAAAGTGTTGTGTTGTGAATTGTGAATTGGATTGTAAAAAATGGAGAAAAGAATACATGAATGATATAAGGTAAGTGTCTGAGTTTTGATTTTAAAATAAGAAGCTACACTCACGGACTCATAGACAGACACGTACTATAAGGGTAAAATGGGTGGGGTTTATTTTTGAATTATTGGCAAATTGAAATTGTATTTCTTTTCGAGAAATGTGGGTGGCCCTGAAAAGGGCCTTTTTTTGGTGTAGGGGTGAGTTTAACCAATCAACTTTAACTGCCTTAAGCCTTTGCCACGGCCAAGGCCTACTTCTGATGATTGGGTTGAAATCACTAAGGGTGGTACGATAGGCTTAGTCACAGGGTTGGCGTGTTTAGCTCGGGAAGGTCGTATTCTCTTCGGTCGTGATAAAGAAGTCTGATACATTTGTTTCAGACTTCTTAACTCCGCTAAAATGTCCAACAGTACCGTAGCCGTTTGATTTTCACCCTCTTGTTTCTTTGCTGCTACTTCTTCTTGCTGTTGTTGCTGTTGTTTTTTTCTTACCTCTTCTTGTTGCTGTTGCTGTTGCTGTAGGAGAAAAGCTTGTTCCGCTTCCTTTTGTCGTTGCATAAATTTTTCCAATTCTTCTTTCTGTCTCTGTCTAAAATTCTCCACTTGCGGTAATGAAGAAGGTAACGAAGGTTCCGGAACAAATTCTTGCGAGGTAAGAAAATCCACAAAATCCCAATGTACCTCTTCTGAAAGTAAGTCCGGGTTCCCTTGGGCAGTCTCCCCTGCTGGTGCACCCCAATGGATCGTTTTCTGAGTTTCCGTCATGTTGAATCACTGTCGCATAGATTGACTGCACACAAGCGCTAACGAATCTATATAGACCACGTGACGTCACAGACTGTTCTCTTCGGATTGGATGCGAGCTGACTGAATTTTGTAACGCGTGTTCGGATTGGTGAATGAATTCAATCCGTTTCAATCCTTCCTGTACCTATAAATAAGCGCAGTTCACTGCATTGATTCACCTATTCTCGTCGCTTCAAGATGTGGACCACAGTTGAGTCATCCACCCTTGTGTCTTCCATGATGTTTAGGACGGACATGCTCATGTATGTCAGGTCCAAGTGGACTGTTGTTGATAGGACAGATACTAGTCAATGGATGAGGAGAGTTTACATAGAAAGACAAGGATGTCTCAAGAGGGTACTTGTGTATGGACCGGCAGTTAGAAGGAGTTTAAGAAGAAGAAGAAGAAGATGTGACAGATGCCATCTATGTTAATATTAACATAAACCCAAAGGCCCTTTTCAGGACCAGCCATATTTCTCGAAAAGAGATAGCCTTTCAATTGCCTACCCCTTTTTTAAAAAAAATTATAAAAAAAAATCCCATATTCAATTCCCTTTGTCCCTAGACAGACCCAAACTCTATTCCCCATGTTCAATTCCCCTTGTCCCTAGAGTGACCCACGATTTTTCTCCATGTTCAATTCCCCTTGTCGCCAGAGTGACCCACGATTTTTCTCTATGTTAAATTTCCCTTGTCGCCAGAGTGACCCACGATTTTTCTCCATGTTAAATTTCCATTGTCGCTAGAGTGACCCAGGGGTCTCTGTAATGCTAATTCCCATTGTCCCTAGGGTGACCCCATTCACTACTAATGTATGAAGTTTGCATAGAGAAGCTATGCCATTACTGCAGTAACTTTGATATGCATTTGTATACCTTTTGACTTGAATTATGTTTTATTTTTATATATAATCTATACTGAAGTCATTAAAAGTGGCTTTCAGCAACAATCATGGACTATATCCTTTCTTCCCTAATGCTGAACACTAACAACGCTCACCTTGTAGTGTCGTTCGTGATTCAATTACTGTCTCCTCAGTCTTGCTGTCCCTCTGGCTATAAACAAACACCTAACCATAAAACTACTTAGGCCTGCGTAAGTACATTTATGGATGGTGTAATAAGGTGGGGTCTAGTTTTTACCTTACTCTGGTATGACAATGAGCTGAGCCCGGAAGAGCCAGTAGGATTGCCCCCGTAGTGATCACATGGGTTTCATTGGCGAATCATTTGTCAGGGCTTGCAAATGCGCAGTCACTTGAATTGTAATTAGTGTCACTGTCAACTGAACTTCAGGTTAGCAGAGACGCACTCCCTTTCCAGTAAAATATTTTGTGTGGAATTTAAGTCCCACCTCCGCTCTTTTATTTATATAAATTTTAATCATAATTACATGTATTTTCTATGTTTTTGTGCATATGGATATGAATACTACACACACACACACACACACACACACACACATATATATATATATATATATATATATATATATATATATATATATATATATATATATATATATATATATATATATATATATATATATCCGACGACCTCAGAGAAGTGGACGACACCAGAAAGACGGCCATCATCGACAGAGAACTCACCAGACTAAATATCGGCATAGCTGCCCTCCAGGAAACCAGGCTCGCCTCTAGTGGCTCCCTCAGAGAGGAAAACTACACCTTCTTCTGGAAGGGTCGAGAACCTGAGAAGCCCCGCCAGCACGGAGTGGGCTTCGCCATCAAAAACAATCTCCTGACCTCGGTTGAACCTCCCACATGGGGCACTGAGCCTCTCTTTTCCATCCGCCTCACCACTGCTGAAGGTTCTGTCAACATCATCAGTGTCTACACCCGCACCCTCACGTCGTCAGAAGACACAAAGGATCAGTTCTATGGGCAGCTGGACGAACAGATCAAAGGATGCCCCAAACACGAACCACTATTCCTCCTAGGCAACTTTAATGCCAGATTAGGTGCGGACCACGAGTCATGGCCTACCTGCCTCTGATATCATGGCACTGGAAAGACCAACGAAAACGATCAGAGACTGCTGGAGCTATGCACCTATCATGACCTGTGCGTCACAAACACCTTCTTCAAGTGTAAGCCACAATGCAAAGTGTCATGGAAACACCCCAGGTGTCATCGCTGACACCAACTCGACTTGGTCATCACCAGGCGCTCTGCCCTTAACAGCGTCCTCTCCACCAGAACCTACCACAGTGCAGACTGCGACTCCGACCATGCCCTCGTGAGCAGCAGGGTGTGACTACAGCCACACACACTACACCGCTCAAAACCAAAAGGACGCCCTCGCATAAACACTGCGCAGATGTCGGTCCCCGCCAAGGTGGAGGAGTATGTGTCCGCCCTGGACAAGGCTCTCCAGGACCTGCCTGATTACGATGCTACAGCCAAGTGGAATGCCATGAAGGGTACCATCTACAGAACAGCTATGTCCACGTTTGGCAAGAAGGATCGGCCCAGCCATGACTGGTTCAACACACAATTCTCAAGGATGGAACCAATAATCGAAGACAAACGAAAAGCCTTCATAGCTTACAAAAAAAAAATGCCCTAATGAATGGACACTTGCTGCTCACAGAAGTGCCCGAAGCAACACCCAACGCATCGCTAGACAGTGTGCGAACGAGTTTTGGCAACAACTGTTTGAAGGGATCCAGCGCAGTGCCGAGTCCGGAAACATCCAAGGTATGTACAGTGAGCACTACTCAGAGCTATACTCCCGAGAAACGTCAGTCACAGATACAGCCCTCAGCAGCATAAAGAATCTGCCCACCATGGAAGAGCTCGACAAAGTGCCAACCTTAGAAGAGCTCAGCAAAGCAATCGACTCCCTCCCAAACGACAAGGCACCAGGTTGTGACAGCATCCCGCCCGAAGCTATCAAACGTGGGAAACCAACATTGCTTAAACTACTGTATGAACTACTTTGCCTTGCTGGGAGGAAGGAGCAGTCCCCCAAGACATGCGCGATGCCACAATTGTGACCCTTTACAAAAACAAGGGCGACCGCAGTGACTGTAATAATTACAGAGGGATCTCGCTCCTAAGCATCGTTGGTAAAGTGTACACCCGCATCATACTCAACAGGCTGCAGTTGCTGACGGACCGTGTGTACCCGGAATCCCAGTGCGGCTTCAGAGCAGGCAGGTCGACGACAGACATGATCTTCTCCCTACGACAACTCCAAGAGAAGAGCAGAGAACAAAGTCAACCAATCTACATGATGTTCATCGACCTTACCAAGGCCTTTGACTTGGTCAGCAGGAAGAGCCTTTCTGAACTTCTCAGTAAGATCGGTTGCCCCCCAAAACTACGCAGCATGATAATCTCTTTCCATGCAGATATGAAGAAAACAGTCCTGTATGATGGATTCTCCTCACCTTCCTTCCCAATTAACCAGCGGCGTGAAGCACGGCTGCGTGCGGGCACCAACTCTTTTCGGGATCTTCTTCTCCCTGCTCCTGTCCTAAGCCTTCGACTGGTCCATGGATGGCATATATCTACACACCAGGTTTGACGGGAGGCTGTTCAACCTGGCACGACTGCGCTCAAAGACCAAAGTGAGAGCTGTGCTCATCAGGGAGATGCTTTTTGCAGAGGACGCAGCTCTTGTGACCCACACCGAGGAAGCCCTCCAGAGACTGGGAGACCGTTTTGCTGATTCCTGAATGCAGTTTGGTCTCACCATCAGCTTGGAAAAAACAAATGTCAGCGTGCAAGATACCACCATTGCCCCTTCCATCAAAATCGACAGTGTCACCCGGGAAGCAGTCAACAACTTTACCTACCTGCGGTCAACCATCAACAACACTCTCTCCCTTGATATGGAGCTGGACAGAAGGATTGTAAAGACAAACACCATCATGGCACGGGTAACGAAGAGAGTGTGGGAAAACAAAGCGCTGACAGAGCACACCAAGGTCCAAGTCTACCAGGCCTGCGTTCTCAGCACTCTTCTATATGGAAGTGAGACCTGGAGTAGCTACATGAGGCAAGAACGCCGGCTCAACTCCTTCCATATACGGTGCCTAGAACGCATCCTGAAAAGCAGCTGGCAAGACCGTGTTCCACACAGCGAGATCCTGCAGTGTGCAAGTGCCGCCAGCATGTACTCCCTGCTGAGCAAACGAAGCCTTCGATGGCTGAGTTACGTCCGACGCATTGAGGATGGAAGGCTGCCAAAGAACATGCTATATGGACAGCTGGCCACTGGCATGAGAAGAGTCGGCCGCCTCTCACTCCGTTTCAAGGATGTATGCAAGAGGGCTGGGAAGTGCTGGCCGAGGACCGAGGCACCTGGAGACTGACGGTAAACAAGGGCATATCAGTCGCTGATGCGAGGAGAGGCCAGTTTGCGGCGGAGAAACGTGAGAGAAAGAAGAACGCGGCAGCAACCACAGTAACTCAGACTTCCCAGTATATCTGCACCAACTGTAATAGGGATTGTCACTCACGTATAGGCCTGCACAGCCACAGCAGACGATGCCAACACCCCAGAGATCGACAACACCCCAAGGGCGCTATTCGCATGGTCTCTCGAGACTGAGTCGCCAATGATGATGAAGCTTTCTCACATACCCACATTGGCTGAATCCCAGACTCGAACCCACTCACACAGAGGTGAGATGGCAGTGATCCGTAACGGAGAGCGCGTTAGACCACTCTGCCACTCTGGGCCTCCCATATATATGTGTATAGATGTGTGTATGTTATATATATATATATATATATATATATATATATATATATATATATATATATATATATATATATATATATATATATATATATATATATATGTATATAATGAATTTGGTTCCTGTCGATTAATGTAATCTCCTGGCGCAATAGTCAATCGTTCTTCCTCATTGTGTATTTCATTATTGATATTTCATGGGGATATTTATATTGTGTGCCGGTCGGAGCCCAAAATTTCAAACACTTGAGCTTCATTATGTATGTAAAGTAAGGCTAAAGAATGTATGAAGTGTGCATAGAGAAGCTATGGCATTGTTGCAGTAATATTGATATGGTAATATTGATATGCATTTGCATACCTTTTGACTTGAATTATGTTTTAATTCTATATATAATCTATACTGAAGTTACTAAAAGTGGCCTGCAGTACCTATCCTGTAGTATGTTTTTATTTCTTCCCTGATGCTGAACTCTAACAACGCTCACCTTGCAGTGTCGTTCGTGATTCAATTACTGTCTCCTCAGTCTTGCTGTCCCTCTGGCTATAAACAAACACCTAACCATAAAATGGAGGCTGTGGGTTTCGTTAACTATTTGCTGGAGTTTGCACTATTAGAATCACTACTATGAAAGTGTCAATAACTTGGGTAAAGGTTCTTATATTGATGTAGGCAACACTGAGATTTTATAATTTAGCCCTTTACGTGCTTTGTAGGCATTGACATACATGTACCAAAGTTACATAGTGCAGCGCGATAAAAATAAAATACCTGTTACCTATTTGACTCCATACACATAGGCCTACAGTTAACTGTTCCAGCAGTGTAGCACATGTTAAACTGAATATCAATTTTACCATTTTACATTTTGGTACCCATCTATTGTAGACAGCATTAAGAGCTACTAAGAAACACTAAGAGCTCTAGAAAGCAAAAAGTTTGAAACATTAACACTAAACTATTTAATTAAGTTGCAAATATACATGGTATACTTGCATAAACAGTGGAGTTACTATCTCAACACAGACCCCACTGGAAACTTTTTAGTATCACTTTAAAAAAAATTTCCTGGATGGGTCGTGCCCCTAACGGCCGGGCTCCATAGCACGGATGTACCCACTACCACGGTACTTACGCCACTGGATATAAACCTCTCCTGAACATAGTCATCATGGTGACTGTCTCGCATTTCAGGCAAATTTCCATGTGTATTTTCTTCGCCACTGATAAGAAAAAAGACATTATCCTTCCTACCGTATGGTACTGAATCTGAGGTGGTATATCACTGTTAAGAACATGATATAGTCTGCATCATGTCAATATTTTAATAACAAGAGAATTTAGTTGCTGTTAAATGCCCGTAAAAATCACTATGGCATTTATGGGATCGTGTTTCAAGACAGTCTGTGCAGGTTTAATGTTAACTTTAAACCGTATATTAACCGGAAATGTAAAGTTCATCAGCAATCACAGAACTAGGAGTGCTTTTTAAAGTGAATGGTTATGTTCATATTTTACTGTTGTGCCGTATATGTTCTACCAGCTTTCACCCGTTTCCTTCTGGTTTGGATTTTTGGCAACGCCTTGCGTCCTTCTAACTCTGTATGTTCCATCCGAGGAAATAACAATCTCTAGTTTCTGTTCTCTTGTTTTAACACTCAGTAATTTCTTAAATTGGAATCATTTTCATACACACTGCAATGAAGTGGAACATACAATACGAGGGCATTTATGTACACAGATCATTGATGTGATATATGCAAAAGGAAAGCATTTGAATAACGCAACCATGAAATTGTAAATAAAAAAACGGGGACATTTAAATACACAATGCCTTGACCTGGTACATACAAAACGAGGACATTTTCATGCACACGGCCTTGATGTAATACGTGCAAATTGGGTACATTATCATACACACAACATTGATGGAGTACATAAAAACTCTAAATGGTACATAGCAAGGTACATATAAAAAGAATATATTTTCATACACTAAACTATGATATGGTACTTATAAAACGGAAACATTTACATATGACTTTTAAAAAAGACTGGTTTTCTGCTGAAATAAGACATTTTAAAAATATTTTTTGGCTTGTTTCATATCAAATAGATCTTATCATGAATTGGTTTATTAATTAAGGGGATTGAATTAAAGTGGCAAATTTAGTATACAAAGTTTCAAAATTAGTTATTTTGTAGGATCTTTTAAATTCTAAAGTGTATTCTTGCCAATAAAATTATTTGTACAAATTGCTTGTCAATGTTTATTGTTGGATACACATCTCATTCACATGAGTAACAACTCATACAATATAATTTATGATATTTACTTTAGAATATTACTGTTTATCTTCATTTCAGATTATTTATTATGAAGTAGTGTATGTAAGTTTTTAACAATGAGATTATTTTAATAGTATATTGCTATGGAACAACTTTTTAAAAGCTGAGCATTTTCCAGTTCAATAGCAACGATGTCTGTAAGTGTGGAAAGTTTAAAGTGATGTTTAAAGTGACTTTATTCAGTAATCTGCTTGACATTTTATGATGAATTTGAGCATTTTAGAACAGTGTAGTGGTTAACAAACTAACGAAGTATCCAGTATTTCTCATATCTTTAAAACCTTCTGTAACCAAGTTTATAGTTCTGTTTTTAAATTTTCTCAAATGTAGCAATTACCGACTGAAGCCAGTGGCTATGTTCAAAGTAGGCATATACTTTTCATCCCGGCCCTAGGATGTGTAGGGTTCAAGGCAGCATGCGGGGCCCAAGGCAGCAAAAGCGATGAGCGGGGCCGCAAGCAAAAGAACTGCATTGCGGAGATGATTTCCTAAAATCGCAGTGTTACGTGTTTTGGCTCGAATAAACAGTAACACAGAAAGAGTGAAAACAACAAGCTTTTTAAAATTTAACAAATAGTTTATTTTCCTGTAAAATTCTGTAAAAATGTAAAAAGAAGAAGAACTTAACGGTTTCAAGAATCAAATCCAAAAATAGTATAAGAATAATCCACGAATTAAATTGCTAAAGTCTTAGCAATAAATGTTTTAATAATTTCAAGTTCGAATCCTGATGGAAAATCCAAGATTGATGACGAATACGTATGGTGTAGTCAGTACTGTACTTATCTACAGTTCCTTGTTGAAATACAAATAATGGCACTCCGGTGTTGGAAATCCAGATTAAGCTTGTAAGCAATGTCTTTCCAAAAATTTTGTGTGAGCACTCCTCAAAATATTTCCAGAGAATAAAGAATTAATCCTTTTGAAATCCGAATGATCTGAAGATAATTATCTCAAAATCTGGCAACAACAAAGAAAACAACTTGATACCAAGTGTAAAAACCAAAAAAAACTGATCTCTCTCTCTCTCTTTCTCTCTCTCAAACAAACAAAGGTTATATGGTTATATTGTATCATAAGACGCAGTTTCGAAATTCACCCAAGTTGCGAAATCAGAGGGGGGTCACGTGATCATATTTAGATCACGTACACAGGATATGGCCTTGATTAGACCAATGATTTTATTCCCAGAATAATAATTAAAAAAAAGTGTTTACTTCTTAACCTACGTAGTCCCATCATGACCTTGACAACAACCAATCATTTTAAAATAACATAGAATTTTGTTTACTAATTTTGAATCAAGGTCAGCTTCAAGGCCAACACCTAGTGTTTATGAAAAGAATGATTCAGGTCAACTAATTTTCTAAAAAAAATATCATCTCCAGTGAATAAATTTACATTACAATAGCATGTAAAAAAAAATTAAAACTGACAAATAAACAATTAAATTAAAATAAATATATATTAAATCAGATATACGTAACACGCGGGTCCCAATGCGGTTGCCTCGTTCGATTTGCCCAAGGACTGTGCCTAATACCTTTGAAACAGCCGACAAAAGTTTGAATTAATATGAATGAGAGTTCTTTAAGTACTGATTAGCCCAAGCCAAGAAACAGTGTCATATATTCTCTCAGATAATGAAAGAACGCCGACTTAATGACAAACTTTCTCGATGTTTTGAGTAAACTTGTTTATTGTTGCAGTCAATTTAGGCACGAGAAGATTTAAATTTTGATTAGTTTCAGCGATTACAAAGACAGGCGTTTATTCAGCTGTTTCACTCTGGAACATATTTTTTGTTATTTTCGCTCGTAGTAGTAGCATGGATATTTTTAAATAGTTTTTTTTCTATCTTTAAAACATAGATGTTAATGATAAGTAAAAATTCTTAAATGAATAATTAGTATTTGAATAGGCCGTTTTTTTTATATAAATATTTTACTCGAAAGACAGTGCATGATTTTGAATTATTGACATGAACGGGATTTTAACGACTATCCTTTTATGAAAGAAACAATTGTCACCTCAGGCCCGAAAGGACTATTACAAATAAATGTACATGATGTAACAACGATAACTCGGTTTTCCAGGTACGGGAAAAAGACTCGGTTTTACAACTGTTGAAATTAATAACATGGTTTATCCAGAAACGGTGTGTTGTTATATTCCATAATCTGACAACAATAGTTAGTCATTGATTGCAGTTACTATGCATGATTGTAAGTTCACTAATGTGTTTTAAAAATGTCGTAGTACCTTTTAGTGCTTGTAAGTGTCTTTTGAAACATCAATTAAATAATTTTTTGAAATATTCTTAAGAAAATGTTGAATCCGTTTTTTCTCGTAGGTGTTGTTAAATAGTAGAGTCGATGATGATGAATAATTTTGTACTTGGAAAATGATGCGGGGTAATAGACGTGTAGTAGGCTCTTACGAGACAGTCATTTACAACATTTTAACATAATTCATGTTCTGTTTTACTGCTGCTGCTTCTGGTGGTGGTGATGATGATATTTTTGAGATAATGATGACGATTAAGGTGATTAATTATCTCAGTGGCGTCGCTAGGGGGGTGCGGGGGGTGCGGACCGCACCGGGTGACACCATCTCAGATGGGTGACACCAAAATGAAAAATTGCAAATTTTACAGAGCACACACTGCTCGGTCTAGTCGGATTTCATAAGCGGATAACCGATCATAGTTAAATACATGACTAGCAGGCACAGCAGTGGCGTCGCTAGGGGGATGCAGGGGGTGACTGCACCGGGTGACACCATCAGAGGGGGTGACACCAAAATGACATTACTAAGGATTCTGTATGGTCTGTTACGGAAGGAGGACCATGGGGGTGACACCATGAGCTACCGCACTGCGTGACACCAACCCGAGTGACGCCACTGAATTATCTTACATTCACAGAATAGTACGCATGCATTTACTCCTAGAGCATAGCTCTGACAGAGTTGTCTTTCCTGTAGACCAACAAATAGGTCTCAGTAGTTTTTCCTCTGACAGCGCTGTCTGAGAAAAGAAGAAAAAAAGCGGAGATCTGCATGTTGGTCTAGCTTTGTTTCTACCAATTCCACTTACTCTCTTTCTGAGACACAATGATACCTCTGATATATTCACGATACTGTTACTATTACTACTAATAATAATTTATTTCACAAACACTTAAATCCGATTTAAATCCTGAACAAAAAGTATAGGCAGCTAGGCGACTGATATTATCAACTAATTTCCCCATTTCCCCCAGCTACCCTCATCATGACCTGATTTTAGGCAAAACATAGCTCGCGCAAGCATGCGTACTGTTGATTGCAGGTCGCTGTTCTTTACACTGTAACAGGAACATACGCGATAAGTATTTCCGAAAAACATGTAAATTACATTCTGTTGATAAGAACAAATTTCATAGTACTATATTTTAGGGTCGTTCATTACGAAGACGATCAGATGGACGACATCCCATAATAACTGTCATAATGACTGTTTTGCGCTTTAGGCACATCAACAGGGGCCCGTTACAAAGAAAAGTAGGAGTATCCATCAGTGAATCGAGGACTGCGATTCTAATGGTAACAGTATGGTTAGACCTCGATTCGTTGACGGATACTCCTAATTTTCTTTGTAATGAGCCCGTACTGGCACATCTACTCAGTACAGTTTGTAGCACAGAGATCCGTTTTTGTCAAATTCTTTCGGAATTTCATCTCGGAATCAGTTTTTGTTGTTCACAATCGACGAGGGTGATCAATACATTTTCTTTCAGACAAATAATAGTTCTGAATTGAAATTCCAAATAGAATTATTGTGTTGCCAAGTTTTAAATTTGAGTCAAATTGCTGTACATAATTATTTCAAGGTGTGTATTGAATCTAATAAAAATTGTATATAATAATAATAATAATAATACAGACTTTATTTAGAGAAGTTAACTCGGTTACAGAACTAATCTACCTTGAGGCCTGCTATCTATTGTGTACAATATATACAGCGTGATGTGAAAAATCTGGCTTGACAATAAATAAGTGCTTTTAAAAATCCAGGTATCAGGTCTGGAACATATGCACAGCCATCTCTGAACACATACATATATAAAATATAAAATATTACCTTGCATTGAAAAATTCAACTGCAGAAATGAAGCACAATTAAAGAAAAGCAGGTGGTATTTATTTTACTAGAACTGTTCAATTGTCTAAAGATTTCATCCATTTGAGATGTTGATTATGAAAAGGAGTGTCACTGGGAATGTTGTTCCATACCGGTGGACCAGTATATTGTTGTTCTATTGTTGTTCTAGGGTTTAACGCCATTTTTCAGCACAAAATAGGCTATACATGGCGGCCAGTATAACTGGTGGAGGAAGAACCCTGGAAAGAACCACCGACGACCCACGAGAAGCTACTGGACCAGTATATTGAAAACGTTTTCTTGAACAATTCCTTCTTTGGCCTTGGTATAATGTAATTTTTACTTCTTATGGACCTTAAATTTGGAGTACCATCAACATCTCTTTGGTGAAAGATATTGCTTAAGTAGAAAGGAATGGCTTTTCTGGATATTTTAAACATCAGTCTGACTTTTCTAAGAAATATAATTTCACATATTGTTAAAATCTTCATATTAGTTTTTGCATGAGGGAAATTGTCTATTCATTGATTTAGAATTAAATTGCATGTCCTCTTTTGGAGTCTTGTATAAAAGATGACCCTATACTGAAGAGGAATTTATGTTTTGATTTTCCTCAGTAGCCAAAGATAATAATGAACTTTTTTCAAACTTGTTTAAAGTGAATAGACCAAGTAAGATTGAAATCTATGAATACATCATGAATTTTATCGTGAGAGGTCATATTAAGGCCCAAATTGTCAAACAGAACCTGGAGTTTGTTGCTATCTAGCCTAGCTCATTTTTGTTTTTTTTTAACTTACTAGTGCTAGTAGGGCTTTTATTTTTTCTGTATATATGATCATACTGTTTTCCTTGCACCATACTTTAAGTCTGTTGAGAGCACCTTGTAAATTATTTTCAAGTACAGTTTTGGTTTTACCAATATCAGTATAGTATCATTGGCATAGAGGTCAGTAGAAGAAATTGAAATTCCTATCAGATAAATCCAAGACTTGTAAACAAATACACATTTGTGTCTCTGCCAACCCTCAGTTCAAAGAAATGATGTAAGCTTATTAAATCTTTGAGTTTTGACTCCAAAAAAATCAGAGATCAATTTGTTTTTCTACTCCAAAATACATGAAATAATGAATATGAGAGAATACTGTGGTATCAGAGCATTAGTTGGGGGATATATAATTTCGATGTGTGGAAAAAGATAACCTATCTGAAAGGGGAGGGGGTGCTGGGGCGAGCACTTGTTATATGTGTAACTGCAGGTTCCAGTTAACATTGCTAATTTAGTAATTATGACTGTACAACAATAAACAAATATGATAGAATCCCAGTTATTACTAAAGTGGAATTGGAACTGAGAGCCATAGAGTTGGTCCGTCTACTGATGCATCATACACAGTTCATTTCCATTAGGTCTCACTTAGTCATGAAGCTGATGTCAGATGCACATAAAATGCCAACTGTAGAAGATAGAAAATGTCTGAAGAAAATTACTGTATTAATGAGAACTACTGTAGTAATGAGATTAGCCTATATGCAAGTATATTTCTGAAAAATGAGAATTGCTTTAGTAATGGAATTTGTATGCAAGTATGTTTTTGACAAAGATTGGAGGTATATATAAGGTAGACTGTGGATCAATATTCTTATACAGACCTTTTAATTGTGAAAAATATGTTTGTATTTATATATACTATTGATGACAGTGGCACGTATTGAGATCTTACTCAGTCATATTATTTTTTCCATTTTTAACATTTTGTCCAGATATTTTTCAGTTTATTCTGTGGCTGACTAACCATGGCAACATCATTAGAAGTGCCATCAGATGGAACTGATTTCCCAAAGATATCACAGTCAGATGGAACTGTTTCACATGAAGCTGCAACAAAAATGGAAGAGATGATGGAGGTGGAAAAGACCAAGTGCAGAGTAGAATTGACCAAAGAAATCCTGACAATTCATGGGACAAAGAAACTGTATAGTAAGCCTCCACATCAGCTATGTAGTTTTAACTAAATAATAGTAAATAATTATGATATATAGTAACAAACAAGAATACTGTATTCTTAAATCGTGTTGTATTCATATTCTTCTGTTAAGTAATGTTTGTATAAAAAATGTAACAATGACTGCATAGTTTATACAGTAAATTAACATTGTTGGATGTTCCTTTTGTGAAGGATCATCAAGTGATGCATCACCACTGCCTACCTATGTAATACATTGAGTTCAAAATATATGCCAACTGATCATGTTAACAAATCAGGTTTTGTCTTCAGGCTTCACAGATTTTGAAGATTTATGCTTCATTAACTTTATATTTCTTTTTTGTTCTGCATCGTGGAAATTATTTATTTATGAATTAGAAGAGTTAAAATGAATACATATATCAGTGTTCTTACAGTGCTGTAAGTGCCTATAAGACTTTGGTTGCAGTAGGGTGATCTACTTGAAATTGTAGAGGCCATTTTAAGTTATTGTTTTCCAAGCCAGAGTAATTTTGTTGCCATTTAGCAGGAAAAAAAACAAAATGAGTTGTAAACAATTTAATGATAAAAAGAAAAGGTTTAGGTCATGCAGACTGAAGAGTAATTATAAAAAAGCACAAGGTTATTTTAAATAGTATAATCCAGATGTGGCTGACAGAACTCTTAGCAGTAATCATTAGCTTCAACCTCAAGCCAGACATTGAAATTCACTATTTAGAGTTCTTTGAACTATTTCTCTGTATATTGTATATCCTCAGATTCACTAATACATTTGCCTTCATTTCCTTTGATAAGAGTTGATGATGGTTTTAATGTTGATAAATTTTGTAGAACACCATGCCATAAAGCCAGGTCAACTTATAGCATGGCCTTGTATTTGTCCTCTTGCTGTCAGCATTTGGTTCTTACCACTCTGGAGGCAATGTTATTAATTAAAACTTGAAATAGATACAGTATGTTTCAAAAATTTAAATATCATCAAGATCTATTAATATAAATGAGATGATCTTCCATCAGACTGGTTGAACTTCTTGGAACATTGGGGCCATATTTCTGATTAGATTTAAGCTGGGAATATATGGTTATATCATCAAGATCTCACACAAAATTGAATAGTAAGTGAGATTTATGCATATTAATGAGATTTTCTTGCATCTGATTGGCAGAATATGAGCCAGGTTTGATTTATTTGGAATATATGCTTTTATAATCATGATTTTGGATAAGGTTGATAATGAGTGATATACATGCATACTAATGAGGTGATATCACATCTGATTGGCTGAGCTCATTACCTTATTGGATGTCACTTTTATGCTCCAGGTTTTACCAAATTTGGAACGTCTGCTTATATCATAAGGCTCTTGGATCATTTCAGCATTGAGTGAGAGTATGCATATTATCATGGTGATCTTGCATCTGATTGGCTGAGTTTGTTGCCACTCTTGAGACCATATTTCTGATCTGTTTTTCACAAAACTTGGAATATAGTTTTATATCATCAAGATGACATGATTTTGATAATGAACAGGCTTCATGCATATTATTGGAGTAATTTTGCATCTGATTGGTTGATCATGTTACCACTCTTGAGACTGTATTTATTTTATTAGATTTTGAGGAAAGTTAGATGGACTCAAATAATCAAGATGTCCATTGTGTATTATTACTGGGAAAATCAGGACCTATTAATAAACTTCATTGCAGACAATATTTTCCTTTAGAATACCCATCTTCTCTCCCGCTCTTTCTCTCTCTCTCTCTCTCTCTCTCTCTCTCTCTCGGGTGTGCTTTATAAATATTACTTACTTCTGAGAGAGTGACAGGTACTATGGTTGAAATTTCTTTAGATACTATACTTGTGGAAATTGTATAAGATCATACACATCTAACCAAAATGAATGCTCCCATGTGCTCAAAACAATCATCCTGAATTTTTTCAAAGTATCTAACTTTAGCAGGTATTTAGATAGGGTAAACAAATTTGCCAATTCATTTTCTGAAAATGCAGTGAATGAATTACAAAATATATAAAAAGTAAAATATAATTAATAGCTCATTTTTTTCTCAGTTTGCCTATGAAGTGTAGGAAGTGAAAGTGACCTAGGTGGTGAAAGTGATCAAGCAGTTTTTGACAGGTGCACATCTTAAGTAAGGCCATACTGTATTCACTATATCATAAATTACACTGATCAATCATACACCAGAATAAAGGGAATTAAAAGTTATTTTAACAATTCCTAAGAAACCCATTACTGTTTTTAAAAAACCCAGTGAATTACAGGTTAAATTTGTGATTAAGACATGCGACTCAGTGGACCACAAATTAAAGCTTCACTTTTTAAATTAAACTTATAAAGAGCTTGGATGAACAAGAAAGTATACATATTAATAATGCCTTTATCTTTGGGAAATAGGTAAAATAAACATGAAATAAAGTTTATGAGATAGTTTTGTGTTACAATATTACATAATTTTACGTAGTGATATGGTCAGCTGGATAAGCAGTATCCTCATCTGATTTGTTTTCATGTCTGCATTTTTCTGGATTTATAACACATCAGCTTAGGTTATAGCACAGTTCATATATTTGACTGGTTTGAGCACAGGTGGAGCGTGTGCATCAGTAAATATAGTTTGAGTTGTGGACCAGACAAGCCATGTGTAAGATAGCAGCATGAGATAGAAAAGGGGCAATCTCACAATCTATAAGGGATAACCGGTATTCTGTGAGCAAATTTATTTCATAAAAAGGGTATTGCAATTAGAAAGCGTCTGTGTCATTTTCTGGTTGCTGTAATATGATTATTGATGTCATTAGAGAGCTACCAGATGAAAATATTTACTCACTGATTGCAATTTATGTTTTAAATGTGACCATTTTACTTGCAACTCAGTAATGAAGCATATATTTGTGCACAGGTCGGGTGCACAAATAGTTTGATAGGTGGAGAAAAAAGATAATTAGATTTCCATACATTCATCAGTCACAATATGCATATATCCATATTATGTACAAACTTGACAAATATTAAATTTGAAATGTTGCATTAAAATCTACTTGAATTTTGAACAAGTTGATTTTATCTTTGAAAAGGCCTTTAATTGTTTTCCAAACTCTTTTAATTTATCTGATGTAATACAGAACATTAACATTGCATAAAATATATATTTTTTAAATTCAGCATTGTTTTTGCTTAAGTAGGTTCCAAATAAAATAATAATGGAATAAAATTGGGTTGATAAAATGATATTTTACATTGGAGTCCCTTCACAGATGGAGTCCCTTTGCAGTAATAGTACACTACTGTAGTTGTTTTATTGTTTTTATTGTTTGTTTTGCATTTGTATTTATTTATGCAGTGGTAAAAAAAGAAGCATAAAAAAGTTACATTTACGTAAGAAAATATACAACTTGAAATCTTTGTGAAGTCCTTTTAAACTCCATTATCAACATTTTGGGGCTGTATAAACCATGATATCCATTCAGTCATTCGTCCATTCTTATACAGTGATCATAAGCAGCATTTATATCTCTAACTGAGCATTACTGTTGACTGTTGCAATGTTTTCTTTTGTTGATTAATAAAAAATAAAGAAAGAAAGAAATCAACAAACAACAAAGCATAAACAAAAGAAAAATATACACATACACACATATGTATCAGCTTTAAAAAAAATACAGTACAGTGAAATTCTGGGTGAAATAGGATTTAAACAATAATGTGTCATCCTAAAAAGCATTGGATAAGAGGATTTGCATTCCAGGTCACACAATTTATATGTTGGTTCTGTTTTCTAGGAAGTATTCCCATAGCATCCATACTGTCAGCTGTTTGCCAGGACAAACCAAACACAAAAAGCCAACTTACAGTTCAGTACATTCATAGAGCTGGAAAATCCAATTTGAAAATATCATCAGTCTGTTTGAAAGGGGACACATCGGTATGCAATGAGTGGGAGACAAAGCTACAGGAGTATGTCAAATTAGGTAAGACCTTTTGTGTAAACACTGATAGATAGTTGATAGGATGTAGCACTGGTTATTATTATAGGGAAAACATGCAGTGTTTATGAGCAGGAGGGAAGAGTTTTTGAATCTGAGGGGTGAAGGTTATGGGTGAAGCCTGAGAGTTCACTTAAAGTCTTAAAGTGTTTATAAATAGCAAGACAAGAAAAGTCATTATTCTTAAATGATAAATAAATTGGTACATAATACCAAATACCTACAAGAACGAGTTGTCAATATATGTATTCAGTGCATTGTTGATGTCTGAGTACAACTGACAAAAGAAAATCACAGGATAAACAAGCCTGATTACTGGTATGTCAAGCCTGTGATAATCAGCCTGATAACCATTGTGCAAGAAAACCATCTTGATTATCTGTATGTAAGAAAACCAGCTTGATTACCATTATATATGAAAACCATCTTGATTACCCATATGTAAGAAAACCAGCTTGATTACCATTATATATGAAACCCATCTTGATTACCCGTATGTAAGAAAACCAGCTTGATTACCATTATATATGAAACCCATCTTGATTACCCGTATGTAAGAAAACCAGCTTGATTACCATTATATATGAAAACCATCTTGATTACCTGTATGTAAGAAAACCAGCTTGATTACCATTATATATGAAACCCATCTTGATTACCCGTATGTAAGAAAACCAGCTTGATTACCATTATTTACCATTATATATGAAAACCATCTTGATTACCTGTATGTAAGAAAACCAGCTTGATTACCATTATATATGAAAACCATCTTGATTATCTGTATGTAAGAAAACCAGCTTGATTACCATTATATATGATAACCATCTTGATTATCTGTATGTAAGAAAACCAGCTTGATTACCATTATATATGATAACCATCTTGATTATCTGTATGTAAGAAAACCAGCTTGATTACCATTATATATGATAACCATCTTGATTATCTGTATGTAAGAAAACCAGCTTGATTACCATTATATATGAAAACCATCTTGATTATCTGTATGTAAGAAAACCAGCTTGATTACCATTATATATGATAACCATCTTGATTATCTGTATGTAAGAAAACCAGCTTGATTACCATTATATATGATAACCATCTTGATTATCTGTATGTAAGAAAACCAGCTTGATTACCATTATATATGAAAACCATCTTGATTACCCATATGTAAGAAAACCAGCTTGATTACCATTATATATGAAAACCATCTTGATTATCTGTATGTAAGAAAACCAGCTTGATTACCTGTATGTAAGAAAACCAGCTTGATTACCATTATGTGAAAAAATCAGCCAGATTATCAGCAAGAAAACCAGCCAGAGTACCAGTATGCAAGAAAACCAGTCAGTAATGGTATGTAGGAAAACAAGCCTGATTGTTGGTATCAGAAGATGACCAGTCTGATTATATGCATCATGTTTAGTTTGTTATGCTCAGGAATTTTGTAAAATGTGAGAAGATTTTGATCTTATGGCAAAGCCCAAGAAATTTTATTCTGTACTAGGCTTATCAGTTTTCTTAGAACAATAGAAAATAATACATGCTCCTTCACATGTAAATTTATGTTATTTGAAAAGGGATTGTTGTGCCAGATTATGTGTCATACCAGCTGGAACCAGTCTGATTCTGAAGGCTTTCCAATAGGGTAGGTTACAAATGAGGTAGATGTGATGCTAGGTGCAGTGATCTCATGCCTAAAAATAGCATGTATCAGCAGTGTCTTACTGACAAACTTCTAAAAATAGCATGTATCAGCAGTGTCTTACTGACAAACTTTGTAATATGGCAGCCAAGTTTCAGTATGTAGAGTTAAACTGAAATTATCTTACAGCCTAATAGAAAGTCACTCTGTTATACATCTGAAACAGTGGTTACAAGGTCATCTCCCAACAAGTTGAAATATAAGTAAATTAGTACATACAGAAAAAGGCTACCATATTGGAGTGCAGTGCATTTCTTCAAGTAAAACTGTCAGACATAAAGTACAGGTTTTTAAATATAAACTGTGGACTTGAGATAAAATAAAGCATTAGAATTTTTCTAAAGATGAACAAGACCATTTTTATGCAGTAAAATAGCTCACATGAGTTGATGTTTCTTTCAATATTATGTGATGCAATTCTGACTCTTAAGAATTTGTCCATGTCTAATGTAGTTCTAAATTAAATAATGCAAATATTGGGTCATTACAGTAAATTTGGAATGTCTGCATCTCTTTGCATGAATATCCAACAACTGGAATGCTTAGCAGTGAAACTAACACACTATAGATATGGACATCGATCATCTACCCTAACCTGAATCAGCTATGTGACATCACATAGAATTTCCATTGGACATTCTCTGTTGAAAATGTTGTCTGTAGCAAATGTTTTATTTATTCATAGTGACATTTGTTCTTTGATTTATAATTTGCAAAATATCTAGTTTTAAAATGTTATTGGTTACAGAACATCTGGGACTACTTTTTATGTGAAACAAACTCATTGTTTATTCCTCTTCTTTCTCTCTAAAATATTTCCATTAAAATAAAACTTATGTGATAAATATAATCTCAAATGGGTAATGATTAAATATTAAATTTAAACCTTAACAGTGTTCCATTCATTTTATAAATTCAGTATTAAATCATTGCCCATTTGAGATTATCTATGTATTGTTTATTCATTTTGACAAACCATCTTAATAGTGCATTGTTTAACATAATCCACTTATTTTGACATATGGCCTGAATACTGTATGCTCTGGATCTCTGTATATTTTTTTGTTGACATTACTGGTAGCAGCAGTCAACCAGACGAGGCAGTATCTCATAATGGATCTTTCAGATGAAATAGTTTCAAACTATCAGTCTTTCTTGAGTAGTTAGTATACTAATTTAGACTGACCTTTGTATCTGAATTGTAAGTTAAATTCCTTTTCTTTTCACTCATAGAATTAAATCCTTCAAAATAGTCACTTTTTCTGTAGTAATCTTGATGAGTACAGAAATGTTTCTTTCAGTCTTATGTGATGTGATTCTGACTCTAAAGAATTTGTCTAATGTTGTTCTAAATTAAATAATGCACATTTTCTTCAGTTATTTGATGTTGATTTCAATGCATATTTTCACTTTGTGTTTATGTGTTTTTCTTGCACATTCTTTAGTAACTATATTGACAGTGCTTTATGTAGAAACATTCCATTTATATACAGTCGATATCCCATGGGGCTTTATTAATATGTTAATGAAATCTTACTGATATACATGCTGAAGCCTTTAAGAAAATGTCTTGAAACAGTTAAAATGACCCATGAAATATTATAGTATGATGTACTGGCAGATAAGGGTCCTTGATATTTATTTCACTGATGATTTAAAGCATACAGTATTAACCCTGATATCCCAGCAGATAATGCATTAGCAGATCTTGGGGTACCTTGTTCATAGGTTTGTTGCATGTTTGTACATGGGGCAAATATGATCAGTGACTGTTATGAGTATTTTCATTATATATTGTTGTCATTGCAATATTGGGATAAATGTCTGTCATGACACTGTTCCCATTATGCATTGTATAGATGCAGTAGTGAGATAAATGGATGATGAGACATAGTTTCCATTATGTGCTGTATAGATACAATAGTGGGATAAATGAATGATGTGACATTATTTCCATTATGTACTGTATAGATACAGTATTGGGATAAATGGATGATGTGACATTGTTTCCATTATGTACTGTATAGATACAGTAGTGGGATAAATGACTGATGTGACATTGTATCCATTATGTACTGTAGAGATGCATTAGATGGATAAATGACTGATGTGATATTGTATCCATTATGTACTGTAGAGATACATTAGATGGATAAATGGATGATGTGACATTGTTTCCATTATGTACCATAGAGATACAGTAGTGGGATAAACAGACAATGTGACATTGTTTCCATTTTGTATTGCAGTGGGATAAATTATTGAAGTGACATTGTTCCCATTATGTACTGTATAGATACATTAGTGGGATAAATAGATGATGTGACATTGTTTCCATTATTTACTGTAGAGATTCAGTAGTGGGTTAAATGGATAATGTTACATTGTTCCCAGTATGTATTATACAGATACAGCATTGGAATGAATTTGTAAAATAATGTGTAACTGAATCAATTGCAGTACCACATAGACCTCAACGACTACTAGTAATTGTGAATCCTGAAAGTGGCAAGCGAAAAGGATTGAAAATCTACAAATCCAAAGTGGAACCAATCTTTAAATTAGCCAGGATTGCGACAGAAGTAGTTGGTATGTATTATCTTTGCAGTCACTGTTTAAATCATTGAAATGTGACACCAAAAATGCTGACACTCACTTGTTCCTGTAATGAATGTTGCCAATATGTATTGCATGATCTTATTATAAAGCAGTCACTATAGAAGCAGGGTAGAATAGTAATCCTTGTGTTTGTCGGCTTTTCAACCCGACACTCATTAGCATGGCTAGTTATGCAGTGTTTGATGGATTGCCATGAAACTTGCTAGATATCGTGGTCTTCACCAGAAAATTTGCAAATAGGCAAATCGATTTGTGCTGGCAATTTTGCTTGAGTTATTGTCCATTTTTCAGTTAGCTGACTATGACTCAATCTCAACCTCTGGACCATTTTAATTTCTACACAATAATTGGAGTTGTCCAGTATCTACAGTTACCAAAGTTTATCAATGGCTTGAATTTGGAGTAAGAAAGAACCCTATTAATTTTAGAAGTCTACATTTCAAAGGTCAAGGTCACTGTAACTGAAAAGAAAATGGGATCAACACAAAACATGGAGTTCATTGTCTAACTTTACCAATCTTTGTGAATGGTTTGCACTTTAGTTAAGGAAGAACCCTGTAGATTTGGGGTTAAATAGGTGAAAGGTCAAGGACACTGTAAATTAGAGAACAAACATGGTTTCTACTCTGTAACTTGAGTTGTCCACCATCTTCAGTGACTAAACTTTGTGGATGACTTTTACTTGGAGTCAGGAAGAATCCTTTTGTTTTCAGTTTGATAAGGTCATTGTCACTGTTGGCAAAAGAAAAATGGTTT
Organism: Sinohyriopsis cumingii; assembly: GCA_028554795.2. NCBI lineage: Eukaryota > Metazoa > Mollusca > Bivalvia > Unionida > Unionidae > Sinohyriopsis > Sinohyriopsis cumingii. Next base: position 113,892,383 of record CM068824.1, on the reverse strand, counting down.
CTGTAGGTGGCTTGCACTTATAGCATGGAAAAAGCCTATTGGTTCTAGGAACAAAAGGTTGAAGGTCATGGTCACAGTAATGAGATTATAGGCAGCATTAACATAAATATGTCAGACTTGAAGCATATTGTGACAAAAATGGAAAATATAAAATCTTTCAATAATTTTGCATACACAGGAGATTTCAGGGAGGGATGGGAGGGATAGGAAACTCTCCACATGTCAGGAGGAATAACTTCCCATCCAGGAGGTTCACATGTGTAGATTTATCTCTTATTAAAATATATTTATTGCATTGGCAATAATCAGAATGGTAGGAAATTAATCTCATTTAATGATCTATTAAACAGAAGTACGTTTGATTTTGATTACAGAATTTGATACTCCCCTGAACAGTCAGTGATAATGGTACTCTCGTTTGTCCATGCATGCATAGGTCATTACCATTCAGGTGTCACAGGCAGCTACCATACCTAATTAGGTCTGAATTTATTCAGTGTCGTTGTAGTCCCTCTTATGAAACAGTAGAACCCATGCCAAGGTTGCAGTTATGGATAATAATAGAGAATCCTTAAATTGTCAAATATTTGAAGTGTAATAATGCATCTAAAAATAACTTGATCATTTTGCTTTCTTGCTAAAAAGTGTTTTTTTATTCACACTTGTAAACATTGCAAATGTATTTGTTCATTTATTATTAGTGTAGAACTGCAAAAGTTTTAATAATTTGGCTAAAGTCTTCATGAAAAACAATGTTCATTTCCTTGGAAGATATGTATGAGTGATGATAATATTACATTGTGTGCACAGTAAAATCCATAGGAGTGTTCATCCTGCTAGATGATCCATTGTTCATGTCCATTTAATACATTTCAGTCACAGAGAGAGCAGGTCATGCAGAAGATATGATGTCATCTAAAGATTTATCAGGGATAGATGGGTAAGGTATTTTCAAAGATGCATAGCAAAGCTGGAGGAAACAACTACCAGCCTCAGATAGAACTTGTATCCTATAGGTGATTACTTTATTATGAAAACAAAACTCCATTCCATAATCCATGAATTTAAGTACTGTTGATGACGTAAAAATCTGGTCAAAAGAATCAGGATTAATATCCACAGAAATAACTAAATTTATTTTATGTCATTATTTGAAAAAAGAATGAAGCTATTTGATAAATGATCTTCATGTAGACAAATACAACCAGTATCCATATCTCACTGGAAATTGCCAAAACTACATGTAGACAAATCTAACCAGCCTCCATATCTCACTGGAAATTGCCAAAACCACATTTACACCTCTCTAGTCCATAAACATAGAGAATCATATGAACAGACCCAGACATAAAGTTTGTAATGAATCACGTTGGCTGATGGTGTACAGTCATAAGGTTGTATTAAATCTTGTTGAATGATGATGTACAGGCATAATGGTAGTATCTAATCAGGTTGAATGATGCTGTACAGTCATAATGGTAGTATTTAATCAGGTTGAATGATGCTGTACAGTCATAATGGTAGTATCTAATTAGGTTGAATGATGCTGTACAGTCATCATGGTAGTATCTAATCAGGTTGAATGCTGCTGTACAGTCATCATGGTTGTATCTAATCATGTTGAATGCTGCTGTACAGTCATGTCGTTGTTGTAGGGTTTAACGCCATTTTTCAGCAATGCATGGTGGCCAATATTAATGGTGGAGGAAGAACAGGGGAAAACCCCAGAAAGAACCACCTACCCATGAGAAGCTACTGGAAGCTTTCTCACATATCCACATTGGCCGAATCGGAGACTCGAACCCATGCAGATAGAGGTGAGATGGCAATGATCCATAATGGAGAGCACTTTAGACCACTTAGCCACTCGGGGCCCCCTGTACAGTCATAATTGTTGTGTCTAATCAGGTTGAATGCTGCTGTACAGTCATAATGGTAGTATCTAATCAGGTTGAATGTTTCTGTACAGTGATAATGGTAGTATCTAATCAGGTTGAATGATACTGTACAGGCATAATGGTAGTATCTAATCAGGTTGAATGATGCTGTACAGGCATAATGGTAGTATCTAATCAGGTTGAATGATGGTGTACAGTCATAATGGTTGTATCTAATCAGGTTGAATGATGGTGTACAGTCATAATGGTAGTATCTAATCAGGTTGAATGCTGCTGTACAGTCATAATGGTAGTATCTAATCAGGTTAAATGCTGCTGTACAGTGATAATGGTTGTATCTAATCAGGTTGAATGATGTACAGGCATAATGGTAGTAACTAATCAGGTTGGATGATGCTGTACAGGCATAATGGTAGTATCTAATCAGGTTGGATGATGCTGTACAGGCATAATGGTAGTATCTAATCAGGTTGAATGATACTGTACAGGCATAATGGTAGTATCTAATCAGGTTGAATGATGGTGTACAGTCATAATGGTTGTATCTAATCAGGTTGAATGATGGTGTACAGTCATAATGGTAGTATCTAATCAGGTTGCATGATGCTGTACAGTCATCATGGTAGTATTTAATCAGGTTGAATGCTGCTGTACAGTCATCATGGTTGTATCTAATCATGTTGAATGCTGCTGTACAGTCATGTTGTAGGGTTTAACGCCATTTTTCAGCAATACATGGCGGTCAGTATTAATGGTGGAGGAAGAACCTGGGAAAACCCCAGAAAGAACCACCGACCCACGAGAAGCTACTGGAAGTTTTCTCACATATCCACATTGGCCGAATCGGAGACTCGAACCCACGCATACAGAGGTGAGATGGCAATGATCCATAACGGAGAGCGCTTTAGACCACTCAGCCACTCAGGGCCCCCCCTGTACAGTCATAATGGTTGTGTCTAATCAGGTTGAATGCTGCTGTACAGTCATAATGGTAGTATCTAATCAGGTTGAATGCTGCTGTACTGTGATAATGGTAGTATCTAATCAGGTTGAATGATGGTGTACAGTCATAATGGTTGTATCTAATCAGGTTGAATGATGGTGTACAGTTATAATGTTAGTATCTAATCAGGTTGAGTGATGATGTACAGTCATAATGCTAGTATCAAATCAGGTTGAATGATGGTGTACAGGCATAATGGTAGTATCTAATCAGGTTGAATGATGGTGTACAGATATAATGGTGGTATCTAATCAGGTTGGATGATGTTGTAAAATATGTTGTTATGGCTTTAATTCTACAAATAATTCATTTAACTAATAAAAAATAAGGAAAACAAGAAAATATAGCAAAGCTGTATAAAAGTTGTTAAGCTTTCATGTGGATATCAATAAATCTTAAGCTCACATTTAAATTATCAGCTAAGAATTTAATTTTACAGCACATTGGAGTGGAAACCAGCTAAGCCTTGTGCAGTTGGACATCAGCACAGTGTACTTAAGCAAAATTTTAAATAGAAGAAGATACCCATTGAAAACATGTATGTAGGAATTTATTTTGTAGGCATATAATAGTTTTATCAAAAGTCTTTTGTATTTCTTTTCCTGATTGAATTATATGCTTGGTACAGTTGATATAAAACTATATTTCCTTGTGTATTATGATCACCTGGCTCCAAATGGCATGGATCCATATTGACTGTTTATACTACTTACATTGTAAGCAGACAGCATGGTCATCATGGCCTGATCTGCTGATACATGGTCCTCTTTCAGCAGTTCATCATTGGCAACAGTTATTTATTGGTAAACATAGTATATTTAGAGAAGACAAAGATTTTGTAGAGAAACTATTACCTTTATGATAGGATAAGTGTAGGAATTAAAGTGTTGGTTCCAATTTTATGGCTATTTGAAGCTTGGTCCAAATTTATAAATCTGATGAAGAAGATGGTACTATAGGTATTGCTTCCTTCTAAATATGTATTTTATAAAACACCCTTTGACTTTATAAATTTAAAAGCATGTTGTATGTAGAATAAGAAAAAAGTAGTCTCAAATAATTTATTTATTAACTGATCTCTTTTTCAGAGCATGAATTTAAATTTGTTCAGTTGTTCAAGTTGCAATGTTTTCAGTCTGGTGCTTGTTGGTGGGGATGGCACATTTCATGAGGTAGCCAATGGAGCACTGAAAAAGATCCAGAATGATTATGGAATCAATCCAGACAATCCAGATTCTGTTTTGAAGCCATTGGATATCCCCATAGGAATGATACCAGCTGGTACTAGCACAACTTCATTTCCTTGTACCTTAAGTTATGTGGTGTCCATTTGATTTATGAAACCTTGAATTTTAGACTTCATAAATATAGCATGTATTATACCCATGTTATCCTGGTGCGGTAAAATTTAGGGATTTTTTAAAACAATCATTTGTCGCTAGTGCTTTTGGAGTTTTTATACACTGGAGATTTGTTTTAATGTGGCAGTCATATTTACAAAGAATTATTTAGTAAAATTACCATCTACTCATTTCTATATTCTACAGATTGAGGAGATGAATTTTATGAACACTTGTGACAAAGTAGGATCATGTTCTTGAAAGATTCCTTTATGACTGTGTTGACTTTATGCAGGAATAAGACAATCAAAATAGACTATATCATGTATTGTAGAACCAAGCTTGGTTAACACATGAATTTTTATGATAGACTATATCATGTATTGTAGAACCAAGCTTGGTTAACACATGAATTTTTATAATAGACTATATCATGTATTGTAGAACCAAGCTTGGTTAACACATGAATTTGTATGATAGACTATATCATGTATTGTATAACCAAGCTTGGTTAACACATTAATTTTTATGATAGACTATATCATGTATTGTAGAACCAAGCTTGGTTAACACATGAATTTTTATGATAGACTATATCATGTATTGTAGAACCAAGCTTGGTTAACACATGAATTTTTATGATAGACTATATCATGTATTGTATAACCAAGCTTGGTTAACACATGAATTTTTATGATAGACTATATCATGTATTGTAGAACCAAGCTTGGCTAACACATGAATTTTTATGATAGACTATATCATGTATTGTAGAACCAAGCTTGGTTAACACATGAATTTTTATAATAGACTATATCATGTATTGTAGAACCAAGCTTGGTTAACACATGAATTTTTATGATAGACTATATCATGTATTGTAGAACCATGCTTGGTTAACACATGAATTTTTATGATAGACTATATCATGTATTGTAGAACCAAGCTTGGTTAACACATTAATTTTTATAATAGACTATATCATGTATTGTAGAACCAAGCTTGGTTAACACATTAATTTTTAAATTTCTTTTATTGAAAATTGCATGTACAAAGCAGTCTGAAGATAGTTGTGTTGACAATGTATGTTGCTTACAATATACAGTATTCCCTTATTATAGTGTTGTCACTGGGAGCCATTGATTATACTGCCTTATAGTGAGTCTGCCTTATAATTAAGTGCATTATATATATATATATATATATATATATATATATATATATATATATATATATATATATATATATATATTACCTACACGTAATGAAATTGGATCCATAACCATACTTACCTTGTTATAGAAGCTGTTTTATATTGAAGGGCTTTATAGTGAGAGAGAGCTGTAATTGGTAATTTTCATGTAATAGGTACTGGAAATGGAATTGCATTGGAAGTCTTTGATTCCTATGATCCGGAAGTGGCAGCATTGGCTATTGTTTTGGGTAAGTGCTTTTATTATCAGGGTTGGGCAAAGTCCAGTTCAGAGGAATGTGCAGGGAAGTTATTCTCCCCCCTCCTCAAGATTGAGCCATATTTAGATATGTATCTTTATAGTCTTGTCATTTGCATATCCACTCCAACCTCAGGCAGTTAGATCTTTGGATCCTTCCTTGACAGTTTATAGTGATCCCTCATTAGAGTGAATTAGACAAGATTGGATATTTGATATATTTGTTAGTGTTGTATGTTCATGCCATTCTTCTTCCATACATCAGTCAGCATATAAGCTTAGCTTTGTTACTTCATTGCCATGAAACTTTGTATCTTCAGAAGTCTTATTTTCTTAGCAAAAGTAGGTCTGCTATAGGAAGAAAATAGAGACTTTTGTTTGACAAGTTTTCGTGTTAATTTATTTTGACATGGATAGTCAGTATCTTTGACTGCACTAGTCCAAAACTCATTAGTACTAGTTCATATCTTTGACTGTACTAGTCCAAAACTCATCAGTACTAGTTCATATCTTTGACTGTACTAGTCCAAAACTCATCAGTACTAGTTCATATCTTTGACTGTACTAGTCCAAAACTCATCAGTACTAGTTCATATCTTTGACTGTACTAGTCCAAAACTCATCAGTACTATTTCATATCTTTGACTGTACTAGTCCAAAACTCATCAGTACTGTTTCATATCTTTGGTTGTACTAGTCCAAAACTCATCAGTACTATTTCAAATCTTTGACTGTACTAGTCCAAAACTCATCAGTACTAGTTCATATCTTTGACTGTACTAGTCCAAAACTCATCAGTACTAGTTCATATCTTTGACTGTACTAGTCCAAAACTCATCAGTACTAGTTCATATCTTTGGTTGTAATATTCTAAACCTGTAAGTAAAAGCCAATATTTTTATCCTTACTGGTCTAAAAATTGGCAGTACTAGTCCATAACTTGTCAAGCTTAACATGTTTGTATAATTAGAGAAGTAATGCAAATGGCTTGAAATAAGTCTGTCAAAATTTAAAAAATATGTTTGCATATTTGCATTGGTTTTCATATTATTTCATCCATTTTGATTCCTAGCATAGTGTTTTCATTATTCTTTTAATACATTTTATTATTTGCTTTATTTGTTTTTCATAATCAATAAATTTCAATGGAAGTTTGATGACAGTTTTAACTTAAGTGATCAGCTAATCTTTATTCCACAGGCAAAAGACAACCGCATTCAACGTTTAGTGTCCATGCTAATGGTAAACACCTGAAGTACTCCATCCTATTAATGTGCTATGGTTTGTTTGGGGATGTGATACACAATTCAGAAACTAGGAGGGGCCTCGGGAGAGCTAGATATGCCTGTAGGTACAGGTATAAATTTATGCATGCTTGATATTACAACAAACATTGTATTCAACTATATAGAAGTACTTGAAGTGATGTATCGTTATATATCTGTTGAGTGAAGAAAGAAAATTGAAGACCATTATGTCTCACATTAAAAGGATTACAGATTTTGGCACTGTTCTTTTGTGACTTATTATTCTTCTGCTTTAGTTAATTCATTTAGAATTTACTTTGTATTTTTTTGCATTGGACTTTTTTTTAAATAGCTGTTATTTAAAACCCTCTGCAAGAGATATTTGGGAAAACTACACATAACCCAGTTAGCATTTGAACTAATTTCATTATTGGTATGGAAATCTGCATCCACGAACTGGAAGTTATTATTAGATGAAGATTCTGTCAATTTTTAAAGTTGTGCTTACTTTCTTAGCATCTAAATCCCAAATCATACCAAAAACCTAAATTAAATCTCTCCCTCAGACTGGTCTTGTTATCTTGTAAAACATAGTATAGGTTACATCGCACTGTTAAAATAATTAGTGATGCTGTGTAAATTTCTGCTGCTAAATGACAATTTTTGTTTAGAAAGAATTTTATTTGTAATTAGAACATAAATAAAAAATAAAAATAAAAAAGTAGCCATTTATATAATGGTGTAGTTCAGTAGTTTCAAATAGACTAAATCCATCATCATTATGAGACCCTGTTGAGAATATCAGCAGTTCTGTATATGTTTCATCATGTTAATGCTTCAGTTTGTGTATTAGATGCAAAAAATGTAGGTATAGATTTTAAAAATTTAAAACATTTGAGAAAACGTCTAAATTTTCTGATGCAGACTTTAATAACAGCATGTATGTGAACCTCCCATGTAAGCAAAATTATTAGTGATAAATTTAATGTATTTTTCGCATTTGGGTTCAGGTTTAGTATATTTACAGTAATATTGCCTGTGATCACATGACACTGAACTGCTTAAACAGAACAAGACAAAGTAGTTGCTAATTTCATCTTTTGATCCAATTGGCATGGTTGGCTGGCTTTGTTGTTTGTAGTTTGTCAAAGTGGATTATAATGTGTGTGTGCAGAAGTAATTCTGAAAAGATTAGAAACCTCTAATTGATTATGGTTGGGTTACTAAAGAGCTCAATGAGCATAAAACAGTTAATAGTTTCTGTGCATGGTATGTTTTGCTTCTGTGGTTGAAGTTGTCAAGTTTGGTTGAGTCTATACTATGTAAGATCAAAAGTAATTTGGACAGGGCTAACATTGTTAATTGATATTCATTGGATTACTCAAGAGCTCAAGTGGCATAATCGTTGGGTCAGTTTGACCTTGGTGTTTAAATTTTTTCGAGATGTCTAAGCGTGCCAATGCCAGATTACCAAAATCCAAGCTACCAAAATATCACATGAAATTCAAATTAAGTCAGATTCCTTATTGCAAAAAAAATTGTGATTTTGCCCATGCCAGAGCTGCATTAGGGGAAGGAGTGTAGGGGAAACATTACACATTAAAAGATATAAAGAAGATTCATTTCATTAGAATAAATTAGTTACTGCAACAAATTGAATCTCCTCAAGAGAAATAATCATTTCATTTTGTGAAAATGAAATATCATGCTGCATAGTGATTGTATTTGGTGTAGGGAAATTTTTTAGTGTTAATGAAGAAAGTTTAAAATGTGGGAAAATTAAACATTGCTGGTTGTTTATTAACAAACAGATGTGTGCGTGCATAATGAATCCTTGCCAGTATGTTCATTTGAGAAAACCACTGAAATCTGGCACTGCAAACATATGTGATACACACTACATGCAGCTCATCTATAAATGTAATCTAAATGGATTTACAAAACTTGTATCATTTGTTTACTAGAAAATATTCTGTGTTGCATGTTTAATGACAACATCAATAGGTTATATCCTTTTGAAGTGCCAGGTACACAAATGAGCAGGATTCAAATGTGCACACTTCAGGTTGTATATTAGGAACACTAACCATTAAGCCACCATAGTTTCTAGAAATATAGCCACTAATGGCCAAGTATATACTATTTATACTTGCTTGTAAGTTGGGTCCAAATTCACACTGCACACCCAGATATGCCACTGTATCATGCACCTGCAAATCTGGGTCTATGCAGTTTGTTAGGAGTAATCAGTCAAACAAATGACTTAGACCTTGAACTCCAGTGCATCAGGATCTGTGTTGTTTGCAGTTTGATTTGACTCATTGGTGAGTACATATGGTACGTATAAAGGCAATTCATTTTGCCAGAAGTGGTTATAGAGGTGGTAGAAATAATCCTGTAATGGCAGATTTAACTTTAGATTGATTTATTTTTTTATACAGTTGCACTTCTGGATCTTTTGGTGTGGAATAATCAACGATTGATGGACTTAGAGATAGAGTACCTACCAGAGACAGGTCCAGATGTAAATGATAGGTATAGACTTTCACACTTTTCTGATACAGTTACAGTATCTGTCAGATGTGTACAAATGGTTCATAAGATTTAAATGTTTCAGTTTGCATTTATTTTCACAAGTTTCTTAGGAATGCATTCTGTGTATTGTGATAAACTCCATTCAGAGTTAGAAACATTCCTTGCTCAGGACATATGAAAACTTTTAATGGGCAAGTAAAAATAATGTTGTATAAACTGTGATGGAAACAAACTTTTTTAAAATTAAAAATCTATACTCTGAGCAGAAAAGAACTTTCTGGAGTTTTTCAGATCTGCACATCTTATCTGATCATGTTTAACATCATCCATTATACTCTTTTCTTTCATATCACAGGGTTAATTACAATACAGTTTGGTTGTATATTTGCCTTCCTGCTTCTGAGGTACAAAAAGGGTGTTTTTGCTTTTCTCTTGGGTCCCCTGCAAAAGTTTTTTAAAAATCTCAGTGCTTGAGATAAGTTTTCCTCTCTTGGGCAAGCATGGTGAAACATGTATCACTTTTCAAGCTCTATTGGTATCAGCAGCATTCAAGTTTTGTCTTAAGGGTTTGTAAGTCGAATGTGGGGTGGGGTGATTCATTAGTACATGGTGCTCTTCTTTTCCTCCCAGCTCTTGCATTTCTGTGGTACTTGCCAATAACCACTTATCACATCAAGAGTAGAAAACCAGGATACACTAAAAAGTTAAACCAACAAATGATCTGAGTGAAATAAGTGTCTTTCGTCTTGAGTTGATTCACTGCCTTATCGTCAAGGGATAAGTGTCTTTCGTCTTGAGTTGATTCATTGCCTTATGGTCAATAAGTGTCTTTCGTCATGATTTGAAAAACTTGTTGAATTTATCTGATCATAATCCAATTGATACTGTTAGATTTATGCTAATCATATGTTACCTCTTTTCCTTTTGCTATCTTTACGAGCTATTTACAATATAAACAAAGATATTTAACTCTGATATTTGTTTTCTAGCAAGCACATAGTTTTTTGATCACCAGGTTAAAGATCAAGTGAGTTTATGTCATGGCCCTGCATCCAGTTTTTTGTGTTGTGCACAGTGCATATTGAAACTGAATAACAATTCCTTATAGACTGGGTTTTTTCTTCATGTATTTTACGCAGTATATGTTGAATGCAACAGCAACAGACTTTATTATTCCAGAACGTGTATTAAAATGCATTTGAAAATTCATTAGTGGTGGCTGGTGTGGTGTAAGGACTTTATGAACAGATTTTTGGAATGATGCTTTATATCAACAAGATATCAGATGAGTTTGATGATGAGTAAGTTTTGCACATATTAAAGGGATGATCTGGGTTCTGACTGGCTGACCTTGTTGATCCATGAACAAGATCTTGGACCAGTTTAGTACGCAGCAAACATTTTGCATGTTAATCTGTGCCCTGATAAACTTACCTTGTGAACCCACTCGAGGCTTTGTTTATGTACATATACTGATTAAACTTTCAATGTAACTTTATATCATTATAATGTTGAATGAACTTTTGACATCGTCATTTCAGTGATTTGATCTGGACTATGATTGGTCAACTTTGTGGATGTACTAAAGGTTATACTAGTATTTATGATCAGAGTTTAAATGTTATTTGCTTTGCATTTTCTTTTAGATCAATAACATTTCAGATTATTTGACATTTATATAAAGGCACTAGAGACTTAATAAACATGATTTTTATGAAACATACTGTGTAGATTTATATCAACAGGATCTTGCATCTTGGACATGTATAATAACCAAATAATTTGCTTATATTGGTGAGATTATCTGAGCTGATTAACTTACTTTGTGGATGCATAAGAATCTTTATCTGTGATCAGATTTTAATGAAACTTGCTATGTACCTTGATATCAGCAGAATCTTGGAAAAGGTAATTAGCCATCAGGCTTGGTACATATTATTGGACATCTGATTTGATATGAAATGGCTCTGATTTGATTGAAATGGCTCTGATTTGATATGAAATGGCTCTGATTTGATATGAAATAACTCTGATTGGATTTGAAATGGCTATGATTTGATATGAAATGGCTCTGATTTGATTGAAATGGCTCTGATTTGATATGAAATGGCTCTGATTTGATATGAAATAGCTCTGATTGGATTTGAAATGGCTCTGATTTGATATGAAATGGCTCTGATGTGGTTTGAAATAGCTCTGATTGGATTTGAAATGGCTCTGATTTGATATGAAATGGGTCTGATTTGATTTGAAATGGCTCTGATTTGATATGAAATGGCTCTGATTTGATTTGAAATGGCTCTGATTTGATATGAAATGGCTCTGATGTGATTTGAAATAGCTCTGATTGGATTTGAAATGGCTCTGATTTCATATGAAATGGCTCTGATTTGATTTGAAATGGCTCTGATTTCATATGAAATGGCTCTGATTTGATTTGAAATGGCTCTCATTTGATATGAAATGGCTCTGATGGCTCTGATTTGATTTGAAATCACTCTGATTTGATTTGAAATGGCTCTGATTGGATTTGAAATTGTTTTTTATGCTTATGATCTGCCATTCTTTATATTCATTCTACTAAGATAGACAATTGTCAAAAATGCATTAATTGACAGTGAAACATCTTTGGATTAACTTTTGACCAGTCAGCCAGGTGAGTGATCAGAGGCCCAATTGGGACTCTTGTTTGTCTCATGTTATTAAATCTTCATGTGGGGAAATTTTTTGTCATACTTTTAAATGTTCTTTTTAGCAGTACTGGTCACAGACCAAAAGAACTTATGGGATGGCCTGTTGGCCATTTCCAGTTGTCTGACATCAGTCAATAAACAAAAGTATTATCATCTGATCATCATTCCTCCTAAACTACTTGGAGGATTGCTATGAACCTTTACACACATATTAACCCCATGGTCAAGTTGGTCCTGAATAAAAATGGCACTGCTGTGACATCCAATATGACCACCACTGCAGCCATCTTTGAAAAGCTTGTTGTCAATACTACTAAATGGATGGTCAAATAAATGGGAATTTGCACTAAAAGATTTTGTATTATGTCTAGTTGTCCTGAAGGAAAATGGTGCCAATTTGATGTTCACTATGGTGACCTCAGCAGCCATCTTTAAATCTAGTTTTTCCTACTCCTTCTGGACAGAAAGTCTGATCAGAATGACAGTTTCACTGGTGTTTAGTTGGTCTTATATGAAAATTATACCACTCTGATATCCAGTATAGCTGTAACAGACACCATCTTGAAAAACTTGTTACAACTCTTCCTATATGGAAAATCATATCAACATTGGGTTTTCACCATAGGACAGCATATTATGAAAATGGTGCCTGTCTGATATCCAGTAATGTCATGATGGCCGCTCTTGAAAATCTTGTTATTCATACTGCTTCTCAATGGAAGCCACATCAACATGGAGTTCTCACCAGAAAACTAATTACAGTATGAAGTTGGTCCTGAATGCAAATGGTGCCTATTTGATGTCCAATATGTCTGCTAGAATGAACATATTGTAAATGTTGTCACTAATTTTTCAGAATGGATGGTCATATCAATATGAGGTTTTTCACCAAAAGTTTTGTATTAGTGTCCAGTTTGTCTAAAATTAAATTGGTGACAATGTTGCATCCAATACAGCTGTCACAGTGGCTGATTTGAACCTCTTATTGCTCAAGAATATCAGGGAAGGTGTCAGCACTTGGTAGTTTAGAAAGAATAAATGGTTTTTTACTTTAATTCCAGGAAATTCTTGTTAGTTAAGCATCAGTCTCTTTGAGGGGCTCTTATTTCAAAAGATCTTTATGAATTTTTATCTTTTTTTGGCAGTGAAAACAAAGATGAAAACAAAGGTAATGAAGACAGCTGTTTCAGATTAAATGGCTATCAAATAAAAGTGGAAGGTTAAGTGGTTCTAAGGGGCCCTGGGAGGCTGAATGGTCTAAGGTGCTTTCCTGTACAGGTCATTGATCCTTTACAGGTCATTGACATTTCACCTCTGTCTGGGTGGGTTTCAAGTCTCAGACACAGCCAGCATGGGTATGTGAGAAAACTTACCGGTAGTTTTCCACAGGTTGGTAGTTCATCCACCAGGTATACTGGCAGCTATGTATAGCCTATTGTGTGCTGAAAAATGGTATTAAATGTTAAGCAAGAATAATAACAATTAAATGGCTCTAATACTTTGAAAACAAATCCCCAGTTTAGTCTGTATGTAACAGGATCTTAAGTTTATTATATTTGGGGGGTTTTCTTCAGTTTCTACATCACATGATAGCAGTTATCTTACAGATGGAATTTGGATTAACAATAATTTGCTATTTACCGAAAGCCATTGGCCAGGTCAGATTATTTTATATAAAATGGAGTTATCTTATAAATGTGCCAAAGTACATATGGAATATTATTATACTGATGAAAAGGAAACATTGTATTTTAAACTCTTTTGAAGTAATCTTTAAATGGATTCCACTATAGTTATTTTGATAATACAAATAAACACTTTATTTTATTTTCAAAGAGTGGCAGAAGATAGAGGGAAGATTCAGTGGAGTTTTCACCTTCTCTCTATGGAATAATCATGACTTCATTGATCCTCAGCTTCATCACAGTAAACACAAGGGTGCTGTCATAGCTGTCACTAAGCGAATGAGCAGAACTCAGTTAATCAGCCTTTTTTATAAAGGAGTTTTGAAGGTTCAGATACCTGAGGTATGTGACCTTCTTTTCTTTACTGTACGTACTTGTGTAACACACCCAGTTGTAAATAGCATAAACCAGGCACCATAGTCACAAACTTTCAGAGCACAAAGCTTGAACTCATGCTCAAATTTACAAAATTTGATCATATATGACTTCAGTTCAAAAGAGCTTAGAATCAGAACAATTTTGGTGTTATCTAATGGGCACTGTTTATATTTCAAGCTTCAAAGAGATTGAGAAACTAGAAGTATGATTTTTAGAACCTGTCTGAAGTAGAGGAGAGCTACTGTACTACTGATGGCATGTGCATCAGCATCTGTACATATAAAAGCATGTACATATGTATAGACTCACTGCATCTCAGTCATTCTTTCTTCCTAGGTCCTTGACATCAGTTTGTAGTGATTTTCATAGCATCTACCTGCTGGTGAAGGGCTAATTCAGGTACATATGTTGTACATTCTTGGTTAAATTTTTGCATGTACTGGTCTGTTTTTGCACCCTGTAAATATACTGATAAAGGGATGCATCTTGACCAGTACTGTAAATGAATTACAAATTATTATACCTGGAATCATGAAACTTGGTAAGGGAATTCAGCTTGAAGACTACTGCCTTACTCATCACAAAAGAAGGTCACTGTGACCCATATTCCATGATTAATCAGCTTGTTTAAATTTTGTTTTTACTGTTCATGATATAATCATTACATCTCTGTTAGTACCATACTTGTACAAAAAGTTACTGTGACCTACATTTCACATTTTATGTAAAGATTTTCAGTTAGCTCATTATCAGAAAGATGCCATCTTCATACTATCCTATCTAGAATCATAAAACTTCATGAGAGGATGCAGCTTGACAAGCACTTTATATAAAGACTCATATTTAACACTTGGGTTAAATTTTGTCTTTGACATTCATTCCTCTGACACTGTTCTTGCCAGAGTTATGAAATTGGTCATGATATGCATCTCTGTGTACCACACCCTTACAATAAAATAAGCTCATTGTGACCTATATTTCATCTTCTAATGGCCTTGGTTAAGTTTATACATTTAGCTCATGACACCTGAAATTTGGGCATGCTGTAGCATACTGCCTGACCTAGAATCATGAAACTTTGGGAGGTGATCCATCTTGAGAAGTACTTCACCATTATTATAACAATATGCCTTTCTGACCTATATTTTATGCCTCAGTAACTTTGTTGAAATTTTATTTATTAGGTGCTTTTTATGTTAGGATCATGAAAATTTTGAGTCCTCTATGTTAGCAATACACCTGGAGAAGCAAAAGGAAGTCCTTATGACCTTCTTTTACTAACGTAGGTTTAATACTGGTGTTTAGCTCATGACCACATAGATTTTTCCATGCTGTATGTAATCTTTATGACAGTTGGTACTAGGAATGAAAAGGTTGATTCTGTGGTAAACTTTCTCTATTAATGGCTGTACATTGTATATTGTGATATGTTACCCTAAACAAGTTAACTGTGTATTGTACATGTGAATGCCAAGATAAGATGAGTGGGCAGCATGCATTTCATGTGAGGTCTCAGTTTTAATGGATAATAAAGGTAACTATAAATACATGAACTATACATCTGATAGTGGTAATACTGGGTGTCATAAGGTTACTGAACTCCTGTGACATTCATCCAGTAAAATCAGGCTTCTAGGTTGTACAAGGATAATAGCTTCTGATGCAGATTCAAAGAACAATTTGAAGAAAATATTCTCTGGTTTTTATCAGCTCATTATTGTACTTTGATATAGAAAAAGAATGTTGTTTTTAAAATGTCTTTTATGCCATGTTAATTGTTTGTGTAGCTCCTGAGGACTATCAAAAGGTTTATTGAGATATAAAATCATTGATTACACTGGTTAATTTTGGAGTTCAGATTTGGTGCTCAGACAGGATTGTGACTACAGGGCCAGATCTAGTGGTTATACAGTATGTGATTTCATATCTGGGTCTATGCTGTCAGTGGTTGCTTAAATGTTGTGTTTTTGTACCAAACACTAGAGTATCCAGGTTGATGTTGCTTAAATTGTGTGTTTTTGTACCAAACACTAGAGTATCCGGGTTGATGTTGCTTAAATTGTGTGTTTTTGTACCAAACACTAGAGTATCTGGGTTGATGTTGCTTAAATGGTGTGTTTTTTGTTATTATGGTTGACATTACTTAAATTCTGTAGTCTGTACCAAAGACTATGGTATCATGGTTGATGTAACATAAATGGTGTATTTTTATATTAAACACAATATTATTTTGTTTATGTAAGATAAATGGTGTGTCTTTGTATCTGACACAATGGTACCCTGGTAGAGGTTATTTATATGGTTTGTTTGTGTACTAAAACTATGACATCATTGTAGATGTTACATATTAAATGGTGTCTTCTTGTACCAAACACTGTAGTAATCTGATTGATGTTACTTACATTATGTAATTTGTAACAGACACTTTGGTATTGTGGTTGATGTTGCATTAATGTTGTATTTTTTTAAATAACCATTATGGAACCATAGTTAAACTTGCATAAATGGTGTATTTTTATATTAAACACAATATTATTTTGTTTATGTAAGATAAATGGTGTGTTTTTGTATCTGACACAATGGTACCCTGGTAGAGGTTATTTAAATGGTGTGTTTGTGTACTAAAACTATGGCATCATTGTAGATGTTACATATTAAATGGTGTCTTCTTGTACCAAACAATGTAGTAATCTGATTGTTGTTACTTACATTATGTAATTTGTAACAGACACTTTGGTATTGTGGTTGATGTTGCATTAATGTTGTATTTTTTTCTCTCACCATTATGGTACCATAGTTAAACTTGCATAAATGGTGTATTTTTGTACATAGTATTATTATGGTCGATGTTACATCCAATGTGTATTTTTGTAACAGACTCAATGATATCATGGATGATGTTACACAAATAGTGTATTTTCATTCCAAACTGTAGCATTCTGAATGCAAGTCTCATCATAGTATTCAGAGACACAAGACACAATTCAAAGTAAAAGCACATAGGTAAAATACTTGGCATGTATATGTCCTTCTTAATATTCAACCCCAATATAGGATAATTCTGGTGAAAGAGAATAGAATTTCTTTCAAATAGATAAAAGTCACATCTTGTATTTCAAATATAAAAGGCTCAATGTAAGTTTTGACAGTTTGTTTTATATTTTTTAATAGTCATTTAATTTTCCTTTAGTTGTCATAAATTCAAAATTGTATGTGGTACCAGTTTTCATGGATTTCATGGTTTTCTCAAGTCATGAACTTGAAGGCCCATCAAACCTTGTTAATTTCTAGTCCACAAAATTTAATAGAAGTATCAGCAACACGTGTAATGTTTGCAGAACCTCGAATGTTAGTACCCATAATGTTCAATGCATTTCAAAGTAGCATTTCAATTTTAAAACAGACTACTAACTCATTTGAAAGCAAAGTAGTCTAATATGTATTTCTAAAAAATTTGAACTCCTTAATAAGGCATTTTTATGTCTTCCTTGCTCAGAATTAATGAAGTCTTGACTTTGATTTATTGATTGAACACAGGTACAAGAGCTTTACGTTGGATTTTATTTTGATCCATATAAGCCTAAATAGCAAGGTCTGTAGGAAATAAGCACAATCATTTTTTTGTTTGCAGTTAGTAAATTGTTTTTTCTTTTTCTTTGCCATGCAGTTGATTGGTCCATATGTCAACTTTGTAAAGTTCTTGGTTGTCCGCAGATATAGAGTGTGTTTAAAATCTCCCAGTAACCCAGAGACTAAGGAAGGTATGCTAGAGCGATTGAAGAATTGTGATGGTGAAATATTACAGTTGGGAGGTACAGAATTTGAAGCCAGGTACAACAATAATAATACCATTTAATTTGTGTGGTTTAATTGTTAAATTCAGGTGATTCTTTGACCATATATTTTCTTTTTATGGTTATGAACATGGTTATGGTGTTTTATCAATAGTGTATCGCCCCACCCTTGGATTGCAGCCCTGCCTTCAAAAGCCACCTCCCATTTATTAAAACCATCCAACCAGCCAGTGATACTGAGGAATCCTCAAGCTGACTTCACCTCCCTTCCACCAGCTGTCAGTGAGTCCTACCAATAGATCTCTTGCCCATCCTCAAACAGGGCTCTCTTTTATTTATTATGTAATAACATCTGGAGCACCATGCTTGTTTGACCATAAAGTGGTATTGTTAACTGGTGGTCTGGCAATTTCACTTTGAAACATATACATTTTCAAACTGTTTTAACTTAACCATGGTAGTGTGGGTACCATATAAATATGGTCAAACAGAACCTCTATCTATATGCAGGTACCATAAAAATAGGGATGAGGACAATTACACTTATGGATGTTGTATCTCTAAATAATAATTTCAAGTTAAAATAATATCAGATAGATACCACGATTTTTGGTTCCATAAATATCATTTTAAAGTCTCCATAATAGTAAATCAGTAATCAGTAAAAGAAGCGCTACAGTAGACTTATTTTGATAGGAACAGCAGACATCAGTGTGGCTGTTTACTTGCGGCACTCTTGCTTACCTTGGGAAGATAGTTGATGCTGAGTGGGATAGTCTTAATTAAAATAAAGTTGATTCGGGCTTTGTTGGAATTTGTGGTGGTATTGATGGATAAGTTTCACTAAATCTGGGAATTAACTGATTTTCTAGGGGAATATATCTTGCTTTAATGTGGTTTAATATGCCCTTGCACCTCTGCAAACATCCCTGCTAATAAAGAAAATAAATTTCACAAGATCACAAGTTAAATCTGTCAGATCTATCATTAAGATTGTTTATGAATGAGTCTGTCATGTGCATAGCCTTTTTTTTGTATTGAAAGATACACACAATGAGACTGTCATGTACATAGCCTTTTCTTGTATTGAAAGATACACACAATGAGTCTGTCATGTACAGAGCCTTTTCTTGTATCAGAAGATACACACACTGAGTCTGTCATGTACATAGCCTTTTCTTGTATTGAAAGATACACGCAATGAGTCTGTCTGTCATGTACAGAGCCTTTTCTTGTATCAAATATACACACACCGAGTCTGTCATGTACATAGCCTTTTCTTCTATTGAAAGATGCACATAATGAGTATGTCATGTACAGAGCCTTTTCTTGTATTGAAAGATACACACACTGAGAAGGGGCCGTGAGTGGCTGAGTGGTCTAAAGCGCTCACCGTTACGGATCACTGCCATCTCACCTCTGTCTGTGTGAGTTCGAGTCTCAGGCTCGGCTAACGTGGGTACGTGAGAAAGCCTGCCAGTACCTTCTCGTGGGTCGGTGGTTCTTCCCGGGGTTTTCAAGGGTTCTTCCTCCACCAATTATACTGGCCGCCATGTATAGCCTATCTTGTGCTGAAAAATGGCGTTAAACCATACAACAACACACACTGAGTCTGTCATGTACACAGTCTTTTCTTGTATTGAAAGATACACACAGTGAATATGTCATGTACATAGTCTTTTCTTGTATGGAAAGATACACACAATGAGTCTGTCATGTACATAGCCTTTTCTTGCATGGAAAGATACACATAAACGTACGACTGTGTCCTAGAGGAAAACCATTACAGGTGCATTTGAGTGAAAGGTATTTGTGCAAACACAGACAGACACTGGAAAATTGCATTTCAAATTGTGTGCTTAATTTTGATTGGCTGCACCGAAGAAAAATCTGCTCTATATGCCAAGGTTTACACAGGGTTATCGGAACGTTGGGTAGTGAAGATGTAGAGTGTTGAAGAGTAGAAATTTAAATATATAGATTAAGTAGGCCTTTGACAGTTGTACTTTTAGCTAGCTTAACATTAGACTTATGGTAATATATTATAATGCCTGGACTTGTAAGAAAAGGAAAAACATACAATTTGTCCATTACTACTGATAATAATAATGTGGATTAATCAATGCATAATGCTTACAATTTTAAATACACATAAAAACATATGACAACAAGATTACAAAAACAAACATCATAAACTTACAAAACAAAATTATGCATACAGTCATTAAGAAAGTAAACATTATTAAGTCTTCAGGTCTGTTCTTGTAGGCAATATAATAGTGTACATGTCGTAATTTATTCAGTTCATATATTAGCAGGGAGAAAAGGTCAGAAACTCACAAAATTCGGTAATGGAACTGGGAAGAAAAAAATAAAGTATGAGGTCACCATAAAAGTCTAAAACAATGAATAAAATCTATATAAAAAAATTATTTTTTTCTTCTTTGTTTGTTTGGCAGTCATTAATGCATCATGTGTATAGTTACATGTATTTGTCAAATTGAGAGGAGAATGTCATTTTATATTATCTGTTTGTCCATATATGTTTCCTATTTTGTTACTGCACAATAACTCAAATTATCCACCATCTTCCACTTTCAAACATTTTAAGTAGCTTCTTTATATTTAGGGTAAGGAAGAAACCAATAAATTTGGGCTCAGAAGGCAGATGCCGTGACCAAACTTTGTAAATGAATTGGAGTATAATGAAACCAATTGATTTTGAGGTCAAGGTCAGAGTGATTCTAAGGTGATTAATGGTTTTTGCACAATATCTTGCATTCTTAATCACCTCTTTCTAACCTAGTATTGTGGATGGCTTGCATTTGAGACTAGATGCCTATTCATTTTGAGGTCAAAATGTAAAGGTCACTGGGACTGAAAGAAAGAAAAGGACTTCCAAAAACTACTTTAGACCTTTAACACATGTCTTGACTAGACTATGTAGATGGCTTGCACTTGAAACAAGAACATACCTATTTTGGGGGGATAGAAGGTCAAAGGTCAAAGTTATTGAGACTCCAAGAAGAAACATGGTTACCACAAAATGACTTGGGTCCTATTCCACAAATACATAACACTTTGTGAATCGCTTGCATTTGAGACAAACACCTATCAATTTTGGGTGCAATAGGTCAAAGGTCACTGAGATAGAAAAGAAAAACGGGTTGAGCAAAGTAGCCGAGTACTCTGTCTTTTACCATAAATTTTAAAACAAAATTGTGGATGGCTTGTATTTGAGACATGGAAGATGCCTACAAATTAAGATTGAATGCATTATGTAGCATTCCTAGGCAACATTGCTTAGGGGCAGTAATATAGTATAGGAGTTAAATGGTACAAAATCTTTTTGTGCTTCGAGTTGCCAACCAATAAAAGAGAGTTTGACATAAAGGAAGATTAACAACACTGTTTACGACCTGGCATATAATATATTGTTTACGGTAGTCTTGTCGCATAATGCAATATTTGTACTGAAAATCTCCCATATCCAAGATGACAAAAACAAAACAAAAAAGAACTTGAAACCTTAAAATAGTAATGGAAATTTAATCAGGTCTTCAACTGATGGACAGGAACATGTCTACAGAATTATGTTTTTGAATGTATGATTAAGTGGCCCACAAATAACTGAATGTTCAAAATTCATCAATCATATTTGCAAACTCCTGCTAATATTTCTTTGTTAAATCCCTTTTAATATTGAGAATTGATCAGTTTGGACATGCGATAAAGCCTATCATACTGAAAAATGGTGTTGAACCCGATAAAATGAAACCAGACCTTTTTACATGCATGTTGATTTTGTTCTATCCACATGTTAACTTCAATTCTCTATCACCTAAAATTAACAAACTTACAGATGGTTTGCACATAGGGTAAGGAAATTCATTTCAATTTTGGAGTCTAAAAGTCAAAGGACAAGGTCACTAATTGCAAGAGAAAAAAAGGTTTCTTTACCATCAAAAGTTACCCAACTAGGTGGATGGCTTGCACTTGCTGTAAGGAAGAAACCTGTTGATTCAGCAGTCAAGGTGACTGTGATAAAGGAAAAAAAGACATGTTTCTGCTATTAAAAATATTTTGATTCTCGATCTTTTACCATTACAAATGTGCTTGATTGACTTGCACAGTGGGTAAGACAGAAGCTTCTTGATTTGAGGATGGTCAAAGATCAGTCACTTTCATAGAAAAAAATTAGTTTTAGCAAAAACTTATAGTTTTTACAGTGTACCTTGATCAAAATTTGTGGAGGCAGCACACTTGAGGTATGTTAGAGGCTTTTTGATTTTGGGGTCAATAAGCCAAAGGACAAGGTCATTGTGGCTCAAAAACATGTTCTTTTGTTGTTGTAAAATATCTTTTGTTCAAGAGCAGAGGTCTCAAACTCAAACCACCCAGAGGGCCACTGAGGGTATTTTTGATGGCCCATGGTCTGCACCACCTTTGTTATCTGTCATGACACCTTGTAACGCCAATCATTTTGTGGGCTACAGGATACGGCTTGGTGGGCCACATGCGGCTTTCAAGCCACGTGTTTAAGACCCCTGTTTTAGAGTAAGTTCCTTGACCAAAACTCTAGTTAATGAAGAAATATATATTAGGTCAAGTGGTCAGGGGACAAAGTCATGGCAAATCTAATACAAATGTAATAGTTTCTGCACAATAACTTTTGTTCAAAACGGCATACATTGAATATACCAGGTAATTTGAAACCTATCAACTCAGCCAAGCCAGACTAATGCCTAGATAGAAAACTATTAAACATGGGGCAGGTGTATAATGAGCCATTCATGATACTCATTTTCAAATTAAAAGAATTTGCTCCCACTACCACAAGTACAACCTGCACCACTACTGCTCTACTCTATTTCAGTTCTAGAATGGATGCAGACTAGATAAAATATGCATATGTTCACTGGTGTTTTACTTAATTATGTTGGCAAATGTTCTGGGACAGATGAATGGACTGGAGCAAATTAGGTTGCCCCCATAGCAATCAGTGGGGGCATAAAAATATAACTATAATATGGGTCAAGGACAGACGACTAAAAGTCCTGTTGATTTTTTGTGTGTTGTCTTTAGCATTGTTTGGATGTAATGTTGTTTGGAGAAAGCCAACATTGCCTAATTTATTGGACTTCTTATCACAGTCATGATTGATGTCACGGTAAACAATGACTAATTCATTATTGATTTTATAACTAATTTTCTTGTTGCAAACAAATCAGAAGTCATTATTCGCAGCTTTAAAGAACTGCTCCATAGTTATCCTTTCAGCTCTTTAAACCTCCATTAATTTTGAAGTCCACAAACAGCACAAGTTTTATTTAAGTAAAATGCACATGAAAATGCACAACATCATCGGCCCACCCTCACCATATCCCCTTAATTTTGAGAAAATTCATAGATAACAAAACATTACATGTATCAGAGGGGATATGGGGTAAGGGTACTTACTGGAATGACACTGTAGAGCACAGTGTACGTGTTATTTCAGGATGAAAAATGTGTCTGTAAATCACTATTTCAGGTGTCATCCTGGTTTGGTGCAGCTGTACCACTGTATACTACCTTCTGATGAGAAAGGGACATCATAGATTTCAAGCGCTGCATAGAAACACTGTGGCTATAACAAGCAAGACCAGAATATTCTTGCTTCAGGGAGAAGGCAATGTAATTAACTTGTGTTCTTGGGGTATCAGTTTTCATAGATTTCATGGTTAATGAAAACTACTAACATAAATATCCAATAACTAAAGATCTGTGTGAAGACAATTGGATTCTTCCCATCCTAGACATATCCAAACATACTAAGGAAAATGCCCTTTCCTGCTAAAGTGTCAAAATTGATAACAATGACAATAAATACATTAGGACATTTTTCTACTTCATGCAAATAAATATTTATACATTGTAGGGTAAATGATCATTATTTGTCAAGTGTTCTTTTTGACCAGCAGTGGACAAGGTGTTGTATTAAAATATTACATCTTCTATATATGATACATGGAGTATTACTGTACCAGTGATCTATCATAGAGAGGACAGATAAGCAGAAAACAAGCCTCCGATTCAAAAGAAAACTTATCATTCAACTTTATTTACATTTCTTAATTTCTTAATTAGTGTATTCTCTCCCCATTACCTCTCAAAGCCCCGAGTGATGGAGTGGCCAAATGTGCTTGCCTTGACTGATCTCACTTCTATCCATGTGAGTTCAGTCTTTGCTTGACTAACATGGGTATGAGAATGCTTGCCATTAACTTTCTTTGGATTGGTGATTCTTCCCCCACCAAATATTCTGATCGCCATGTATAACCCATCATGTGTGGATAAAATTCCCCACAAAACCAAACCAAACCACCAGTTATCTATATTAATATAAATTTTGGGAAATAAAAATTGCTTTCTTTGTGAAATTTTGTTACAAATTTATATAAAATCAAATTTGGCATCTGTCCAGTTCATTAAAAATTTCTGAGCAAGAAATGAAGTTATTGATATATACACAAAAAGAAAGGGTGGCTGAGTGGTCTAAAGTGCTCACTATTATGAATCATTACTGCCATCTCATCTCTGTCTGCAGTGGTTTGAGTCTCGGGTTTGGCTTATGTGGGTATATGAGAAAGCTTGTCAGTAGCTTCTCGTGGGTTAATGGTTCTTTCAGGGGTTTCCTAGGTTCTTCCTCCACCATTAATACTGGCCGCCATGTATAGCCTATCTTGTGCTGAAAACTGGCGTTAAACCCTATAACAACAACAACAACAACAAAAGGAAGGATGCTGGGCAAACATAAATTGAAAAACAGGTCTCTGAATAACAAAGAGCATAAATAAAAGACCCTATTTTTATCAAGCCTGCCTTTTATTTACCCAAGTAATCTAAACTTTAATAACATTGAGTTCTACCAAGGCTGTGGACAGATGAAGAAATGGATCAACATGCATATGGCTGCCAAAGTGATCATTATGTTTATTTCACCATACTTGACAGATATTACATAAAAATGTAGAACAGTCACTAAGCTGTTTTGGTAACATGGATGGACTGACTGAAAATTGAAATAGGTCGTTATTAGAGAGCTCCTGTGTGTTAGCATGGGGTTTTAATAAGAGTTTACATCAAAATGCTAATCATGGTAATTCTTCCTGTTTATTAAGAAATTTCATCTTCAGTTTATGAATGAAGATTCTCATTCTTACTGTTGTTTTGGATTTTGAAACTCCATATTTCAATAAGGCCTGAATAAAAAATTCACTCTGGCAGGGAAGGGATGGGGCTACGCAAACCCCTGGCTGATCCATAGCCGATTACCATAGGGGTCTGTTCTTGACCACTGAGTCACATGCACACTATTGAATAAAGAAATTCTGTACTGTTACTGGGACAGTGTGTGCATTTTGTACTTAATTATCATGTTTCCCATGTCTTGCAAATTTCTTATGTTCATTGGTGTGCATGTTTAGGTATATTTTTTCAGAACATGATACATTACAAACCTGAATAAAGAAATTTTCTCTCTTAGTAAGACGGATTGTGCAATTTATACTTTTTTATCATGCTACCCTTTGTCTTGCTAATTTCTTATTTCATATGGTGTTTGAGTGCATGTTTAGGTACATTTTCAGAACTTAATACATTTTCCCAAAATTATATTTTTCATATTTTTATGTGTATTTTCTGTTTTATATGCATGATTTATATATGGCTGATTCATTTGTATTGTATAGTTTGAATAATTCCAACAAAATATGATACATTTTATGGCAAGTCTTCTATCAAGTACATGTACTATCATTCATTACTGTTGTTATTGTTCCTTTATTATCCCATACCCTGGTATGTAATATGGAGAGATGATGCTGTTGTATGCCCATCTTAATTTTAAAAAATTGCATAACTGACTGTTCAAGGTCTGTCTCTGAAACTTGATACATGTATAGGACTAATGGTTCAGATGTACCTTTTGCTATTCACAATTTTTCAGCTTCAGTATCTTTACCTTTTGTCCATTTTTCAATCCATCCATTAACCACACTTGAGTTTCCAGAGGATAATTCTCAAACCTTTAAAAGGTATCTCCATGAATCTACTTACATACTGTGCTAGTGGTCTAGATAAGGTACCATTATCTCTTAGAATCTACTTGCATATTGTACTAGTGGTCCATACAAGGTACATTGTCTCTGTCAACCTGCATTACATATGTACTAGTGGTCCAGACAATGTACAGCATCTCTCTGAACCTACTAACATACTGTTTTAGTGATCTAGACAATGTACAGTATCTCTAGGAACCGACTTACATCGTGTTAGTGATCTGGACAAGGTACATTATGTCTATGAACCTACAGCATATCGTACTAGAGGTCCAGACAAGGTACAATATCTCTATGAATCTATTGTATATTGTACTAGTAGTGGTCCAACTAAGGTACAATATCTTTGTGAACCTACTTACATATTGTACTGGTGGTCCAGACAATGGACAGCATCTATCTGAACCTACTTACATACTGTGTTAGTGATCTAGACAATGTACAGTATCTCTATGAAAGTTATTACATATTATACTAGTGGTCCAGACAAGGTGCTGTATGGTTGTGAACCTACTTATACATTGTGCTGGTGGTCTAGACAAGGTACTGTATCTCTGTGATTCTATTTACACATTGTGCTGGTGGTCCAAAGTACAGTATCTTTGTGAACCTACTTATACATTGTGCAAGTGGTCTAGACAAGGTACATTATTTAAATGAACCTTCCTACATATTACAATAGTGGCCCAGACAAGGTAAGGTATCTGTATGAACCTACCTAAACATTGTGCTGATGGTCCAGACAAGGTACAGTATCTCTATGAATCTACATTATGCTGGTGGTCCAGACAAGGTACAGTATCTCTATAAACCTTGTTTCACAGTAATACTAGTAATCCAGATGTGCCTTTTGGTGTTCATGGTAATTATGTTCTGTCAATTTTAGTTATTGTCAGACCCAAGGAAAAGATTAAAATCCATTTCTCTTTAACTTTGTACACATATTAGCTCAGCTGGTAAAGTGTTGGATTTGTCTAAACTCCAAAACCATTTATGGTCACTCTGAACATTGCCACAAATATTGGGCTGGTGGTGTAGATGTGCCTTTTGATATTAACAGTTCATCAACTTCAACCTATTCATGTTTTCGAGTTTTGTTGTTCATCCATCCATCATCCACACTGAAGTGTCTGTGGCATAATGTCAGAACCCTCTAAGATAACTCAACACAAGAGTTCCTTAAAGGACTCGGGCTTTACTGTCTGAGAAGAATTTCCTGGAATTAAATACAAGACCATTTCTTCCTTTCAACACATTAACCCCTGGAGGTTTTTGTCATTCTCATCTGAAATTTGAGTAGGAAATACATTCTGAAAGCTATTTCTGAATACATCCTAAAACACCAACTACCTGGTGATCTTCCAATAACATACTGCCTAGTTGCATTAGAAACATCGTTTTTCATTGGCTATTTGGCTCGTGCATGAAGGGTAAAAGTTGGAGTTCTTTTTCTTTTTTTTGTGCTTAACGGACCCATTATTTTCGTATAGACTACTCTTTATTCCAAATGCCCATCTTATCCTACTTTTTGCAAAGGTTTATCTGTCTGTCTGCAGTTCATACCAGTCTGCCTTAGATCTGAGACCAAAAAGTCTAATATCTGGACACAAAATCGGACTCCGACCAATGGTGAATTTTGAGTTGAAATAATTGGGTTCAAAAAATGAGGTTTTTCCCTCTGTATTTTTGTAGTGCAACTAGAAATTCCAGATTATTTGGTATCATTGTAGAGCTATATATGTCTACCTTTCTATAATACCACCCACTTTAGTGTATCATACATAACCTTGACACTACAGAGCTTGGCAGTAGGCTACTCCCTCCTGCCATGTAAACTCATCACCAGGGGTTAATGTGTTAATGGCATGGTGTTGAAACTAATATTTGATATTCTTGAGTAATTAGATTTTTAATTGACCACTGTGGCAGCAATACTGAATGGCACCGACAAACAAAACAGCATTAGAATCTGGTGAAAACCCATGCTGATAATGACCATCCATTCAGAAGAATTGGTGGCCAGATTTTTTTTATGTTCACTGTGGCATACATGTTTAATGTCAGATCAGAAAGTTTAATTCAAGACTAAATAGATGTCATCACAAGTGTTCCAGATAAAACCCATTGTTAATATGACTTTACATTCAAGAGGAATAACAATAACAAGATTTTCAAGATGGCTAATGTTCTGGCCACACTGGATGCAAGACTGACCCCATTTTCGTTTAGGACCAACTAGATATAGTAAATCGTTTTGTAAAAATTCTATGTTGATATGACCATCCATTCTAGTGGGGTAACAATAACAAGATTTATCAAATGGCCATTGTGGATGCCATACTGGATGTCTGGGAAGCATCATTTTCATATAGGACCAAAAATGACCAGTAGAACTACAAAGCTAGTAAACCTATCAGACTAGTTGTATACAGGTACCATTTGCTATTTTAAATTCATCAGTTTCAATAGTTATAACATTTTCATCCATTTGTTAATTCATCTATATATCAATTACACTTTTGTTTCTAGAGTACAACTCTAAAACTGTTCAAGATAGCTCTATCAATCTTAGTACACATATTAGTCTTTTGGTCGAAATGAACCTTTTGCTATTCATAAGTCTTCACTTTCAATATTTTTAACATTTTTATCCATCTGTTTTTCAATCCCTCCATTAATGACACTTGATTTCAGTGCAAAATTCCAGACTAGTTTAAGGTATCTCTATGAAATTTAGTGTCATGTAGAATATCTTTGTTTCTCATAAATCTTAAGTTGCAATACTTTTACATTTTGTCCATTATTTATCTCTTTACATTTAGTATTTCATCTTGTTGCACATGTTGACATTTGTTTGAAAAGGTTAATTTTTTTCAATGATTGTGCAGTTATTTTTTTTTACATATTTTTGTAATTTTACTTTATTTGACACCACATAGCCACTACTGTGCTCAGGTACCATAATACATTACTACATACATACATACATACATAAATACACATGCATACATACTTCATACATGCATACATACATGTGCATACATACATACAGAGACATACATAGATATATACATGCATGCATACATACAAACATACATATACATGCAAGCATGCATACATACATACACAAGCACTTCAGGGGCCCTGGATGGCTAACTGGTCTTACTTTTACCAATTGCTGCAGTCTTACCTCTGTCCACATGGGTTCAAGTTTCAGTTTTGGTCTATGTGAGCAAGCTGCCAGTAGCTTCCTCCTACAAGTCAGTAGTTCTTACCTGAGTTTTCCCGGGTTTCTCCTCCTCCAGCTATACTGGCCACCATGTATAGTCTATGTTACACATAGAAATGGCATTAAACCCAAATCTACATACACATTATCATCCATCCACCATTCACGCTAGCATTTCTGGAGTAAACTCACATGATGCCTATTTCTCTGTATACTTCGTAAATACTTCCAATATGAAATCTTCAACAAATCATTGTCTCTAAGCAGACTAGGCCATACAGTAAGAGTCTTTAGATAAGCTTGGGATCAGAGAGTAGGAGCTGTTACATTGCTTGGGATCAGAGAGCAAGAGTCTTTACATAAGCTTGGGATCAGAGTAGGAGCTATTACATAGCTTTGGATCAGAGAGCAAGAGGGTCTTTACATAAGCTTGGGACGAGAGAGTAAGTCTTTACATAAGCTTGGGATTAGAGAGTAGGAGCTGCTACATAGCTTGGGATCAGAGAGCAAGAGTCTTTACATAAGTTTGGGATGAGAGTAAGAGTCTTTACATAAGCTAGGGACCAGAGAGCAAGAGCCTTTACATAAGCTTGGCACCAGAGTGTACGTCTTTACATAAGCATGTGACCATAAAAACACGTCATCTCAAGATGACCCTGGTCCTTTGTGTCTTGAAAATACTTAACTGTATAACTGTATTTATGCAACATACAAGATAGAAAACAATAACAACTATAAATGGAAATGTGCTTAAACTTTTTATGGAGAAAGAAACCATATAGCACTTTAAAAACACTCTTCTGGAATTCATGCATCAAAAGACAGTTTTATCCATGACTTATGTCAAAATAATTCAACTATATTCTAGATTTTGCTTCTTTGTCAGTGGGAAACCAGCAACTCCCGATCATTACACATTTTTAAAAGAAAGCAGTTGTTCATAACATTCCATGAAATTGACAATTTTGACAAAGAATTGGAATTTTTGACATTGATATAGAACTGAAATCATTTTATGATACTATCTAACCCTGATTTTCATGACATTAGTATGAAGCAAATATTAACACTAAAAAATATTTTTTTAATCGGTCCCCATTTTGGTATCATGAACCAATTAGGGGAACCATGATCTTACCTTCTGATGTAATGTTCTCTTACATGTAAGTTAATTCTACAAGAGTTTTTAAACATTCTGCAGTTTCAATCAAAATGCTTGATAAGAAAATCCAGCAAGAGCTTCTTTTCTTTACAGGAGATTGGCATCTTTTCACCTATTTATTTTGCACTCCATTTCTGCTGTCAATGTACATAAATTTATTCCAATATGCAGTCTATGGTGAAACTTGTTTCAGTTTTAAATCTATGTCTTCTGTATAAATCTTTATGTACTCTCAGCCACTATGTCTGGTAGATCATGTGTTCCATCCTTATCCACTACTCGTACTTTGAAAGTGGGCATATTGACTATAAACCTCTTCTTGATCTGAAATAAGGTAACAAAAAGTATAAAAATCACTAATAATGGTAAATAATCAAATATAGGGTACTTGAAATAGTGATATGTTGTTGTTGTTGGGTTTAATGCCATTTTTCAGCACACAATAGGCTATACATAGTGGCCAGTATTAATGGTGGAGGAAGAACCCGGGAAATCCCCAGAAAGAACCACTGACCCTCGAGAAGCTACTGGCAAGCTTTCTCACATACCCACATTGGCTGATTCCGAGACTCGAACCCATGCAGACAGAGGTGAAGTGGCAGTGATCCATAACGGAGAGCGCTTTAGACCACTTGGCCAATAGTGATATGAAAATATTGCTTAAAGAATTTATTATAATGATTTCAATCTATTGTTTCAAGCAGTACCACTGGTGGAAAAATATTCTTGGAAATAACTACTACCAGGTAAAATCATTTGTGATGCCTTCCTTGACAAAAAAAAAAGAACTGAAAAGTCAGTGTCTACATTTTGTTACAAGCTTGAGCATGACCATAAAGCTGGTTACTATCAGCAGGGCCTCGAGTGGCCTAAAGCGCACACCATCACAGATCATTGCCATCTCACCTCTGTCTGCGTGGGTTTGAGTCTCGGGTTTGGCCTATGTGGGTTGTTGTTGTTGTTGTTGTGGGGTTTAACGCCATTTTTCAGCACGATAGGCTATACATGGCGGCCAGTATTAATGGTGGAGGAAGAACCCGGAAAACCCCGGAAAGAACCACCGACCCACGAGAAGCTACTGGCAGGCTTTCTAACATGCCCACATTGGCTGAATCTTAGACTCGAACCGCCGCAGGCCTATGTGGGTACATGAGAAAACTTGCCAGTAGCTTCTCAAGGGTCAGTGGTTCTTTCTTGGGTTTTCCCCAAGTTCTTCCTCCACCATTTATAGTGACTGCCATGTAAAGCCTATCTTGTGCTGAAAAATGGCAATAACAACTATCAGTAGCAAAAAACTATTTGAAAAATAAAAATGAACACTATGCCAGAGGCAATGAGGGACTGAAACCTTTCAAACCAAAAATCAAAATAATTCATCATACTCCAAAGTGTTTGTTTCACGACACATCTGGAAAATGTCAGACGTGGGAAAATATGGGCATCATGGAATATTTGATAATTCCACCCCACCAAGAACAGTGCTGCTGCATTAGAAAATTCATAAATCTTAAAGCCTAAATATTTTTGGCTTATTTTGAAATCAAGTAAATTTGTCAGGATTCAATCTTAAACATTATTAGAAGCAAATTCTCCTGCAGTATGGTTTACTGATGTAGAAAATCAAATTTGTGGAAAGTACTGATAGCTCAAAGTAATTACCAAAGGCATACTTATATATTACATTAAAAAATGTTCATAAATGAATAACGCAAAAGACTGTCCATACAAAAAGAAGAAACAATAAATGAATGGAGAGTCAATGAGTGCTTGCTTATGACATGGGATGATCAGGTATATTGTACATGCCAGTTTACA
The DNA here is from genome assembly GCA_028554795.2 of Sinohyriopsis cumingii. Classification (NCBI taxonomy): domain Eukaryota; kingdom Metazoa; phylum Mollusca; class Bivalvia; order Unionida; family Unionidae; genus Sinohyriopsis; species Sinohyriopsis cumingii. The sequence continues at coordinate 113,860,051 of CM068824.1, read as the reverse complement.
CTACAGTGGTGTTATGCTAGGAGACTACACTTTGTATAGGCCTGTATGGATAACCTTCCTGTTTATACTTTCAGCCAAATATTCATGAGTCTAGTCCACTTGAAAATGTGGATAATACAGTGCATACCTCTTGTGTGCATGACTTCAGGATTTCTTTATTCACACCAGGAATGCACTCCATCAAATTTATTTCCCAGGTGTATTAAGCCTTAATAACTATGCAATTGAATGGACAAAGTTGTTGAGCAATGACAATATTGTTATGGCAAAGCTCTATCTATTTATTATCTAATTATTCAAACTTGCTAAAATCACATCCTAATACTAAGTTGATTTCCACTCTAAAAATCTGAAACAGCTGCATACGGGTTCAAGTTTGAATGACCCAAGCTCTAATAATTTATCCAACCAATTACAATCCCAGTTTCATACACTAGGTTTCTCAGTTCAATATGTTTCTGATTTTGTCCTCAGACATGTGATAGCAATCCAGTGTTAAAAATTTAACAGTGATATTACAACTGGCAGATAAAGATTATTTGGACATAACTAGAACGCAATTTTTTCAGATTATTACCTGTATGACTTGTACTTTACAATCAGAAATGAAGCAACTAATTTACTATTGTTTTATTTAATTGTTTCATAAAATACCTCATTAATGCACTTCTTCAGTAGCTCTGCTGCCTCCTCTCTGGTAATATCTGTAAATTAAACGTAAGTAAAATAAACTATGATCCTTTTGTGGCTTCTATTATAAGACTGGCAACTATGATACTGTGCCAACATTTTAGTAACAAGAAAGTCATCAGCATATTGAAATCTATCACACAAGCACCGATGTGATGAAAATATTTTATGAATGATCAAAATGTTTACTTAGATGAAGCTGGTTATTTTTTAACACCACTTTCAGCACTTTAGTTGGTTATTTCATTCCAAGAGATGGGACTCGAGTGCCTTTTCTTAGGACACACTGAGGCAGCCAAACTGGGCTGGCCTGAGGTAGTATCAAACCTGAAACTCTTGGATTATGAGATCTTGTTGGAAGGGCATGCTTAGGCATAATTAGGCAAATGTGTTTCCCATTTCAACTGCAGGAAGGATGATCTGATGGCAGGCTCAGAATCAAAAAGGTTGGATGAAGCTTACTTTGCAAGAGTTGGCAGCTGCTGACATGCAAATATTGGTAGTAACGGATCTATTTGTATTATGCCCCCCACTATATCTATGGAGGATGCATACAGTTCTACCCATGTCCACCCACCCCATCCCATTACAAATTTTATTTCTGCTCATAACCCATATGGCCCCAGTATGACTTTGAACTTTGCCCTTCTATTTCATTTCTGCTCAATAACTTAATAAACTGAAACCAAATTTGCTATGAGGTTTTAAATTAAAAAAGAAACTTGTCAAGTTCAATTTTCACCATTTTCTGGCAAAATCGTATGGGGTTCTGAACTCTATTTTCACTTCCATTTATGTTTGATAGATTTCATGCATGGAAATAAAATTTTGTTGCCGTAAAACTAATTTTATTCATGCTATTATTACTTTGCTACATTTTTTCCTGGTGCTAGTCCCACGTGAAAATTCACGTGGGACAATAGTGAGGTAGAAAGATCTTAAGATAAAATGTTAAAGTGTTAAAGTGAGCTTATCATCTACTGTCAATAGGGTGCGGTACTAAAGACTGGAGGATGATTTCACAGCTTTGACACAACTGGGTCTAATGCTTAAATGCCTTCACTCTGTCACAAAACTTATCAAAGGAAGAATGAAGAGATGGTAAATTAAGACCGCCAGAATGCAGCTTTTATGACATCATCAAAATAAGAATAAGGAGACAGGTCCAAGATGCACACTTAGCTATAACTTTATCAGAACAAGCCACCTTGAATTGGTGGCTTCTGAAAGATCAGTGGTATTTTTTGAGAGAGTGTTTCAATCCTTTCCTTTCTCTATTATGTTAGACGTATAGAAACACAGAGCTCTTGATCATATCCAGCAAAGATATGACTGATACTATTGATTTTAATAGGACTGGGGCTACCAAAGGTAGGTGACTCTTGGCCAAACCCAGGGAAATTGAATCATAGTTGCAACTGACCTGTAAGTAATCTTTTCGTCAAACAAAGCATGAATTTCACTCCTTCCTCTCACCCACACAAGGGATAGATTGAGGATATTGATCTCAAAGGAAACTTCATGCATAGGATCATGAGGAGATTTATATAATGACCAAAGAACACCTGGAAGATTCCATCTAAACATTAAAGAACAAAAGACTGGTCTCTAATGTTCAAAGTACCTGATAAGTTTTGACCCTTTAGCAGAGCTCAAATAGAACTTCAGAACACTGAAGAGTGCTGCTCTGTAGCCCTTAATAATGGATACTGAGCAGTACTTTTCCTCCAAGAGGAAAATAAAAATATCTGGAACTGCAATTAAAGGAGGGATGGGGCCAAGTAAGATAAATCTGTTTCATACTGCAGTAATTACAGAAAATTCTCCATTTGGTAATGTCAACCACAGAAGTCAATTGCCTTCTTGCCGGGGTGATGCATTTGGCAACCTTGTTGATTACTGTGCAAAAAAAAATCTCCGCACCGTGACAGCAGATCCCTCTTTAGTAAATCCAAGTGGACAAGTACCAACAGGTCAGCACGATTGTTGAACCATGACCACTGAAGTCATGGAGAACTATCAAGATTTGCAATGACATGGAGGTCCTGACTGTGAAGAACCCGAGGCAATGGAGAGACATAATAAGGAAGCTCCTATTTCAATCATGTCTACCACTGGCTTTCCCCACAGATGAAAAAAGACCTTAATGGTATGGACGATGCCTATTAATTTTGGGGTCAAATATCAAGGTTCTAGTGGCTGAAAGAAACATTTGTTTCCTTGACCAAACTTTACAAATAGCTTGTACTTAATAAAAACCTGTATATTCTGAGGTCTGAAGGTTGTAGTAAGTCTAATGGTTTCTGCAAAAGTTTAAGTTTAGCTCAAATCGATGTGCCCTAAACAAAATTGAGGGCAATGATAAATGATGGCCATTGACCTCCAGAGTCAAGCATATCCTACTAGTGCCTAGACAGCAGACTATTAAAAATGGGGCAGACATGTGCCATTCACAATACTCTTTTTGAGAAGTTGTAGATAACAATTATCAATACAAGACAAGCAAAAGCCAAACCATATGCTCACTTGGCCCTAAGTCCAGGTTAGCTAAAAACCAAACTTCACCATGATCTCCTTAATGTTAAGCATAAATTTATTTTTGTCTCAAAAGTTCTGTGGAAACTGAAGGGTAAAGTCCCAAGTCAAACAGGGACCATACCTGTAATATACTGCAAGAAACTGGTAAAAATCAAACTTGTCCTTGGTCTTCTCAGAGTAAAGTTTGATTTTGGCAGCAATAATACATTGCCTGATATTATTACTTTGCCATATCTTTTCCTGGTGCTAGTCCACAGTCCAAGGTCAAAATTTCCTTTTCCACTTAGTAATTTGAAGTCTGCAACAAAAACTTGATCCCTGTCTGGAGGAGGTCCTTGGCTCTTTATGTACTATGGAAATCACTTGCTTCAGCAATTGTAGGATCACTGATAATTTCCATGCAGGAGGGATCCTTGATATGTTTTTGCAGAAATAAGTTGGCAATACCTAGTAGCGAGTCCTTCTTTCCTTTCCTGGTGCAAGGGAAGTGTCAGCTTCACACTTTAGTAGATCTGGTTACAGATCGTGGGAAGATTGGTCATCAGACTTGAGTTCCTATACAAAGACCATCAGGTATACAATGCCTGACCAATCTTCACCCAGTATCTGCCACCAAATACTGAACACCAGTAACAGGATAATGAGTCAAGTACTAGTCACTGGAACTCTATCACCAGGTGCTGGGCACTAGTCAATGTCAGTACTGCTGATTGCCAAATGTATGTAACCCATCAGGTCAGTGGACACTGAAACTGGGTCTGGACCCAAGTCATTTGTATAAAAAAAATGGATAGAGTTGATACCATCATTTCTTTGCTACTATTTAATCCTTATGATGAACGAGTTCCAGGATTCAATCAGACATCTAGGAAAAGGGAATTGGGTTAACGAACCACCTCTACCACCACCTTCCCTATCTTTCTACTCAAATCTTATGGATCTTGGGAGCTCCCATGTGGTCATGAGTCAGTTATATCTCTCCTCTAATTACACCACAGATGACCTCTTTATAGCTCCATGTGTCAATAGACTGGCAGGAAGCAGACTCTCCCTATCTCAGAAACAGCTAACCAAATTCAATATAATTTTGATAGCATTGTCATCAGCGGTATTTAAAGTTTGAAGAAATTATGCCAATTTAATATGACCATCATTACCAAAAACAGAAATGTAATTCTTTTCAAAAACCACTTGAGAGAATTTTACCAATTTTGTCCTAGGTCTTCTCAGTGTAAATATTGATTTTTGCAGCAATAATACATTGCCTGATATTATTACGTTGCTATACCATTTCCTGGTGCTAGACCACAGTTCAAGGTCAAAATTTCCTTCTCCACTTAGTAATTTGAGGTCTGGAACAAAAACTTGAACCCTGTCTGGAGGAGGTCCTTGGCTCTTTCTGTACTATGGAAATCATTTGCTTCAGCAATGGTAGGATCACTGATAATTTCCATGCAGGAGGGATCCTTGATATGTTTTTGCAGAAAGAAGTTGGCAATAGCTGGTAGCAAGCCCCTCTTTCCTTTCCTGGCGTAAGTGCTGGCTTCTCACTTTAGTAGGTCTGGTTACAGATCGTGGGAAGACTGATCAGACTTGAATTCCTATATAAAGACCAACAGGTCTACATTGCCTGACCAATCTTTACCCAGTGTATAGTGACTGTGTAAGGTGATTAGTACCAGGTACCCAGTATCTGCCACCAAATACTGAACACCAGTAACAGGATAATGAGTCAAGTACTAGTCACTGGAACTATATCACCAGGTGCTGGCCACTGGTGAATGACAGTACTGCTAACTGCCAGATGTCTGTAACCCTTCAGGTCAGTGGATACTGAACACTGGGTCTGGACCCAAGTCATCTGTATAGGGAAAGGGATAGAGTTGATACCCTTCACTTCTTTGCTACTATTTAATCCTTATGATGAACAAGTTCCAGGATTCAATCAGACATCTAGGGAAAAGGAATTGGGTTAACAAACCACCTCTACAACCACCTTCCATATCTTTCTACTCAACTCTTATGGATCTTGGGAGCTCCCATGTGGTCATGAGTCGGTTATATCTCTCCTCTAATTACACCACAGATGACCTCTTTATGGCTCCATGGGTCAATAGACTGGCAGGAAGAAGAGTCTCCCGATCTCAGAAACAGCTAACCAAAATTCAATATAATTTTGATAGCATTCTGGCATCAGGGGTATTTAAAGTTTGAAGAAATTATGCCAATTTACAATCAATTATGACCATCATTACCAAAAACAGAATGTGATTCTTTTCAAAAACCACCTAAGAGAATTTGACCAATTTTGAAAGAAAGTATCCTGACAAAAAAGCTTTTAAATTTGTACAAATTATGCCAATCTGACAGTCAAGTTTGGCTGCTTTTACAAACAAAGGGGAGAAAAATCTTTAACTTTCTGTAAATAAATTTACTGATAAGAAAATGCTGAATAGAATTCGACTAAATCTGACAGCAACCTAGCATGAAGGCCATAAAATTTATACAAATGATGCTGACATACCATCAGATATGGCCACTGTTTCTAAAACCAAAAAGCATTTACAGAATCTATCAACTATACAGAAATATCCTGGCACAGAGATTTTTCAACATGGGACAAATGTAATGTGCAGCATCAGGATTCCAACATTCTAGACCGAAACCTACTCATTGTAATTGAATTTTGTGAGGATCTGATATATTGCTTTATAACACAGCAACACAAGTAGGTTATTTAGGACTGAGGCAATCAGAGTAAAGTGTCTTGCCCAAGGACACACCATGGTAGCTGACCCAGGATTGTCTAATGGTAGGATTCAAACCTGCACCTTTTCAGCTGCAAGTCTGGCATGCTAACCATTGAGCCACCGCAGTTGAGGAAACCGACAATTTCAACATACAACACTCCCGAAACTACCATTCAGTAGCATATATAAGCCATTGAAAGTACCTAGGAAGACATACATTAACTGCTAAAATTCGAGTTACTTTAGAAATTACGTTTTAAAAAAACTTGGAGTGATAAGCTTACTCTCTGTATAATGTCTATCCATGATGCTAAGTGTGAAGAAGGATCCATATCCATGAGCAGCAAAGGGAATCTTGTTTAGTGAGGCCAGATAGTCCATGTAGTATAGAGCCGGTCCCTCAGTCTTGTCATAACCTGCGATCAACAAGTTCACAGCATATGGTGTCTGAAACACAAATTTACTATTTGATTCAAGTACTGGTGTTTACAATTTGACTGTTTCTAATTCATACTCTTTCCCACAAATTCTGGAATATTTAGTTAACCATAAAGTTGTATGCCTGTCCATGTGTTCTTTACATATATTCCTTCAACAAAGTTGTAAATTAAGAAATCAAACTCTGTAATTGACTAGGTAATAATAAGGTGCAAGAGGGATATTATTTCTGGCTCCAGCCCAACTGGAGCCTCAGGAAGTAGCCACGAGGTAAAAATAATAACTGCTGAATAATCAGTTTTATCAATACTGTTAAAGACAAAAATTCATATAGTAAAAATAAATTAAAGACACATGAGACTTCATTCCTTGGCTATATATGAAAGACTGAACCCAAACCTGACCTTTAGAATAATGCATTGAATCATAAATGTATCTAATATCAACCGGTTTACAAAAATGTCCTGAAATCCCAAATTTATGAGTAAAAAGCAGCAATCTGTGATAGCACAATACCAATGTTGCCCTCAGTTGTTTTCCCATTCACAGGAATGGTAAACTTTACTCATGTCAAATTAAAATGCATTGCAAAGTGTTGCATTCAGTTATGTATGCTGATTAGAAACCTCATTACTACTGTTCTTTTGGAGCTAAAAGAATTGTTGCACTGGCTACCATTCTCATTTGCAAATGGCCTGATAGGTGTATCCTGGGAAACATCATAATGTTGCTTGAAGGTTTTGTCTAGGTGACATTTTACTACCCATTGTAAACAGCATGGGTCTGTGATTTTGCTGTTGGGTGAAGGTTTTATATGGATAAATATACAGCTAAATTTCTGAATGAATGCTTTTCGATGCAGTAAATTTGTCATCAATTGTCAAACAACTATGTATGATTTGTGAAGTTCATACAGCAAATGCTTGGTTTTAGCTGAGGCTGAGAAAAGATAAATGTATGATTGGCAAAGATCAAGCTTAGACTTGAGCTATACACACAGCATGCTAAATTTGCCAATTTCTGTTAATTTGTTAAAATACCATAAAATACTTCTGATAGCATCAGTGCACTTATAACTCTTTTCCGACATTTTAAGAATTAAACAACACATTTTATTCAATTTATACCACAATTAAGAAAGATTAAAGGTCAGATGGGTTAGTGATGGTCAGCTGCCAAAAGACCAATCTGAACCTTGGACCACCATATAATTTGGAGCCCTTAATAACAATGAGAAGTTAATTTATTTAGTTAAATAATTAACAAAGATCACTTTATCAAGCATTTTATAAAAAAATGTAATTTTCTTTCATATGATAAACCTAATTCCATATCATATGATAAGCTTAATTCTACAGCATATGACAAACCTAATTCCATAGACTAGGACAAACCTTATTCTATATCAGTGTGTTTTTTTTTTTTTTATTTTGTAAAACACAGATGTAACAATTTTAGTCATATTACAACAGTGTCTGCAGTGTGGCAGATTATAGTGATATCTAGCAATGGAGCATCATTCCACAGACATGTGGCATCATGTCCCACCTAGTCACATTATCCTGACAGCAGGCCGACCAGTACTAACACTAACCTCTTAATGCTGAGCATCAAGCAAGTCAGCTGCTGGTACCATTTTTAGAAGTCTTTGGTATGACTCAGCAGGGGTTCGAACCCATGACTTTCTGTATCCGAGGTGGATGCTCTAACCACTCAGGCAACCAGACTGCTCTATATCATACGATACATTCTGTATCATACGATCAACTTAATTCTATAGCATAGGAAAAACCCAATTACTTGAATAATATATCACCGGTAAACCAAACTCTATAACATATGACAATCCCAGTACTATAGCATATAAAAAAATGAGTTCTATAGCAGACGGCAAACCTAATCCTGTAGAATATGATAAACCTAGGTCTACTGAATATGATAAACCTAACTGTATAGCATACAACAAACCTAATTATATTGCATATGGCAAACTCAATTCTACAGCACAGGCAAACCTAATCATGTAGCACATGATAACCTAACTGAATGGTATATGACAAACCTAACTGTATAGCATAAAATAAACCTAATTCTATAGCACATGATAAACTTGGGCATATAATAAACCTAATTCTACAGCATATGATAAACCTAACTCTATAACATACGATAAACCTAATTCTACAGCATATGATGAACCTAATTCTACAGCATATTATAAACCTTATTCTACAGCATATGATAAATCTTACTCTACGGCATATGATTAACCTAACAATAAAGCATATGATTAACTTAATTCTACAGCATATGATGAACCTAATTCTACAGCCATGGTTCCCACGCTTTTCTAAATATAAATTTCCAGGTCTTTTCCAGGTTTTTTTCCAGGATGAAATTAATTTTTTCAAGGTTAACATATGACCATTACTGAATGGAATTAAAGAATATTCTGGATTACAAAACATGCATTTTCCAAATCTGAAGATGTTTCTCTTTCAAGACTCTCCAAAACATATATGTCAGAAAAAAAGATCTTGTACAAAACCACAGAATGAGTTAAACGAAACAAACTTGACTATATTCCCATAAACTGGCATTTAAAGCCATTTGACTGTACAGAATACAAGTTCTAACTTTACTTTGCTGACCTGCATTATGTTGCTACCTGGAAATATATGTGCATGTTATACACAGTAGAACCCCACAATAACGCAATAATTGGGGTTAAAAAATTGGATGGGGTTAAAAAAATTGGATCGCATTAATAGCGGGTTCGTGTTAATGCCAGGTTTTACAGTATTTTACTTTTTGCAGAGAACAACACATTGGCACATAAACGTGTAATCATGTCTAATGTATATCATGAATAGGTTATCTACACCATTTACTATCGTGCTGTCGTGGCATGCAATTCGTCCATAATGAATTAATTCCATTGAAAACTTGCACACAGATTTAAAATATTCCATAATATTGTCACTGATCATTGTGTCTGAATTCAACGTCTAATATATAGCATGAACAGTGTATTAACACCGTTTACTTTACCGTCTGATATTGAGCTGTTGTAGTATGCAGTTAATCCATAATACATGTAATTCTATTGCAAAAATTGCATACATACTGAAACTATTCAGTAATTTATTCACATATCATTATGTGTCTGAATTCAATAGGAAAAATTAATAGCAAAATTAGGTTAAGAAAGACAAAGCACATGTACAGTTCATTATGTTCCAGGGTCTATGAATGATGTCTGTACAAATTTCATACTGCTAAAATTTTCTCACATGCGTTTCCGTGTAAATTTGTCCATTGTAAATTCCCAATAATTAACACTTGTAGGCCTATTCACTTGGATTACTACAGCAAGAATAATTAACAAACAACATAAGCTTTCAGTATGCATATAACTTTTACTTCAGATTTTGTGAATATCGAAAGAAAGCAAATTTTATGTAAATTGTGTTTCTCCGAGAATACTTACCCGATCACATTAACGTTAGGGATATAAGCCTGCTACCTCTCGAATTCAGCCCTACTAAAAGACAAAAATTCGTCTTTTCGGTCTATCTCATATAGACCAAAGGGCAATAACTCTTGCCCTTACCTCCCCTTGTCACTGCCAGGTGTCACTAGTTTTTTAAGCTGAGCAACATATATTATACGAGGATGCTTGCACAGCGGGGTGGTTGGGAGGTTTTTTAAGTAATGTGATTGGGTAAGTATTCTCAGAGAAACACAATTTACTAAAAATTTGCTTTCTCCTTCAAATACGTTCCCCGATCACATTAACGTTAGGAGAATAAGTAATAGGAGGAGGCAATGCTGAGCATCCTACCTCCACCCCGGGTACCTTCTAGGGAATGATGGCTGGATTCCCCATTTGAACGATAACCCGTTCTGCTAATTTCATCAGCAACACAGCCTAGGGTCACGTGATATGTGACCCCTATATACGGTTAAGAAGATAGTTATTGAAATCTTCTTACCTACGAAATTTCACTGGCGAATCCAGCGAAGCTGATAGGCTGTGCTGATTGTTTTAAATGGGTCTGGTGGTCATCTGGGCTGCCGACACCGGACCTACCAGATTCAAGGTTTGCCTCTGCGAAGCCAAATCTCTGAGATAAAAACTGGAGAAGGTTGACTCTGCATGCCAGCCAACAGCTTCTATTATATCTCGGATCAAAACATTGCGTTCGAATGCCAGGCTTGCCGAGATTGCTCTAATCTCATGAGCCGTAATCTTCATGAGGCGACTCTGATCTTGTGAGACCTCAGAGTACGCTGAGCGTATAACCCACTTCAGCCATGAAGCAAGGGCTTGAGGGGTGATATCCCGTTTACCAGCTTTGACCGGAAGAAAGAGGTGCTTACATTGTGTCCCTACACACCTCTGTGCATTTTAAATAGTGCTTGAGTGCACGAACAGGATCTTGCATGGCTGCTGCTCTTGACTTATCTATGGAAGAGAGCGAGCGAATGATGATTCTTTGATTGCCAATGGATGGTAACCTATTTTTGGCTACAAAGCCTGGTTGCGTCAGGAGGACCACCGAACCATCTGATCTGAACTGAAGAAAGTTCGGGTCACTGGAAAGGGCATGTAACTCGCTCACCCTGCATGCTGAAGCTAAGGCTATCAAGAAACATGTTTTGTATGATAGTAGCTTTAACGAAGTGTGGCCTAAAGGTTCAAATTTGTCTGAACTGAGCCAATTTAAAACCCAGGACAGATTCCATTTTGGAAACAGGGTGAGGGATTTTGGTCAATTGAAATCAAAATTGGCTAAAAGATCTGATAGATCTTTGTTATGCTCAATATCACATCTACCATGATGGTGGAATGTGTCTGATATCATGGAGCGGTAGCCTTTGATAGTAATTGGGGTCAACTGTTTCTCCTTGAAAAGCCAGAGAAAAAAGTCGGCCTGTTGTGGGATTGAGACACTCAAAGGGACAATGTTATTGTTATGGCACCAGTCCCTGAAAACACGTCACATTCCCTCGTAAGCCTTCAGAGTGGAGAGCCTTCTTGCTCTTGAGATTCTCTCCACAATCGAAGGTTTAAATTGTTTGTCTCGCAAGGCTGCCCGGACAAGAGCCAAGCGTGAAAAAGAAGACAGTCCAGGCAGGGGTGGAACACCCATGACCGCGGTTATTTGAGAAGATTTGGGGTGGTTGGAATCTTCCTGGGTAGATCTATCACTAGATTGAGTAGATCGGTAACCCAGGACTTGTTCCATCTGAGAGGGGCAATCAGAATCATCCAACAGTTCTGACCCCTTAACCTCTGGATTATTTTTGGTACCAAAACCGTGGGAGGGTAGGCGAATGCCCACAACCCCTCCCAGCTGATTGACAGAGTGTCCACAGCCCAAGCCTCTGGGTCTGGAACCGGAGAGACGAAGGTGGGCAACTTGCGATTCCACCTTGTCGCAAAAAGATCGATCATCGGACGCCCCCAAAGTGTGCAAATCTGAAGAAAGACTGATTGATGGAGTGACCATTCCGTGTGAATGACTTGACCTTTCCTGGATAGAGTGTCGGCCAAGACACTGAGTCTGCCGGGAATGTGTCTGATTTGTATGTTGATGTGGATGTTGTTGCACCAACGTAGAAACTGCCAGATCAGAATGCACAGGTCTAGTGATTTGGTGCCCCCTTGTTTGAGGAGGTAAGTCACCACCACAGAGTTGTCTGACATAATGAGGACAGTTTTTCCTGAGAGTTGATCCTTCCAGAAATGAAAGGCATTGATGACAGCCCTCATTTCTAAAAGGTTGATGTGGAGAGGCCTCTCTCCTGGCTCCCACGTGCCGTTGACTGTAGCGAAGTCCGGCAACAGGTGGGCACCCCAACCGTAGGTACTGGCGTCGGTACATACCGTTATCTCCGCTTGGGGCATCTCCAGAGGAATCCCCGTGGACAGCCAACCTGGGTTGTGCCACTGACTCAGGAATGATCATAAAACGGGCGTAATCATTATTGTTTGATTGAGGGGACTTGAAAAGGGGCGCCATTGTGCCAGTAACGTCATTTGTAAGGGACGCATAAAAAGACGGCCAAGTGGGATCAAGTTTGCCACTGCATTGAATAATCCGAGGAGTTGCAACAATTCTCTCGCTGAAATCCATGTCCTGTTGGAAACGGACTGACGAGTTCGACGATCCGGATTACGCATGCGCGAGGAAGCTGTACCAGATTCAGATTGGTGAGAAACTCCATACCCAGATGGACAAAACGCTGAGATGAACGGAGATCGGACTTTTTCCAGTTAACGAGAAAGCCTAGATGATCCAAAAGTACTAAAAGATCGTTTCTGCCTTTGAGCAGAATAGAACTTACCATATGTTTCTGGAGGATGTCGTCCAAGTACACTGCCGTCCCTGTAGATGAAGTCGAGCAGAACAGGGTGACGACGCAATCCATAACCTTGGTAAAAGCCCAAGGGCTGATGTTGAGGCCAAAGGGTAGGACCTGGAACTGATAAACCGCGTCGTGGTAAGCGAATCAGAGAAATTTCCATGACGCAGGGTGGATAGGTACCTGAAAATATGCGTTGGTCATATCTAGACTGACAGCATACTTGTCCCGCCGGATGGAAAGACGGATTGATCTCGTCGTTTCCATCTTGAATTTCGGTGGTAAAATGTATTGGTTGAGACGACTCAGGTCGATGATCAGCCTGAACTTGTCATTTGCCTTCTGGATAAGAAACAGCCTGGAATAAAACCCCGGCGATTGCGTTTTTTTATATTTTTTTCACAATCTCCACCGCCCATTTTTCTATGAGCGACCGTATCTCCTGTTGTAGAAAGGTATCCTTCTCCCGATCGGATGGTACGTCCGTGAAGAGGGGAGAGGAGGACAGGGGAGGGGGTTGGATAAATGAAATCTGAAGTCCCTCCGAAATGACCTGGATCACCCAATCGTTCTGAGGAAAAAGGTGGTCCAGTGGTCCTGAAATTGCAGGAGGCGGCCGCCCACAGGTAGGCTGTCCGCGGGTGGTGGAGAGGGTATGTCAATTTTTAGAGTTAGGAGGCTTGAAGACGGAGAAACTTTGTTTCTTACTGCCTCTGTATGGTTGCCTCCTAGCTTGATTAGACTGTTGTCTCCTGGCACTGGGTTGGGATCTATACTGCACATTTGATTGTAAGGATCCCTTGTCCCTGGTCCACCAATCATCCCTCTGCTGTGGCAGGGGCTGATTTTTTTTTTTTTTTCTAAACGCCTGCGAGGGTTGGGCGGCGAGTTGGAGGGGCAGTTCCTGAGCTGCCTGCTTCCGAACTTCTTCAATTTTTCCTCCAAAGAGTAAAGGCGACCAAAACGGAGTCATCCATAAAGCCAGAGCATGATGGGGCTTGAGTGACATGGACCGCAGACATTCATCACGTCGTATCAGGTATAAGTTGGCAGAAGCAGTCAACGCATTAGCCATGGAATGGTGAGCTGTCCTGTTAATAACTCTAGCAATCCCGGCCGTCGCTTCCCAAGCGTGGTCATTGTCAGATTTTTCTGCGAGTCGGAAAAATGACTAATGAAGCCAAGTCTAACATTGAAGACGTAGCGACTACATTCCGGACTAGCTTTGACGTGGCATGGAACACATTTTTGTCCACTTTGTAAAACAGTGGAGCAGATATGTGAACTGCTGTCACATTTTTGTCGAGGGCCGGAAGATCCGTACTGAAGGCATCTGAATGAGTTTTGTACCAGCGACACGAGAACATCACTGGTACTTGGCTTTCTGAAAAGAACGCCTTAGCATTCCCCCGATCACCTATTCGTCCTGATAGACGCTCACTGATCTCCTTAATTTTTGCCAACTGGGGAAGGAGCCGGAAGGACGGCATCTCTTCCTCCCCATCAAGATCTACAGACGTCTTAACTTTGTAGTCTTGAGTGGCGGTAGGAGGTGGAGGGCATTCTGAAGTTGCCAACACCCTATAAATTTCTTCCACTGCCTCCTTGAAGCCAAACTCAGTCCGTTCCATGGTTGGATCTGTGTACGGCTGATTTGCAGGAGTTTCGTCACCCTCACTGTGTGCCGAGTCGTGTTCTGTAATAGCTTGCATTTCTGGATAGAGCATACCAGGTGGCATAGATGACGCGATTCCGTCATCTTTAACACTGTCACTACTCTCCCTTGTGAATAAGCCGTGAATGTTTGGATGGACGGCCCTGCCGGCTGGTTTTTCGGCTTGTGGTCGGTCTGAATGTTGGCGACAGTCCTGCTATCACCGGTACCGGCTGCTCCAATGGCCTGGCTGGACGGACAGATTTCTCACTAAAATCTCCACCATAGTATTGGTATGTTGCTGGCGGTACAGCTTGACGGACGGATTCATCACTAAAATCCCCGTAAGTCATGTTTGGTCAGACCGTTTTAGCAATAAGGTCCCCATGCTGGGACAGCCGGACAGCCGGTGACGTAGAAGTTGTATAAAGAAATGGATCCGATGGATCCAGTGAAAACCCCATGCGTCCTGACTTACAGGCCCGAAGGCCATGCTCGGACATGCGGGGGGACTTATGCCCATTGGGCAGCCTAAAATTGGGGGAACATTCTCCCAAACAGTCAGAAAAAGCTGTGGAAGTGAGCGAGGGAAATAAGGGTAATATCTGGCCTGATGTCAATAACTGCATCATCGTTTCCT